>JAFIRS010000478.1:0-702296 GCA_018342105.1 Gonioctena quinquepunctata
AGATCAAAACAAGTCCAAACATCATATCAAATGTAATTTTTTGGAACAATTGAAAAAAAATTATCTCGTAGTAAATGAGATTCGGTCAAGGCATTCCCAATAACAGAGAAACATAATTTTTCTGAAAAATTATTTTTCATGTCACTTATTGATGAATCAATTCAGTCACATCATATTTTGATCAAAAATTATTTTTTTCAAATGGAACCCCTATGGGCCACCTACATGTCTCTCAAGAACATACATTCAGGAAAAAAATGTATTTTGTATTTCGGTCAAGTAACAAATTGTATACATTCAAAAATCTACAACTAGCTCATGAGTTTCCTTGCAGTACGAATAATTTTTCAACTTAGTAAGCTGTGGAAAACAACATTTCTGAATCTTGTCAACTAATTGTGTTTCGCTGTCATCTTTCATCTCAACTCTCGAAAATTAGTTAACTTCCGAGAATCAGTAGAAATTGGAAATCAAAATTATAGTTTTTCGAGCGAAACACAATTAGTTGACAAGATTCAGAAATGTTGTTTTCCACAGCTTACTAAGTTGAAAAATTATTCGAACTGCAAGGAAACTCCTGAACTAGTTGTAGATTTTTGAATGTATACAATTTGTTACTGTACCGAAATACAAAAATGATATCTAATTTTTTTCCTGAATATTTCTCTGTTATGTGCGACTCATTGTGAATAGCCTTGACCAAATCTCATTTATCCGCGAGGTAAAATAAAAAAACAATTTTAATTTTAATTGTTTCAAAAAAATGACATTTGACATAAGGTTTGGACCTGTTTTGACATGTTGAACTTAAATATGTACAGGGTGTTCTATTTGAAAAAATAAAGCTGCTGGCATTTCCAGAAAAACCGGAAGTCCGCCATATTTGATTGTTATGTGATCAAATCCGAAATGATTGCTTATATAACTGTACCAAATTTCAGGAAAATCCGTTCACGAATGCAGAAGTTACAGGAGCCCAATATCCTGTGTCACCCGGTATTTTCAAATATCTGTGATTTTTTTTATGATATGATATGTTGAAATGCGGATGTATATTTTTAATTTCGAACCATAGAAGAAAGTATTGTATTCTGAAAACATTAACAAAAAATATATCTGTGTCCATCTACTCCACACCTGAAGTGTACCATTTCACTAATAATTCATAGAAAATATCATTGTATATAGTTTTTTAAATTGAAACATTAGGTGACTCTTGTGATAGCAAAACACAAAGTATCGAACGTTCCGCCATAGCGTTTGGAATGTTGAGCAAACATCATACCAAGTTTCTTTTAGAAGATACACAATTTGAAAAAAGAAACAGAATATCTTCAGTGTGAAAAAAATTAAGAAAACACAAAGTAATAAACTGATATAATCAAAAGAGTACATAACCCAGAAACGTGTGACACCGATCCATGATTAGTAATTCAACTATTAACAACATAATAATCATGGAACGTCCAACAAGTCAGAGCACATGACTTTTCTCATATTAGTGCCATTTAAAATAATGTCATTAGTTTGAATTTCCTGCAGGCAAATGCGAGAGACAACGAAAGGAGTTGTACTTTAACAGTTGCACTGGGCTTAAGCTATCATTAACAAACCAAGGCGACTCATTATGCACGCAAACGTATGTAGTTGCGGTAGTTAAAAAAAATAAGATAAATAGGTGTATGGTGTATTCTGCACGGCAAAGTTGTTATACTGGGTGTCTCCATCGCTTGAAAGATACCTTGTTTGTGCAAGCAAGGCTAGGTATATGACACCAGTAAGGAATAATATTGTTGCCATCAAAAACGTTGATTTCGAATCTTTGGAGTTGACTGAGGAATAAATACAATAAATTTCCATTCAGTTGTTTTTTTAATTGATGCGGCCGATACTTGATGAAAATCCATGATTTTCATAAACCTGGGTTCACAAAACCATGACACGTGTTTCGCTATACAATAGCTTCATCAAGAGGAGTTAATACTAACTCACTACCACTACCTGCCTTGATTATTCAACAAGAGTTGAATAATCAAGGCAGGTAGTGGTAGGCATATAAAACTAATTGAGAATATTTGTTTTTTAATCACAACACACACGATTAGATTTTCACAGATTTTTTATTGAATTTACAACATGTTTCGTCAGCACAGTAGCTTCTTCAGGTGAATGTACAATAAACTAAATATACAATGGCCAACAGTTTCATACCTACTACCTAAGGTCATTATCTCTAACGAGGTAAGTACCGACAATAATCTCTCAAAACATAAAATATATCCTCAATAATAATAATTACAAAGGGTTTAATCTAGGAAAACAAATTCAAAAGTGGTGATTTATTCAAATCAAGTTGGTGGTTAGGTAATAAGTTCGAATTTTTCAACCCATTAATTCCTAACGTTTCCAACTGATTCAGTTTAACACCTTTATTTCCTACGTGTAAAATTTCGAAATAATCATTGGAACAATGGTTTTCTTCTAAGAGGTGATTGGAATATGTTGGAGTTGTTTTCTTTCATACATAACTTATATGATGTTCATGGATCCTATCTTCAAATGTTCTACCAGTCTGTCCAATATATACCTTAGGGCAAGTTCCACACTTCAATCTATACAGGGCTTTTCACGATGAGCGTTAATTGGACGTTTCTGGCAAACCAGACAACGCATCAACTTGAAAAT
The DNA here is from genome assembly GCA_018342105.1 of Gonioctena quinquepunctata. Lineage (NCBI taxonomy): Eukaryota > Metazoa > Arthropoda > Insecta > Coleoptera > Chrysomelidae > Gonioctena > Gonioctena quinquepunctata. Next base: position 2,686 of record JAFIRS010000478.1, read on the forward strand.
TTCACAGTATGCATAAATTAATATGATCTACACGCCTGACGATGCGGCGTTGCCGCTTCTACTATAAAGTAGCAGCTACTTTGATTTTTCAAATGGAACACCCTGTATATAATATCATGTTATGATTTCTTATCACTTTGTCAACAACTCCATGTACTATTTCCCTATACCTATCTGTAACCGTTTAGAAGATATAAATTAATTTGGATTTTTTTTTTACCAAACATGTACTTTTATAAACGCTGATAATCTTGAACTCTCTGGTACTAAGACGATTAAATTCGAAATGGAGTGGAGTGATACCATGAGGATCTCCACTTCGAGTCATATTTTGATTTGCCTCATACAGGGTCTTCAAAAAATGCAGATACTTCAATCACATCAAAAAATGAGTAGAAGTCAATTTTTTCAAATGGAACACCCTGTATATTTCCACATTTTTTAGCTCTACATTGAATTTTAGATTGACTTTGTTCAGATAATCCTATTTCGATTCCGAACCGTTTTCGAGATAAACTGTTTCAAACTGAAAATGACGTGGTTTCCTTGTATTCATCACTTATTTTTTGAATTTAACATCTATTTTATACTACGTTATATTTCTTTTCGATTTAGGTTTTCAAGAGTCTCAAATCAGTCCTTAGAAAAAGTTACAATTTGTATGAATTGAGGTATTGAGTGTCTCTACCGTACAACATTGCAAATTAATATTTTTTAATAGTGTGCTTTGGAAAAACGAATAATCCAATTTTGAAACGTCAAACTTTCGTTGGTGGTTTTGACTGATTGTGATACCAATTAAAATAGAAAAATGTCAAGATTAGGTTACAGTAATGAAGATTTCTTGAATTTATTAATAATTTATGGTGAGTGCTATAGAATTGCAAGTAGAACATGCCGAGTATTTCATGAAAGATATCCACAACTTCCGAAGCCGAATAATAATGTGATAAATCGATAAATCTACTACTAAAAATCATTCGTAGAAAGCCTGAAGTGGATGATGATGACAATGGCATAACAGTTTTGGGATTTTTTCATGCATTTCCGAATGCTTCTCTACACGAGGCTGAAAGGGAGATAGGTATATCCTACGTGACAATTTATCGCATTCTTAATAAGCACAAATGGCATTCCTATAAATTCTACTCTGTACAAAATCTGAAAAAGACTGGTTTGCCTCGTAGAGTGGAATTCTTTGAATGGTTACTTGTCAAGACTCAAGAGGATGAACATTTCCTTGACAATATCATATGGACAGATGAGGCCAAGTTTACAAAAAATGGAGTTTTCAATAGACACAACAGTCATTATTGGGCGCCAGAAAATCCCCATGTCGTTCGCCAAAGGGGTTTTCAAGAAAGATGGCTTAATGTATTTTGTGCCATAAAGTGTGGGTAAATTTTTTTTATATCGAGTTTTATGATGATAATTTGAATGCAACAAAATATGAAGATTTACTGAGAAATGGAATTCAAATGATTTTAAATAATAGGCCAGGAAGAGAACGTGTAGGTACCAAATGGATGGTGCTCCACCCCATAATTCTCGTTCAGTAAGCGAAGCTTTAACTGAAATCTTCGAAGACAGATGGATTGGTAATAATGGACCTTTTCGTTGGCCTCCTAGAACACCAGATGGTAATCCATTAGATTATTTTGTGTAAGGTTTCATTAAAAATATGGTTTACTCCAACCCAGTAACAACAATGGAAGATTTGAAATCGAGGGTTAGAACTACTTTCGAAAGTTTATATCCAGACTTAATCAGAAGCGCTACACATGAAAATCTTTTGAAGAGATTACATGTTTGTTTAAGTAGCGGTTGAGATGTGTTCGAACATATTCTGAAATACACTGACAATTGAATAAACTTACTAATTAATGAAATTATTTTCAGTTCGTGTGTCAGCGTTAATAAAACTATTGTTTGAAGAGAAGTTTCATTTCATGGTTGAAGAGAATTTTAATAATTATTTATTCATTGTATTATCTGTGACTAATGAAGGAACATCGAACGGAATCTGTTAAATTCAAAAAATAAGTGATGAATACAAGGAAACCACGTCAGTTTCTGTTTGAAACAGTTTATCTCGAAAACGGTTCGAAATCGAAATCTGAACGAAGTCAATCTTAAATTGGATGTAGAGCTCAAAAATGTGGAAATATACAGGGTGTTCCATTTGAAAAAATTGACTTCCACCCATTTTTTCATGTGAACAAAGTATCTGCATTTTAAAGGCCCTGTATGAGGCAAATCAAAATATGACTCAAGTGAAGATCCTCAGGAGTATCACTCACTCCATTTCAAATTTGATCATCTTAGTACCAGACAGTTCAAGATTATCAGCGTTTATAAAAGTACATGTTTGGTAAAAAAAAATCGAAATTAATTTATATCTTCTAACAGATAGGTATAGGGAAATAGTACATGAAGTTGTTGACAAAGTGATAAGAAATCATAATATGATATTATATACAGGGTGTTCCGTTTGAAAATCAAAGTAGCCGCTACTTTATAGTAGAAGCGCAACGCCGCATCGTCTAAAATTTTAGGCGTGTAGATCATAGTAATGTATGCATACTGTGAAATTTTCAGGTTGATCAGTTGTCTAGTTTGCCAGAAACGTCTAATTAACGCTCATCGTGAAAAGCCCTGTATACTCCCGGTTTTTGGCTTCCGAAATTCTATCTTTATTATATTTCGATAGTGAATTTTATGTTTTGTGGATTTTGTTGATATATTTATGAAACGTATCAATTGTCTGTTGGTACCAATGAAACATACCAAAATGTCATCCACATATCGATACCAATACAAGAAATGTTACATCAGTGGATGTTCATGAATCGTTTTTCTAGGTAATCCATAAAAATTTCGGCAAGTAAAGGACTTAAAGGGTTTCCCATAATTAACCCTTTTGAAGAAGAATAAATATTGTTGTCGAATTGAAAATAATTTTGTTTCAAACAAATTGATTTCTTGTTTGATGGCTGGATTAACATGGTTCTTGTCTAATAACTCTCTGACTAGCATGATAGTTTCATGCGGAGGTATACTTGTGAATAGATTCTGTACATTGAAAGAAATTAGTTTTGCATTTTCAGGAAGAGTAACATTTTTATTTTATTAATCAAATCGTATGAATTTTGTGAACTAAATTTTGGTTGAAATTTGCAATGATTCTTGATAATAGTTATCAATTTCTCTGATAATTTCACTGTTGGAGCAGTAACGAATGAGACTCCTGGCCTATTGGGGTAGTTTTGTTCGTGTAACTTGATAAGAGAGTACAGTTTAGGTGTTTGTGGGTTCATTATTGTTAATCTGATTTTTTCTGCTGCAGTAAAAATTTATATTGAATTCTTTACAAAATCCTTAACTTGTGATTGGTAGGAATGAGTTGGATCACGTTTTAGAATTCCAAAATATCCTAATTTCAAAAAATCTGAAGTTTTTTGGATATTATCACTTCTATTGATAGCAATAACCGTGTTTCCTTTGTCTGCTCTGGTAAATGTTACATCGTTCAATCTAGTTTTACTTTTTATCGATTTTATTAGTTGCATTTCATTCATGAAACCTCCTTTATCACTCAAAATTCCGATTTTATAATGTGTGAAGCTTGATATTTATTATAAATCTTGTTTAAAGTCCCCCTTAATGCAATTTCTGTTTCAATACCAAGTACCATTTTTTGTATTATATTTGAATCATTAACTTATCAAAGTTTCATCCATGTCCGTGAATTGAGATCCTGATAAATTAACAAACCTATCAAAAAATTGATGATCGGTAAATTTTCATAGATTTTTGTTGGTTCTAAATATAAAAAAAAAGCGTTTTTGAATGAGGTATTTTTCAACCCGTTCTCCTACATTAGTATCTAAACAATGTAACCTATATAGTAATTCAGTCTGTGTTACCTTAAGATATATATTGGAGGTGTCTCTCTTGCTGTATTGTGCTTTTCTCAGTTCCTTCATTCATTTCACTTGACCTGCTCTCACACCACATTTCGTCCCAAAGTCTCTATTCGCTGTTTTTAGTCGTTTAAATCTTGGGAAAACACCTTTCTAGTCAGAGAGTTATTAGACACGATCCATGTAAATCTAGTCATCAAACAAGAAATGATAGACCTTTTATCAATTTGTTTGAAACAAAATTATTTTCAATTCGACAACAATATTTATTCTTTTTCAAAAGGGTTAATTATGGGAAACCCAACAAGTCCTGTCAGATGAGAATTTCAAAAAAGAACTTAACATCATAAAACAAATTCCAGTGAACAATGGATATAAAGTTGACCTGCTAGATAGTATTCTCTCCAAAAAACTTATTATATGAAATATTGTTGAAAATTTGAGAAAAAAAAACAACTATGAATATAATACATAGATTTTAGAAAAAAGTGTCGGAAGGTTGAAACTGCCCCTCTGGAGGGGCAGTTTCAACCATGGGGTGGGGCAGATTCGACAGTAGAGATTGTGAATAAATAAATTGTTCTGATTTGTTAGAAAGTCTTATATTGATAACATTTTTCACTCACAAATATGATTAGTTATTTCACTTAAATTAATATAGAACAGAAGCAAAGAAGCTGTTCGAGCTGTTTTAGCTGAATTTGGTTCCGGCAACTTCAAAACGATATCATCACGTTCGACAATAGTTATATCATCAACCAATTGTTAGAAAAATTTATTCAATGGCTTTTTACGACGTCAAAATTTAACTTCAAATTCTGTTGATTCTGCAGATATTACCCTGGCTATATGGTAGGTTATTTTAACTTTGGTACAGAATTTTACCAATACAAAATCATTTTCATTTATTATATCATCGTCGCGCAATAAAATTGGAGCTGTTTCTCCTTCGCTATCGTCCGAAACGTCACTGAGTCCAAAACCACTGTATGATTTGAATCAGAACTACTCTCGCTAATTTTTCGTTCTGGAAAAACTTTCCTAATCACTTTCTGTATTTTCTTCTCTTCTTTGCTTTTTTTACGAAGCCCTCTTTCATAGTCCAGCTGTTCTAACCGATTCCTTTCTGGAGTACCGGAAAAAATCCGGGATTTTCCTTTCTTATTTTCAACGTTTTTCTTTTTCTCAATACAGGGTCTCGGAAAAGGTAGTACTAAGTGGGAATAAATTAACCACATTTTTTTACTGACCCTAAAATTAGTAAAACCTAATTAAAAAACTTCTTTGAGAATGACTAAATGAATGAATTAGTTACCAAAAACTGGGTTTTCTGGTGTAATGGAAATAGAAATAACATTAGATGGTATATTATCTGCTGTTGAAGTTGATGGTATGGTATGGTCTTTAGGTAAAGCTGAAGTGGTGGGGATATCTAAAATATAGGAAACTTTAACTCCCACTAAACCACTAATATTTATTCATTTACCTAAATATACTTATGTTGGTGTGACAGAATAGGTGGTTGGGGCAACTTCTTGGGGCGTGTAGAATGTATTTTTTTTTAATTAATGTATTTAACCAATTATTCCTGCTTGGTTGTAAATACTTGTGCAACACTATACTTAGAAGAATATATAGCTTCCTCATTTTTATTGCTTTCATTGCCCGAGTCATCTTTATAAAGCTTCGTTAATTTTTCATCTGAATATTTTTCGCGTAATTTTTTTATTCTGGAAAGTAATGTTCCACGTTTGACGCCAAAACATCTCGAAGCTTCTCTCTGAGACATTCTTTTCGATTAAATCTCCTGAATTGCGTTTTTCATATTGCCTTCACTTATATTTCTTATATGTTCGTACCATCTGGAATACACCATTGTTTCAATAATATTACCTAGTTTTTTAACGCGGTTTAGGATGGGGCAAATTCGACCACTGACTGGAAGTGCCCCTTGTTTAGGTGGCCGAATCTACCCCATAGCACATTTTTATAAATATTCGTATGTTCTGACAACATGCTCGATTTCAAGGTTATGTCAATCTGGCATACAACTTTCAAATGATAACAAAAAGGCACAATAAACAAATGAGTTTAGTAATGCTTTAAACTTCAAGACATCTAAAAATTCCAATTATTAATTTAAGAAGAAAAATTCGGAAAAAATAATTACTTACCAGCGTGAGAATATTACAAAAAAATAGCAAATACACATAATATTGAAACATTAAAAAAGATTAAATACTACTACTATTATTGGTACATATTGGGAGACGTCTATTTTGAATGATGACATCAAAAGAGATTAAAAACCCAAAGGGGAAACCATTTGACACGATTTCGATCTATTGTATGTTATATTTTTTCCCGACTGGAAAAGATTGCTCAATAGCTTTTTAAAAAATTAAAAATATAGAAATGTACGATTCTTTTAATGTCATCATTCAAAATAGACGCCTCCCAATATGTACCAACAACTGTATAGAATTTAATCTTTTTTAATGTTTCAATATTATGTGTATCTGCTTTTTGTTTATGTAACATTCTCACGCTGGTAAGTTATAATTTTCAAATTTTCTTCTCAAATTAATAATTGAATTTTTAAATGTCTTGATAATAAGTAAAACTATTTCGAAAGCTTGACAAACAACAAAGAGTATTAGGTATTACCACTGGCCGTTTGAACTGACTGCAACCTCAAGAGAAGATAAACTTTGATTTTTCTCCTCCATTTCTCCTTTTGTTGAATTCGTTTTCCAGTCAAGTAGTCTAGTCAACAAGTGCTTTTTGAACCAACTTTTTCAAGCAGTCTCCAAAAATTATGATCGAGGTGTCATTCGATTCGGAATGACATCTAGATGATTTTTGGAAAAAATGAAGTTCCGCTTGCAAGAATTGTAAAGGTTATTAACAATTAACTAAAAAAAAAGGGGGGGCTTTGGTTTTCTGCAAATATCTTAAAAACTAATAAAGATTTTTCAAATCTGAAAAAAGATTCAAAAGAGGAGGAAATTTCCTAGAAAAAGTATTGATTCCCGGAATTGTAGGATCAATATTTATAATTTTCCCAGAGGGATGAAAATACGGCCGAAAACGGGTACTCTGGCTTGGGAAAAGCCGCGCCCACTTTGGACACTTTAACAATAAAAATTATTTAAGCATACTAAATATGAAAATAAAAAACTGAAAAAATTCAGACACTAACTGAACAGATGAATAAACAATAATCCGTTGGGAAAAAAAAATTGTGACAATTTTTCTATTAGTTATTCAATAGTTAATTAATAATTTTTTTCTGCTTGAACATGAACATTGCAAGTGTGATAATTGTTAAACTATAAATTTAAGATTTTTTTCCTCTCTTGGAGCAATTTTTGAAAGGCTTCAGAATAGAACCCTGTTGAAAAAATAAAAAAAAATTCATTTTTCAGTTTTTTATTAATTATTTTCGTTGTTGCAAAATCAAATACTTGAATTAATCATTAAAAAAAATGTTTATTTTCAAATATTATTAACGATCCGTTTTTATGTTATCAGAAACTGCATAGAAATAATTTTTATTTTTTTTATCTCTAATAGTTTAAAATTTTTTATAAAACAAATGCGTTGTTTATAAGATAATTAAATTTTTTTTTATGGAATTTCAATCTTTGATACAAATAATGATTTCAAATATTAATTAGAAGTTGGATAAAATAATTGTTAATTTACAAATGCGTTTTTAAGCAATAAAAAAATTTTTTTTAAGGAACAATTTTTCTTTTAAAAATCATTATTTGTATCAAAGATTGAAATTCCATTGAGAAAATCTCAATTATCTCATAAACAACGCATTTGTTCATAACAATTTTTAAAACAATTAGAGATGAAAAAAATTAAACATTATTTCTATGCAGTTTCTGATAACATAATCGTCAATAATATTTGAAAAAAATATTTTTCAATGATTAATTTAAGTATTTAATTTTGCAACAACGAAAATTATTAATAAAAACTGATAAATATTTTTTTAATTTTACCAACGGGGTCTCGAATCCTTTCAAGAATTGCTCCAAAAAGAAAAATCTTAAATTTAAGTTTAACAATTATCACACTTCAATGTTCATGTTCAAGCAGAAAAAATTATTAATTACTATTAAATAACTAAATTTAAAAATTGTGATAAATTTGTTTTCAAGCGGATTATTGTTCATTCATCTGTTCGTTAGTGTCTGAATTTTTTTTAAATTTTTTTTTTTCATATTTGTATGCTTAAATAATTTTATTGTTCAATGTTCAAAGTGGGGGCCCCAAACCAAAACCCTTTTTTCCTTTTTCACCCCCAAAATTTAAAAAAATCCACAATTCCGGGAATCTTTTTTTGGAAATTTTTTTCCCCTTTTGGACTCCAATTTAAAAACTTTTTTTTGATATTTCCCAACCCCCTTTTTTTTTTAATTGGTAAAACTTTTTTAATTTTTGCAAGGTTTTTTTTCAAAAACATTGATTATTTGAATCGAATGACACCCCACTAATTTGGGGGTTGCTGAAAAATTTCCAAAACCCTTGTTGACTAGACTAAAAAAAACTACCTATTTCTACAAAAATATATATATATTATATATATATTTTATAATATATATGTTTTTTATATATTATATATATATATATATATATATAATATATATATATTCTGCATACCAATTTCAAAACCAATTTTTCAATCAATCTGAAACTAAAAAAGTTAAAAAATGTTTAAAAAATTTTGGTGACTTATCTCAAGATAAAAAACTGCTGAAAAATTGGCCAAAAAAAATTTTCACTAGACTAAAGATACTACCTATTTCTGAAATTATATATATAAATATATATATATATACATAAAAATTTTATATATATATATATATTCTGCAAAATTTCAAAAAAACCCAACTTTGCAATCAAAAACTAAAAGGGTTAAAGAAAGTTCGAAACCGTTTTGGTGACTTATACTCAAGATAAAGACTCTGGAAAAAAAAATTTGGCCAAAAACACTTGTTGACTAGACTAAAGATACTACCTTTTTAAATAATATATATATATATATATATATATATATATATATATATATATATATATATATATATATATTTGCATACCAATTTCAAAACCAATCTTAATCAATCTGAAACTAAAGAGTTGGAAAGAAATGTTCGAAACTGTTTTGGTACGAGTTATACTAAGATAAAGTATTTCTCTCACGATTTTCGAGAGTCGTAATATCTAATATAATTCTAGATAAATACTATGCAAAAACTTTTTTTTATTTCAGTGGAAAATAAAATTTAAATCATTTCTCGAATCATAAACCACGAAAATGATTTAAGTATTATTTATTATCCAATGAAATAAATAAAAAATTAAACGTATTCATCTAAATTATCAATATTATATTTGGTCGAAAAATTATCGGTAGCACGCGACTCAGAAAATCGAGAGCAAAATACTTCAACTTCAGAATAGCTCCAAATTTTTTTTCAACCGCTGTAGTTTCAGATTGATTGCCAAAGGTTAGTTTTGAAATTGGTATTCAGAACTTCAACTTCATCTCTAATATCGTATGAGAATCTTTCCCCTCTTGAAAATTTAGTACTTTGGGGAATGAATATTTATTGATCTAACTGTTTACTAACCTTACCTTAATTCTATACTTATGCAATTGAAAAATTGAGATACATCTACCATTCGTCTCAAATATCCTTCTGATCGAACGTTATTCTATGTGTTGAGATAATTTGGATGTACAATCAGAAGCTTTCCTAGAAACCCAATTATAGCATTTCAAATTCATGGTATGATCATGGTGTCTTTTGGATTTCTAATCGCATTTTATAATCATGGAAAGCGCCTTTCAAGCATCTGAGACGTGATATGGATAATGTGTTAAAACATTGTTATTTCGTTATATTTTCGAGTGCAAGACGATGTGAATTACAATTTAAATTGATTGTATGTGAGACCAGATGGCCAGCTGGATTATACAATTGAATATACACTGTGTCCGTAAAGTATGGAACAAATTCATTTTAGCTAAACAGGTCATTTTAAGAAATAATCCTGAAACACATCGATTTTTGATGTTAATTTACCGTATTTTAAAATAATAATCTAATATACAGGGTGAATTACGTTCGAGTAATGACGTCACCGTCATTTTTTTAAATGGAACACCCCATTTTGTCTCAATTTTCGGATTACTCTAGCTGAGCTGATTCCAAAATTCATCACATGTTGATTCCAATTGGTACAGGGTGGACAAAAAATACAATAGTTTTGTGTGCTCATAAAGTAACGCGTAACATTCTTTATTAGGTAAATTAACAATATTATCAAAAATACTTATTGTCTAGCGGACAGAATATGCTGGAATACATGACTTTATAAATGTTCGAACTGCAGCCCTTGCTGTATTTGACAGTAACCCAAACGGTGTACAAATTCATGTTGAACCTTGTGTATGGTTCCTTGCGTAATATTGTTTATTTCTTTCGAATTTTCTCTTGTACATCTGCACATTTGCTGGTTTCGTTTCATAAATAACATTCTTCAGATGGCTCCCACAGAAAATAATCCAAAGGATTTAAATCCCGGTGACCTCGCTGGCCATTCAGTGGGTCCACGTCTACCAATCCACCTGTTCGGAAAAAATTTCATCTAGGTACCTTCTAACATCTTCAGCATAATGTGGAGGTGCACCATCCTGTTAAAACCATAAACTTTCATCAAAACCTCCAGGATTACGTCTGCTGGAAAACAAATTACGTAAAGTAGGTGAGATACCCCTTAAAAACTCAAGGTACGTTGCCCCGTTTAAATTACCTTCGAAAAAGTAGGGTCCGATGATTCGATTTCGTACAATTCCAGCCCATACATTTACCTTTGAGGGTATTGTGTATGATGCTCACGCATCCAGTGGGGGCTTTTGCCCAGTATCTACAATTTGACGGTTAACTCACCATTTAACATGAAAGTGGACTCATCAGAAAAAAAAAATGTTTTGTATCAGAGAGGGTCTCGGTGACATTTATCCATCATTTCTTCGCAAATTGAGTCTTTTATCGGGATCATCTTCGTTTAATTCTTGCACAAGTTTGATTTTATAAGGATGCCATTTTCAAGCTTCAATAGTTTGTGTACCGTTGTTTTGCTAACACCGATATAGCGACTAACTTTACGAACAGAAGTGTGCGCATCTTCTTCAAAACTCAGTAAAACATCTAATGCTGTATCAGCATTTTTCAGGGGACGACCTGATTTGCGTACATTTTCAACATTACCAATTTCTCGAAATTTCGTTTCAATCTTACTGACTGTTGAACGCGTTATAGGTCTTCCTGGATATTTATCATTAAACAAATTGCACACTTCCATCTGAGTTCGCGATCTGTCTCCATACCCAATCTTCATAAGTATTTCAATTCTTTGTTTTACACTTAACTCCATTTCTACTTCCAATTAAATCTAAGCAATCATTCGAATATTCACGAATACCAAAAATATTGTAGTACTAAACTGTCACTGAACATCAATAAATTACTAAACAAATAATGACATTTCCCAAAAAAGTAGACGACTATGTTCTTTATAAATAGATGAGAAATATTTTTTGTCATATTCTGTCTGCTAGACCACAAGTACCAAACATGTTTGGAAACAGCTCATTTTTATTACTCTAAACATATAGCAGACTACGGGGTGTTACATTTAAACCAATTGCCGCTAGACAATAAGTATTTTTGATAATATTGTTAATTTACCTAATAAAGAATGTTACGCGTTACTTTATGTGCACACACAAAACTATTGTATTTTTGTCCACCCTGTACCAATTGGAATCAACATGTGATACATTTTTGGAATCAGCTCAGCTAGAGTAATCCGAAAATTGAGACAAAATGGGGGTGTTCCATTTAAAAAAAATGACGGTGACGTCATTACTCGAACGTAATTCACCCTGTATATTAGATTATTATTTTGAAATACGGTAAATTAACATCAAAAATCGACGTGTTTCAGGGTTATTTCTTAAAATGACCTGTTTAGCTAAAAATGAATTTGTTCCATACTTTACGGACACAGTGTATAGTGTCACCGTTAAAGACCGCATCATATAGGATTTTGTTTATTATTCAGTTTCTGCAAATTTAGAGTTCATGGAAAGTTTTTGCTTCGAAAATGATGCAAAATGATAATTGTTCTAGCAAATTTTTTTTTTATTCGAGTAGAAACATTTTCAACAGAAAAAACCCTTCAGCAGATGAGTGTATTAGGTAAATCTCAACTGGTAATTTCAGATTCTACGAAATTTGAATTAGCTAAAAAATTGCAAATTAAAGAAAAGAAAAAAATAAAAAAATTTAATATTAAAAAACTAAAAAAACACGTTATGTAGAATAAGTGTGAAAAGTTAAAAATAATAAGAATATAGTCGAAAAGGGAAACATTCTCAATTGGATATTGATAAAAAGATTTTTCTGTGACTTCTGTGACAGAAAACAACTACTTCCCCGGCTAAAGCCACGCTGGACATTGAACTACATCTGATAGATATTCTGAAAAGACCCTAACTCAAAAGAAAAAATCTGAAATTGAAAATTTGCATTTTCATTCAGATAGTTATTTGATTTTCTATTCCAGTCTTGATTAAGAACTCATGAAGATGAATGAGGCAAAGAAGAATGTTTTCCAAAAAAGAGTACTCACCAGAAATCATTCGTAACATTGACGCAAGAGAGACATCGCATTCACTAGGTCTTCAAGAATATAGTCATTGACCGAAAAATTTCCTCCTATGTAAAAAAGCGTGAGGGTGCTTGATCAGTTATCTTGACATCATTATGGAATCAGAAGAGCTGCGCAATCTGATGAAAGTAGAACATCAGTTGGTTTCAATTATTTTGGTAGTCTTGCAGATACAATCAAACTTTGTCAATATACTATTTTTGTTGAGATAAGTTAACATAACCCAGGTTATCTGAACTCAGAATTGGCTAATGTAATAAAATTAACGGCACACACATTATCAATCTTCTTGCCATTGTTGATCGTATGATCGCTTTGACATAAACAACTGATACCTAATCATATAACATCTTTAAAACGCCATTCGAAACAAAGATCTGCCTGGTGTTATGTTGATTTAAACATGTTGAATCAATGAATTATCAGAATATTTCGGAAATATTTCATCAAGATTACTCTTAATTTTTGGAATTTTGAAACACTACTGAAAATACCTCTGATAATGTTTAAAATAAAGTATAAAAAAAGTTTCAACATGGAGTCATGGATAAACACACACATTCATTATTTATTTTCGTGCTTTTATACTTTATAAATACTGTTTAATCGATTCCTATTAAAATACATTTCCATGGCATACTAGGAATTTCCAACTAGCCCAAACATGCATGGTGGAATATGTGGACAAGGATCTGGGAAGAATTCTGAAATGGGAATTGGAGTTCAATGCAACCAAGATCCAAGACTCGTGTTTCCTTCAGAAAGTATTGAATGAAACGATCCCAGGTAGATCAATCGGCAAGTAATCGTCAAATCTATACTTGGAGTGAATATAAACAACAATTTTTCACCACGTCAGAACCATCGCCAAATCAGCCCCGTTTGACCTATTCTTTCCATGTTTGGGGGTCGGAACCCAATCACACACTGAAGCACACGTGAATAAGGGGTGTATTATGCCATTGAAAAAAATGTTTATGTTTTTCAAATTCGTCCAAATTTTGGGAAACGCGAAACAATGGAGTTTTGATAGGTAATACATAGTTTTTCATATATATTTTTCTGGATTATTGAGGACTTAAGTCAAAAATTCGGAAGGATTTTTTTAATTTTTTTGATGGACTATTAGTGGTTGTACAAGAAGTTATATTATATATATATATATATTTAGGGTGTGATGAAACAAACCCAATACCAGCAATCTCAGACATTCAACAACGTTCATTCAATCATGAAACATGAAGCGAAATAATGAAAGAATAATTGTTGAATCATATTGTAAGTTTTGAATGTCTCTTTGAATTTTAATCGTATTTGATGTTATGTAACGTATTATGTTTTTAACATGTTTTACATTATTTTAAGAGTTTACCTGAAGATGACATAAACAATGTCGAAACGTCGCATGGAATAAAAAATCTGACCAAGGCACTTATTCCGAGAAAATGAAGAATATATATATATATATATATATATACAGGGTGAGTCGGAATAATACAGACAAACTCCGACTACAGATTCCTCACCTCATTTAGAGGTGAACTGTTGCTATCAAGGTATGTCCTAAAATGCATCCCCTCTGAGATACAAGGTGTCGAAAGTACGAACAAAATTAAGATTCAATTTGTTTACTCCAAAATTCCTGAAGGAAAAAAATTTAAACATGGTACACTAATCAAGGTTTATCAACGTGCTAATTTGGAGTTATAATTTTTTATTTTCGTAAACCAGAGGCGTAGTTACGATGGAATATGGTCATATGTTCCTTCATATTTTCTTGGGACAAGTGAATGGACAAATGAGCGTTTGACATCAGTTCGGCTCATCAATACTCAACCTGAAAGTCATGACATTCCATGTGCCTAAAAGAGAAGGTTTCTGAGATAATTGAGAAAAACTGAAGATATGTCCTTAGTAGAGACATAATTTCCTATGTGCAATAATCGCATAATGCTAATTTCTTACAACATATCGGAATATGTGTCAACTTCCTGAACATTTTTTAATGTTAGGAGAATCGGAAACATAGTACGGGTGAGTCAGAATGAGACCGATAACTCCATTTTTTCATTCATATATTATTTGATCGAATCTATGTCGCGGATTCACTGATATGTTACCATACTTCCTTGCATTTTATTGTTTTGACAGGTCAACTGTCAAACAAACCCAACTTCAAATTCATAATACTCCACTTAGATAAGAGTTATGGTCCGAAATAATTTTTGCGAAAAACTGAAGATATGTACTCTTAATTTGTTGAAGTTTATGTTGGAGTATCATTATCGAAGCCATTTCTGATTGAATCATCTAGCAAAATATTTTCCAATCAACATGTTTTTGATGAAGAAAAACAATTATTGTGTATCAATATCTACTTAAATGATAGAAACGGTTTAGTGGGTACACTACATAGAAACAAACAAGGCATTAAAGCAAATATTCAAATGGAGCACCATTTTGTTCAATACACAATTGGCATCTCCGTATCATCGACTGTCGCACGCTTTGGAATATTCCTGGTGTATCCTGCATTGAGGTACATGCTGCTAAAATTCTTGCCGTTAAATCGTCCACAGATTCTACAGGTGTTTCGTACACTAGGGATTTAAGGTATCCCCGCAAAAAAAAGTCTAGTGAAGTTAAATCCGGAGAACGTGCAGGCCATGTTTGATCAAGAAATTATCGAACGATTCGTTGGAAATGGGTTCTCCGTCATATTGATACCACATTCTTTGACGAACCAATATAGGTACGTTTTCAAGTAGCCCAGGTAAAACATGTTCAAGAAACACTCTGCCCATTCAAACGGGGAGAAAGAAGATATGGTTCAACGATACAATTTTCGATTATTCCTACCCAATATACACTGAAAACTTTTGTTGGTAGCCTTTTCGAAACATTCCATGCGGATTTTTTCAATCCCATAAATAGCTGTTCCCACTATTGAAATATCCATCTCCTGTGAAACATGCCTCATCCGTGAATAGAACATATCTGGGAAAGTTGTTTGCTCCTTCATACATCCTCAAAAACCATTCACAAAAAAACCTACGAGGGCCATAATCACCAGCATCTAGGGCCTTTACCGTCTGTAGGCGAAATGGATACAATAGTTATTCACGTGCTACCCGACTTACTGTTGATTGTGACACTTGTAACCAACACAAAATAGCCCGAGTGCTGGTAGAAGGATATGCTGCTAATCGTTCAATCCTTCAATCATCGATGCACAGTAGTGAAATGTGGATGATGTCGGTTTAGATATCTATGTTGATATAATTCAGTAGCGGCTCTGGCATTTCCCCCTGTTTCACCATAAACGAAATGCATATCTGTATATTCTTCAAATGAATAATCCATTTTGAAACGATGTTCACTGACTGAAATGATGACAGATGACTTAACAATAATACAAAGTGTTTTGGGTTACTCTCAATAATGTATAATGTTAATATCGATATATCAGTGTGTTTCTACCGGGAACAATGAAAAAAGGCTACGTTTCTTTTTAGTTCCAAATTTCGTGTATGTTATATGCGTTGATCAGTGGTGTACTGAACAGCCTACCACAAACTAGCATGAAAGGCTCGACTTTGCAACTAGTTATCACGAATCGAAAGAAATCATTTAAGTAGATATTAATACACAATAATTGTTTTTCTTCATCAAAAACATGTTGACTGGATAATATTTTCCTAGATAATTCAATCAGAAATGGCTTTGATAATGATATCCAACATAAACTTCAACAAATTAAGAGTACTTATCTTCAGTTTTTCGAAAAAATTATTTCAGATCTTAACTTTATCTAAGTGGAATATTATGAATTTGAGTTGGGTTTGTTTGTCAGTTGATCTGTCAAAACAATCATATGCAAGAAAGTATGGTAACATATCAGTGAATCCGCGACATCGATTCGATCAAATAAAATGGAGTTATCGGTCTCATTCTGACTCACCCGTTCTATGTTTCCGATTCTCCCAACATCGAAAAAATGTTCAGAAGGTTGACACATATTCCGATATGTTGTAAGAAATAAGCATTATGCGATTATTGCACATAGGAAATTATGTCGCTACTAAGGACATATCTTCAGTTTTTCTCAAATATCTCAGAAACCTCCACTTTTAGGCACATGGAATGTTATGACTTTTAGGTTGTTATGACTTTTAGGACGAGTATGAGCCAAACTGATGTCAAACGTTCATTTGTCCATTCACTTGTCCCAAGAAAATATGAAGGAACATATGACCACATATCATCGTAACTACGCCACTGGTTTACGAAAATAAAAAATTATAACTTCAAATTAGCCCGTTGATAAATCTTGATTAGTGTCCCATGTTTCAAATTTTTTCCTTCGGGAATTTTGGAGAAAAATTAAATCTTAATTTCAGAGGGGATGCATTTTAGGACATACTTCGATGGCAACTTTTCACCTCAAGATGAGGTGAGAAATCTCTAGTCGGAGTTTGTCGGTCTTATTCTGACTCACCCTGTATATATATATATATATATATATTGTTATATAATGATGAATTTTTTTAATATAATATTGTAATATTTTTGCCCCACGTTTTGGGTGCCTTTTGTTATGTTTTGATGAATTGGAAATATTATATATATATATTGTTTTTGTATATTGAAATTGCTAATTATTTTTGGTATTCTTTGTGAGCCAAATTGATATGATATAAATAGATATTTCTGCCCCTGTATTGTATGCTGTAATAATAATTGCCAACGAACGTCACTGTTCTCTCGTCACGCTACCAACAATTATTATTTTCCTCACTACGGCTAAGCAACAGTTGGTACGCCCTTATCTCAAGGTGGCCGGTTCAAGGCAATAGAGACACTGCCACTGCTGGCTAACTTCAGTTTATTGAATGGTCTTTGGTATGTTATTGATCATTGTGAGAAAACAAAACAACAAAATATCAAAAAGCAATTATCTCCTTTATTCAGGAAGACTTAATAATACCTGGCCTACGAGAAATAACTTATACTAGGGTGAATCAAACAATTATTCACGGATAATAATAATAAATCAGATCATGGATAGATAAACAGAACCTCACTTTTTCCGTGAGAGTGACGTTTTCTGTTATTGTTCAAAATAGGGTGACATAAAGTTCTTCGAATGTGAAATATGTTATTTGTGAAATAGTTCAGGACCGGAAGAGCACTATTAAAGTTTTATACCTGGTTGGAACTGTTGGTGTTCTACTTATACCATGAATCAGGATGTCTCCTCCCTTCAATCGCTGTCAGGACTGCAATACCATGAATCAGGAACTATATAGATGCGGAAATCAGCATTTGGATCCGTGGATATGTTATCATTAAGGTAATATTGGTTTTGTTTACCAAATGATGGGATTATTCCAATTTTCTTTTAGTAAAATTTTTGCGTGGCATCCGCTTGGAAATTTATTTTCGATCTCCTCCTTGAAGCTTTGTTTTCTATCGCCTAGATACATCTTTTTCTCCTTGTTTTTTCATTTGAATTTTTGAATTGGTGCACTAAATTGTCACTTTTCACTGTTTATATTTATTTTGCATAATTTATATATACAATTATTTTTCCACTCTTATCATTATTTACAAATTTCTATAATAATTGCTTCTGATACCATCTCATTGCTACTCTCCCACAATTTCCAATTTTACACCTGACCATCTATTCCCTGATTGGCTATTTTTATAAAGACATTTGCTGTTCTATCATTGGCTACTTTTTGTTAGCTACAGTTTCATATACTGTATGTTTCAAATTTATAAATGTGTTAATTACTGTTTATTCCTGAAAATTTTGTAAATTTAGACTTCTTATTGTCTTTTGAGCAATTATGCGTTATAATAATTTTGACAGTGTATGAAATTGATTGTTTTATAGTATTTTGACATTTTTATCTATCCATATTCTACCTAGGCTCACAATATACATAGAATTTCAAAAGTTATTCACCAACAAACTCTTGAAACCATTAACCATCTAGTAATTATTCTTTTTGTGGGTTTTTAGTCTTTTGAAATGTACAACTGGCATAACATAACATAACAATATATATATTATATATATATATATATATATATATATATATATATATATTAGCGGACCCGACAGACGTTGTCCTGTCCAAATTTCTATGTTCCCTAAAATTTTTTCCGAAAATTTTCCCGTTTTCATTTTCCTTTTACCCTTTTGTCTTTACCCCGTTATCCCGTTATCCCTTTATCCTGTCTCCCGTTTTCCCGTTTTTTCGTTATTCCGTTATTCCCGTTATCCCGTTATCCTTTATCCCGTTATCCCGTTTTCCTGTTATCCCATTTTTTATTCATCCCGTTATCCCGTTTTTCCCTTATTCCCTTATCCTGTCATCCCGTTTTTCCCTATCCCGTTATCCCGTTTTCCTGTTATCCCGTTTTTTATTCATCCCGTTATTCCGTTTTTCCGTTATTCCCTCATCCTGTTTATCCCGTTATCCCGTTTTCCCGTTTTCTCGTTATCCCGTTATCCCGTTTTTCTGTTATAAAAAAAATTAAAAATAGGGGTTGATCGTAGAAGGGTGAAAATTAAGAGTAATATGTTTTTTTTTATTCTAAGTCATGACAACATAAAAATAAAAATTTTGCCAAAAAATTAGGGGTTGATCGTAGAAGGGTGAAAATTCAGGGTTGTATGTATTTTTGAATGCTGTATCACAAAAAAATAAAAACAAAAAAATTTGTCTGAAAAATAAAAAAAAATTAAGGGGTGGACCACCCTCAACATTTAGGGGGATGATTTGTGAATCTAAACCATCCAGGGCGCCACCCAAACGCATACACAGAAATTCATTCAAATCGGTCCAGCCGTTTAGGAGGAGTTCAGTGACAACACACGTACAGTAGAATTATATATATAAAGATATATATATATATATATATATATATATATATATATATATATATATTTATATATATTTATAATTTATGACATTATATTATTTACATTGCATCGTCAGCAACTATATTGTGAATGTTTTCAATCTCCAGAATCAATACAATACTAAGAAACACATTTTCGCAAAACAATATCACGTAATCGTCGACTGACACACCGTAAAATGTTCCGAAAGCAGCATCAAAACACTTCAGCTCGTACATTACGAATTCAGGGCTTTCCTCTCGTTACCAACTGCCTAATTTATGTCCGTCGGTGTGTGTATATGGCGTGGGACGAGACCAAAATGCGAAATTATTCAAATGCTAGTGGACACTTTGTATTTCGCATTATTATGGAGCATGCACAGTTGACCCGCGATTACTCACTGGTTACTGCTTACCGGTACGGTTTATTTTTTGTTTCACAGTCACGGTTATGGGATAAACTTCTGCGTTTTATGCATCATATTATCATTTTCTGAGGCATCGTTTATTTCATGGAAATGACCTATTTATCATTCGTTGACTCATTTGGGGACTCATTTCCTAGCATAACTCTTTGAATGCAAAGCAAAAATCGATACAAAATGACAATGGAGATTTATGTAGACCGGTAGCATAAATATAGACGAACATATCTCCACTAGATTATCTAGTCCAGCCCGGTCGATATGGTCTATAAAATACGTCACTTCCAGCGGTTTTACCAAAAATCCTAAAATATATTTTTTTTAAGAAAAAAGTATTTTTTTCGTTAATATAAATATTTTTTATAGAATAGGTTGTTTATATGCTGATTTTTTTTTATCGAAACAATCGAAAAAATTCTCTATATGAAAGAGTTCAATGGCGGAACTCTGCTACTGGTGCTCTGGGTTTTTCATAAGTCGGGAAATTTATATAAGTGATAATTTATTACATTCGGTTCCATTTCGATATCAGCATGGCTTTCTATTCATGGAACTCTCCCGTATGGACATGTTTTATTGTTTCTTCTATTTTTGTTTATATCTTTGGATATACTCATTTTTCATGAAAATGACATGAATCCTTTTTTTCATTGTTGATATCTGAAAAATTGTAATCCTTATGTTCCTGAGAAACGTCTGGTTCAAGAGTTATTTGCAAAAATTCCCAAAACAACCAAGAGGAACGTATTTTTAAGTTGGTTTATATGGCGACTATTTATACCAATATTGGTATACTATTCGTTTGATAGAGCTTCATAACTCCCATTCCAAAAGTTTTCTCCAAGATGTACACACGAATTTATTCAAAATTCTTGTTTGCCCTGTATGCCCCTTTTACATGAGAGAGGAGATTCACAACAACCACGGTAAGACTTTCAAACGATATTCAATTTCATTGTTATGTAATTATTTATTTTCGTGGTTGATTGAACTGAAAAACTAGTATATCGCTTTGAAACTAACGCACATTTAAATTCAATATGATACGAGCCATTTTTCTAACTAACCTAATTTTAAAACTATTTGAATTAATTCAACCGTATATGAATATGGATGAACCAATGAAGCACGGCAATTAGAAACCGATAAGCACCATTGAATTTGGTGATATTATGAAACTCAACAGCACCATAGTCGAAAATAAGGCAATTTTTTTTTCAATACATAACAGAAGTCTGCAACCCAAAAATTTCAATGAAAAATACAAATTTCTTTTTCCTCAAGACAGCTCTCTACAAATACCTATACAATATAGACCAAGACATGAGAAATAATTTGTTTTGGGAGGAATTTCGAAAAAAAAAAGCTGTCACTTCTCAAACATATCATAAGTTTACGCAAACTAAATACGAGAACTTCTGGTATCGATGTAGACGATGCTACAGACATGCCCGCCATACATTTTTTCTGGGGCAAATTGATGGTAGAAGCGATGTTGAACGGTTATAAAAATAAGATGAAAAATATTGAAAGTTCACGAAACAAAAGTTTACAATAAAATAAGGCGTCACTTGTAGTCCTAGAGGGGACTGCAGAAAACCTAGCCAATCGAGTAACACAAGGAAATGTTTTTAAAATGTTAGTACTCACAGGAAACATAGGAAAAATTATTGACTCCCTGAGCCAAAGTGGCGCATAATTTTTTTATGGCTTTTTTCGGAAGAAGCAATTATAGCAATGTGATACATGTCCGGAATACGTTTGACACTTACTATCTCTCCAGTTGGTCAAGTGTAAGATGTCTAAAAACCATGGTATATTCACTTATACCTGTAAAATATTGGGACAAACTGGGGGACACCAGCCCACTTGATAAAGGGAGTTATCTAGAGTTTCAGATGACGCCGACGTCGTTTCTTGTCATAATTCAGTAAACTGCAGTTACAGACCACATAGGGTATTTTTGTGATTTGCGTCTCTGATCCGTTCTGTGATTGTGCTTTTGTCGCCTTTAAGGTGATGTCAATTTGTTGTGAAATATTTTGAGGTTGATCGAACATGTTTTAGAACAAACTATTCCATGTACTTATGTCAATGTTATATAGAATTTTCGAGAACTGAGTCGAAATAATTCTAATTATGAACAATTGTAGTGCGTACAAATTTTGTATGGTTAATTTTATATTGATACGGCTCTACCGAGTTGGTACTTATATATTTCTGTCCCATAAACACAAATTCAAAGTCGGTGCTTGTTCAAAAATTTATGTGGAAAAGGCCTAACAAATTAAATAAATTAAAATGCGTCTTGAACGTTTCTTATTGCTAAAAAGGGTGGAAAAGGGACATTTCTTGATCTTTGAACCTCTGAAAGTAATTGAGAACGACGCGTTTTGACTTCGAATTCGTGTTCATGGGACAGAATACGTAGGCAACAACAAGCGGCAAAACTCAACTCGACGGAGCTGTATCAACAATTAATTTGGACAATCCCGCTTTGCTTAAGAAGTTGAATTTTATATTATTTTCTCTGTTAAAGATATTCAGACGTGTCTCAGAAAAAAACTTACGTGTTTTGTATAATTTTCTGCAAATGACATGAAATAATGCATGAATCTCTACTCCACAAAAAGTTTTTCAAATACTTCTTTTTTTAAATAAATTTGGATAGATTGATGAATAAAAGGAATACCAGAATTTCCCGTAAGATCATATGAAGTGTTGGATAATCCTCCTGTTCAATTTAAAGTATTATCAGGTAAAAATATTCCTTTTTTGTTGTTGTCTTGTGTGGCACTTGTTATTCTATTTCGAGGGTATCCAATTCTTTCTCCTTTATTCTGGAAACAGCAAATAATCAGAAAAACTCGATTTCAATTTTTGACATAGAATTCATCATTGAGTAACAAATCCAATCTCATGGTTTTTATGCTAATTAACCAAAATCAAGATATATTCATAGAATGAAAAGTCCACGCTTACTTGTGAAATTCATGTGTTTATTAAATAAGTGATAATTATCCTAATAATAGTCATTAGCCTTATAGATCTTGGGAGAGGGGCCTTGTTCTTCCGAACAACTGCTTGGTTTAGATATCCCTCCTTCCTCCCGATTATCTCATGCGGGATGTTACTTACTAAAAAATAAAAAAGAAGCCGATTTTGATTATTGTTTTCTCTTCTCACCTTTGTTAGTAGGGCTCACCTTTTCCGGACGAGTCATTCTAAGATGGCTGGAAGCAGCTTAGACTATCTCTGACCAGGAATAATCGATTTCTCAACTTCATCAATAGATTTTATGATATCTACAATGAACTCTCTGATTTTGTTCAGTCAGAAGATTGTTAGAGAGGTAATAGTCCGGCAGAGATGGGCAGTGAATGGCTTAGTAATAGTTTGTATCGAAAAGTTTAATGGAACAATGTCATCGGGGACATTTTCCAATCCCCTTAATTCATCGTCTAGTGACATCAGTCCACTATCCTACCTTTTCTCCTTCCTTCGTGGAAGTTTCCATGACCCCAAAAACACCATTTGAGAAGACATCACTCTGGAAAAATCGTCAGGTAGACTCAAGAAAAATCCGATTTTAACGATTGTAGTCAATTTCAAGGATTTCATTTCATTTTCGCGCCAACTGTCCTGAGTGGGATCTTGTTCGTAGAACTGTAATCTTTGTAAACGATCAATTCACAATTTTTTGCATAAAAACATCTATAATGTTGACAGAAAAAGAAAATTTCATAGGTTTGAAGTTTGAGATTTAGCGTGACACAAACATTCCTTAACCGCGCCATCTACTAATGAAGTACTAAGCAGAATTTAACGACATTCATTTGTTGTCCCCCAAAAATTCTAAACAAAATCGAATCAGTGAATACACCAGGGTTTTAAGGCATCTTAGTCAAGTGGTCTGAGGAGCTGGTTTACGAAATGGAGCGTGGGTGTGAGCGTGAGTTCAAACCCCAGCTCGGGCAGCTTTTTTTTCGAAATTCGTCCCAAAACAAATTATTTCTAATGTCTGAGAGCTGGCTGCAGAAAACCTGGCCGATCGAGTAACACCATGAAATGTTTTCACAAGCTTCCATTTGAATTCATATATGTATGATTGTTCAAATCTTGCAAGTGAATTTTGACTACTTTAGTTGTCTGATTAACGTGAAATTTGGCAGGTTTTCATATTTGGTGACAATGCATTACGGAATTTTGCAAAGAAAAACAAAATGGCCCCATTATGGCTGACAGTTTTGTGATTATAGTTCGAGTCTATGCAAAATTAGTATGTGGAGACATCAAGATTTCTTTGCCAGAATTCATTAATTCAAGATGGCGGCCCCAATATGGCGACGACTTTTGTGATTATAGTCCGATTCCATTCATAATTGGTGTGTGAGAGTCGGAAATCATGATTCCTTAGTCGAATTCTTGAATTCAAGATGGCGGCTTCAGGAAGGCGATGTGTTTTGTTATTATGGCCCGATTCCATTCAAAATTGGTATGTGGGTTTTTTGGGGTCGTAGATTATCAACTTTTGACGGATTTCATGAATGTCTGAAAAGAATTAAATAAAAATGATTGAAAAAAAAAATTAAGACAAGTTTTTATACAACAAAAAATTCTTCAATTGCTTGACCTAGGTTATTCTATGAGTAACAGATTCAAAAACTTGCCGCGAATATAAAATAGATGTTCTTGTGTGGCAAGATTTTCAATCTGTTACTCACAGAATAATCTAGGTCAAACAAAGAAATTAATTTTTCCTTTTGACTGCATTTGTGTAATTTTTTCAATGATTTTTATTAAAATGTTAGCACTCACAGAGACCATAAAAAAAATAATTTCGTTTCTGGGCGGAATTTGTTCACAAGTTTTGTATGCTCTCTCTCTCCGGAACATTTTTCGTACTGCAACAATACCAATGGAGTAAGAGCTTGAAATTACTCTTGAAATTCAGTATTTACAGAGTAAACAAATAATATGTTTTGTTTTTTCTTCGTCAAAAATTCCGTAATGCATTGTCACCGGAATAATGAAAACCTGCCAAATTTCACGTTAATCGGACAACTAGAAGTAGGTCAAAATTAACTTGCAAGTTTTGAACTAAACATACATATATGAATTTGAATGGAAGCTTGTGAAAATATTTCATGGTGTTACTCGATCGGCAAGGTTTTCTGCAGCCAGTTCTCAGCCATGAGAAATGATTAGTTTGGGGTTTGAACTCACGCTCTCACCCACGCTCCATTTCGTGAACCAGCTCCTTAGACCACTTGACCAACTGGAGAGATAGTAAGTGTCAAACGTATTTCGGACATGTATTACATCGTTATGGTTACTTTTTCCGAGAAAACGCCATAAAAAACTTTTGCGCCACTTTTCTGCAGCCCGCTCTTATCATATTGCCAAAGAAAACAATAATCTGAATCAGCTTCTCTTTTATTTTTCAGTAAGAAAAACCCCGCATAAGATGATCGGTGAAGGAGGGCGATCTAAGCCAAGCAGTTGGCCTACTCCCAAGGCTAATGACTATTATTAGCATAATAATAACTTTTTAATAAACACATGAATTTCACAAGTAAGCATGGACTTTTGAAGATTTCTTGATTTTGGTTAGTGAATTCCGAACCCTCACAGAGGGTCCCAAGGCTCTTCGGAAGAATTAAAATTTTCCAATACTTTTAGTAAGAAGATTGTCATCTCATGGGAAAATATGTATAATATGATAAATTAATTTAAAATTAATAATATTCGACTTTCTAGTTACTAGATACATTACAATCACAAGTTGAAAAAATCATTACAATGGGCAAAAGTAGTTCAGAGAAGGTACAAATTAATTTATACATATACGAGTCATTTTATTACGAAGGTAATTTCAGTTCTTGTGATAGGATAGTCGTGTTGTCTGCCAAAATAGTGAACACCTCTTAATTTGCCCAGATAGGACTCGAACCAATTGGAGCTTCGTTCTCTGAAGCTGTAGAGATGAAGCTTACGTATCAGTCAAAAGTTTTAGATATGTCGCAAAACACTGCAGCGCTCACTTCCTTCAGACTAGAATATATATTTTTCAGAAAGCGAAAGATTAGATCTCCCGTACTTTCATTGGTTTGAAAGCTAAATTAAGTAATTGTATGTAATTTCATGAAAGCATTATCCGCTCCATCATAAGAATTTTATCATGAGCAAACGTCCTTGGTAATTGTGGATCCATCATGTATGTCGAATTTCTCAAAATATTTTCGTTGTTGAAATTACTAGCACATACATATTTATCTATTCCGATATCATCACTTATCGAAAGGATTTCCTCATCTAATGTATATTCATAATTAACAATCAACTTATATCCCAAATAAATGTGGACAATAATGATAAACAATGGATCATACTGATTGTCAATGAGATAACACATCGAATGCAGTGATCACCATAAAAATATATATAACATGTAATTGTTTCAATCAAAGGAATCTCGGAATCAATGTTTTCACTGATTATGACAATATAGTCTTATAATATATTCAATTCTACCCAAAAATATGATTATTTTATTGACCTTGCAAATACGAAAACACCCGAAGCGTTTCCTTATTCTACATTCTATTTTTAATTCATTGCGAAAAACATGAAAACCATGAGATTGGATTTGTTACTCAATGACGAATGTTCTATGTAAAAAATTTAAATCAAGTTTTTCTGATCATTTGTTTTTTCCAGAATAAAGGAGAAAGAATTGGCTACCCTCAAAGTAGAATAATTCGGTAAATTGAACAGAGGAGGATTATCCAACACTTCACATAATCTCACAGGAAATTTTGGAATTCCATTTATTCATCAATATGTCCAAATTTTTTTTGAAAAATATGTATTTGAAAAAGTTTTTGTGGAGTAGAGATATTCATGCATTCGTTCATGTCATTTGCTGAAAATTATACAAAACATGTAAGTTCCTTCCCGAGACACGTCTGAATATCTTGAACAGAGAAGATAATATAAAATTCAACTTCTTAAGCAAAGCGGGATTGTCCAAATTAATTGTTGATACGGTTTCGTCGAGTTGAGTCTTGCCGCTTAGTGTTACCTACGTATTTTGCCCCATGAACACGAATTAGAAGTCAAAACGCGTCGTTCTCTAATACTTTCGGAGTTCAAATATCAAGAAAAGCCCCTTTTTCACCTTTTTCAGCAATAAGAAATGTTCAAAACACATCTCTCTTATAATTTATTGAATTTGTTAGGCCTTTTCCACTGGCCACATACATTTTGAACAAGCACCGACTTTGAATTTGTGTTCATGGGACAGAAATACATAAGTACAGACTCGGTGGAGCCGTATCAATGGAAAATTAACCATACAAAATTGATTCGCACTACAAATGTTCATAATTAGAATTATTTCGGCACACTTCTCGAAAATTCTATATAACTGACATGAGTTCATGGAAAGTTTGTTCTAAAATATCGATCGATCAACCTCAATTCATTTCACAACAAATTGACATAACCTTAAAGGCAACAAAAGCACAATCACAGAACGGATCAGAGACACAAAACACCCTGTGTGATCTGTAATTGCAGTTTATGACAAGAAACGACGTCGGCGCCATCTGAAATTCTAGATAACTCCCTTTATCAAGTGGGCTGGTGTCCCCCAGTTTATCCCATTATTTTACAAGTACATATAAGTGAATACACCATGGTTTTTAGACATCTTAGACATAACCTAGTGTGGTTTTATCGCAAAACAGTCGCGAATCTACTGTGGTTTTATCAACAGTAAAAACAAAGAGCTTTTTTTTATCGGATAAATTTCTTTTTGTAACGAAATAATTTTGCCAATCAGTAATTTTACGAGAAAAACTGACAGTTTTTCGAGCAAAATTACTGATGGAAAAATTTTGAGTTAAAAAGAAATTTATCCTTAAAAGAAAAGCTCGAGTGTTTTTTGGCAAGATAAATTAACGACCAAATATATGAATGAACAACAACAATAATTATCTTTATTGATATATTAAATTATTAAATGAACAGTTATTAAATACACAATTGTTATAAATGGTTTGGTTTGGTGTACTGATTTCAAAATTTTCTTCTCTGGTATTCACACATGTAGAATATTCATTTTGATTTTTCTCACTCGAGGCTCGTAAGGAACTACTAATAAGATTTTCGTGATGTTCAGGATCAATTTGGAGGTATGGTTTAATAGAAGATGATGATGAGTGTCCCGCTATCTTTATAAGTTGTTGGTCACTTACTCCTGCTTTGGCTAACTGGGAAACTGTACTAGCACGGTTCGAATGATTGGTAATTTTATTATTTGTAATGTCGAGTCCAATTTTACTTGCAGAATATTTGGTCCAAGTAGAAATCGTATTAATACCCAGTGGAACATTTTTGTACCAACCTTTAGAATTTTTGTTTTTCCAAAAGAGATTTGGAGTTAAAAAAAGTCGTTCAGATGTTATGTTTTAATTTCTTTTTGGTAACAGTAATTTTAACAATGCAGCGGGACAAATACCTTCATCCATTTCTGTAATCCTTTTTTAACCCACCCTGTGCGTCTTTGAAAATATTGTATTGTATTCAAATCTTCTTGTTAAAGTTCCATCTTGATTTTTTTCTTCTTTAAAATGTAAATTTTACAGTTTGCAGCTTCTCCCCCCCTCCAAGCTAATTCATAACAAGCTATATGAAAGAATCTTTTTTGTAATCACTCTAGGTTGTCTATATTCCACAATTTTGCCATTTTTACTATATCTTTCTTGTTCAATGCTACAGAACTTACTTTTCTTTTCTCTCTTTCCGTTTACTATTTCTTGCATCACGAGCTTCTTTAATTAAAAGTTATGTCGGCAAAAGGATCAAATTTAATATTGTATTCATTGAAATATTTTTCTTGAATCATCTTCGCAGTTGAATTCCAAATTGATTTAACTGCATATTCTTTATAATCTTCTCCATTCCTCTTTTTCGTATTATAGGCCCAATCCTTTAATATATCTGCTACTTTTTGTAACGGAGTTATTTTCGACAGTTCGTAATTTCGTACTTGACAAAACTCCATTGTCACCATATTGACGCTTTAGTATTTTTTGTGGATTGCGGGATTGCTTTTTCTATATTTTTTGTTATTTGTTGAGTCGAAACTTTCCCAAAACGACTCATGTTGTGATGTTTCAGTATCAATTATCAACAATACTTAAATAACTGACAGGGCAGACATTGAAGTGACGTAAGCATACTAGATGTAGACGCTTAAGAGGAACAGGCGTTTTTATCGGTGATGAAAAACGATGCACCTTTTTTATCGCTGTCAAAATGACAAAACAGTCATCTTTAAATGACACATTTTATATAGGAGTTAATTTATCAGTATAAAACAGCGAGAAAACATTACACTATAAAACTGATCTCATTGTTTCTCTGTATGGAATTTCGGCCATTTGATTGGTTCAAAAATATCGAGGGAAATAGTCGATAGAATTGTGCCAAATTTTTTGCTGAAAATGAGTGACTTCGTGGTTCTGGTTTATGCTGGTTAAAAAAAAGGATGCATCGTGGGTGACCTTTGTGCAAGTAAACAGTGCTTGAAAATAAGGTGATCCAAAACAAACAAAAATCTCAACAAATGAACTACACACATGAGACGGGACCAAGACACCGATCCAGACATTGGGGTGTTCTACATTGGAAACAGGACGTAACTGGCAGACCCTCCTGAAGAAATATTTCGAAAAGAGATCTCATCTTCAAGGCAATGTGGGAACAATGAGATTCCTTGATTGTAGAAAATGGACTACTCAAACGGGTACAGCTGATGGGAGGTCATCAATTTCCCAACTGGTTTTGCCCAGGAAGAGAATAAGCGAATTCATGAAAGAAAATCAGGAGTATATCTGGGAGTCAAAAGACTTTGGACAAGATCAGGCAGAGGTTCCGCTGGATTCAATTTCGAAACAATGCAGAAAGTTGGTGCAGAAGATGTCCATAGTGCGGCGCTACTAAAGCTCCCAAAACAAGGTACAGGGGTGAAATGAAGAAATACAACCTAGGTGCACTATTCGAACGGATTGCCATCGATGTAGCTGGACCATTTCTTGTACAGATACATCCTTGTTACTATTTCAGCAAATGCCATTCTAGACCGGGAGGTATCCACAATAGCAAGGTCACTGGTGGACAACATGTTCTGAAGATTCGGAATACCGATGGAATTACATTCCGACAGAAAAGGAATTTTGAGTCAAAGTTTTTCAATAAATTTTATGAGCTGATGTGTATCAGCAAGATTAGAACTACTTCACTCCATCCCCATTATGGAAAAACATCTCTCCAAGGTTGTGGAATAACACCAAAAGGATGAGCAGCTGTCCACGATTCAACCAAGTTTACCCCAGTTAGCATTATCTTCGGAAGGGACCTCCGATTGCCCTGTGGTTTGGTGTTTGGATCACCAAGAACTCAAGAGGTAGCCTGGGAAACCCCTCGGAACCGTTCGAAAGAAGTTGATACTGGCAAGTGACAAGATGAAAACTCATTATAATTGGGAAGCCAATCCAGGAGGATCAAGATGGTGACCAGGTTTGGCTGTACAACCCACGTCGGAGAAAAGTGTATCCCCCCAAACTTACGCTGTTTTGGGAAGGACCGTACGCGTTGAAGAAGAGGTTTACAGAATCCAACGCAGCCGTAGGACGAAGATGAAAGTTGGTCATCTGGAAAGAATGAGACCCTATCATGGTGAACCGATGGCTTTTGATTGGGACCATCAAAATTAAAAGTGGGGGCAGTGTTACGAATACAGTACGCCACTGCCATTGTTCATGTTGAAAGCTACGGAAAAAACCTTGGGGTAGCGACGGACCACCCACACGGATTCCAAGAAGGCAACGTGACTGGTTGACGTCACGCCGAACAATCGACAATTATTCAGTGAGCATTGATGACCTTAGAAAAGCGAATACGGTGGGTCAGTTGGCTATTTGTTTGATCAGTTAGAGTTAAGTTAGTAAGGTAGTTGCCGCCGTACAGTTGTTGCGTGAGGTTGATTTATTTATTATGTTGTAATATTATAAAGTATTTCAATAACTAATAACCCCAGTTTCGTAACAACAGTTGAACTGGAAAATGAATAAAATGTGTGAATAAAACAAGTACCATTAACCACAACCTGACACAGCCTAAGTAGATGGATATTAAATGAACATTTGTGTTCCACAATCAATTGTACCAGGTTTCGATACAGTGACGATTAAAAATCGCGGAGATATCATGAAAATTATGAGAGCAGACCTCATCAAGTACCTCGGTGTGAAAATTGATCCCCATCTTGAATGGGATATACATATCAACCAAATTTCAAGAAAACTGAAATATATGTTATACTAGCTGGTCCCCGCGACTTCGTCCGCGTAGATTTTTTTCAATGCTTTTATTTGTGTTGTTCCGTCTAGGTTATGCCTGTGACTTTTTCCGCTCACCGTTATCCCATTATCTCGTAACGCCTTTAACCCGTTTTCCGCTATCCCGTTTTCCCGTTATGCGAGTCACAGTAAGATTGCGAAAATATTCTCCGTGTTCAGATACCAATTTTCATGGCGATTGGTTGAACGGTATGGAAGTTGATGCGCTGCAGCGCCATCTAGTTGCGAGTAAAATGGATAGCATAAAGAATTTCTCCATGAAAAAACAATTAGATGTGCCAACTTTCATGGGGATCGGTCAAACGGTGTCGGAGGTTATATTATATATATATATATATATATATATATATATATATATATATATATATATATATATATATATATATATTTATATATATATATTGAAGGAGGGTAGTTTCGTGTCTGGACTAGTTGAAAATAAGTATGAATTTGAAATAAACTTGGTAGAAAGGATATTCCTTGAGGTTGCAGTCAAATTTAATGGCCAGTGAAAAAAGAAAAACTCTTTCTTATTTTGTCAAGCTTTCGGAAATGTTTATTTTCATTATCAAGACAGCTGTGAAAAAAGGAAAACACAATTGTGAAATGCGATTTTAAACAAATTTAAAGAACTTACTAAGGTGAGGTTAAGTGAAGACAGCGATCTAATCACCATTTTGTGATTGAAGAACTTTTCAAAATCATATCACTATGAAGCACTACTAGTAATATATATATATATAAAAATTAAACAATTGTAAAAGCACATATTGTTTAGGAACATAATTTAAACAATTTAAAATTTGACAGGACAATTACCACATGGTTAAAGCATGACTGAAAATGGAAATGGTGGATGACAGGAAATGCATGACAGAAAGTGTCAAGTGTCATATGTCAAAGTCAAACTGTCATGGGAGAAACATGTGTTTTGTCCACAAAAACAAAAGGAATAGTACCAATCTATATGACAAAAATTGATAAATGAGAGAAAAAATCAAGAAATACTAAGCAGTTTTATTCTTTCAAAACTTCAGTTAGAATCAAGTTTCAACAAGTAATTGTAAATAACACTTAGGTTGGAAATATCAGATCGTTTATTCATGCTATTAGGTTCATTTTTTATGTAAACCATTTCAAGGAAATTCCTTTTGTGGAAGTTATTCCCTACTGCTAAAATGGAAGGGTTGTTGAAATTACTAAAATGATTAGAGTTAATATTATGTTCAGCTAATGCACAACTTTTTTTTTTTATTTTACAATCACTGTGATAAAATTTATATCGGTCAGACGAGTAGGAATTTAACAGGCCGCATAAGAGTGATTTTTAAATAAAAAAAACAGTTGTGCATTAGCTGAACATAATATTAACTCTAATCACTTCAGTAATTTCAACAACCCTGCCATTTTAGCAGTAGAGAATAACTACCACTAAAGGAATTTCCTTGAAATGGTTTACATAAAAAATGAACCTAATAGCATGAATAATCGATCTGATATTTCCAACCTAAGTGTTATTTACAATTACTTGTTGAAACTTGATTCTAACTGAAGTTTTGAAAGAATAAAACTGCTTAGTATTCCTTGATTTTTTCTCTCATTTATCAATTTTTGTCATATAGATTGGTACTATTCCTTTGTTTTTGTGGACAAAACACATGTTTCTCCATGACAGTTTGACTTTGACATATGACACTTGACACTTTCTGTCATGAATTTCCTGTCATCCACCATTTCCATTTTCAGTCATGCTTTAACCATGTGGTAATTGTCCTGTCAAATTTCAATTGTTTAAATTATGTTCCTAAACAATATGTGCTTTTACAATTGTTTAATTTATATATATATTACTAGTAGTGCTTCATAGTGATATGATTTTGAAAAGTTCTTCAATCACAAAAAGGTGATGAGATCGCTGTCTCCACTTAACCTCACCTTAGTAAGTTCTTCAAATTTGTTTAAAATCGCATTTCACAATTGTGTTTTCCTTTTTTCACAGCTGTCTTGATAATGAAAATGAACATTTTCGAAAGCTTGACAAAATAAGAAAGAGTTTTTATTTTTTCACTGGCCATTAAATTTGACTGCAACCTCAAGGAATATCCTTTCTACTAAGTTTATTTCAAATTCATAGTTATATATATATATATATATATATGTATATATATATATATATATAGATAGTGACACCTATAATCTGTGCGGTGAAGCTTAGACCTGTTATCGTGGAATTTTAATGACACGAAATTTCGTGCACATTAATAGGTCACCAACAGATGTCAGCATAGGCCAATCCACGACATCAATAGTCGTACTCCTAGTGCGTTCTGAGTAACGCAAAACAAATAACGAGAATAAGAAAATCTGTTAGAATCCAAGAAAGCCCACCATCGCCTACAGCCTGTTTCATGGGGTCCCAATATATATATATACAGAATAATTTCAAATGTTTGAGATCTATTCTCGATACACTTCACCTTGAAACTATATATATATATATACTCAAAAACTACTTAACCAAGACCAGTCAGGCTTTCGAAGCGGTTTCTCGTGTGAAACAGCATTGCAAAAAGTAGTGAATGACTTTAAATATGCTATGGACGAAGGTAAATCTATTGTAGCGGTGTTCTTAGATTTACGTCGTGCATTCGAAGTTGTAGATAGAACAATCTTATTAAATAAACTTAAATATTACTTTGGACTAAATGCATCCTCATATAAATGGTTTGAGTCGTATTTAGAACATAGATATCAAAAAACTAAAATCAATAATAAAATATCACAAAAAGAACTGTTTTAACTGGAGTACCACAAGGAAGTGTATTAAGCCATACTTTTCATATGTTTTATTAATGACATATTAGATCTGGATTTGGGGAATGTAAAACACACCTATTCGCAGATGATACCATCGTCTACATTATGGGTGATAATATCAATAACTTAATAGGAAACTAAACCAACACCTTAAAAAATTCACGACTGGTTTAATAATAATAAGATCGTTGTCAACGTAAATAAATGTAAATACATGATAATCAAAACAAACGAAAAATGCAAGAAGTAATTGATTGCAATGTTCAATTTGACGGAAGAGATCTAGAACGTGTGAGCCATATTAAATATTTAGGTATAATTATTGATGAAAACTTACCTTTAGTGAGCACATTGATTATCTTTCAAAGAAAATATCTAAAAAAAATAGGATTTGCATATAGGATTAGCAGAACAGTAACTCAATACACCAAACAATTAATATATAATAGTATAATAAAACCCCATTTTGATTACTGTTCCTCTATACTCTTTCATGTGCAATGAATCAGATATTCATAAACTACAGATTCTGCAAAATAGATGTATGAGATTCTTACTAAATACCAACAGATATGAAAATGTAAACAGAATGCAAATAAAGTTAAATTGGCTGTCAATTAAGAATTTAATTAAGGTTCGTACAATGATTTTTATTTACAAACTTATAAAACAATATGTTACCAGAATATTTGTCTACAAATCTACAGTTCCGCAAATGAAATACATTCATATAATACACGCCTAAAACCACATAAACGTTCGTCAAACCAACCTGATGTACGAAAAAAAAAGTATCTTTGATGCTGGAATCGTAATCTATAATAACCTACCTGATTTTATCAAACTGTCTCGTAATATAAATATTTTTAAAAGTAGTATCCGTCAATATATATTAAACGATCAATTTCAGTAATTAAACGTCACATTCTATAGGGCGATCTAGGCGATTTATTTTACTAATAGCGTTTTACGTTTCTACTAATATTTATTCATTGATGTCTCTTATATATTGTATTTATCTATACTAACCCACCTCATCTCTGTATCTTTGTGATAAAACGATATTGTATTAGCAATGCTAAATAAATAAATAAATAAATATACTTTGTACTAGTTCAATCTCGAACGCAATATGCCATCCTTAGTTGGGGAGGAATGCTGGACACACACCTCAGAAAAATTAAAGTATTGCAGATGAAGATATTCAAATTAATCAATACAAAAAGAAATATTTTCCGTCCAATCAAATTTTCAAAAAGTCCAAAGTACCTAAGTCTATCTGAATCCAAGAGGCCAGTCGTAAACATCGTGATCGTGGCTCACCTGGTTTCTGCTATGCCGACTTCAAATTTTATAGCGAATCAATGGCTCTTGAATTTTCAGAAGTGTTTGGATCTGAATTTCCAACTTTTGGATAATGTCGTGAATTGGGGTTGTTTCACGACTCATTAGGTAGAATCTGATCCTTTATTGATTGAAAACACTTTGTAAAAAATATAGAAAAAGTTAATTAAAATGATTACAAAGATTGAATGAATAAAATAAAATAATAAATCTCTTCCAATAGTTATAAATTTTGAATGAATAGAATCAAAATCTTACTTACCAAAATAAATCGGAAATGATTCCAAAAAACCATAATGTTCAATTGAAAACAGGGCTTCTTAATTTTCCCACTCCCCCCCATTGCCCTTCTGGGCAAGGCAAAAGCCCAACGTCGACTCCCCGATCAAACCATCCGTCGTCACTTTTAAAAACTCTTGTTTATATTCAACACTAATTCGTGTTTTGCGGAATAACAACATTGTGACCCACTTGAAAGTTATACTCATTGATTTACTCCATACATTTTTGACAATATCATCATAGAATTTAGAGTTATATCAAACCGAAATGAAAGCAGTTTGATATTTTTCTTAGTTCAATCTGTTAACATATAAACATTAGGAAGCGTCAGGATGACTTGAGGTGTCAAGTCTCCCTTGTCGCTTCTACAACTTATGATTGAATAGTTCAAGGTTTACAGAAATGTTGTTTGTGTTTTCCAATGAAAATATTTCCATTTTTTTCTGACACACGATTTCCAATAAATAAATTGTGAAATCTACCTTTCTGACTGGCCGCACTTGCCGCGACATTGTTTTTTTTTCAGTTAGAAGAATTTGAATTCGTAAAATCATACATATGTTCAATCCCCCACAATATAACCAAAACTATTGAAATCAAACAAATTAAGGTAGATATGAATTCAAATTTCCTGCGAAACCTCTTAGAGTTATTACAATGGAGCGTTTCCAGAATATAAATAAGAGACAATAAATAATATCATATTTAAATTTGAGTAGAAAGATCTGTAGCAAAGGCAGAAAAGGTTGCATGGGAGATAGGTAATAAACATATATACAGGGTTGCTTCCCAAATATCTACGTACAACACGTTACTTGATATATTGACAATATCTCTGAGATTTTTCATTTTCCTCAGGTACAATTGAATGACCCATCCCATTAATTCAGATTGAGATTCTGAAAATAGATTAATTACCTCGTAGTGTCTAAATTTTCATTATCAACAAAAACTCGACAATTTTTGCTTCAGAACGGAAATCATAATCAGAAAAAACAAATCAAACGGCTTTAGAAGATGATTTCATGTTTCTTATTCTTGGGGATAAAATGGAAAAAATACCTTGAAATGGTATGATTTCCTATAGATAATGGTTTTAATAGTTTCATTACTATTTGTTATATAAGGGTTATTTTTTTCCAAAAAAAGGTTTCAGAAAAATAAAACTTGTCAAAAAACTTGTGTACTAAAGAACAAACAGGAATAACTACTATCCTGCACTACTAACCTGAAATATTTCCTTCCAAAGCTAACTTTTATTTGTCTATAATAGTTAATCTAGAATAGAAAAATACTAGTTTTGGAAAATTGAAACTTGACAAAAAACTATGTATTAAAGAACGGTAAAGATGAATAATAACTTTTCCAGCACTAACAACGATGATAATGTTTCTGTTCAACGGTTTATTATCATTTATAACAGAAGGTTTTTATTTCCGTAATAACAAAAATGAGAGAATAAAATCAGTTTCAGCTTAGCGAAATCTGATGAAAACTTCTCACTAAAAGGTATGGACTCCGCCTCAATATTTGTTTCATCTTAGCATATTTGTTCATTCAAGAATTTTCCTCAGCATTTTGACATTTTGTTCAAACTATCATTGGCATAATTATTTATTACGTTCCAACTACGTCTGATTGCTTTTTCATAATATAACCAATATAGTCGAAAGGTAGCATTTTACTCTCTGGAACATGATGTGCAAATCAATAACTTGTGATAGGATCACATTAAATCAACTTCAATATATTTAAGAAGTAAATAATGGGTAACCATAGAACTTACATATTTTCAAGCTCGATATCGGCCGCGTATTGCGGTCCATATAACATAATTTAGATCAGTCTTCCTGAAATATATTTCATATTTATTCCACCAATGTACCACCCTGTATGAAAGACAATCATGGTTGACGATCTATATGAAGAGCGAGAGCGCTTATAAAAGGACCCGTTATAAATCTTTCGTCCATCTCGCGGATTATCTCGGAAGTGAATCAGATCTTGGCGCCATTTTGGACCACCGACGGCGGAATACTGACAAAGATAATGTAACAATAACAAAAAAGAAGAAAAATCAGAGGCAACTAAAAAAATTATACAGCGCACTCGAATTTCTATGAACACATATTATTCAGGTGTAATATCACAAGAGAGTGGGAAATGAAGTGAAAATAATTCGACAGATTTTCGAAAACTTGTTGCCAGGCAATAGACACGAGGGCCCAACGGGCACAAGTGGCTATTGCCAAATGGCAACAAGTTTGAAAAAGAAATCTGGAGAATTATTTTCTACTTTATCGAACTCTTGTGTGGTATTCTATGGATTATTTTTTGATGTAACGATCATAAGCCCATTTTCTCGCACAATGATACAATGTACTAAACCGGTTTTGATTGATTTCTCACTTTTCATGCGAATTGATCAAATAAAAAATACAGGGTGGTTGTCCGACAATAAAAACAAAATACCTCAAATTATTTCCGGGCATTTTCTAGGTAGAATATCCCATTAATAATTTTTGAGCTGGTTTTTGGGCCCATGTATTCAAAACGTATTGTCATGTGATTCAAATACATCCATTCTGGTGTTGAAACGATGACGTCATATATAAAACGATTGAAAACGTATTCTTAGAGTTTTGAAATCTTGGTAGTGGGACATTCCACTTTCCACTAATAATCGTGAGGAGTTTTATTGTTTACCGACTTTCTGACAGAAAATTTCTTAGTTTAGGTTTGATTATTGAATCGTATTCGATAATATGCATTCTTGCGGTTTGTGATAATAAAAAATCGTATTCAAATTCAAGATGATACGTTTTACGCCAGAAAACACCTTGATTGGCCAAAACGTACATGAATGATTTGAATTGAAAGTTTCCAGTGCTGGTTTCTAGAAATGTCGAAAAATAATCAATAGAAAAATGAAAATACCTGTATTGAAAATAAATAATATTTTTGGAAACAAAATCCAACCAGAGATTTACAAATTATTGTATTCCTTCGAGAAAAAAAAATTCGTCTATCTCTATTACAGCCATTTTCCTCAAATAATATGTAGAAAGATGAGTTTTTTATTACCCCACGTTCTTATAGTTGAAACTAGAAATATTTCTCTTCCTACCAGACCAAAAAAACTGAAAATACAAACAGCATTTCTATTTTTCTATAAACCTCAAACTCCACAATCAAAAATTGGAGAAAGTTCAAACTCTCTGGACGCTTTTAATATTTTTATGAAATCTGGCTTGAAAAAAATATAAATTCTATTTTACCACGTTTATTTGTCTTCCGGTACAAATCTTGCAACGATTTTAACTAACTTCCCGATGACTAGAAACTTCGGAAATGGCTCAGAACTGGATGACAATACAATATTATCAGTTTGTTTTGTTTTACGGACCACAAAAAGTGAGGTTAGGATCACACAATCTCTCCATACCGGTGACGAGCGGACGTTGTTTTGCGATCTGGAGTGTGCTCCACGATAGTGAACCCTATTGTGATTCTCGATCTTACAGGCATGGCGCAAGGGAGAAAGTAAAGTAAAGCTCCAGAAAATTGGCAAGAGAATAAAAAATCCGAACATATAACAAAAAAATCCGGATACCCAGCAGGGAAAATTCAATAGGGACAATGAGCGACACAGAGATGAATGAAATGAATAATTATTTAGATATTTTTTTTCAATATACCACCTTTATGAAACGGACTATAAAGTATATAATATTTATTTAAATATTTTTTTTTTACCACGTTTTTAAAAAGTATAAAATAATTTCTCCTATTATAGCCTCATACACCTAAACACCATGGGAGTACGCAGGGAAACCGTGGAGTGTAGGCTATGTGATGAAGAGGAGGAAACAGCCTCTCATATTATCTTCACTGTGACGCCCTAAGTAGTAGCGACACAGAACCTTCGGAGAGATCAGCCCGGAAACAGGCATGAATCCGAAGAACCTTATCAACAGGCTTCTAAACCTAATTAAAGGCACAAACCTGTTTGAATGAGGAACCACTGACGACAGAGTGATACAATAGACCCCAGCCGGTCGCAGTGTCAAGGGAAGCTAAGTGCTAACCCTGTCTCTGGCTCGTCAGCTTTCAACCAACCAACCAACCAACCAACCATAGCCTCATACACATTTATATCCTCACAACAGATTCCTAACCACATAGAGATTGTCCTTACAATTTTATATCCAGAAATGTCAAAAAAACTTTTCAACAAAAAATTAAACCGACGAAATACGGAACTGAAAAGTAAAAAATAAAAACTTTTTAACAAAAAATTAAACCGACGGAAAAATCAACTGAAAAACAAAAAACAAACTAAACCTTCATAGTCTAAATGATAATTGAGCTCCTAAACTAATGTAAGTAACTGATTTTGAGTCGGCGCCAAACAAACAATTATCGAAGATCATTATCTATGAAAGAAGTCATCAAAACGCAGCCGTGCATCTCGCTGCCATCATTTTACGCTTCACCTAATTCAATTGCTAGTTTGTTTGGCGTCGACTCAAAATCAGTTACTTACATTAGTTTAGGAGCTCAATTATCATTTAGACTAAGAAGGTTTATTTTATTTTTTGCTTTTCAGTTGATTTTTTCGTCGGTTTAATTTTGTTGAAAAGTTTTATTTTTACTTTAGTTCCGTATTTCGTCGGTTTAATTTTGTTAAAAGTTTTATTTTAAATTTTGTGGCTAAAATCTACCAATTACTACCTACTTGTTTTTGATTACTTCCAAAATACTTACTTCAACTATTACCAGTTAAATAATATGATTATCTACTTTTACTATTTGTTGTAATATAAATTATTTTCGTTGTTCTGGTTAGTTTACTTCATTACTTTGTATATCAATCCATCCTCTCATAAAATATACTGATTTTGATAGAACAAGAATAATGTCAGTAGCGATCTGTCATTGTCAACTACGTATGTGTGTGCTGATGTTCACTAGTGAAAAATCAATTATCCCCTATTTTTTTACCCGTAAGGGTGGCTAAATACTTTCGAAATCCAAATATAAGGTATACCCTATCTATTAAAAAAAGAATCATCCAAATCGAAAAACCCAGTACAAAGTTATGCCTGATAGAATCGGTTAACGGACCAGAATTCAGAGGGTGAGTGATCAATATCCTTCATTTCGCTACCCTTAGGTGTGGATTTCATCTTTTAAATTCAAATGGGACCAAAGTCGAAGTACAACCTATCCATTGAAAAAAGAATTATCGGAATCGGACGCCTCAGTAAAAAGTTATGCGTGAACCTCCTCCTTTTTGGTTTCGTCGGTTAAAAATAGAATAATGTTCTGTTTGTCGGCGGAAGAAAACTCAAATAGTATCTGATTGACCGAGCGAATATACTTTAAATGAAAGAAGGAGGAACAAAATTATTAAGTCTCATAACAGCAATTCTGAATTTTTTTATTTGTGTGTATATCTTAGAGAAAAAATAAAAAAGAATAAAAGTTGTAGAGCTCATGAAGCTCTATCAAATGGCATATAGTTTTCCAATATTGGTATGAAAATTGAAGATTGAGATTTTTTTAAATATTTCAACAGCCGCCATTTTGAAACTACTAGACTGATTCGGCCCAACTTCGTACTTATCTGAGGCATCGATAGAAAATATTTTTGTGTCCAATTTCGTTCCATTCGGTTGAAAAATTTGGCCTCCACTTTATTGATAAAGGTTTGAAGATATATCAAAATTTATTGATGGTCTTGTGATGATGGGACCAATAGAAAGAGGTTTTTAGAAGTTTACCCAGCGTTTATAGGAAAACTATTGCGTTGATTCTAGGGCCTCTGTTTTACCATAAATTAATAATATTCAATCATAGAGAAATTTGAAGTGTTTTGAAGAACTACTAGGTATTTCATATCTTTATACAACGGTATTATGTACCTATCTACCAAACAGGTTCAACAGTTTGGTTTATGAGAGAGAATAATAAAACTACTCCAGACGTTAGACTCTTATCAGAGCGCCTTTATTATTTCAATGCACCAGAGTAGTGACCACTGTGAAAAAATATAAGGACTAACGAATAAATCAATTGAGTAGAAAATTAGTAAATCAATAGTTAACGAAAATAATTCACAAAATGAATACGTATCTACATTTTTCCAAAATAATTTCACCAAGCAGAGGTACAAGATGACTTCATGAACTACAAATCCACTTATTTCTGGCTGAATATTCCATTTTCATGTCCCAATACAAATTATGCTGGGATATCACTTATCACCATTCACTTACAGCACCAGTAATAAATTAGTTTACATTTTACTTATAGTTCGAATTCTATCAACAGTCTAGAAAAAAATCAAGTATATTATCACTTAATTATAACCTCGGAGACGTTCACATAGTAGGAGGATAAACGATGAAGTTATGAACAGGTGAAGTGTGTCTTATTTTCAAGCCATTTTCAGACCAGGAGTTCTGTAGATATTTCACCGAGTCACAGATAATTATGGACACTCCAATTTCCAACTTCTGAATGACTTCTTCCTCAATATTGGTAAATCTAACTTGAATATGACGTAAAATTCACCTATTATAAGTCTAAATGACGTTAATTTTACCTAGAGGTTCATTAAGAAGTGCATGTATCGTTTTTTTAAATGTATATAAAGCTATTAGAAAATGTAATAGGACGTACATGTTAGCCTCATTAGGTTTCTTTTTCTAGCGATTCGCCATTGAACTGCATTGTCTTTTAGGGATTTTTAAGCTTAGAATTTGTACGAAATCTCCTCTTCTGGTAGCCTCCTTCCTTTTTTACTATGGATACTTCGTTCAGTGGTTTTTCATGTTTTTTCACAATTATCTTCATATTTCCCAACTTCCTTTGGAAATGGAACTGAACTGGTGAGAAGTAATTGTAGGTGGAAGGTATAAAAATATTTTGCCGTCGCCAATCCACCGCCGATCACTAGTGGATCTCTGAGGGGCAGGCCATTGGGGCCATGCCCCCTATCCTCCCCTCCCCCCCCGCCTAGAGTTTTAAAATAGTTCCCAACAAACATTTTAAGTAAAATTTACGTCATTTCGACCTTTAAATAGGTCAGCGCCCAAATTGGCGAAGGTCATTCTTACGTTGTAATTACCTTAAATTCACCAATATGGGGAAGGAAATGGAAGTCATTCAGAAGTCGAAAATTGGGCAATCAAGACATTTTGCCTAATAAGTCGAAGGCATAAGTAGGTAAAATTGCCTTCAGAATAGTCGACTGATGGTAAAAATTCAGTCATTTCCACCTATTGTAGGTTATAAACACTATATTAAAACAAATAGTAGAAGGTTAGAAGCAGATACTAAATAGTATTGTAATGTGTATCTTAACCTACATGTTTATTCGTAAAAGCTTTGAAGATGAACATAGCGCATGAAAAAAGGACTGTCAAGAAACGTACAGCACATAATGATGTATGCAAGTCATGGTTTCGCAGTCACATCTAGTTCGAATTTTATTTGCGATACAAACTTTTCTGTGATAATGTTGAATTTTACTTATGTAAAACAAGTGGGCCCCTTCAAAATATCAAATTTGTATGGAAACAATTCATAAAATCAAGTGTACTTCCTCAACTTTTTTCATCAAAAACTGCAGAAACTAATCTTATAGATGAAGTATGTATATACATATCATATAAACCAATTTTTTTACTATCTAGCATTAAAATATAGTCGATTCAAGAAAATTATGGATCATTTTTGCAATGGCGAAAACGCTTCAAGCCAAAAAATATGGCGTCTATCCCATATGGGACCTTTAAGACCCATTTCCCTAAAATTTCAACTTTGAGAACACATAGGCTTTATGCAAAGTCGAAAGTAACCTTTTTTCCTGACTTTGAAGTCCATTTTCCTTATCTTGGGATTTCAGACCCTTTCACATTGTGGTCACGTAATGAAAAACAAATTTTTATGGGATGTTTTTTCATGCGATATGTCTATACGTTCCTTCCGTTCTCTGGTTGGATTGGAATCGTGGATAATAAATTTATATTGTTGCCATTCGATATTCTGAGCAGGAACACTAAAATGATCATTTTAATTCCTAATACGGAGAAAACATAAACATTAGGTTCTACTTCTTGTTGATGGTAAAACAAAGTATCTCTGCCTAGCCTATACCT
The DNA here is from genome assembly GCA_018342105.1 of Gonioctena quinquepunctata. NCBI lineage: Eukaryota > Metazoa > Arthropoda > Insecta > Coleoptera > Chrysomelidae > Gonioctena > Gonioctena quinquepunctata. Next base: position 46,749 of record JAFIRS010000478.1, read on the forward strand.
AGGTACTCATAGAAAACTATATATACTACGAAACCCCTTAATAAGTATTTATTCTGAAATGTATTCGTTGATTATTGTTGAAATTGTTGAAGTCATCGTTTCAACACATCAATCTTTTATCATTTTGTTATTTGCTTTCGTTTTCTTGCCCTTTATTCAATACATTTTTTTTACCCATTTGCTTCAGCTGGACCAACTTTATTGAATTTCATTTTTTCGTATCATTGAAAACGTCACGGCAGTAGTTTACCGCTGGCGACACACGAAGCTTGTTGAACGCAGCTTATCTATGCATTCATTCTGTTCATTCTGTCAATCCATCCATTACTGGCATAACCTAACATAAGCCTGTTTTGTATTGCCTCCGTCGATGGTTAATACTAATTTGCTTTCATATTTTATTCATATGATGAATATGATGAATGTTTTGAAATAGTTGAAGTCATTAAAAGACGTGGAGCACATAGTAATATTCTTATGTACCACATAAGTAACATAATGGCTCTGATCTTTAGACTTTGGGAAGTGTAGGTTCGGATTATATTCCCATTCTGGCAGCTTATCGATAGTAGTTGGTGGTATACTTGTATGGTTTAATAATTCTATACGAATTTCTACCTGGCATTTTATAGATTCCTAAAATTCAGCTCAAAAATAAATGATTTGAGGAGAGTAGATTGTATCATGTCATTCTCATCCGAATCGATTCGGGCTTCAATATCTGATAATAGATCAAGTTACTTTGAGGAATTCATTTTTGGTAACTTTGACTTCGTTGTAGACATTTAGTCTTATTAGACAAATATTGTAGTAATCTCGCCCTCATTGTGGAACAGTAGGTATAAACTAGGACGAAAAATGCCCAGGCAACTTAATTGGTGCCAAAATAGGTAATGTAGAGTGTTTGGTAGACCTGTTTACCGACTTGTTTATTCCCTGACTATGTGAACATACATGTGGTAATAATTAGGTTATTACTTACTAGAAAGTATTTCCTGAAAGTTCGAGTATTTTGAACACATTTTGCTGGTCACCTTTAGGTGAAATGTAACCTAATAAATAACTCTATTGACCCATGAGGCTGTGAAGGTATATTTGAAGTTCATAACAAGTAATTTCCTACTGTGCACTACGCCTATTAAGTTTATGGTTTTTGAAGGAGATCCGGTGGTCTCAGTTACGGTTTTCATAATTCGAATTATAACTTTGGAGTTAGTTAGTAGTTGGAGGTAGAATATTTGGTCGAAAATAGGTAAATTCGGACTTCTTCAAGCCATTTCACCCCTCTGCTTGGTAGAATTTTCCAATAATGTTAGTTGGGTTGATTATTGGTTCAACAACCCCAGTCGATTCAGTGCTGAAATAACCAGTTTGTTCAATTTGACCATTATAATACCCACGGTAATTAGGGAAATAGGTATGACATCTCTAGATTCAACGGCACGGACCTTGGTGGAAAGATTTATCAAACTTTTTCATCAGAATCTGGAGGTTTTGTTCACAGAATTCAAAAGCGAACTGAGGTTTTGAAAGGCGAAGTGGGTAAAAACCTCCGAAGAAAAACTTCCTATTCCTGACGAGGCTTTAGGAGCCCTTGCCCACTGCGATAAAGTAATGTTTCCTTTGATAACATCATTTCTAGAAATTCTTATTATACTTCCAATCAGTGTTGCCTCATCGGAAAAAAGTTTTTCTTCGTTGAGGCGAATAAAAAGTTGGCTCCGATCTACTATTTCAGAAGATAGACTATCTGGCTTAGCCATTATTAACGCCCATCCGGACATTGCGCTTCATGAACAATTAGTTATTAACAGATTTGCCAACAGTGGCCAAAGGCATATGGATTTTGTTTTATAAACAATAAATTGATAAGTTTATTATTGGAATTGCGGATTTGTGTTTTTGTTTGTTTCGTCACATTTTTTTTCATCTCATTTATGTTATTGTTAACTGATTTAGTTGTTTTCAAACAGTGGCCGTGGCCAAAGACATAGATTTTGTTTCATGAACAATAATTTTATCAAGTTTTTGTTTCAGTAGTTTTATTTTTGAGAGTTTATTATTTATTAGAATTCTGGAATCGTGTTTTTATTTGTTTAATCACACTTTTATTCATCTTATTTGTATTATTGTTCACTGGTTTCAGTTGTTTTCAGTATATTTGCAAACAGTGGCCAAAAGCATAAATATTTTGTTTTATGAACAATAATTTAAAAAAAATCCGCATATTTTATTTTTGAGAGTTTATTATTTAAAATAATTGTCAAATTGTGTTTTTGTTTGTTTCGCAATATTTTTCCATCTTATTTATATTATTGTTCACTCGTTTCAATTGTTTCAAATAAAAAAAATATATATTTCATTTCATTCCTATGGATTTTATAATTTTGGTTACAAATTTCCATTAACTCATGCCCCGCCCCCTGAAAAACTCCCTAGATCCGCCAGTGCTGCCGATGCTCGAAAATTCGAATCTATCAATAGTTACCACTTTCATTAATATCCATAAGGGACGCTCTGACGGCATATGGAGGTGGCAGTATTGTATTAAAAAATATAGCTTGTTTATTGCTTAAGTAACGGAGATAAGTAAATGTTATTCTTGACTGACGCACCTACCAATTTTTTCGGATGTCATGTGCATAACCCATGAGAACCCTGATTTACATACGCAGCATTTGTAGGAAAACGAAATAATCAAAATGCGCGGCATAAATCCGCTCTCCCACGAGTATTACTTTTTATACCATTTGAACTTTTCACGTTTCCGAGATGATCCCGCAACACCAGCGAAGACGTGAAGATTGTTTATCTCAGCCTACAAAGGAAAAGTAGCCCTAAAGTTGCTTTCGCTTAGTACCAACCTGGCGTAAAATGAACAAAAAGTGTTCCATTCATAAAAATGATGAGGTATCGCGATATAGAGGAGGGTTATTTGCATATAACAGCCATGCTGACGAATGTTATTATGATGGAAATTGGGAAAGGTACACGTAGGTAGGTGCTTCAGTAGAACCAGTGTTGGCATTGTTATCAACTGTTATTAATTGTAGTTACTGGTAATTATTTCATTTATTTGCTTCAGCGCGCGTCAGTCCTCGTTTGTTTCTCGATTATATCCACATTTGTGCCCGTGAGGTGAAATGCGATATTTATCGGTAGATGTATCTTTATGGTTATGCATTTATGCATATTGCTTACTGTAATAATTATGTCAGGTGGTAAAATATGCGAATTACAATGAATAAATACATTATAAACAGTTGTCTTTTTCAGGCTCAAATGCATTTGAAAGAATACTTTTTTATTTATCATTTACATTAGTAGAAATAGTGTCTATAATTTATTATTATCGTTCCATTCTATGCAATCAAAAAACTCCGATTAGAACGTTTGATCCTGAATGATTTCACAAGATTTGATCTGTCTATTTGAATTCCCAGTAATAAGAAATGCTACTTAAAATACGCAAATAATATACAAAGAAATGCGTATTATCTTGTTTGGCTCATTGGAAGAATTTACAATGGCCACGTTTATACCGTATGTGAATTTGGTAACCTTACCAAGTGTATGTGACCAAATTCAAACCAAATGTTTTAGTAATCGTTTATTTACATCGTGTTTTGTCAAATGATTAATTAACCAATTTGGTTCTGGTTTGGTATTTATTTAGTCATGTAAGCAAGAGAAAGGTTTGAAACTCTGCTATCTAATTCGGAATTGTGTCATCTGTCAATGACAATGTCTGGATGTCAGTGAGCTCAGGCTCAGTCATTTTAAATTTCATTTGTTCAGCAGTTTTCGTAAAGCCCCTACTCAACAAGTCTTCTTCAAGGCTCTTGTAAATGTCTAGGTGTATAAATTTTTTGCCATCCAAAATTGATATAATTTTCTTGTTCAAAAATATTTGGAGAAACGCACTGGTTTCTTCATCTGTCCAATTGAAACCTTTGAACTTTTTTATAGGAGGTTCTAAACTACAGCAACTCATTTTATATAAAAAATACTAACAAAAATATATAAAACAATTTCCGAGGTAATGATGCGGAAACTAAGGTTAAGAATCACAAAATATATTTTTCACTAACTTTCTCTCGCTCTCTTTTTTATGGCTATTGTTTCCATTCGTTTCATTCAGCCAGTGCGATAACCACGACAGAACGCTTAGCAATCTTTCAAACCAAAATTTACAGTCACGGTTGGTAACATGTATCATACTATTTACACCATCTTAGTCAACTCAATATTATAGTCTGGTACACAACAAATTTCGGTACCAAACCAAGCTAGTTAATAGACCAAGTGCACAGTTTATACCACACTGACTAACAGAATTTGGTTGGAATTTAATCATTAGTCAGCATACGGTATAAACGTGGCCAATGTCTCAATATAAATAGATCATATAGTTATATATTCCTGATAGAAAAACATCACGCATCTCTATTGCTTCTATTGAATCACCTAAAAATAATTTCTGACTACCTTGTCAGTTACATCAATAATTTTCTGCTTTTTGATTTCTTCATTCCAGTTTACCAATTCTGTTATTATTATTTTGCTTTTTTAATGGTATTTTTCATTTAGGACCATTCTACAGATTTAAAGCTGTATAATCTCTCCCAGCCTTCTCTCTCACATATCCCTCCATGTACTGCTGTTGATTATTTCTTCCCCAAACTTCCTTATTTTTGTGTACTTTTCCTTCCCGAAAATTCATAATATCACAATGTCTCTCAATTGCAGTTCAAAAATGTTTATTAATAATTATGTATACTTGAATAAACAGAAAGCCTTCATGTTTTTTAGGGCACACCTAGTTTTTCTAACTCGACGGTACTTCAGATACAATATAATGAATCATAATTAAAGAACATTTTAGCTTCTCAAATTTTGTGTCTGGATCATCACAATTATTGGGTTATTTCTGCTGTTAACTCTTTGGAGCATTTATGTTAACTGAGATGAAATTCAAATTATTGACTCATTTAAATGTCATGAATAATATAAATTCATAATTCCATAATTAAAGTATATAGAATAATCCACTTGTTTTTTTGCGACGGAAATAAATTCACTGGAAGTTTAAGAATGAAATAGGGGCGTAATTATGAATATAGCTTCATTATAGTGTCAAAAAGTGCGAGTGTAATTAATTAATGTTCTGTACCAGTTCAAAGTTTACAACTATTTATTTCAATTCAGATTTCTAGCAATACATTTTCAATTCTGTCTTTGTAGTAATGATCTTTCAATTTCCTTCCTCCTTCACTTTGAGAAGAAGAATATGACAGGTCATTACTCTGAAGACAAACTGAACAAAATATTGCTAGAAATATCTAAATTAAAAACTTTGAACTGGTGCAGAACATGGATTGTTTAAAGTCCGCTCTCACTTTTTTCATAAGTGTATAATTCTTATTTTCGAAAAATCTTAGGATCAGCGCATTATACAAAGTGTCCCTGGACTTCCTCTTTTCCTCTCGGGAATGTATAGATGGGGTCAAAATATCACCAGTACTTCATATAACCCTCAAAGTTACAAAATGAAAAATGTTTTTCTTTGATAACTTTCAAAGTGAATATTCAAAATCATCTAAATTTTGGTGATTGGGTGAACAAATGGATTCCTTCGATGAGCTTTCATGGAGGAGTCAGTTGTTTTGCTACAAAGTCAGGAACGGACTACCCCCGATGGTCCACACCCCAAAACTTTGAAATGACAGATAATTTTTCAATAGTTTCCAACAAAATAAGGTTACGTAGACAATTTTCTGAATAAAAGTACTCGTGTGGAAAGTCGATCGGAGTAACGATTCTTAATAAAAATGCAGTTTTACTCGACGACATCAAACCCGATCGTCCACCATTATTTGAAATGAAAAATTTTCACAGTAGAAATACTAATGCTAACGTTAATTCAACATCATTCATAACAGGGATAATACAAAATATGCTAAAATAAAGTCGTAAACAAAAAGTACAGTACATAGTTGAAAGTTTCATTCACAATGTGGACATTTTTTCAAATGAAATATCAAGTTATGTAGATTCGTGGTGTTTTTGAACTAACAAGCTACTCCATCCACTATGAAATGTCGAATTCAGTCTATATTTTGTATGTACGCGTGGAATAAGCACGTTTCGCGTTGTATTATCTGAATCTCATGAAACTCATCATTTGGATGTTGCAAATTCGTATTCACAGCTTAAATGTTGAGGAGTTTCACTGATAAGTATAATTTCATGGAAGAAAATCTTTAACCCGAAGATAAATTTAGCTGAAAAAACGCACATCGAAAGACATAACTGATAAAAAGCACGAATTAACTACAAAAACGGCTGCACATGAATAGGTGAAAAATATCCGGTGAATGAATTTATGTTCCATTTCTTCCACAGATGTTGACAAAAACACCTTGTAGAGAGAAATAAAATTAGTGTGGATGAAAAATGACAACTGGAATGCGATTTTGTTTTGTTGAGTGGTGCATTGTCATTATATTGTCAATATTCTAATAGGACAGTTCGAAGTGTCTTGATATGGCCGAACAGTTTACATTCAACGAATATGCAGATATGCATGCATTGTATGGACGAGCATTTGGTAATGCTGCAGAAGCCCGTCGTCTGTATGCCGAGCATTTTCCCAATCGAAAGTTACCGGCAAGAGAAACGTTCGAGCGTGTCGATCGCAGCTTGAGGGAGACAGGTATGTCTAATGGATAATTAATTGGAGCCTGTTGTTTTATTTCGATATTATTGTAGGTTCAGTTTTGCCAAAACGAGGTGGTGAGGGCGCTCCTAGGGCTGTGCGTACCGTTGTATTGGAGGAAAATATTTTGATGATCCTTCAATGAGCATCAGAAACCTAGCAGAACAGTTCCATACATCCAAGTCCACTATTCATAGAATAATTAGGGAACAACTGCTCCACCCATATCACATCCAGAAGGTACATGCCATGGCACCTGAAGATTTTCCAGCACGACTGGATTGGTTCCTGGATAAGCAAAGAGAGGATATGACTTTTATTACTCGAGTTTTATTCACTGATGAAGCAGGTTTCAGTAGAGATGGATTAATCAACTCTCATAATCCCCACATATAGGCCGAAGAAAATCCCCATGGTATATTGCAAACCAAACACCAACGAAAATTCAACGTGAATGTTTGGGCTGGTATCATAGGAAATCATCTTATAGGACCATTCGTTCTACATGACCGATTGAATGGAGAATGTTCCATTGCAAACCCGAAGAGATATGTGGTTTATGCATGATGGCGCTCCCCCTCATTTTAGTTTGATTGTGCGGGACCATCTGAACCAGATTTTCCCCAATAGATGGATTGGTAGAGGTGGGCCATATTCATGGCCACCGCGGTCTCCGGATTTAAATCCATTGGATTTCTTCCTGTGGGGGCATCTTGAAAGCCTCATTTGCGCTACACCTATTCACACCAGAGATGCCTTGTTGAATATAATTACATTACATTGTGAAGCCATACGAAACGACCCTGGCATGCTATTTCAAGAGAGAGGGTGTGCGCCGACTACGAAAATGTATTGAGAGAGACGGGGGTCATATCGAGCAGTTCTTGTAGCGGATTTTGCATTTTTGTTTGCTCTTGAGGCTTGCGATTGATTATTTACACTAGGAGTTTCGTAAGGTAAACGTGTTTGCATGTTAAAAATTCGTTATGAACATTGTACCTATCATTTCTATTTTCATTACAAATTAATCTTTTCGAATAATGGTAGACATCTCAGGTTAGATGTCGTCGAACAAAAATCCATTTTTATCAAAAATCGTTGCTCCGATCGATTTTCCACACGAGTACTTTTATTCAGGAAAAGAGGAAGTCCAGGGACACCCTGTATAATAACGGTTATTATGTTCAGACTGTGGAAGACTGTGACAATCAGACACAAAAACAACTACTGTCTCTGCAACGGAACACAAAAGATACCATAAATCCTTGTTTTCGAGAAAATCGCGTTTTACTCATTTGAATGTACGCACAACGAACATTTTTATTTTTTTTCGTGCGTTAGATTTTTAAAACGGTTTCATTCAGCGTTTTACCCCCTTCCTGTTGACCGATTGATCTGTAATTTTTTACACCTTTAGTTCTGATGACAATACAATTATGTGTATTCAGTATCATTCTAAATCCAAGATGGCCGCCACCCCAAAATGGCGCATTACATATTTTCATATCAAATGACTAGTTGAATACAGTTCACCATGAAAAAATTCCAAATCCAAGATGGCGTCCGGCACAAAATGGCGGATCATAGAGTTTAGACAGTCAATACAACCCCCTCAAGGATATCGGAATGAAAGAGCTTGACTAGTAGAATACAGTACACCATGAAAAAATTCCAAATCCAAGATGGCGTCCAAAACAAAATGGCGGATCATAGAGTTAAGACAGTCAATACAACCCCGTCGATACGGATATCAAATGAAAGTGCTTGACTAGTAGAATACAGTACGCCATGGAAAAAAATCCAAATCCAAATGGCCCGGAACAAAATGGTGGATTTAAACTGAAATCTAGGTATCTAATCAAAAGAAAGGATTTTGTCAACTTAGAATCGTGATTCAAGCATAAATCCCCCACCCAAACCAAGATTTCGTATCTTGTCGAGGACTGTGTGGCGTTAGAAATGATACGTCGTTAGCGGTACACCACCCAAGTTAAGGTAAAAGGTTAAAGCGCGCCGAGGATTAGGCATTAGGGTGGATAAAAATGATATGTCGTTAGCGTTTTCTCCTCAAGACTTGAGCATGCAGTTTCCAGCAAAGTTCAATTATGGGACGGCTGAAAGCAGGATGTTGTCCTTAATTTTGTCATGCACTTCCACTGTCCACGAAAATGCAAGACAGCACTGTAGACCACGCAGTTGTGTATTCAGGATCGAAATTGTTCGAGAAAGACAAGCTTACGTGGCCCTGAGTCGGGTGAAGTCTTTGGAAGGATTATGTATTGAGGAGTACGATTGCAACAAATTGACAGGAGAGAAGCCTTGTGATAATGGAGCACTAAATGAACTAAATAGAGTGAGAAATATCAAGTAACTAAATAAAAAACAAATAATTCAAAAATAAAATGAGCAAAAAAAGTTTTTTAAGTTAATCGGTTTTATTGTAAAGAAACATAATAATGATGCAGATAATTTACTGACAGCTGAAAAATAATAAGGTAGGTACCAGGTCAGCACACCAGGTGAATGTCGATAGACGGAGACATGCGCAGCACCTGCTGCTGAGGACGGCGATGGAAATACACGCGGACCTGGTTCTCATCCAGGAACCGTGTCTATCCATCACTATTGCAGATACCATATGGATTATGGACTTGGATGAGAACACAGCGGCCTGGTGCAGAAACAGAACGTGCGGAGTCACCAGCCATACAGCGGAACACGGCTTCACTTGCCTAGACTTTGATGGCTTTGCTATCTACAATTGCTACATCTCACCCAACTCCACTCAGACTCGATTCAGCATGTGCGGGACGGAAACAGGGAGGTGATCATATTGGGCGACTTTAATGCAAAATCCAGCTTGTGGACAGGCAACATCACGGACGCGAGGGGACGGTACATTGAGGACTGGATGAACGCAACGAATATGATGGTACATAATTGCGGAAGGGAACCCACCTTCGTAAGAGCGGCCCAATCGTCAATCATAGATATTACCCTAGCTTCCGACCGGATCTCTACGAAGGTTAATGACTGGCAGGTCTCGCAAGAGGAATCCGGTAGTCTCCACAGATATATAACCTTCCGGGTAGAGACCAATCTCCAGGTCAAGAGGACAGAACAGCCGCGGCAGAGATGTATAGATCAAGTGACCCTCAAGGATACCCTGCAACTGCTTGAACATAACATTACTGACGGACCAACGCAGGGGCGGACAGAAAGCAACCCGTATGGTGGAATGATACCATCAAGGAGAGCAGGCAATCCTGTACAAACGCTAGGAGAGAGCTCACCAGAATGCGCGGCAGGACAAATGCCCCGCAAGACCAGGTTGACGAACTGGAAAGGGTCTACAAGGAAGCGAGGAAGGCGATGAAGAAAGAAATTATTAGGGCAAAAAAGGAGGAGTGGAAGTTGCTGTGCGACAGACTGGAGGAGGACCCATGGGGGCAGGGATATCGGATCGCGATCAGGGACCTGAAGGGATTCAGGTCTCCGTACGAGATGGATGAAGCACGCAGGGAAAACATACTGCTTGAACTCTTTCCTGGGACAGCAGAGGTTGACCCCGAAAACCAGGAGCCTGACATGGAACTATCCCTCTACCCATTTACTGGGGAAGAGCTAAAAGAGGCAGCGCGGAAGCTGAAGAGCAGGAGATCCCCGGGGCCCGACGGGATCCAACCGGAGACGGTGAAGTACGCCATAGAGGCGATACCAGACACAATACTCACGATAATGAATGGATTACTCAGACAAGGAGTCTTTCCAGGCAGCTGGAAAAAAGGCAAGGCTATCCTGATTCCCAAAGGGGATTCGAGAATAGATGGGAAACACAGACCAATCTGTCTTCTGAACTGCCTTGGGAAAATATATGAATACCTATTGAAGGCCAGGCTGGAAGAGAGTTAGGAAACAGAGAGGGCATAGCCAGCACCCAGTTCGGCTTCATAGCCAGAAGATCAACGGTAGGAGCCATCAAGCACGTGCTGGAGAGGGTGAACAGTGATCGGAAGGTATGGGGAGCGGTGATCATGATTGACATAAAAAATGCGTTCAACACGGCAAAGTGGCACCTGATAAAGCACGAACTGGGCCGGCTTCAAATTAGCCCCTACTTACGCATTGCAATCGGGAGTTACTTATCGAGTCGAGAGCTGACCTCTGGGAAAATAAGGATGAACCTGACACAGGGTGTCCCGCAGGGTTCCGTACTCGGTCCCACTTTGTGGAACGTGTTATACAATGGCATCCTAACGCTGGACCTCCCGAGGAATTGCGCAACCGTCGCGTACGCCGACGATCTTGCACTTATAATCACGGCCGACAAAAGTGACGAGCTGACGCGCACTGCAAACCAGAGCCTAGCAATAATTAAACGCTGGACGGAGGATAATGGGTTAGAGATTGCCCCGCAGAAAACCGAGGCTATCATAATCAGGGGACGCAGGAAGAGGGAAGGAATTCGCTTCGAGCTGACTGGCACGGAGATAATTCCAAAAAAATTCGTTAAGTATCTCGGGGTTTGGCTTGACGACAAACTGATGTTTAATAAACACGTCAGGGAGACCTGTGACAAGGCGAATAGGCAGGTGACGGCCCTAACGAGGGTCCTTTCAAACACAAGGGGACCTGGCCTATATAAGAGAAGAGTGATGTACGGAGTGGTGCAGTCCGTCCTCCTATACGCGGCTCCCATGTGGGGCGATGTCACCAGAGTGGAGACATACAGGGGCATGTTGATATCAACGCAGCGGAAGATGCTACTCCGCGTGGCCATGGCCTATAGGACTGTGTTGGCTGATGCACTGTGCGTCATAACGGCAATACCGCCAATAGACCTCATGATAGAGGAAAGGATACGTCTGGATTCCATTCCCAATCTGACTGAAAGGGGAAAGAAGGAAGAGAGGAACAGGACCATTGAACAATGGCAAACGCGATGGGATGAAAATACTACTACTGCTCAATGGACCAGAAGACTCATTCCGAACCTGAGAGCGTGGATAGAATGTAGTCATAAGGGCACAAATTACTATGTAACCCAGGCCCTAAGCGGGCATGGGTCTTTCAGAAAATACACCTATAAGATAGGAAAAGCCGCGGACGATTGGTGCTTGTATTGTGGTGAATGGGATGACCCAAATCACACAATATTTGGATGCAAGAGATGGGAACGAGAGCGACACAACGCGGAAATGGCCTTGGGGGTAACAATTATGCCTGAGAACATGATCGGACTCATGATCACTGATGAAAGAAGATGGCAGGCGGGCTACAATTTTCTAAGATAGGTGATGGAGGCTAAGGAAAGGGAAGAGAGGGCTATGCAAAGGCAGGACCGATTCCCAATAAATGATGGAGATGAACTGTGATATTTAAGTCTGTGATACCTATGTTTGTGATATTTTAGTATAGTATTTTATTTATTTATGTACTGTACGTGACGTGACGTGGAAAACCCATGCGAAGATAGAGAAAGAAGCAGCTGCATGGTACGCCGCCTATGCTTGACGCTATGTCGACAAGATGGTCCCAAGCATAGGAGGGCGAGGGGGGGGATGGGTTTTAGTCGGAGGTGCGTCCGACACTACCTGAGCTGATAGACACAAGTGCCAAGCGGTTTCCCCCTTCAAAACGAAAAAAAAAAAAAAAAATAAAAAGGTCAGCACACCACTCTCCTCATTGGGCATTGATCAGACTAAAATAAAATCGTGGGGCGCGTCGAATTTCTTTCATCTACAGTCAACCACTTATATCAATTTACCCTATACCCCACGATTTTATTTTAGTCTGATCAATGCCCTATATTGATGAGGGGAGTGGTGTGATGACTGGTACCTGGTACCTACCTAATTATTTTTCAGCCTTCAGTACATTATCTGCATCATTATTATGTTTTTTTACAAGTAGGAGAGTTCGGGCGCACTTTTTCACTTTTTTCAAAAAAGTACCTAGAATCTAGGGAAATTTCTCATATTACTGTTGGAACCTCCCATGAAACCATATTATTTTTCTCCAGATTTTTCATGGAGGATTGGATTTTTTCCTAGATTTGGGGATTTTTCTACATGGTTTTGTTGTAATATAAGATCACTCATTTTCATTTTCGTAGTGCCAGTGTTTCTAGATTTCTCCCTAGATCTGCTGAATTTAGGTGACAACGTGATGAATTTTAAACCTTTGTCACGGTAATTTCTCCCTAGATTTGGGATCTATAGAATCATGTTGATACGTGATTATAAGATTTTTGTATGAAATTTGATGATGTTTAGGATGTAAATGTAGATAAAAGGTAATTTATAACGGCTATTTTGGAGTGATTGGTATAACACATTCGAATATAATTGAATTTTTATCAACTTGACCAACCCAACTCTGCTAACATTGCTATTCAATGGGTAGTAATTTCTTCTACAAGCGTTCAAATGGAATAATTAATTCAGAATGAGATTAAGGATTTTTATTAACCCCACCTAGTCAAACTCTGTTAACATTACCATTATATAAGTAGTAACTTCTTCTGCAATCGTTCAAATGAAACGTCTGAACGTTCTTTAAAATAAATTGATATCATTTGAACGATTGCAGAAGAAGTAACTACTTATATAATAGTAATGTTAATAGAGTTTGACTAGGTGGGGTTAATAAAAATCGTTAATTTCATTCTGAATGTGGAATTCCATTTGAACGCTTGTAGAAGAAGTTACTACTCATTTAATAGCAATGTTAGCACAATTGTGGTAGGTCAAGTGGATAAAAATTTCAATTATATTCGAATGTGTTATACCCATCACTCCAAAACATCCGTTATAAAATACCCTTTATCTACATTCACATCCTAAACTTCATAAAATTTCATACAAAAATCTTATAATCACGCATCCACAGAACTCAATAGATGAAAAAATCGTTAAATCTAGGGAGAAATTACCATGACAAAGATTGGTCCTACGAAAAGGAAAATGCGTGAACTTATAGCCATTTTACAACTCAACCTATGTAGAAATAACCCTAAATCTAGAAAGAATATCAAATCCTCCATTAGAAATCTATCAGGTTAACGCTAAAAAATCAGTGGATCTGGATAAAAATTCCTGTGCTTTATAGAATACAAGCACCCTAAACATTTGATCTCATATTCAAACAACTTAACCTACGTATATGGGAGTTTCCAACAGTAATATGAAAAATTTCCCTAGATTCTATGTACTTTTAAGAAAAAAAAAATATTTAGTTATTTTTTTATTCCGCTCACCCATTCAACATTATCTCTAATTTTTCCCAAATCGGGTTGAAGCGAAATAATATATTTTATATGTGATGCTACTCTTACCATTCCACCAAGATCAGCTTGGTGTTTAGCACGTTGTTGAATTATCATACCAAAAAGTCAACATAAATATTATAGTGATGAGATCCTGTTAAACGTCGATAAGTGATGGTTTCCAATACATTTTCTTTATTACAGATCACACAATGTGCAAGTCAATGAATTTTCCGAACTGATCTGGTACCAATTGAACAATTTTAAATGCAGGGGATCTATATTCTCCGATCCATTATGGTCGATACCTTTCTGAATGGAAATAAATTATATCAGATACGAATGCTCCACATGCCAATTTTAATGACCGCTTTATAAATTTGCATGTCTTTGAGTTGCAACACTAATTGATCGCAATGTTAAGTAACTCTAATTAGTAAAATATACGTCCAGGGATATCGTTCGCTTGCCAACATCTACGCTTTTGAAGGAAGTGGAATTTACCATTTGAACTGTAATTAAGTGAGCGCATTCAATTATTTTTTCACAAGAATATCCCACAGAAAGTATTATTATACATTATTCTAGCAATTAGTCATTCAGTGAATCTACATAGTTGAGCATAAACCTAGTCCATAGAATAATATTCTTGTTGGACAAAAAATCAATAGAGAGGAAATTTGGATTTTTGAAAGAAACCTACTCGGATGTTTTCGGTTAAGTGTTGTTGGATCTTGATGACAAATAAAACAGTGGTCGAAAAAATCATTGAGGAACTTAAAAATAAATAAAATAATTAATAAAAAAAATTTAAAGACGAGCTTTTATTCGAGCCTTATAAAATGAGTTTAAGTCATGGCTGACAAAGATTTAATTATTTTTTGTTGAATTATTTGGTTTCAAAAACCTGTCGCGCGAAGTTTTCATAAAAGCAGGTACCAATTAATTTCATTGGACAATGATTAGTTGGTAAGTAACAATTTTATTACAATTTGCCCAACAAGCTTTGTGTAACCAAATAATTCAACAAAAAATCGTTAAATCATTGTCAGCGATGACTGAAACTTATTTTATACGTTTTAGTACACGGCTTGAATAGAAGCTCGTCTTTAAAAAGTTTTATAATTAATTATTTTATTTTTAGCTTTTCAGTTAGTTCACTTTAATCTGTTCATTTCTAATAGAGCATCGTTATCGTCTCTACCCTGTAAGTTTTGAGCTGAAAAAAATCATGATCTCCGACCCCAAAACCTCCCACACACCAATTTTGAATAGAACCTTACCATAATCACAAAACTCGTCCGCCATCCTGAAGTCGCCATCTTGAATTTTTAGATTTAGACAAAAAATCCATAATCTCCGAACCTGAAAACCCCCATATACAAATTTGGAATGAAATATGAACATAATCAGAAAACTCGTCCTCCATATTGATGCCGCCAATTCGAATTTATAAATTTTGACAAAAAATTCAAAATCTCCGAGCGGGTAAACCGTAAAAAAATTTTTTCCACGAAATTTGGTGAAAGCTTACTTTTGTATGTACCAAACACACTGTAATTTATTTGGTTTGAAATATTTATTTTTTCACCTTATTTTGACTTAATATTGAAAAACCACCCTAATTTTCAATCGAAAATTCTTGCGTCAAAATATCAGCATTTTTAAAAAAGTCGGTGGGATTTTTGTTCGTTGAAATCTCTACTTTCTGATGGTGTAAAAAAATATACATTACTATGGTAAATGTTCTCAGAAAATGCAAAGAAATAACAGGTAGCAAGGCCCAGACCCTCCTAGCCCCTTCCCCACTTCTCTATGAAATGCCTTTTGATGTGCTATAATTTTCCGTAGGTCACTCAGGTATATGAGTTACCTCAAAATGGCAATAAATAGGCATCTATGCATATAATTTAAAGAAGATTCTACAACTTTCTCAAAATATTGTAGATGTCTTATGAAATTTCGAATTCGAGTTTTTTTCGTTTTTTTGCATTTTCTGAGAACATTTACCATAGTAATGTATTTATTTTTTTTCACCATCAAAAAGTAGAGATTTCAACGAATAAAAAGCCCACCGACTTTTTAAAAAAAACTGATATTTTGACGCGAGAATTTTCATTGAAAATTAGGGTAGTTTTTCGATATTAGTCAAAATAAGGTGAAAAAATAAAATTTCAAATAAAATAAATTAAGGTGTTTGGGACATGAAAGGTAGTTTTCACCAAATTTCGTGAAAATTTTTTTTTTTTTTAAAAGATAAAAATAAAACCAAAAACTTGGTTATTTAATTTTTCATATAAATTTTGAGGTTATGTGAAAAAAGTGTGGATACAAAAGTTGTAGATCTTTTCATTACCTACAACTTTGCCAACTTTTTTCCATAGGACTTGTAGTTTTGCCGGAAATCGAGATAAACCGTTTTTTACCCTTAAAAACTCACCCCCTTCCACTTCTCGACCTCAGATCGCCCGTAAATTATTTTTCCTTTCATTTTAATTATATTCTCTTCCTTTGGGTTTCATCCTACCATTATTTTTTTTAACTTTTTACCATTTCTAAAGGCTTCAGCCCTGGTCTATAATGTCGTTTTCTTATAATGTTGATGAGAATTTTATGTGATATTATTCTAAAGAAAACCACCAACTTTATTTTTTAAAGATTTTAAGTCCTCTTGAAAGCTCATTGCTTATAATAAAAAACGAACACATATCAGTCAACCTAATTAACTCATTAACAAGACTGATAACCAAATCAGACTGAAGTTTTTCGGATAATTAGGTAAATTGAGTGAAAGGTCTAGTTGTGTGC
This sequence comes from Gonioctena quinquepunctata, assembly GCA_018342105.1. NCBI lineage: Eukaryota > Metazoa > Arthropoda > Insecta > Coleoptera > Chrysomelidae > Gonioctena > Gonioctena quinquepunctata. The sequence continues at coordinate 63,542 of JAFIRS010000478.1, forward strand.
AAGTATCGATAAATTCGAAGGAATGAATGTGTATTTCGCACAGAAAAATGTATTTAAAAAAATCATAGCTGAGCGTTTTCGACTGTTAAGTCATCATCAGTGCTACCTGAAAGTAAGTACTCATTGGAAATTCATTTAAAATAGAAATTATTTGATTTCAAATAAAAAAATATGGAATGAAAAGTGAGGTTACTCACTCGTCAAGTTTACAGGAAACCGTAAAAAGTATCTCTGTTGAATAAAACATTAATAAGTTCAGACTACATACATGTTACAATGCATCCTGGTCCAGGATTATTGTGGATTGCAAATCGATATCTCTGGCCAATATTCATTGGTGAAGTGAATTTGAAGCTTGACAGAGAATTGACAGGAAGTGAATTTTGTGACATGGAATCACAGAACTAGAAATCAGAAATAACCCTGAAATAAGCCAACATGTCAACTGGAACACAGATAGGATAATGAAAAGTATATGGAGAACCTACATTTGTCAGATCTATGTCAAAGAATGTCAAGAAAACTTAACAAGATTGTTGTGTAACTCTTCAATTTCGAGCCTTCATAATCGAACTCTGGTACGAAGGTAAAGTCTGATGAGAACTATCCCAGTACCAAAGTTTTCGATCAAGAAGACAAAAAAAAGAAGAAGGAAACAGCACTTGTTTTACAAAAGAAAGAGAGAAAATTCCAAAATTAGTCATCAAAAATGACCAACTCAACAAAGTTATGTTCAGCCTCCACTAGAGGATGTTGATCAAGGGTGGAAGTCGAATGAGATGACCCAAAAGTCCAAAAGTAGAAGGCTGGCACAACCTTGAAGCTGCTAATCCAAAATAAAAATAAAACCTAAAATGATTTGTTCCCAGTGTTGTAGAGCAAGTTGAAAATTAGGGAACACAAACTAAAGAAGGTTATTAAACAAATAATATCATGAGAATGGAGTATGAAAGTATTCAAATCGTTGAACTGAACAGAAGTGACTAAAAATATTTGATTAAGAAAATTAGTTGACTGAATTGTTTTTATTTTAGGCGTCTATGAAGTGGAATGTAAGATCTGTTCAAATTAACTTGAGTGTTGAGAGAAAGGACATTGTTGAGCAATTCATTATTTATGTGTAATCTTCAAGAAAATCTAGTCTGTTATAGTTTTTGGAACTGACCTCCTGTAAAATTTTTGAATTCCTATTTGGAGGTGATGACCAGAAGCTGATACTTTGTTAGGGTTAAGATGTTCATTTATACAAACTTTCAAAAGTCTACAAGTTCTACCAATGTAAGCTGCATCACAATCTTCACAGTTTAACTCATTTATGTCACTTTTTGACAGTTTATTAATTTTATCTTTTGTGTTAACCAAGTGTCTGCTCAAATTGTTGTTAGTTTTGAAAGAAATTTTGATGTTATCCACGTTACTTCTCATGCAACCGGCTATTTTGTTGGATACACTGTCATTTAAGAAAGGGAGAGACACGAAATTGTCAATAGTATCTACTTTAGCACTGAGTTGTCCCTTTTTTTTTGATTCTTTGAATTCAAGTATTGATAAGGTTAGGATTATAATTGTTGTTGGAAGCTATTTGTTTAAGAATGTTCAGTTCCTTTTGATAATCAACTGTGGAAAAAGGTATATTCAAGAGTATGTGAAGGTAACAATTGAAAGCGTCCATTTTATGCTGGTGGGGATGATTCGAAAAACTAGGTATCACATGATCAGTCTGTGTAGGTTTCCTGTAGAATTTTATTGGTTATTATTTTAATGAATTGTGAGGTCTAGGTGAAGTTTAATGTACTATTAGATTCTACTTCAAGAGTGGAACAGTCAAAAGTGCTCTGCTATGATTTTTTTAAATATTTTTTTCTGCACGAAATACAAATTTATTTCTTCGAAAATTAGCTAAATGACATCTGAAGTTGCAGCAAACATCAAACGTAAAAGGTGTTGGACGTGTTATCCTAGTTCTTGGCCACTCATAATCTAAAATTAACTTTTCTTCAAATATTTTTCAAATTCTGAGTCTGCGTCGAATATTTAGTTCATTTTGAAATTTTGGTTACGGTGTAAATCGAAATGAAAGATAATTAAATCAAGATCAGCTCAGTATTAAGAACTCTAACACACCCAAGGATTAACATACATATATAGTGGAGATTGTGGTGAGGGGTTCCTGGTATACAGATCAAATCAATATTGGAAAATTCTCAAGGGTGAACTAAATGAAACTTCATTAAAAAAAAATAAAGCAATAACCAATATTTCTAGATATAAGTTGGATAATTTGAGAAATAATAAGATAATATCAAAAACTGGTAATAATTTTCCGAAATTAAATTGGTTTCATTATTCGGAGTTCTTTCACATTGAACAACCATGCTGATTAAATTATCATAAAAACATATATGCTGTTTTTCTTCTATGGAATTTTAAACTATCTGTGACATGTAATTGTAGTATGCAAGGTCATTTTGATTTGTGATACCCTACTATTTTTATGCAATCAGAACAACGTGCTCCAGTTACAAAAACTTCGAAATCATGGAATGCGTATGACACTTGTTGTAGTTACACACTTTGAATTCATGTATAAAATTCCAATTTGAGTAATTGTCAGTTTTTATAGGGTTTACTTTTTATGAATGGCTTTTATTTAAACAAAATTTAATCTTTTCAAGTGTTGTATGGGGTTTCCAGTTGTAGAGACAGTTGACATTTGTAAAAGGTTATTCGTATTATATTTTTATGAGCTGACTCCAACTGATTTTCATTTTATTTATCCAATATTCACATAATTTGTGTAGCTTTGATGATCAATTTAATATCTACTCTGAAAACGTTTCTCGAATATTCTGATCTTGACGAAAATAACTCTAACAATAATCAGAAAGGGTCTGTAGAAAAGTATAAATTATTTTCGTGGATTCAATATATTCAACATTATTAGAGACTGTGCTGAAAGAAAGAACCTTTTTTTTCACCGACTTCAAGAGTTCAAGAATGGAGGTTATTTTCACCTTCATTATAATAGAAGTTATTAGTCCTTTTGTGGAAGTCTCAGCCGTATACTTTCAACTGATTATAAAAGTATAAGAGATTTCATGCCGATTAATTGAGAGTGTACCGTAACTTGAAGAGGTTTCTTGGGCTACTTTATCAACTAGGTATTTTCTTTTGAAACATGAGTTCATTCAAACATTCGAGAGCAAATAACAAACTGTACGAAAATCATAATTTGTTCAGAAGAAAGGTCTATTAGTCCGGTGGGAGCGATGGATTATCTTTCAATGACCCATTTTTTCGATATATCAAAATGGGACCTGTGCGGGTCGATTTCTTATGTTATTCCACACGTGGAATGGAAATCTACGACACACTAGCGTGGTCCTGACAGAAGTTACATGGAAAAAACGAAAAAAATTGGAATATTCCAAAATCAAAATGAAGGCGCTATAACTCCTTGTATAATAGAATTATTCGAAAAATTATTACACTGATCGAAAGGCCTATTCAGGCACTTTGAAATGGGTTATCGAAAATTTGAAAAAATATAATTTAATTTCTGAAAAGGAGCATTATTTTGGGCCGAGACTAAATTTTCAATAAAATTGCTATTTTTTCAACACGCATAGTTTATCCGACTGAAATTCTTTTTTCACCAGAAACTGCGCAATTTTCCAAGCAACACTTCATGTCGTTTATATATATATATATATATATATATATATATATAGATCTATTCTCGATAATGAATTAGCTGCAGCCATTTGAAGACGACAAAACATACCGTCCGCGATGCCATATTCGTAGCCGACTCTCGCCCACAATACCCACCACAGTTTTTGAAGTTTGAAAATAGTAGAAGATAGATTGAATTAGAGTTCCTAATTTTTGTCGCGACATAGTATTCATTATATATTTTCACGGTGTTTTTACGGAAAGTATTCATTTACAAGAAATATGTGGGTATTTAATTTTAATTTTATCAGGTATCAGGTCAGGTTATACAGGGCTTTTCACGGTGAGCGTTAATTAGACGTTTCTGGCAACCAGACGATGCGGCGTTGCCGCTTCTACTATAAAGTAGCGGCTACTTTGAATTTTTCAAATAGAACACCCTGTATATAATATCATATTATGATTTCTTATCACTTTGTCAACAACTTGATGTACTATTTCCTTATACCTATCTGTTACCGTTTAGAAGATATAAATTAATTTCGATTTTTTTTTACCAAACATGTACTTTTATAAACGCTGATAATCTTGAACTCTCTGGTACTAAGATGATCAAATTCGAAATGGAGTGGTGTGATGCCATGAGGATCTTAACTTCGAATTATATTTTTTTAAATGGAACACTTTATTCAATTTTTGGCTTACGGGTTTAAAAATGCAATACTTTTTAAAAATGTGGAAGATTTTTTTCAAATGGAACACCCTGATATTTCCAAATTTTTGAGCTCTACATCCAATTTTAAGATTGACTTTGTTCAGATAATCCTATTTCGATTTCGAACCGTTTTCGAGATAAACTGTTTCAAACAGAAACTGACGTGGTTTCCTTGTATTCATCACTTATTTTTGAAATTTAACAGATTCCGTTCGATGTTCCTTCATCAGTCACAGATAATACAATGAATAAATAATTATTAAAATACTCTACAACCATCAATTAAAACTTCTCTTCAAACAATAGTTTTATGAACGCTGACACACCAACTGAAAATAATTTCATGAATTAGTACTTAAGTTAATTCAATTGTCAGTGTATTTCAGAATATGTTCGAACACATCTCCACCTCTACTTGAACAAACATGTAATCTCTTCAGAAGATTTTCATGTGTATCGCTTCTGATTGAGTCTGGAGTTGAACTATTGAAAGCAGTTCTAACTCTCGATATCATATCTTCCATTGTTGTTACTGGGTTGGAGTAAACCATATTTTTAATGAAACCCCACACAAAATATTCTAATGGATTGCCACTTGGTGTTCTAGGAGGCCAACGAAACGGTCCATTATTACCAATCCATCTGTCTTCGAAGATTTCAGTTAAAGCTTCGCTTACTGAACGAGAATTATGGGGTGGAGCACCATCCATTTGGTACCATACACGTTCTCTTCCTGGCCTATTATTTGAGATCATTTGAATTCAATTTCTCAGTAAATCTTCATATTTTGTTACATTCAAATTATCATCATAAAACTCGATATAAAAAATTGACCCATTATTTATGGCACAAAATACATTAAATTGTATCTTTCTTGATAACCCCTTTGGCGAACGACATGGGGATTTTCTGGCGCCCAATAATGACTGTTGTGTCTATTGAAAACTCCATTTTTTGTAAACTTGGCCTTATCTGTCCATATGATATTGTCAAGGAAATGTTCATCCTCTTGAGTCTTGACAAGTAACCATTCAAAGAATTCCACTCTACGAGGCAAATCAGTTTCTTTCAGATGTTGGACACAGTATAATTTATAGGGATGCCATTTGTGCTTGTTAAGAATGCGATAAGTTGTCACGTAGGGTATACCTATCTCCCTTTCAGCCTCGTGTAGAGAAGCATTTGGAAATGCATGAAAAAATCCCAAAACTGTTATGCCATTGTCATCATCATCCACTTCAGGATTTCTACGAATGATTTTTGGACGAAAGGTTCCATTCAACCTATAGTTTTTCAGTAGTCGATTTATCACATTATTATTCAGCTTCGGAAGTTGTGGATATCTTTCATGAAATACTAGGCATGTTCTACTTGCAATTCTATTGCACTCACCATAAATTATTAATTAATTCAAGAAATCTTCATCACTTGACATTTTTCTATTATAATTGGTATCACAATCAGTCAAAACCACCAACGAAAGAGTTTGACGTTTCAAAATTGGATCATTAATTTTTCCAAAGCGCACTATTGAAAAAAATATTAATTTGCAATGTTGTACGGTAGAGACACTCAATACCTCAATGCATACAAATTGTAACTTTTTCTAAGGTCTTCTTTTTGAATTGACTGATTTGAGACTGTTAAAAAACTGAATCGAAAATAAATATTACGTAGTATAAAATAGATGTTAAATTTCAAAAATAAGTGATGAATACAAGGAAACCACGTCATTTTCGGTTTGAAACAGTTTATCTCGAAAACGGTTCGAAATAGAAATATGATTATCTGAACAAAGTGAATCTAAAATTGGATGTAGAGCTAAAAAATGTGGAAATATTGACTTCCACTCATTTTTTTCATGTGAACAAAGTATCTGCATTTTTTAAAGGTCCTGTATGAGGCAAATAAAAATATGACTCGAAGTGAAGATCCTCATGGTATCACTCCACTCCATTTCCGAATTAGATCGTCTCAGTACCACAGAGTTCAAGATTAGCAACGTTTACAAAAGTACATGTTTGGTAAAAAAAATCGAAATTAATTTATATCTTCTAAACGGTAACAGATAGGTATCGGGAGTAGTACATGAAGTTGTTGACAAAGTGATAAGAAATCATAATATGATATTATATACAGGGTGTTCCATTGGAAAAATCAAAGTAGCTGCTACTTTGTAGTAGAAGCGGCAACACCGCATCGTCTAAAATATTTTAGGCGTGTAGATCATATTAATTTATGCATACCGTGAAATTTTCAGGTTGGTCCGTTGTCTGGTTTGCCAGAAACGTCTTATTAACGCTCATCGTGAAAAGCCCTGTATAGACTTCTTGGGAAAAATATTTAGAGATGATATCGAAGTATGTTTTTTATTATGTAACTAGCTGACCCGACAGACTTTGTCCTGTCCAAATTTTTATATTCCCTAATTTTTTTTCCTAAACATCCTCGTCGGCGTAGAATTTTTATTTTTTCTTCGTGTTGTTCCATTTAGGTTATGCTATTGACTCTGCCTGCCTGCCTGTTTCCCGTTATCGTCGCATTCGGGGCAGTAACTGGATCTTCATACCAAATTTCAGCTCAATTGGTCAAACGGTTCGGCACTTATCGTGAGAGATCAGAGACACACACACACACACAGATAGACTTCACTCTGGAAATGGTCTCGGGAGACCTCAAAACGGATATTTCCGTTGATAACTGGTTTTTTTTTTCGCACGATTACATTACTTGGCCACAGGATGGGGCCGGTCTACTAAAATGTATAATATTCGGGGGTCACTTTGGAAAAATTATTTCATACATATCTGCTCTGTGTAGGATCTTGTTCGTAGAAAGTTTGGCTTCGGCCCCTCCACGAGCCAGAACACTTAAGCGGCCAAGGTCCTAAAGAAGGACTGTATATGGTATTTTAAAATTAATATTTTGGTATTTAATTCTAAACTATCCACGATATATACAGAAGCAGTAGATTTGTTCTGCCCCAGCCTCAGAATACGCCCACCTCCAGTAATAGAACATAGGGGGTGTTTCAGAAAATATTTGCAACTTAACGGAATCAAGCGAAATCAATTAAGTAAACTGCAACGTTGGTGAACAATAATATTCCGATGGCCACTTAGTCCTAACGATCGGCCGTTGCTGGTGCCACTTAACGACGCATGACCACTGTTGGTAAACAATAGATACAACATACGTAATCGAAAGCGGGCTTACAATGGTCGAAATGTATCACACATTGGCGTAGTTGAACCCAGAAAACAGGAAGAGTATAGCTAATGGCGTTGTGAATGGCGTATAGTGAGTAGCAATATTTTGTGGTCCTAGTAAATTCTCCGAGAAATACAGTTACGAAAATTCTGTAAAGTGGCAGTTATTGAAAATAAAGTGAGATTTTCGATTTGGTGAAGCCATAAAAGACTTAATTATGGTAATTACACGTGAAATCGCCGACGAAATCAAAAACGCAGTGAATTCAGCTCTGAATAAATGTTTATCAGATCAAACATTTATAAAAACCCTGGCAGACACTGTATCCAAGGCCGTCAACGAAGCGGTCAATAAAAACCTCCAACAGGTGGAACAAAAAGTGACCGAACTCAAGAACGAAATGAACCAAACAAAAAAAGATAATGAATCACAAATAAAAATACTAGGAGGTTCTCTGAAGAAAATAATAAGTGAAAATGAATTGCTTCGTAATAAACTCGACAACATGGAACAGGAAATGAAAAAAAATAACCGACGAATTTTTAACTTACAAGAAAATACACAAGGAAATACTCGCCTAAGCCCTTATCACCTTTTTCCGTTCTAAGCTGGATATCAATCTAGAAGAAAAGGATATAGACCTCTGCTACCGGATTGGAAAAGATGATAATACAAAGGAAACCGAGAGGAATATTCCTGAAATTGAAGAATTCCGACAAGAGACAGGAAATATACCATAAGAAAAAAATTGTTAAAAGGAACAGGTGTCGTCATAAGAGAAGATCTCACAAGCCTCCGTGTTGAAATGTTAACAAAAGCCATCGAGAAAACTTCCTTGAAAAACGTATGGACAGAAGGCGGAAAAATATTCGTGAATATTGACAATAAGATTACTATCATTAGATGCAACGATGACTTTCGTAAAGTATTTCCATAGTAGCGTGTGTTATACAGTTTGTTATTTTGCTAGGGGCCCAAAAAAAAAATTGTTTATTGTTCTTGCAATCTGACCTGCAATTTCTCTTTTATTAGTAGGTACATAGTTTTTTTTTTATTCTAATTTTTCTTTTCTCTCTATCCTTATCACGTTATTTTTGTATTCTTTTTCCTTTTGTATCAACTTATACTAAATGCAATGTTGGAATTCTTGGACATCCTCGATAACCAAGAAGAAATAAAATCAAAAGTTTTCTCCACCTTACATGATTACATCACAGATTATGGAAATGTAGTTGGATCGAATTATATCGGTATCTTTCATCTGAATATAAGAAGTATCAATAAACATTTGGATGAACTACTTGTGTACATCGAAGAAGTATCGGATAATATAGATGTTATTATACTTTCTGAAACATGGAATGTTGATGTGGTAAGTGATTTTTCAATTCCAAATTACACAATCTACTACAACGAATCAAAAAGAAATCAGAACGATGGCCTAATCATATATGTTAAAAATACAATCTCTACAAATGCATTCCTAACCCCAATAAGTGAAACAAATCTATTAAGAGTAACATTACCAGTTCTCAATACAACAATTGGGATAACTGCGTCATATCGACTACCATCAACAAATTCTCAGGTGTATCAAGAGGATTTGAAGGCATACCTCACAACTTTATCAAAGTGCGAAATTGAAATTTTCATAGGGGATATTAATATAAATTTGAATAACAAGCTCTCAAACGAAGTCAATAATTATATAAACATTTTAACAGAAAATGGTTATTTTTCTTACATAAATGAATCGACTAGAATAACCAACATTTCAAAGAGTAATCTGGATCACATTTTTGTTAGAAACTGCACTAATCCACAAAAGTATTCTCTCAACTCCTCAATTATTGAAACTAGTCTATCTGATCATTACACAACTTCCTTATGTATACACAAGGTTAGTCAAAATAATACAGTTCTCCGAACCAAGCAGGAAAACATCACTGGTAAAAAAAATTGACTATAAAAAATTGGAAGACACTCTTAACAATGAAACTTGGGCTGAAGTTTTACAATGCGAAGATTCCCAAAGTTCATATGATAATTTTATCAACAAATTGATGCAACATATGAATCAAGCAACTAAACATCAATTAATATCTAAAAACAGAAATTACAAACTTAAACCATGGATAACTCCGGGATTGATAAATTCGATAAAAAAGAGAGACATCATGAAAAAAAAATTGAAGGAAAACTACTCAGATGTGCTAAAAAACGAATCTACCAAATATAGAAATAAATTAAATAAATTAATCAAAACAACGAAAAATCAATATGATAAACAGAGGTTGAATGAAAACTCAAGTAACTATAAAAGACGTGGGAAATAATCAATGAAATTTCGAATAAAATGATAAAAAAAAAAAACAATCAGCTCTATCAATATGTTAGGTTCCAATGGGAAGTTTTATCTAATAACAAGGCGAAAGCCAATGCATTTAATGATTACTTTATAAATGTCGGAAAAGAGATGGCAAAAACTATTACTAAGCCTGATAACCTACCCGAAGACTTTTTGAATGACAAATCTATAGGTCCTACGTTACTGTTGGAACCAGTTACGGAAAACGAAATATTCAACATTGTCTCCCACATGAAAATTAATTGTGCGCCAGGGCCGGACGAGATACCAGCGAACCTAATAAAAACTATTTATCAGTACATTGTAAGTACCTTAGTAAACATTATAAATAAAATTTTCAAAACGGGTAATATTCCAGTGCAATGGAAAGAATCAGTAGTGACTCCAGTCCATAAAGCAGGCAGTAAAAATAACTTTCAGAATTACCGACCCATCTCTGTAATAAGTAATTTTGCCAAAATTTTTGAACACACGTTAAAAAATCGATTAGTTAAATTTTTCGAATTTCATCATGTGATAACAAAAAAGCAATTTGGTTTTATTAGTAACTCGAACACAGAAAAAGCTGTCATTCATTTTACGAAAACCATCACTGACTCCTTGGAAAATTCCGATAAGTGCTTGGCAGTTTTCTTAGACTTGGCTAAGGCCTTCGATACGGTGTCACATGACGATCTAATAGACAAACTTTATAGGTACGGTATTCGTGGGCCAACATTAAACATTTTGCAAAATTATCTATCTCACAGAAAACAAAGCGTCAAAATCGACAGTGAACTCAGTTCTCCAAAAGAAATCACAGTTGGTGTCCCACAAGGCACAGTTTTGGGGCCGATATTATTTTTAGTGTATATAAACAGTATCGGCTGTATAAAATCTATTGATAACCTTATCTCATATGCAGACGACACGGCGATTATTTTTTCTGGCAAAACATGGCAACAAGTATATCAAAAAACATCAAATGGCTTGAAGGATATCCAGATATGGCTTAACTATAATCTCCTCAGTTTGAATCTGAATAAAACCAAATTTGTTTGCTTCACACTTCTTAAAAACGATCAACCAATCGAAAACATCCTAAAAATACATACCTCTGAATGTCCACAGAAGAAACAATGTGATTGCCCTTCGATAAAAAAAGAATCAAAGATAAAATATCTTGGTGTAGTTCTCGATCAGCATATGAGATGGGACGAACATGCCCTATATGTTACAAAGCGACTCCGCCAGCTTACTTACAAAATGTACAATTTGAGAGAAATCCTAAACATAAAAAATCTGATGACTGTATACAGATCCTTGGCGGAATCAGTTATTAGGTACTGTATCTCCGTATGGGGTGGTATATTTGACTGCAACCTGCACAGTCTCCAAGCCATGCAAAATACAATAATAACAATAATAAAAATTATTCTTCGAAAAAAAAAGCTTTACTCAACAGAACAGCTCTATAAAGAAACTAAATTATATAACATAAGATGTATATATATCTACCATTGTCTTATTTGGATGTATACTAATAAATATCTTTACCATAGCGAAAATATAAAGAATACTAGATCTACCGAGAATCTGAACGTAATAATACCCATTTTCAAAAAAACTCATACACAACGAACAATTTTCTATTTCGGTCCTAAATTTTACAATACACTCGATCGCAGTTTGAAAGAAAACCGCTCATTTAACAAATATAAAACTGAAATAAAACAATTCATCAATCTTAACCATCTAACACTACTGAAGTTACTATAAAAAAAAACTTACGTATATGTATGGGTGTATGTATGTGTGTGTATGTGTGTATATATGTGTATATATATATATATGTATATATATGTATATGTGTATATGTGTATATATGTGTCTACACGTGTGTGTAAGTATGAGGATATATGAATGAACCTTAACGTGTAATATACATTTTTATATAAAGATATGGATCCTTACCACATCAACCATTCTCAAGAAAGGAAAAAGAGAATAAACTAGAATTAGTATCGATTTCAGCAGGAATTCCAATTATTCATATTTTCATTGTAAATAATATATTAATATGTATACCATTCATTTTATCTACCTAATATATATCCTGAATTATTCCAAGGAGCTGCACAAAACAAGCACCTTGAGTGCTTAGGTGAACCCTTGGAGTTATAAAGGATAACCGTCATAAATTGTATGTATACAAATATCTTGTTATTATGGTTTACGAATAAATTGAATTGAATTGAATTGAATTATTGTTTGAAGCTTATTTTTTGTGGGGGAATACTCATTCTTGACACTTTCTTAGGATTTTAATTTTTCACGAAATTAAATGGATCAGAGAATCTATACAAAGAAATAGAATGCAAAGAAATTACTTAGCCTCGATAAGTTACTGCGTACACTAAATTATTTTTCACTAATGGAAAAATATTCAATTAGTCAGTAACTTGTCGGATTCTAAGTTTTGCCTTGACGTTTCGGGAACTGTATCCGTTTTCAAAAAATTTTTTAATATGGTTGAAAATTTCTCAGTTTTCACTGTATTCCTGATCCATTTAGTTTTGTTTTTAGATTATGGTAGGTTATAATCCCAAAAAAAGTGTCAAAAGCTTAGCTAATAGCTAGAAGCGAATCGTATGTCAATTTCATCGGAATGAATATTTCTAATATTGCCCAAATTTTTAGTAAAATATTTGCAGAATATATTCCTCAAGTAATCAACTACATGAAGTGAATTCAAAACCACAACAACAACCATGTCTTCCTCCAGGACACACTACATCATAAAAAATAACGATATATCTGTGATCCAGCCGATTACCACTCTTGAAGGGGCAAATCGCAGAAACCAGTAAGTATATTTCACAGACAAACAAATTCAGCGAATATCTTGGCTAAAATAAGGGGACACAACCTGACCTAATTGGCTAACATTGCTATCCAAATTGACGGCAAGTCAATCAACTTTTATCGTGTTAACAATTTTTTTCGTAAAACTATTGGTATTCCAAAGAAGAATCGCTCCTTTTAATAATCTTAGAAATGGGCAGCATGGCATATATAAAATCAAATCAAATTTTATTGAGTCCGTTTCCTATTTACAAGAAACAGATTGGACGAGTCACAAAAAAAACATCTTTGTATGAAGATGAACTAATAAATCGATAAAAAATGTAAAAATGACAATACAGAACATTCATGTTTGAGAAGAACAAAAATGTAAAAACAGATAAAATATATGATTTAATTACCATTGATGTAGTTTTCGAACTGTTCTACAGTGTAAAAGCATTCCTTTATAAGGAGTTTTTTAGACGGCATTTGGAAACCTCTACGCATTTCGAGCTCTTCAAGAAAGAAGCCAATTTATTGAAGAAGCGATTACCCAAAGTAATCGGCGATTTTTTTTGGAAAGAGTGTTTTGCCATATTTACTAATATATTGTTTTTATTTCTCGTATTATATCCGTGTGTATCGCTGTGTTTATCAAAATTGTTTTTGTTGTTATAAATGAATGTCAATAGTTTCATTATACAGAGTGGCCACTTTTTTAATGGGATTGTATTGGTAACTTTTAAACCATAAGAGTTAGAATGGAGAAAAAGTTGCATTCATAGAAGCATTGTCAAGCAGTTCAAACAAATCGAGATTATCAGGGCCGGTTATTGAGATATCATGAGAAAGGTAAATTCTGTCATTTTGATTTTTCTTTTTTTCCCACTTTATTTCGAATATTATCAAAAAATGTAACGGGAGTTTTTTATCCGACAGTAAATTATTCTCAATTTGACATAATCAGATTTTGTATCCAACGTTTCGTACGCTCTGGGCCACCCTCAACCTCATTTTTTTCAATACGGACCTGCATATTTTATGACACTTTTCGGAATAACTTTTAACGCGCAATCCAACGATATATCATACAATGTCATTCGAAGTTGATTTTCAGGTGATTTTGACCCTTATCCAAATTTCTTTGGGTCGGATCTGTATTACATTTAGGTACCTTCAGTTTAATTAACAACATGCAATACATTTCGATAAGAAAATCAACTTACTCATCTTCAACTGAATGGAACGTAACAGAATCAAAGCAAGAAACAAGTAATAATTATTTACAAATTTCAAGAGGTGAAAAACCTGATTCATAATAATTAAACGAAACTATCATTTAATGAAAGAAAAATCAAATGATTATTCGAAAGTAAATGATGAACATCAATAAAGTAAGTGTTCGAAATGTCCACCATTTTGTAAAATGCACTTTGCGGTTCTGGAACCCATACTTCTTATACATTTGCTTATTTCGTCTCCTTGAATACCTTCCAATACATTCTCAATCTTCTCGCGAAGAATCTCTATTGTCGGGTTCGTAGAATCATGAATTTTATTTTTGAGATATCCCCACAAATAAAAATCCAGCGGATTCAAATCCGGAGATCTGGCAGGCCATGCTACTGGACCTCTTGTTCCAATCCATGAATCATGAAAAGTTCGATTTAGATAGTCTGTGACTATTCTTGAGTTGTGTGGACCACATCCGTCTTGTTGGAACCATGGACTATTACGCCGATACCGTATAGGAAGATCATCCAACATTTCTTGCATTTTGCTCCGGTTAGGTTGCCGTCAATAAAATAGGGTCCCAGTAATTTATTATTCAACAAACCGCACCATATGTTCAAAGAAAAACGATATTGATGTCTAACATCATGAATTAAGTGATGATTTTCTGTGGCATAAAAATGTTTGTTCCTTCGATTGAACATGCCAGAATATGTGAATGTCGTTTCGCCTCCCCAAATGATATTGTGCGCAAAATTGTTGTTATTCCACACCTTCCGTTGAAACCAATTACAGAATTGTAACCTTCTCTCAGGATCATTGCGATATAGTTTTTGCACGGCTTGGTATTTATAGTCATGGTATCCGTGTCTCTTGAGTATTTTATTAACAGCACTTTTTGATAAATTGCATTCACTGGCCATAGTTCTCGATCCTATTCCTGGATTCATTCGAATTTGGGCCAGAACATTATGTCAGTGATAGGCTCGTTTCGTCGTACATAAGGACCTCTAGGTTTGATGAATGGAATATGTGCAAGTAACGTTGTAGATAAACGTCGAAACATTTTAATATTTGGTGTTGTTCTTTCAGGTTATTATTCACCATACCTTTGTTGTGCTTTGAACGAATTTCTCTCTAGTTTTATGTACACTTCGTACATATCTCTCTTCTCTTCATTTGTGTATCTTACCATATCGAATAAGTTAAATTGAAATTACTCAGAAAAGTATTTAATGACAAGTTCTTGTGACACAATAATAAACGAAGTGACAAATAATATGACATTTCTTGTTATGTTCTTTTTTATCCACGGCCTACTACTTGAAAATAATACATTCAATAAACCTAGAGTTCTGTGTATGTAAGGAAAAACAAGTCTTTCAACGATATCAATGTTCTGACCCAAATTCAATTGAACCCAGAAAAAAAATCGAGAACTGTGGCCAGTGAATGCAATTTATCAAAAACTGCTGTTAATAAAATAGTCAAGAGACGCGAATACAATGATTTTAAATTTGAATACCAAGCCTTGCAAAAATTATATCGTAATGATCTCAAAATAAAGTTTTATTCTGTAATTTGTTTCAACGGAACAAATGACAAATCCAACAATAATGATTCCTCTCGAGAAGATTGAGAATGTATTGGAAGGTATTCAAGGAGACGAAATAAGCAAATGTATAAGAAGTATGGGTTCCAGAACCGCAAAGTGCATTTTACAAAATGGTGGACATTTCGAACACTTACTTCATTAATGTTCATCATTTACTTTCGAATAATCATTTTATTTTTATTTCATTAAATGATAGTTTCGTTTAATTATTATGAATTAGGTTTTTCACCTCTTGAAATTTGTAAATAATTATTACTTGTTTCTTGCTTTGATTCTGTTACGTTCCATTCAGTTGAAGATGAGTAAGTTGATTTTCTTATCGAAATGTATTGCATGTTGTCAATTTAACTAAAGGTACCTAAATGTAATACAGATCCGACCCAAAGTAATTTGGATAAGGGTCAAAATCACCTGAAAATCAACTTTGAATGACATTGTACGATATATCGTTGAATTGCGCGTTAAAAGTTATTCCGACAAGTGTCATAAAATATGCAGGTCCGTATTGAAAAAAATGAGGTTGAGGGTGGCCCAGAGCGTCTGAAACGTTGGATACAGAATCTGATTCCGTCAGAATGAGGATAATTCACTGTCAAATAAAAAACTCCCGTGACATTTTTTGATAATATTCTAAATAAAGTGGGAAAAGGAGAAAAATCAAAATGACAGAAATTACTTTTCTTATGATATCTCAATAACCGGTCCTGATAATCTCGATTTGTTTGAACTGCTTGACAATGCTTCTATGAATGCAACTTTTTCTCCATTTGACCGACCTTCTAACTCTTATGGTTTAAAAGTTACCAATACAATCCCATTAAAAAAGTGGCCACTCTGTATATAAAGATGGTACTGTGAGAATACCATAATTTATAAAAGTATCTCTGCAAGAGGTTTTGTATGCCGAATGATTCGTTTTTGTAAAATAAATACTCGTTTCGTTTCAGAGGCTTGGCCCCATAGCACGATACTGTATGATATGGTTTCGCTCACGACTTAGCTGATGTAGAATATTGTATATATATTTTCGTGAATGATAGGGCAAGGCCGCCATACTTTCGGTCATAATTCCTTGGTTCGAATTTTTTCATAAATTAAACAATTGGTTCTAATAATTTCCGCGAATGGTTATTGGTTTTTAGAGTGTTCTGTGGAAATTTTCGAAAAATCCGTTAGGTATACATATAATTTAGGTTTTCCGAAAAATCAATCCCTTTCTGTCTTTTAAGTGAACTCTCATTCTGAATAATTCAGCTATAATGAACTCTCTCACTTCCTGAATAACTCTTATTGACTTCGGAATTTTTTTATTCATTTGAATATGACAGAATATATAAATTGTTAGAATACCGTACACAACTCTATACCGTTTCAACTCAAGCACACGCGAGATGAAGTCATATCACGGGAAAGTTTTCCGGAGATTTCTAGTACTAATAAGCTCGCGTGCGAGCTACAGTCAGTCAGTTGTTTTATTCGTTAGAGTATAGTGCAGTTAAAGAAGTTTCGCGCAGGGTATTTTGATTCATTTATTTAATTGTCCTAGTGAATTATTGTGTTGTTTTGTGAAGTTAACATTGATTAGTCGAGTATTTTGATAGAGACAAATTTCAGTTTCGTAAAAGTTGTGTCACAAGTGGGATATTAGTGGCTGATTTGTGAAAAATGTATGATGAATACGAGGAATACATCCTTGGAGGATATGGAGGCTGAATCTTCAGAACTGCTCCCTATTCCAAAAGCAAGTGGATTTCTTGGACCGCACAGTCTATGCAGGAGAAATTTAAACAAACGAACTGATCAGGCTATTCGTGACTGGCCGAGACCAAAAGATAAACAAAAGGTGAGAAGCTTTTTGGGCCTGTGTACGTATTATCGCCGATTTGTGGAACGATTTACAGATATCTTGGCTCCACTACGTAAGTTGACAGGAGATCGGATCAACTTCCACTGGTCCAACCTTGGCATACCCACAGCAAAAAGGACTGTTTATACTGGATATAGAGGCGAGCAATACCGGACTTGGAGTCATTACAGTTGAGAAATGCTCAGAAAAAATTCACTAGGGTGTTGTCTGAACCCGAAAGGAATGACTGTGTCACCAGGAAGGAACTTCTAGCGATAGTCAAAGCAGTGAATCACTTCCACAAATACCTATATGGAAGACAGTTTCTCATCAGGGCCGATCATGCGACCCTGAAATGGCTACTAGAGGTGAAAAACCCATAAGGACAAAAATCTAGATGGATAGAAAAGCTAAACCAGTACTATTTTAAAATCAAACATTGCCGGAACGACTACATAGTAATACGGATGCCTTATCTAAAAGACCGCGTCCAGAAGTCTGTATCATCATCAGCGTATTGAATGCCATGGAGGAGACTGAATTCCATGCTCTGGGGACTTGGTTCAGACCTTAAATATTTATTTAAGCCTTCTGAGCCCGGGATTTGAGTGTTTGCCGTTTCCCTTAGGGAAAGTTTGCAGTCCCAAGTCAGATTCCAGGAAAATATGAAGGCACTCATTGCCACTTCCTCCATCACACACAAGTGCAGTGGCGGAAGGTTCAGTATAACCTCTAATGCCCCTGTGATTCCCAGACAGGCGAACCGCTGCACTTTCTGCAGCTTGATTTGTACTTACTGTTGGAGTTTTGGCCACCATACCATTGATACATAGGTGAACATGGGTTTTATGATTGTTTGGTATGACTAATATATTATTCTTCAAACCATATGTCTTACAAAATACTCTGCAGCACGTCCAGGTTGCCGCTGTAGCCTTGGAAATAATGAGATTGGTATGACTGTTCCATGTTAGTCTTTGGTCGATTATAACGCCCAAATATTTGACTTCTTTGGAAAAAGTTAGCTGAGTTCCATTCAGGGTCGGGGCTTCCAGTTCGTACTATTGCCTCTATTGGAACCAGCACTGTTTTGCTAGGATTTACATTTAGTCTCTCCTTTACCTCAGCTTCTGATTCTATTTAGGGCTCTCTGAATGCGATTGGATAATATTCCGTCATGTTTGCCTCTAGTAGTAACGACCATGTCATCGGCGTAACCTTGAGTCATAATTCAATTCATGTAGGTTCACTATCAGATTATCCACATAGTTGACCCGTACGTTAATTTTGCGCTGATGAGGTGTCCGAAGACCCTTCTATTACAGAAGACCCTTCTGCATGCCCGATAAGAGCAGATAGCTTGGTACGAGTTGCAATGTGCTCATTCCATGTCAACTTGGAGTCTGGATCTGAGGTATTTGATTGACTATTTGTATGAAAGGCGTCTTCCTGAAAGAAGTGTTTCCGGAAGGCTTCTGTTTCACGTTTCTTGATGAAAGCACGGACTCTGGTTTTTCTGGATTGACTCTCAACCTTCGGGGGGAACACCACTATTATTCTATACCAAGTGGTTTCATGATAAAAAAAATTGGCAGGTTTATCGGTTGGTCTTGAGCTAAGTCATCTGTATATGTTCGTGTATACAGTCCTGACCTGTTCAACTCGTGAGAAGCTCGTTGATTATCAAACACTATAATAGGGGTTATCATATACCTCGAAATTATTTTAGCCAATCTAATACATTTATCTAACCGACAAAATCCCAAATATCAGCGAATATATGTTGCTTGTATATTCGAGATTATATACCTAGAAATTGATTCAGTCAATCAAATGGTTTTATCTAACCAATCGAATCCTAAATACCATCAAATATTCGACCATGTTGCTTATATATTCGCGAAAATACACGCTACTTGCTAAAAAACAGGTATTTACCATTGTTTATACCAAACCTATCAAAACAATTCAGTAGCTGTCGAATGATGTCCAAGTCATTGTCAAATTAGAAAATGATGTCCGACCGTTTCGAAAACACTTCCTTAGAAGAAATTCGAAAAAAAGTTAGTATATAATCCTGTCATATACCACTTGTGATAGATATTTTGGGTAGAGTATACTTTGATATTTTTTCGCCAATATTGTTGCAAAAAACCACTCGACCAAATTTCTTTAAAAAAATAATATTTTCAAATAAATTTGTTCTCGTGAATTTCTACAACAATAGTGACACAAAAATGTCAAAGTATATTCCTCCTCCTCCTTCCCGAGAATACCCTCTTGTTATCCTGCCAGCCAACAGTTTCAGTTTTCTCACAGACAAAAAAATTGTCAAGTCCTGGAACACATTCGAATGTTAATTGATTTAGTTTTGTGGTTAACAGGGGTTTTTATAGATATATTCCCCTCTTTTCTTAACGGGCATTATTTGATCATTTTTTGCACTGCAAATTTTTATCGTCTCCTGCAGTATTTTAATATCATTTAAAAATATAATAATTTTCATATGCTCTGACATATTTATCTGAGAAGTGGACTAAAATTTTATTCCTTCTTTTATTCTATTTTAGCAATAATTTCTCATTTAATTCTTTAATGAATATTATATATATATATATATATATATATATATATATATATTCATCCATCAAACCTTCATCGATTTTTTTGTTGAAAACTTATTGACACACTCATATTGAATAATGGTTGAATGAAAGAAAATATAATTGGATATTTTAAATACAAATTGGTATACCGTATACCCGACGTGAAATTCACAATCCCGCCAATGCATTCCGAATGTATGTCCTTTTGTAATTTCAACAAAGGATAACACATGCATACGTATCCCTGATAATATACCATAGATATTCACACTATTCTGGGAGCAGCAAGCACAATGGCTATGCGTCCATTAAAAGGACAATTCAATAATGACCTGTTCAGTACTTGAAATATTGATGAGCGATTTTGGGCTAATTCATTTTTAATTCGACATTGATGGCATCTTCTATGTATTTTTGAGTAGTTATTTGAAAACTTACATTCACAGCATTCGTTTAGTTCTCCTTGCTTCACTCCACAATGAAATATTCAATTGTTACTGAATAAATATTGGAACCAATGTGAAAGTTGAATCAATTGAAATTATCATCCTCGCCAATGAAATGTAATTGTTTATTCAATAGTGAATTTTTAATGATATTTTATCTGATTGAATATCGGGGATGTTTATAACATTCCATTATATAGTATCGGCAATTGCTCTAACTCTTTGCACTTCAACCTGAAATATCTACCCCTTAAAAAAAATATATATATACCCACATTCCGAAGGGCTCTTCATTCCCAAAATTTGAACATCCTATATAGCACTATAAACAAAATTCTCAATAAAAATTTGTTTAATTTCTGTTTATTTTTGCTACCCTGCTCCGACTAGTAATTTGTAAGATAAAGCTTCAATGGATGTGGGTAAGGAATTTTGTAGATGGTGTTTTTTTTATTTATTATTCAATACGAATCTCTTAGTTTAGATAGCAATTTATATAGAATTCAGAAGTTAAATTACTTGAGTTCCAGATTGAACTGAAACTATCCTCTTCCAGTTGGATATGGATGTTTCTGAAAAAAGGATTGGTGATTTGATGTGAATATAATGACCCAATAGAACAACATTTGGAAGGTTTGTATAGAAATTTAATATATAGAAATTCAATCAACATTCACAAATTCGAATTCACAGGGCTTTGAGTTTATTTTTAAAAAAAATTAACAAAGGTTGAAAAGCTTTCAGAGCCCATTTATGCTGATATTTTAGGCTTCAAAATGCTGTTAGGACAATGCATTTCTCGAACATTACAGCTGATTATGAGTTATATAACTCAATAAGTAACTATATAAATTTGATACCCTTTTTCGAATGTCGCCAAAAAGAATATATGCATCAATTTTTCATCGTACGTTACCAATTCGAAGGTTTTTCAATAACTGTTATTTCTCACGTTCTCGGGATCTACTACACCTTTGTTCTTGGGTATGTGTCCTACTGGAGGTATACAGCGTGCTGATTAATAACGGTAGGAGAATCCAAATACGATATACACCGAAGCAGAAAGTCTTATTTTCTTTCCTTTATTTACCTCTAATAACTTCTTCAAAGCGTTGTGTCGGAACGTCAATGATACGAAATTAAATTTACTGCAAGGTGAATCGTTTTCTAACAACGGGGTTCCATAAAAATGAACCAGCAGGTATGTAGATGCTGGATTTTTGCTATGAATGTTCGGATCCTCTATTAAAGTATAAATTCAGATTATGTGCCTCCGATTTCGGTTGATTATATAGATTTTCTTGATAAAATTATTTCAATGAATCATTTTTTTTTGTTGCAATCAACAAATCCCTTCAGATTTTTATTATTTCCGAGGTTTTCCATTGGCTTAGAAATTATGTCTGTCTACATATCGCACACCCGATTCAATAGATGGCCGTCTCATATGCTAAATAAACCTCTCAACCTTAAAAATACGAAAGTAATTTCTATTAGATGTAAAAAAATTTGAAATTATCTTTTTTTTACTTTATATGGCTTGTTATTTTAATACTGACATGTTATTCTGAATAATGTCAGAATCTTTCTGACTTCACACCTAAATCCTTCCTTTTTCAACAGTTAAGTACAAATAAACTAGATATTATTGTCACCCTGAAAACATGCCACCTGGGCTTGCACCAAATCCAAAACCTTATACAGAAATGTATCGGGACGAACGGGACGCTACACTCTAATATTTACCATGGTTCCTAACTCGGGACAGTTACGATTTTCCTCGTATTTTCGTATTTAGAGCTCATATATCTAATAGTTTAAAAAAAAAGTTTAGAATGAAATTCCAACAAAAAGGAGACAATGTCTATGTCGTAACCAAGTTGCTCAAGTTCCAGGTTCTTCTTGTTTCTCCTTTCCCTTTTTGTACTCGCCTTCTTGGTTTTCTCTTTGTAATTATTTTCCAGCTAAGCAATGATTTTCTCGCAAGCCACACTTTTGTCAGAAATTACGTCGTTTTTCTTCCTCTTTGGATTAGTGGCTGTCTCTTTATTCCTCCTTTCTTTTAGGGGGTCGGTGAATGTTCTCTCCCATTCAGAACAATTTTTTTCACGTTCTCCAGGTGCTGGCTCCTCAGGCAGATGACTCAAAACATGGTTTACTTCAAGAGGGTACAGTCCACTGGCATTCATATTTTGTAACGTATGTTTCAAAAGGACTGGGAAGTAATCTTTGCGGATTGGGCCCTTCCTTTTCATTTTTCAATCATTAAGGACTTTCCTCCAGGAATTCTTTAGCGGACTGAAGGAGGCAAGATCCAAAGGCAAGATTCTAGGCCAACATTCGCAGTAATATGATAGCATGCTTCGGCGAACTCTCACGCGAACGGTAACTCGTCACACGAGTAGCAATCAGCGAGTTGACGCAAGAGAAATCTTGCCGATATTGGAATTATCTTGTTAACATGGGTACCCAGGGGGAGGAGGATAGCCCCACCAGCTTGCCGGTGCCTCTCCACATGGTGGTGGACTCTGGGGGAGCAGGGTGCTGTATAGTGGGCCAATGGAAAACTATACCATAATTCGGTAGAGACGGGGGAGTCCTTCATCTGATGGTCACAGATGATTGTATTGTATTTCCTGACTCACTCGGTGGGGTGTGGCGCATTAATCCGCTGTGGCACTGACTCCCAGAGCCAGTAGCCTGTCTTATCAGGCGGCCCCACCGTTGCTGAAATGATTTGGTAGCTGGGATTACCTAGCGCGTTGATCCGGCGTATCCGGATCCTCCGATTGCTGATCCACCTGAACTCTATGAGGGAGCTAAGTCGATAGACAGGTCCTCTCTCTAGGGGTAGGATGGCCAGTGTGGAGTGCGTCTTTTCTCAATACAATTCAATGTTACTATCATGTTGGAGTTGTAGATCTGCAAAAGATGGTTTCTCATGAAATTTGCAATGCAAATTGTTCCACATGTTTTTTTGATCAAGGTTGATATTTTTTTGGCGCGCAAAATAGTGGATTAGAAAGAAAATGGAAAAGGATTTTTCTTGCAATTTTAAGACAGGATTGGCATTTTCCATTGATATCGACGATGAACAACATGAATAATCAATTGTCCATAACGGGCGATAATAGAGATCAATGAAAATACTCCACTATTTCCCAATTATTCAAAATGGGGTTTTTAAATTTGGTATTGTATGGTATAAGCATTTCATTAAGATCCATTGACTTCTTTTATTGTGGCACTATGAAAGGTCCAATTCAGTTGTTGATGCTGATAATAGTAAATGTACTTGATCGAACAATATTTGAAAGGTAATTCGCCAAGTTCCTCAGCTATTATTTTGCCATGTTTTCAAACCATGTATGTCTCCAATGGGAATGTTGAAAAACATTCAATTACTTATAGAAATATCAGAATACTATTCAAAATAACAAAGTTCACATCACTCGTGATTCACTGTTTGGTATTACTTCAGGATTATTTCGATTCCATATTTGTCATCGATAGAGAAATGTAAAAGAGTTTCTGCTAACATGATAAATGAAATCACACAACGAATTTCAACAAAAAATCGTTTATAATTTCTTTGAATTGATAATTTTTTTATGAATACCCATAAAAAATGGTTTCATTTCTCCATGCTCCATATTATAAACTTCCAAAGAAGTTGATTTGTCATGAAATTCAATACCAACAACGATACCATTTAACCATACCGTCTTTCGTGAAAATAGAGATTAAAAATTGGGATTTAGTCAGCTACATCATTACAAATGCAACTGTGTATGGTTTGATAGTACTCACCTACTAGATAACGTAGAATTATCAATGACTGCACATTTTCCACATATCGTTGTATAAAAACTACGGGAATCAATTAAAAAAAGCAAATTTGATCAATTAATTGAAAAAAAAAAAACGAACAAAAAACGACAATTTCACGCCCCTATAAATAAAATCATCGTTGATCCTATAAAAAACACATTAAATGCTTTTTGTTGTAAATTTCATGAACTGATCAGAAGAATTTTTTGACATTCTACTGAATTAGAATCATCTAACTTGATTTTTGAGGACCTAGACAACAACAAACGCGATTTTAAAGTTAAATACTAGATTTAATTTTTCTAAGTGATATTAAGATCGAAACCCGCCCCTGAAAGTCCAACCTCACCTTCACGTAGTTCGAGGTGAAGCTTCCGCGAAGCAACGAGGCTCTGGCAAACAGACCTGAATCCAAGTGGCAACATGTATGGAATCGGGGTCTCAAAACAAACTGTGCCGCAACGGAGCCTCCATAGACAAATTAAAAATAAAGAGACTGTTTGAAACATTGGCGATCTTGACCACCAAGTTTTTGGTACGGCCAGTCGCGCATGGAGGCGCTGCCCGCAATCGACAGACGTGATGACATGATAATTTTCCAATTTCGACATTTGTCAGATAATATAAGTTTATTGTTTACATATGTATTTTAGAGTATGACAAACCACGCAATAATTATTCTACTGTTATTGTCATCGAAAAATTAATGATAGAAATTATACTATGGACTTGAATTAGGAATCCAATGTCGAAAATAGAATGGTTTGTTATTCGAGATGAAATGCTGAAATTCCTGGAAATATTCTTTTACAAGGTAAAATATAAGCTGCTTTTCACAAACTGATTCTTATTTCCATCCATCAGTTGCAGAAATTTGTTCACAAACTGATACTTATTCCCATGCATCAGTTTCCATTTCCTATCAGCCTTAGCCCTGTGCGGGGGGATCTACAAGGCTGGACTAACCTCTCCTCCCCACCTCACTCGTGGGATCAAGTGAACACTGAGCCGAAATACCGAAGGGAAATGAGGACAACTCTTGACCTTCTCGGTTGATGATGTATCTTACAGGGAGATGATGCAATCCCGAGTGTACTACAGGATCGAAAAAGGACTCTTCAGGATACGGAACAAACAATAAGGGTCGTCCATATGAAGCTCGAGCACTGCAAGGTAGCCATGACAGTACTTGGAGTTGCTATGAGGGACCTCGAAGTGGCCTTTAATCAGGAACCATAAATACGATATGGTGGAACAAAAGGTCTGGGAGGGGCAAGGAGGGAGCTATTGCGTAACAGATCAACTGAGATCTCCCGAACTTGTATTTTTATCAGGTTGGATACCATGAGCAATATGGGTTAGAGTTTTCAATGGGTAAATCTGACTCAGGGACTCCCCACTACCGGAAGGTGTGCATAAAGGATTTTCTCCACCTTCAAAAAAAAAATATTGTTACCCAAGTAAGTACTGTCTAATTCCTTGTGTGCTGGTTATACTTCTTTCTTTTGATTTGAGTCAGATTACAGTATCTGTTACATTTCTTATTGATATGCTCAGGGAAACAAAATAATTAAGAGAAGCCCAAGTTATCTTATTAACTCCAATCTAAGAATCACTGTTGAAAATCTTAGCGCCATCTAACGGAGAACAGTCATTGGAGTTGAGAGGAAGATGAGCGAACGCAAAGATTCTGGCAGGACGATCGTATTAAAAGGAATGCAGCGTGCCATTTTCGGCCCTTACCGATCTATCTCTGATCGAGCTATCGTGTGTTCTGAAACTTGTCAGCCATTGAGTATCAAAATAGAATTTGTTCAACTTGAAATAACCAATGAATTAGAGCATCTTTCTTCTTCTGCGAAAGTGATTTCAAATCGGTGAGTTCAGTTCAGGGTATGTAAGAATAATTTTTTGGCTATTTTTGAATATGTCACGTTCAGATATTTTCTAACGAGAACGTAAAATATTTCTTCAGAAAGAGTTGATATCTTGAATCATCTATCCATGTGGTTCAGTAAACAGCGATTTAGGTCAATTCGATAATTGATTACAGTGCCGTACCCTATTTATTTTTCCAAATGAGTTCAGGTAGAATCATGAATATCACATGTAACATATCGAATTGAATCAAGATATCAGTGTTCCGTCTCACCTGATTTGATTGTTTCTCTGACAAGGTTTCATTGGGGTTTAAAGAGGGTTTCTCAAATATATGGTATTACTTACACCGCATTTGGATATATTTTTGGTGTCAATCACAAAAAGCATGATATAATTGAATATTATATATTTTTCATGGTCTTTTGGATATATCTTTGGTATGGTTTCTGATTTGGTGATAATTATCACAGAGCTGTGATTCTGCCTCTGACCTAGGTGAAGCGATCATATATATATATATATATATATATACAGAGTGGCCACTTTTTTAATGGGATTGTATTGGTAACTTTTAAACCATAAGAGTTAGAAGGTCGGTCAAATGGAGAAAAAGTTGCATTCATAGAAGCATTGTCAAGCAGTTCAAACAAATCGAGATTATCAGGACCGGTTATTGAGATATCATAAGAAAAGTGAATTCTGTCATTTTAATTTTTCTTTTTTTCCCACTTTATTTCGAATATTATCAAAAAATGTCACAGGAGTTTTTTATTCGACAGAGAATTATCCTCATTTTGACTCAATCAGATTTTGTATCCAACGTTTCGTACGCTCTGGGCCACCCTCAACCTCATTTTTTCAATACGGACCTGCATATTTTATGACACTTTTCGGAATTACTTTTAACGCGCAAATTCAACGATATATCATATAATGTCATTCTAAGTTGATTTCCAGGTGATTTTGACCCTTATCCAAATTTCTTTGGGTCGGATCTGTATTACATTTAGGTACCTTTAGTTTAATTAACAACATGCAATACATTTCGATAAGAAAATCAACTTACTCATCTTCAACTGAATGGAACGTAACAGAATCAAAGCAAGAAACAAGTAATAATTATTTACAAATTTCAAGAGGTGAAAAACCTAATTCATAATAATTAAACGAAACTATCATTTAATGAAAGAACAATCAAATGATTATTCGAAAGTAAATGATGAACATTAATGAAGTAAGTGTTTGAAATGTCCACCATTTTGTAAAATGCACTTTGCGGTTCTGGAACCCATACTTCTTATACATTTGCTTATTTCGTCTCCTTGAATACCTTCCAATACATTCTCAATCTTCTCGCGAGGAATCATTATTGTTGGATTTGTCATTTGTTCCGTTGAAACAATATACAGAATCGAACTTTATTTTGAGATCATTACGATATAATTTTTACAAGGCTTGGTATTCAAATTTAGAATCTTGTCTCTTGACTATTTTATTAACAGCAGTTTTTGATAAATTGCATTCACTGGCCACAGTTCTCGATTTTTTTTCTGGGTTCAATTGAATTTGGGTCAGAACATTGATATCGTTGATAGACTTGTATTTTCTTACATTCACACAACTCTAGGTTTATTGAATGTATTATTTTCAAGTAGTAGGCCGTGGATAAAAAATAACCTATCAAGAAATATCATATTGTCACTTCGTTTATTATTATGTCACAAGAACTTGTCATTAAATACTTTTCTGAGTAATTTCAATTTAACTTATTCGATATGGTAAGATACACAAATGGAGAGAAGAGAGATATGTACGAAGTATACATAAAACTAGATAGAAATTCGTTCAAAGCACAACAAAGGTATGGTGAATTATATCCTGAAAGAACAACACCAAATATTAAAATGTTTATCTACAACGTTACTTGCACATAATTCATTCATCAAACCTAGAGGTCCTTATGTACGACGAAACGAGCCTATCAATGGCATTAATGTTCTGGCCCAAATTCGAATGAATCCAGGAATAGGATCGAGAACTATGGCCAGTGAATGCAATTTATCAAAAAGTGCTGTTAATAAAATACTCACGGATACCATGACTATAAATACCAAGCCGTGCAAAAACTATATCGCAATGATCCTGAGAGAAGGTTGCAATTCTGTAATTGGTTTCAACGGAAGGTGCGGAATAACAACAATTTTGCGCACAATATCATTTGGGGAGACGAAACGACATTCACTAATTCTGGCATGTTCAATCGTAGGAACAAACATTTTAATGCCACAGAAAATCCTCACTTAATTCATGAAGTTAGACATCAATATAGTTTTTCTTTGAACATATGGTGCGGTTTGTTGAATATTAAATTACTGGGACCCTATTTTATTGACGGCAACCTAACCGGAGCAAAATATGTAGAAATTATAGAAGAAATGTTGGATGATCTTCCTATACGGTATCGGCGTAATAGTCCATGATTCCAACAAGACGGATGTGGTCCACACAACTCAAGAATAGTCACAGACTATCTAAATCAAACTTTTCCCGATTCATGGATTGGAACAAGAGGTCCAGTAGCATGGCCTGCCAGATCTCCGGATTTGAATCCGCTGAATTTTTATTTGTGGGGATATCTCAAAAATTAAATTTATGATACTACGAACCCGATAATAGAGATTCTTCGCGAGAAGATTGAGAATGTATTGGAAGGTATTCAAGGAGACGAAATAAGCAAATGTATAAGAAGCATGGGTTCCAGAACCGCAAAGTGCATTTTACAAAATGGTGGACATTTCGAACACTTACTTCATTAATGTTCATCATTTACTTTCGAATAATCATTTGATTTTTCTTTCATTAAATGATAGTTTCGTTTAATTATTATGAATTAGGTTTCTCACCTCTTGAAATTTGTAAATAATTATTACTTGTTTCTTGCTTTGATTCTGTTACGTTCCATTCAGTTGAAGATGAGTAAGTTGATTTTCTTATCGAAATGTATTGCATGTTGTTAATTAAACTAAAGGTACCTAAATGTAATACAGATCCGACCCAAAGAAATTTGGATAAGGGTCAAAATCACCTGAAAATCAACTTTGAATGACATTGTATGATATATCGTTGACTTCAGCGTTAAAAGTTATTTCGAAAAGTGTCATAAAATATGCAGGTCCGTATTGAAAAAAATGAGGTTGAGGGTGGCCCAGAGCGTACGAAACGTTGGATACATAATCTGATTAGGTCAAATTGAAGATAATTTACTGTCGAATAAAAAACTCCTGTGACATTTTTTGATAATATTCGAAATAAAGTGGGAAAAAAAAAAATCAAAATGACAGAATTTACTTTTCTTATGATATCTCAATAACCGGCCCTGATAATCTCGATTTGTTTGAACTGCTTGACAATGCTTCTATGAATGCAACTTTTTCTCCATTGGACCGACCTTCTAACTCTTATGGTTTAAAAGTTACCAATACAATCCCATTAAAAAAGTGGCCACTCTGTATATATATATATATATATATATATATATATATATATATATATATATATATATATATATATTTAATCCTTGGAGTTTGGAATTTTTCATCATACAGAAAAACTTTGTGGTAGAAGTATTTGACGATTGGTCAAAGATAATTCTTATAAACTTACTCTGGATATCATTCAAATTGAAGTTATTTTCGTATATCAACTTCTGATTTTATTCTTTGTTAAATATAATCTCGGCTGATCAAAATCAGAACAACTTTCTTCATCTTTATAAAGAGCAAAGATCTATTTTTGTCTAAATCTAAATTTAATCTTGAATAAATTAAACTCTATGATATGGAAAACAAAAAATGAATATTACAAACAAAAAATTGAGAGCTCAAATTCTTCAAAAAAGTTATGGGATGTTGTAAACGAAATTACAGGTAAGAAGATAAAGAAAGAAAACATAAAAAAATTATATCCGCGAAAGGGGAAAGTCTTACAAAAGATGGACAAATTGCCGAAGAATTCAATGATCACTTCGCGAGTATCGGGGAGAAACACGCAGCAAAAATAAAAAATTCAATGAAATTAACTATAAAAAACCCTTAGCTCTTCAATGTTTCTTGAACCTACTGATACAAAAGAAATTGAAAATATTATAATGAGTCTGAAAGACAAAAAAGCATGTGGCCCTGATCAGATTACGAATGAAACGCTCAAATCCATTGTTCGATATATATCAAACCCAGTATCCCATATTATAAATCTAATCATAAACACTGGAATAGTTCCAGAGCAGTTCAA
The DNA here is from genome assembly GCA_018342105.1 of Gonioctena quinquepunctata. Lineage (NCBI taxonomy): Eukaryota > Metazoa > Arthropoda > Insecta > Coleoptera > Chrysomelidae > Gonioctena > Gonioctena quinquepunctata. The sequence goes on from JAFIRS010000478.1 coordinate 94,084, forward strand.
AATAGCTACTATCAAGCCCCTTTTTAAATCTGGAAAAAAAGACTGTTTGGATAATTTCCGCCCTATATCACTTACTTCCGGGTTATCAAAAGTGTTTGAAAAAATTATAAAAGATGGACTAACCAAATACCTAGAAAAACTCAATTTTCTCTCACCCAACCAGTTCGGTTTCCAGAAAAATATCTCCACACAAGATGCGATAGGAGCCTTAACATCTAACATATACAATAACTCAAAGCCATGCCTTGGAGTATTTCTAGATCTAGCAAAGGCCTTTGATACAATAAATCATGGGATTCTGTTGGATAAATTAGAGAGTATTGGTATCAGAGGTAACGTATCGAAACTATTCAATAACTACTTGCAAACCCGGAAACAACAAGTACTTGTTAATGGGGAATTGAGCAGTGGGAGAACTGATACCTGTGGGACAGTCCTGGGACCGTTGCTTTACATAATTTACCTGAACGACCTACTCACAACAAACTCTGCTGGTAGAATCGTTTCCTTCGCCGATGACACTGCTTTAGTATATGTTGATGACACCTGGGACAAGGTAAGAGAAACTGCATCAAAGGATTTAATTAATATCACTAACTGGTTTAATGTAAACTACCTATCGTTAAATTACAAAAAATCATCCTGTTCACTTCCTATGAAAATCAACTGCCTGCATATAAAAATATAACCATTAATGATACTTCAATAGCACTCGCACAATCAGTTAAATATCTGGGCATTATGGTAGACTCTTTCTTGAAGTGGGATGTTCATGTTCAAACAGTAGTAAATAAGCTCCGTCGACTAATATTTAAATTCAAACAGATAAAACAATCTCTCAAGGTAAATCACCTGAAGATAATGTATCACTCCTTGGTGGAATCTATCATTCAATATGGCATAATAGGATGGGGAGGATTGAGAAAAACTAAACTGAGACCCCTAGAAATTGTCCAAAAACGGATCCTGAGAATTATATTCGGCAAACCACCCAGATACTCTTTCGATCTTTCATTTAATGAAACTCAAATGATGGACCCCCGGCAGCTCTTCTGTTAATCGATACTAACATTCACGTATAAAAAAATCCCACGCCTTTACTCAAACACCCGTACAGTACGAAGGGAAAAATTGCTGCAAATGAGTTACTTCCTCGTGCTCTCAAATCAATAGGCCAGCGATCCTTCACTTATATCGCCCCTAGACTGAGAAACATGTTACCAGGTTGCATGAAATCAATAAACTCCTTAAATTTATTCAAAATGAAAGTGAAGGCTTGGATTTTGTCTATAAATAGGAACAATTTACACAATCTTGTTGACTCCGGATGAAAAGAAAAGTATTAACAAAGCATTAAGTACAGATCTCGATTTCTTTATATGCTTGACTTCGTCACTATGTTAGAGTCTCATGTTGGCGTACATATATATTGTAACGTAAATAAACTTAACTTGGTTTATACTAATTTATTTCACACTTAATCTACAACTTAATTTATATTACTACGCCACTGTATAGCTCGATTGTATGGGCTCGTTCAGACCGTGTACTCCCTCTTGAGGGCTGTCTATTTATCTCCGATACAGCATTCTCGATGTTTCGAATTCGGACGGTTGGCGACTAGCATATTCCAATTGTTTCCAATATTGACCGTTGTTTTTTCGCGGCAGAGCGACTGGATGGTTCTCGAATATCTCCGGGGATGATCTCATCGCTGTCGATGGCAACACGTGAGGCGACAGGTCCGGCCTAGGTTCGTTACATTGCCCCCTTCTTAAAGACATTTCGCCCCGAAATTTCATCCTTGGAGTGTGACGATATCTGCATGACTCCCCATATCTGCACCGTGAAGTTCGATGGAAGTAACACTCCACGGTCTTCATGATCGGTCGTGGAAGAGGGTTACAGCAAACCAAAATCTTGACGCCGCTGGATCTGAATATCGCCTCCAGCATACTTCTTATGACTCTCCAGTCCAACCCATCAATACCACAGGACAATTTTGGAATTGCTAGATCCCAGATTCTGGTCCACCATAGTATCTCTTAGTTTGGTGAGACTCTTCCGACATCTTCATAGGACGGTTTATCTTGGGAATGCCTCTTGGTAACTAGGTAGTAGATGTTTCTCTGGCCTTTCTTCAACTGTAGCACCCCACCAACTTCTGGATTCTGCCCCGCAGTGTTTGGAGTTGACCAAATTTCTTGGAGAACACTACGGCGATGCCCTGGACATTTGAAGATCTTCTGCCACAAGTGCGCTAGTGCGTAGTCAGCAGGCACCTCGAAAGGTCTCGTGACTCCTCTCTAGTAACCCCATGTAGAACTTTCTGCCCGTTTGAATACAAGGACATAAACTTCTCGAACGTCATATCATCCTCCGGTGGCTTGAGGGTGCGAACTTGGTCATGGTTTCCAGCGTAAGGGGCCAACCTGTTGAAATGGACGACCCTTGGTTTCCCTCGGGGTGGCTTATGGATTCGGTACACAAGGTCGTTTATCCATTCAACGATTTTATACGAGCCTTCCACGAGTTCCGCAACTTTGGTGATAGTCCACGACGACGTTTGGGGTTGTACAGCCAAACCAGATCATCAACCTTAAATCCTCCAGCGTCGGCCTTGATGTCATAGGTCTTCTTCATTTTATCGCTGGCACTCTGGATGTTCAACCGGACTCGTTCGTGGATGTCATCCATTCTCTGCCGAAGTTTGCTGACGTAGTCCTCTCCCGCAGTGTCTTGTCCTGGCGGTATCCCAAACTTCAGGTCACAAGGCAGTCGCAGTTCTCGGCCCATTATAATACTAGCAGGAGTTTGACCGGTTGACTCGTGTGCTGCGGATCGATAGGCCATCAGGAACAAATGAAGATACTGGTCCCAGTCTCTTTGATGGTCAGAGACAACCTTGGACAAGTGGCGGTTGATCGTCCTGTTCATCCGTTCCACCATTCCATCGGACTGCGGATGTAGGGCCGTGGTTCTTGTCTTGCGGATGTTCAGCAGTAGACATATTTCTTGGAAGAGGTTGGATTCGAAATTTCTGCCTTGATCCGAGTGCAGCTCCATTGGAATACCGAATCGACATATCCATTCTTTCACCAAGACGTCGGCGACGGTGATGGCTTCCTGGTTGGGCAGGGCATAGGCTTCCGCCCACTTACTGAAGTAGTCCATTGCCACAAGGATGTATTTGTTTCCGTGGTCGGATACGGGAAACGGGCCGGCGATGTCAATGGCGATTCTCTCGAACGGGCTGCCTACGTTGTACTGACGCATCAGGGGCCTTGGGTCGTATTCGAGGTCCATTGCTAGCAGCGCATACAGCGCACTTTCTGCACCAGTCCTGGACGTCACTTGACAATTGGCCCAGTAAAACCGTTGCCTCACTTTCTGCAGGGTCTTCGTCACTCCCAGATGTCCTCCGGCGACCCCATGCATGGATTTCCCGCAGCACTTCCGCTCTTCTGTTCCTGGGAACAATTATTTGGCGGCTGGCTTCCTCACCAATATCGGCCTCCAACACACGTTTCAGGATCCCATTGTCCAGAATAAGAGAGTTCCATTGTGCCCAATAGGACTTAACAGCCGGCGAGTAACCTGCGACTTCCTGCCATGATGGTCTTCGATTGCCCTTCTTCCAGCTGACAACTAAGCCAAGGTCGGGGTCTTTCTTTTGGTCTTTCTGGATCTTGCTGTCATTCCAGTTGTCATCCATTGCCGCGGTTCTACAAAGTGTTGCTTCTTTCTCTTCTGCTCGTCGGCAATGTGAGCAATCATCTGGACATGGTCTTCGCGACAAGGCATCTGCATTCTTATGGCTAGTTCCGGCTCGATGTTCGATCTCGAAATCGAATTCTTGGAGTCTCTCGATCCAACGTGCTACTTGACCCTCAGGATTTTTGAACTGTAAGAGCCATTTGAGAGCTGCATGGTCAGTTCTCAACAGGAATCTTCTTCCATACACGTACTTGTAGAAGTGCTCCACTCCTTTACAACAGCTAACAGCTCTCGCCTGGTGACACAGTAATTGCGCTCTGGTTTGCTAAGCGTCTTGCTGAAATAACCAATGACCTTCTCCTGTCCCTCCTGGATCTGAGATAGGACAGCTCCAAGTCCCACGTTGCTGGCGTCCGTATCCAAAATGAATTTCCCTTTGGGTAGGGGATAGCTCAGTATAGGTGCGTTGATCAAAGCTCCTTTCAGCTTCCTGAATGAGTCTTGACATTCTTTGGACCACTGGAACTTTGTTTGGCCCTCCGTGAGCCTGGTCAGTGGTTTAGCGATGTTGGCGAATCCCAGCACATATCGGCGATAGTATGTGCATAAACCAAGGAAACTTCGAAGTTGGTGAATGTCTTTTGGGATGGGCCAATCCTTAACAGCTTTGATCTTCTGGTCATCCACTGCTACTCCTTCCCCAGAGACAAGGTGGCCGAGGTATCGTACTTCTTTTTGGAACAGATGGCATTTCTTAGGGCTCAGCTTCAATCCGGAGTTCCTCAGTCGCAGGAATACTTCCTCCAAGTTTTTCACATGGTCCTCGAACGATCTGCCGACCACAATTATGTCGTCGAAATACACTAGACACGTGTTCCACGAGAGTCCCTTCAGCACTGTCTCCATCAATCTTTCGAATGTGGCGGGAGCATTACAGAGCCCGAATGGCATAACGGTGAACTGCCACAATCCTGAGCCGATGGTAAAAGCAGTCTTTTCTCGACCTTCCTGAGCCAGTTCTACTTGCCAATAACCACTCTTCAGATCAAGGGTCGAGAAAATCGTGGAACCAGCCAACGTGTCTAGGGTGTCATCTATTCTTGGGAGAGGGTAACTGTCCTTCTTCGTGACATTATTAAGTTGGCGATAGTCTACACAAAGCGTGTCGATCCATCCTTTTTCTTCACCAGTACGACTGGAAGGACCAGGGACTGTCAGATGGTTCGATAACTCCTTCTTTTCCCATATCGCTGACTATTTTGTCAGCCTCTTCCTTCTTGGCAAGAGGAAGTCTTCTTGCTGATTGCCGGATCGGTCGGGCACCCCCAGTATCAATCTTGTGCTGGACCACATTAGTTCGACCTCCTTTTCCTTGTCCGGTATCGAAGATGTCTTGGTACTTCTTAACTAAATCTCTTAGTTTGGGCTGTCGAGCTGGTTTTATATCTTTGGAAGAGATGGCAACTAATTTTTCTAGTTCTGTGGGCAAGTTGTTGGGTTGGCTAATCGTACCTCGTACACTCCGGATCACTGAGGAAACTGGCGAGCAGTGCCCCAATATTGTTCCTTTCTTCAAGGTCACTGGAAAATAATTGACATTCATGACCCTTACGGGCACAAATATGTCAGCAGCAACAAGGTCTTCCCTAGTGCAATCCCTCGTCCAATTTTCTATCATGAAGTTTGGGCTCGAACATCACCACGTTTCAACTGCTCGTACTCCCGTCCAGGCGAGCCTCCAGAATGGTTTCAGCCCTCTCAGGTACGCTTACATCTTCAGCCAACAACACACGGATCAACCCCTCACTTCTCCCATGAAGCACCAGCTCTTCTCCGTTGACACGTAAGACGCCGTCTTTGAAATCCAATTCAAACCCTCTGGAATTCATGATGTCCATTCCGATGATTGCATCGTCTTCGATGTCCGCTACAAGTGCCTGATGTTTCACTTTAGTGCTGCCCAAAATTATTTCAATCGGTAGCTCGCCATATACAGTAGCTGGCTCCCCTGTTGCTGTGCGTAGCTTCAAGTTGTCGTTCAATCCGTTCCGGTGTTCTGGCAAAGGAAGGCCCGAGAATTGTCCTAGTCGCACCTGTATCTAGCAGCATGGTGCAAGGCTCGTTATTGATGAGACCTTCTACGAAGACACCTTTGTTCTGTCGTTGAAGGATAGCGACATATGCGTTGTTAACCGGGGCTTGCCGGACACATGCCGACGATTGCCCTTCTCGTCGACCTTTTTTAGTTTTCCTGCATCGGAGTCGATGAATGTTGGACATTTGCTACGCACATGTCCAATTTTCCCAATTCCGGCATCTTATCTGTCTTTTCTCAGGCAAAACTTCCTTCATCACTTTTCTTATGGCAGCTTCAAGTCAGCATGCTCCTGTGAGTCTTCTTCAATACTTCGAACTTTACTTTGGTTTTGCAGGATTGCTTTGCTGCCTCAAATTCCAAAGCACGTGCCAGTGCGTCTACGAGATGTGTTGGACGAGCTAGTGTCAACGCTTGTCTGGTTTCTTGGTCACGGAGTCCATCCAAGAATGCCTGAACCGCTAATCGCTCCATTACATTCTCCGGGTGGCTGGATATGCGAGACGAACCAAGCGTGCAATGTCAGCTTCGAATTCTTGTAAGGATTCGCCCGATTTCTGGCAGCGATTTTTCAGTTGGGAGTGGTATACGTGTTCCAAATGGGCGTGGCCATATCGTAATTCTAGATGTTTAATCAGCTGATCATAGTCCTCCTGTTCTTGGGCGGTGAGAGTTTGTAGAATATTTGTCGCTTCTCCACGTAATGCAAGTGTCAGTGCTACAGCTCTTTCCCCTGCATTCCATCCGTTTGCTTTGGCCGCTGCTTCAAACTGCCGGCGGTAATTTGCCCATGGAGTTTTTCCGTCGAACTGAGGCGGCTTCATGGAAAGCTTCCCTATTTCTGAAATGACCTTGACATCTTTTATACCCTCTTGAACTTTATCCACGTTCAAACTCAAGTCCAGCATTGCATTTTCGTTAACCATCTCTGTGGAGGACGCACTATTGATTTGTTTTTCCAGCTTACTGATCGTTTCCTTTATTTTGTCCATTTCTGCCTCGATTCCGTCTTTGATTTCATCGCTGATTATTTCCTTCATCTTGTCCATCTCTGCCTCGACGGTTCCCATTCTTTTTTCCAGACGATTCGCCACACCACAGAGTTCTTTTTTTAAGCCTTCTGTGTTTTCTAGGAGCTTATCTTCCAGGCTTCTTGAATTTTCTTGAAGCTTCTCTTCCAGATTTATAGAATTTTCTTGAAGCTTCTCTTCCAGATTTATAGAATTTTCTTGAAGCTTCTCTTCCAGATTTTAGAATTTTCTTGAAGCTTCTCTTCCAGATTTCTAGAATTTTCTTGAAGTTCCTTCTTTCAGATTTAGATTTTTCGAGTTTATTCATTATCGCCTCCGGGAACTTCGAATAAAAATGTTTCGGGATCCTCACCTTCTTGTATAAGTCCTTCTGCAAGTCTTTCCTGGAGTACTTGCTTTTTACCTGTTATTTCCAGTTCCCTTTCCTCCAATTCCTGTTTCAATTCCGCTACCTTCAAATCCGCAAGGCGCACTTTTCTTGAACACATTTTGTCTTTGCCGAGGTATCAGTCTGTTTCACACGAAAAAGTTTATCAGTTTGTTAAAAATTCACTTCGCGAATTCTTTTCCACGGGCCACCAGTCTATTGTCTGTTTCACGCGAAAAGTGTATCAGTTTATATTCCCACGCACAATTGTCCACTTCGCGAAAACCGGGTCACTGTCTATTTTCTGTTTCACGCGAACAGTGTATCAGTTTATATTCCCACGCACAATTGTCCACTTCGCGAAAACCGGGCCACTGTCTATTTTGGGCGTACAAAAAGGTCTATCAATTTATTTTTCTGCCTATCCACTCCACGATCACTTGTTTATTTTCAAAATCTCACTTCCGACACCAATTGTAACGTAAATAAACTTAACTTGGTTTATACTAATTTATTTCACACTTAATCTACAACTTAATTTATATTACTACGCCACTGTATAGCTCGATTGTATGGGCTCGTTCAGACCGTGTACTCCCTCTTGAGGGCTGTCTATTTATCTCCGATACAGCATTCTCGATGTTTCGAATTCGGACGGTTGGCGACTAGCATATTCCAATTGTTTCCAATATTGACCGTTGTTTTTTCGCGGCAGAGCGACTGGATGGTTCTCGAATATCTCCGGGGATGATCTCATCGCTGTCGATGGCAACACGTGAGGCGACAGGTCCGGCCTAGGTTCGTTACAATATCTTATATTTTTTTCTAGCAATTATTTTATACTTATGTCTACCCTCAAACTCTCTAATCTTTACCCCTATAACTATTGTATAATCCTTCTAAAGACTTTCACACATATACTTATATATACAGAGGTCCTCAATACCTAACTGTTTCAAATAGTGGATGGACACTTCAAAAGTAGGTACTAAATTGTAAAACGCATGACTGACTTGACTCATCTGTTCGATGAGGTAGAAACTGCCCATAGACAAGCTCCTTGGGAACTTTTTTGGGGCACTCTCCTTATCACCAGGAAATCTGTGTTGTCTAAAACTTATCTTGTCCATTTTCTTATTGATCAATTATTGCCTCCTGGGCTTTTAAATAAGTATAGATTAAGTGATTTTAAGAATTTCTTACCCGTAACTTCTTATCTATATTTATACTTCTGTTTTAACCTTATATATATATATATATTTTTCCTAGTAACAATATTGGCACTCATATTTCAATCTATCACATACAGGCCATGTACAAGCATCTGATGCTTCCATGGTCGTTACTAAGATTAACATAATTGTTCACAAACACAATCACAAACAAGCATTTTATGCTTCTGTGATGATTAGTTTATTCACTGTATGAATGTACTTATACCTATTTTTTATTGTAAATTTCTTTAAGTGAATAAAAATTATTATTATTATTAATCTTCAATTTCAGTATTGAATAGTAATGACAAATCTCAGCACAAGCTGATTTGTATGTTCAAATAATTTTAAGCAACCATCTCTTAATGAGAATATGCTCAACTGTAACATCCGTGCGTTGAAGAGTGTACTGAAAAATTCCAAGTTTCAAGATGTTGAATTTTTTAGTAAAAACAAATTCTGACAAACAATATTGTTTTCATGTGGTATTACTGAGAACAATCATTCCATGGACAAGAAGCTGATGCTTGTATGTTCCACCTGATCGTCGCCCAACGCTATAGGTACCCCTGATTGCGAGCCACACGACTACGTGAAGTCTAGCTACGAGCTACATAATTCAATCAGAGGTACATCGTCGTCGATAAAACCGACAGGTTCAGCAATACTATTCAGAATTGTAATATGTTGTTATACTGCAAAAATCTCATATACATTTGTAAATAGACTAATATAAGTTTGGTATTTGTTTTATTGTTGTAGTTATTTACAGAAGGAAACATTGTTTGATTTGCAATTATTCTTGAGTAGGAAATTTGAATTTTTATCCTCAGCTAACAAAAAATTCTGGCGTCCATTAAAATTTACAATTTCTTAAACCTCTGCTTGAAACATAAATAAATTTGAAAATAGCAAGGCGGTCCAAAGAACTCCACACCGCTCTTCACTGAATAGTCTGAATAATTAATTTGTTTTACATTACATTAACTTAATTATCATTACAAACTATTAGGACAAATTTAAGGAGATTTGGAACCTTTCACTTACTTTTGATTGAAAAGTTCAAAGTTTATACAAAAATAGAATTTCTGTTTTTGTTGCCAATGCATTTTTTCTGACACATGATTTGTTAGCATGATTGGTGGCAATTTCGGAATCAATAAATACATTATGAAATCTACCTTTCCGACTGGCAGTATCATCGGGGTTTTTTGTATTGGTTTCATCCTCTTCGGGCTCATATTACAGTATTATTACTGAACTGCACATCTGATTTCAGACTGATGATAATGCTGTCTAGTCTATACAGATGTGATGTACTTTTTTCTTGTTTTTCCCACAATGCGTCATCAAAAATCAGTCAAAATCATAATAGTGCATCAAACTGAGTGCACAATTAGGAAAGAATCAATATTATTATCATTCGTCCGTCAGTAACGAATCTGATGCTGTTGCATCTCATTCTAGTCACAATCAACACATTTTGTAGCCGTATAAATTACCTCGTTTTATATCAGCCGTAAAACCAGCTACCGACAACACAATACAAGCTACCTAATCAAGGGTTAAGCGGGACTACCAAATGACACTAAATTAAGGGATGACAATTTGTAAACTAGAGGTAACTAATAGTCAGAGGCACGGCATATGTTGGCCGGTTTTATGCTATAAATCTTCTTGAAAGAGGCCAAAAATACACGGATACATCCGGCGCAAAAGGTAATGGTGAAAGAGCAGGTGCCGATTTTTTAAATTATTGTAGCCCCTCACGATCACAGTAATCGAGCATAGGTGGGCTACCCATCGACGTAGGCTGTGCTAACTTTATTTGGTTTGGGTGATGACTGATTATTAGGTAGGAATAGGGACAGGATTGGATTTGTGGATTTGGACTGGGCGATATATCAAACTGAACTTTCTTTGTGTTATGTTGGAAAGGCGTTTGCTAATGTAGTGGAAGTTGTGAATGAAACTGCATTTCAGTATGCCTCATAGGTCTGATTTACGAGATGAACAGCATTCTCCGGTCATTGAATTCAATTTCCAAGCATGACATTATGGAATTAGGCAAATATTGCTATAATGAAATTGGGATTATCCATATCCAACTCGTTTTAAAGTGAACATTCGCAAATCAAATTTTGATGGCACTGAACAGAATGGAGGACATTTATAGAATCTATTTTTTATTTCAATTAATTGAACAAAATTCGAATCCTGAGGGTTTCTTTGTGATGTACTCCTGTTTCTATCACAATTTCATTTTATTGAAACATATTATTTTCAGAATTATGTGGATGTGAAATTTTACGACAGCGGCCAACTCAATTCCTTTTTTTTTCTTAAAATCATCAACATTTCTTATTTTGCAACAAATCTCGCAAAATTTACAAAGGAGGCCCCACAAACCCAATTCCGGTCAAGCTCTCAAAAATAAATTTTGTAGGTGGATAACATTCCAGGAGGAGAAGCGTACTACGAAAGGATTTTTCAACATTCGAATCCTAAGGGTTACAACCACCTTCGAGATATATGAATAATGAAGAAGGGAATTTTGTGGCATAGTGGACAAATTATTGAATTAAAGAAACAAAGCAAGTACGTTTGATCTTCCATTCATTTTCTAACATGAGCATTGAATTATGGAAGGAAAGGATTCACGAGTGTGTGTCGATTCCTATGTCCTCGAATGGCTCAGTTGGTTAGAGCGTATGGCTAGAGATCATAAGGTCATGAGTTCGACTCCCACTTGAGGATGCTTTCTTTCTTTAATTCAATAATCTGTCCTATGCCACAAAATTCCCTTCTTGCATATTTTCTTTCGGACGCAATATTTCCACTTCCATACTATACAGGGTGTTCCTGGACTTTCTCTTTTCTCTCGGAAATGTATAGATGGGGTCAAAATATCACCAGTACTTCATATAACTTTTGTTCCTAAAAGCCTTCGTTACCAAGTTACGGGCCCTCAAAGTTACAAAATGAAAAATGTTTTTCTATGATAACTTTCATAATATTCAAAATCATCTAAATTTTGGTGATTGACTAAACAAATGAATTCCTTCGATGAGCTTTCATGCAGGCGTTAGCTGTTTTGCTACAAAGTCAGGAACGGACTACCCCCGATGGTCCACACCCCAAAACATTGAAATGACTGGGATTTGTCAATATGTTTTAACAAAACAAGGTTACATTGACAATTTCCTGAATAAAAGTACTCGTGTAGAAAATCGATCAGACAACGATTTTGATAAAATGCATTTTTGTTCGACGACATCCAACCTGAGATGTCTACCATTATTCGAAAAGATTAATTTGTAATGAAAATAGAAATGATAGGTACAATGTTCATAACGAATTTTTATCATGCAAACACTTTACCTTACAGAACTCATGGTTTATTTCTTTCTACAAGGTGTTTTTGTCAACATCTATGGAAGAAATGGAACATAAATTTATTCACCGGATATTTTTCACCTATTCATGTGCAGCCGTTTTTGTAGTTTATTCGTTTGCTATTTATTAGTTATGTCTACCGATGTGCGTTTTTTCAGCTAAATTTATCTTCGGGTTAAAGATTTTCTCTCATGAAATTATACTTATCAGTGAAACTCCTCAACATTTAAGCTGTGAATACTAATTTGCAACATCCAAATGTTGAGTTTCATGAGATTCAGAAAACACAACACGAAACGTGCTTATGCCACGCGTACATAAAAAATATGGACTGAATTCGATATTTCATAGTGGAGTAGCTTGTTAGTTCAAAAACACCACCAATCTACATAACTTGATATTTCATTTGAAAAAATATCTAAATTGTGAATGAAACTTTCAACTAGGTACTGTACTTTTTGTTTACGACTTTATTTTAGCATATTTTGTATTATCCCTGTTATAAATGTTGTTGAATTAACGTTAGCATTAGTATTTCTACTGTGAAAATTTTTCATTTCAAATAATGATGGACGATCGGGTTTGATGTCGTCGAGTAAAACTGCATTTTTATAAAGATTCGTTGCTCCGATCGACTTTCCACACGAGTACTTTTATTCAGAAAATTGTCTTCGTAACCTTATTTTGTTGAAAACTATTGAAAAATTATCTGTCATTTCAAAGTTTTGGGATGTGGACCATCGGGGTAGTCCGTTCCTGACTTTGTAGAAAACAACTGACTCCTGCATGAAAGCTCATCGAAGGAATTCATTTGTTCAGTCAATCACCAAAATTTATATAATTTTAATATTCACTTTGAAAGTTATCAAAGAAAACATTTTTCATTTTGTAACTTTGAGGGACCCTAACTTGGTAACGAAGCTTTAAGAACAAAAAGTTATATGGAGTACTGGTGATATTTGACCCATCTATAATTCCGAAAAGAAAGAGGAGTCAGGGACACCTGTATATTTGCTAAATCTTATCAGTGGTTAGAGATCATCTGCCTGAATCTGCTACTGAAATCGTAAATTCACGATATCGTTGAATGACAAGTAATGGATTTCGACGGCTATTGATAAGTACGTTTGATCTTCGATTCATTTTCTAACATGAAGATTAAATTATGGAAGGAAGGGATTCACGAGTGTGTGTCGATTCCTATGTCCTCGAATGGCTCAGTTGGTTAGAGCGTATGGCTAAAATAATTTGTCAACTATGCCACAAAATTCCTTTCTTGCATATTTTCTTTCGGACGCAATATTTCCACTTTCATATATGAATAATTTTTATATGTGAAACTGTTAATTTTTTATCATATAGTATTTTGTTTCCTTCCACAGTTTCGATTTGGAACTAAAGAGAGATGTGAGACAATTCATGAAATATCCATTATCAGTGAAAATTGGTAAAATGACGCCATTTTGACTTTCGTATAGGAGGCCCTGAATTTGGCGAAAGTTAATTTATGTCATATTTTATTAATATTCACCAGTATTGGAAGGAAACTATGGTTATTTGGGAGTCGAGAGGTGGAATATCAAGACATTCTGTCGAAAGCTGAATAAAAATGGCATAATAATGGCCCTTTCAAAAGATTCATCACCTAAAAGCAGCAGCATGGGATATTTCCAACATATGTACGTTGAGAAAAGAAAAGTGTTACACCATTTTTATCAAAACTGTATTTTCTTGCCAAGGGTGATATCCAATTTTTTATTTCAAATGTCATCCTGTATATTTTAATCATCATTTGAAAGCCAAAACCAATTAAAACTAAATCCATTCAAAATAAAGTTATTTTTACTCGGGCGGATGAAGGAAAAACCGCGATCGAGATTAATGAAGCTGATTACTTACAAAAAACTTCAGAGTTCTTGAATTCGGGTTTTTTTAATATCTTGAAAGAAGGACCTACATGTTTTTACCAGAAAAAAGTTAAGGAAATACTACAATCAATTCAATATCTTCTTAACGACAATGAAAAAATAAGATGCATTGTTATGAACCCCCAAATTCCAAAACTCTATTCACTTATAAAACTTCATAAAGAAAATTACCCCATTCCGCCAGTAATATCTTCCATCAGTGAAAAATCTCTGAAAAATTAATAGATCTCATCAAGAGTAATTGTAAATTTGTTCCTAAATTTAGCTTGAAGAATTCATATGAATTAATTGATAAAATTAAAAACTCATTTCTTTCGATGTTCAAAATCTCTCTCCAGATAAAACAATCATACTAGTAAGTAACCTACTGGATCATCCAAAATTATTTCCTATTTGATAATAATTTGTATTCTTCTAGTGAAGGGTTAATAATGGGCAATCCTTTAAGTTCGTTACTAGCGGAAATTTGCATGGATAATCTCGAAAGTAAAATTCATAACAATCCGTTGATAAAAGACTTCTTATACTGGTATAGATATATAGACGACATCTCATGTTGCTTTGTGGGAACTGATAGACAATTAAATACATTTTTTGACTTCGTTAATGGCATTCATCATTCCACATCTGATCTTATGAACATCTTGTTCAAGCTTTGAAACAAAAAACAATTTAAAATTTTCGCAAAACCTTCGTACACAGATATTACAATACATAGTACTTCCACTCATCCCTACCAACACAAAGTAGCCGCATATAATAGTATTGTCCACAGACTAGTGAGTGTTCCTCTGTCCGAAGAGAATTTTAATAAAGAATTAAATATAATAGAAACAAATTCCAGCCAATAACGGGTATTACTCAAGTTTAGTTCTATCGAAAAAAACTCTATAAAAAGTCAATTCAGGAACTTCATCCAACCGATTCAAATACAAAGTCAAATTTCAGGGTTATCACCTATTTTGGCAAACCTTCAGACAAAATTTCTAATTATTCAAGATATAAATATATTGATATTGCTTACAGAACAAATAATACTTTGGGAAAATTCATTAAAAACAACAAAGATCGAATTGAAAAGCCCGACAAATCTGGACTATATAAACTAACTTGTGGTACTTGTCCAAGTTTATACAGAGGACAAACAGGGAGAACTTTCGACAACGCATATCTGAGCATGGAAATAGTTTTATTAAGGGGTTCATCTTTCGCTAACCATGACCTGACTGAAAAGTATTGCTTTGCTAATGACTTTGAACTTTTTCATCGATGAAAAAAAGGTAAAAAACTCATTATCTTAGAAAGCTTAGAGATTAACAAAGACAAGAATTCACAATACTTATTGAATGACCAGATTAATTTGAATAAATCGACCATTTTAAATCTGTTTACTAGAAATTTAATAATCTTTCGTCCAATAATTACTAATATCCAACTGAGTACCTGCTCCATTATTTATATCAAACTCAAGTAATTGTAATTTAGTATATCTCCACTTGAAAAGCTATATCATAGCAAAACACGTGCCGTGGTTTTGTAAACCAATTTTCGTTTACTATTATTGAGAATTTCAATATCCTCACCAGAAAATTCGAGGTACAAAGCCTCGGGAACTCTTCGACGATGATGGAGATCTCTCGAAGTGATATTTATCAAATCATAAGAAATGGAATGTAATCAATGATCCCCGATGAGGATCGAGTTCAGAATTATGTATGAGAATACTGAGATCATTTGGAACTTCTTTGCACAAGTTTCGCAATACGCAAATGTTATCCACAGATGGAATTCAATTTCTTATTACATTGGTTAGAAATACATAATATTATACTGTATGGTTTGGGAAAAAAATAATGTAACGAACCTAGGCCGGACCTGTCGCCTCGCGTTGCCGTCGACAGCGATGAGATCATCCCCGGAGATATTCGAGGAACCATCCAGTGCGCTCTGCCGCGGAAAACAACGGTCAATATTGAAACAATTGGAACACGCCGGTCGCCAACTGAAAGAATTCGAAACATCGAGAATGCTGATCGGAGATAAATAGGCAAACCTCAAGTGGAGAACACAGTCTGAACGAGCCCATACCTTCGAGCCATACAGTGGCGTAGTAATATAAATTAAGTTGTAGATTAAGTGTTAAATAAATTAGTTAAACCAAGTTAAGTTTATTTACGTTACAATTGGTGTCGGAAGTGAGATTTTGAAAATAAACAAGGATCGTGGAGTGGATAGTCAGAAAAAATAAATTGATAGACCTTTTGTACGTCCAAAATAGACAGTGGCCCGGTTTTCGCGAAGTGGACAATTGTGCGTGGGAATATAAACTGATACACTGTTCGCTTGAAACAGACAATAGACTGGTGGCCCGTGGAAAAGAATTCGCGAAGTGAATTTTTTAACAAACTGATAAACTTTTCGTGTGAAACAGACTGATACCTCGTCAAAGACAAAATGTGTTCAAGAAAAGTGCGCCTTGCGGATTTGAAGGTAGCGGAATTGAAACAGGAATTGGAGGAAAGGGAACTGAAACGACGGGTAAAAGCAAGTACTCCAGGAAAGACTTGCAGAAGGACTTTATACAAGAAGGTGAGGACCCCGAAACATTTTTTTTCGAAGTTCCCGGAGGTGATTTAAGTTTGGTAATGAATAAACTCGAAGAAACTACTAAATCCGTAAAAGAAGAACTGCAACAAAATTCGAGAAATTGGAAGAGAAGCTTCTAGAAAATTCAAAGCCTGGAAGAGAATGCTAGAAATCTGGAAGAGAAGCTTGAAGAAAATTCTAGAAATCTGGAAGAGAAGCTTCAAGAAAATTCTATAAATCTGAGAGAAGCTTTCAGAAATCTGGAAGAGAAGCTTCGAGAAAATTCAAGGAGCCTGGAAGATAAGCTCCTAGAAAACACAGAAGGCCTAAAAAAAAAGAACTCTGTGGTGTGGCGAATCGTCTAGAAAAAGAATGGGAACCGTCGAGGCAGAGATGGACAAGATGAAGGAAATAATCAGCGATGAAATCAAAAGACGGAATCGAGGCAGAAATGGACAAAATAAAGGAAACGATCAGTAAGCTGGAAAAACGAATTGATAGTGCGCCCTCCACAGAGATGGTTAACAAAAATGCAATGCTGGACTTGAGTTTGAACTTGGATAAAGTTCAAGAGGGTATACAAGATGTCAGGTCATTTCTGAAATAGGGAAGCTTTCCATGAAGCCGCCTCAATTCGACGGAAAAACTCCATGGGAAAATTACCCCCGACAGTTTGAAGCAGCGGCAAAGCAAATGGATGGAATGCGGGAAAGAGCTGTAGCACTAACACTTGCATTACGTGGAGAAGCGACGAATATTCTACAAACTCTCACCGCCCAAGAACAGGAGGACTATGATCAGCTGATTAAACATCTAGAATTACGATATGGAGCGATTAGCGGTTCAGGCATTCTTGGATGGACTCCGTGACCAAGAAACAAACTGACATTGCACGCTTGGTTCGTCTCGCATATCCAGCCATACCGGAAAATGTAATGGAGCGATTAGCGGTTCAGGCATTCTTGGATGGACTCCGTGACCAAGAAACCAGACAAGCGTTGATATTAGCTCGTCCAACACATCTCGTAGACGCACTGGCACGCGCTTTGGAATTCGAAGCAGCAAAACAATGCTGCAAAAGCCAAAGTAAAGTTCAAACGATTGAGGAAGACTCACAGGAGCCTGCTAACTTGGAAGCTGCCATAAGAAAAGTGATGAAGGAAGTGTTGCCTGAGAAAAGACAGATAAGATGCCGGAATTGTGGCAAAATTGGACATGTGCGTAGCAAATGTCCAACATTCATCGACTCCGATGCAGGAAAACTAAAAAAGGTCGACGAGAAGGGGCAATCGTCGGCATGTGTCCGGCAAGCCCCGGTTAACAACGCATATGTCGCTATCCTTCAACGACAGAACAAAGGTGTCTTCGTAGACGGTCTCATCAATAACGAGCCTTGCACCATGCTGCTAGATACAGGTGCGACTAGGACAATTCTCGGGCCTTCCTTTGCCAGAACATCGGAACGGATTGAACCGACAACTTGAAGCTACGCACAGCAACGGGGAGCCAGCTACTGTATATGGCGAGCTACCGATTGAAATAATTTTGGGCAGCACTAAAGGAAACATCAGGCACTTGTAGCGGACATCGAAGACGATGCAATCATCGGAATGGACATCATGAATTCCAGAGGGTTTGAATTGGATTTCAAAGACGGCGTCCTACGTGTCAACGGAGAAGAGCTGGTGCTTCATGGGAGAAGTGAGGGGTTGATCCGTGTGTTGTTGGCTGAAGATGTAAGCGTACCTGAGAGGGCTGAAACCATTCTGGAGGCTCGCCTGGACGGGAGTACGAGCAGTGGAAACGTGGTGATGTTCGAGCCCAAACTTCATGATGAGAAAATTGGACGAGGGATTGCACTAGGGAAGACCTTGTTGCGTGCTGACAAATTTGTGCCCGTAAGGTCATGAATGTCAATTATTTTCCAGTGACCTTGAAGAAAGGAACAATATTGGGGCACTGCTCGTCAGTTTCCTCAGTAATCCGGGGGTGTACGAGGTACGATTAGCCAACCCAACAACTTGCCCACAGAACTAGAAAAATTAGCTGCCATCTCTTCCAAAGATATAAAACCAGCGCAACAGACCAGAACTAAGAGATTTAGTTAAGAAGTACCAAGACATCTACGATAACGGACAAGGAAAAGGAGGTAGAGACTAATTGTGGCCCAGCACAAGATTGATAACTGGGGGTGCCCGACCGAACCGCCAATCAGCAAGAAGACTAACTCTTGACAAGAAGGAAGAGGCTGACAAAATAGTCAGCGATATGGGAAAAGAAGGAGTTATCGAACCATCTGACAGTCCCTGGTCCTCTCAGTCGTACTGGTGAAGAAAAAGGATGGATCGACACGCTTTTGTGTAGACTATCGCCAACT
This sequence comes from Gonioctena quinquepunctata, assembly GCA_018342105.1. Classification (NCBI taxonomy): domain Eukaryota; kingdom Metazoa; phylum Arthropoda; class Insecta; order Coleoptera; family Chrysomelidae; genus Gonioctena; species Gonioctena quinquepunctata. The sequence continues at coordinate 112,795 of JAFIRS010000478.1, forward strand.
TAATAATGTCACGAAGAAGGACAGTTACCTCTCCCGAGAATAGATGACACCCTAGACACGTTGGCTGGTTCCACAATTTTCTCGACCCTTGATCTGAAGAGTGGATACTGGCAGAGTAGAACTGGCTCGGAAGATCGAGAAAAGACTGCTTTTACCATCGGCTCCAGGATTGTGGCATTCACCGTTATGCCATTCGGGCTCTGTAATGCTCCCGCCACATTCGAAAGATTGATGGAAACAGTACTGAAGGGACTCTCATGGAACACGTGTCTAGTGTATCTCGACGACATAATTGTGGTCGGCAGATCGTTTGAGACCACGTGAAAAACTTGGAGGAAGTATTCCTGCGACTGAGGAACTCCGGATTGAAGCTGAGCCCTAAGAAATGCCATCTGTTCCAAAAGAAGTACGATACCTCGGCCACGTTGTCTCTGGGAAGGAGTAGCAGTGGATGACCAGAAGATCAAAGCTGTTAAGGATTGGCCCATCCCAAAAGGCATTCACCAACTTCGAAGTTTCCTTGGTTTATGCACATACTATCGCCGATATGTGCTGGGATTCGCCAACATCGCTAAACCACTGACCAAGCTCACGGAAGGCCAAACAAAGTTCCAGTGGTCGAAGAATGTCAAGACTCATTCAGGAAGCTGAAAGGAGCTTTGATCAACGCACCTATACTGAGCTATCCCTACCAAAAGGGAAATTCATTTTGGATACGGACGCCAGCAACGTGGGACTTGGAGCTGTCCTATCTCAGATCCAGGAGGGACAGGAGAAGGTCATTGGTTATTTCAGCAAGACGCTTAGCAAACCAGAGCGCAATTACTGTGTCACCAGGCAGAGCTGTTAGCTGTTGTAAAGGGAGTGGAACACTTCTACAAGTACGTGTATGGAAGAAGATTCCTGTTGAGAACTGACCATGCAGCTCTCAAATGGCTCTTACAGTTCAAAAATCCTGAGGGTCAAGTAGCACGTTGGATCGAGAGACTCCAGAATTCGATTCGAGATCGAACATCGAGCCGGAACTAGCCATAAGAATGCAGATGCCTTGTCGCGAAGACCATGTCCAGATGATTGCTCTCATTGCCGACGAGCAGAAGAGAAAGAAGCAACACTTTGTAGAACCGCGGCAATGGATGACAACTGGAATGACAGCAAGATCCAGAAAGACCAAGAGAGAGACCTCGACCTTGGCTTAGTCGTCAGCTGGAAGAAGGGCAATCGAAGACCATCATGGCAGGAAGTCGCAGGTTACTCGCCGGCTGTTAAGTCCTATTGGGCACAATGGAACTCTCTTATTCTGGACAATGGGATCCTGAAACGTGTTTGGAGGCCGATATTGGTGGGGAAGACAGACGCCAAATCATTGTTCCCAGGAACAGAAGAGAGGAAGTGCTGCGGAAATCCATGATGGAGTCGCCGGAGGACATCTGGGAGTGACGAAGACCCTGCAGAAAGTGAGGCAGCGGTTTTACTGGGCCAATTGTCAAGCTGACGCCCAGGACTGGTGCAGAAAGTGCGCTGTATGTGCTGCTAGCAATGGACCTCGAATACGACCCAAGGCCCCGATGCGTCAGTACAACGTAGGCAGCCCGTTCGAGAGAATCGCCATTGACATCGCCGGCCCGTTTCCCGTATCCGACCACGGGAATAAATACATCCTTGTGGCAATGGACTACTTCAGTAAGTGGGCGGAAGCCTATGCCCTGCCCAACCAGGAAGCCATCACCGTCGCCGACGTCTTGGTGAAAGAATGGATATGTCGATTCGGTATTCCAATGGAGCTGCACTCGGATCAGGCAGAAATTTCGAATCCAACCTTTTCCAAGAAATATGTCTACTGCTGAACATCCGCAAGACAAGAACCACGGCCCTACATCCGCAGTCCGATGGAATGGTGGAACGGATGAACAGGACGATCAACCGCCACTTGTCCAAGGTTGTCTCTGACCATCAAAGAGACTGGGACCAGTATCTTCATTTGTTCCTGATGGCCTATCGATCCGCAGTACACGAGTCAACCGGTCAAACTCCTGCTAGTATTATAATGGGCCGAGAACTGCTACTGCCTTGTGACCTGAAGTTTGGGATACCGCCAGGACAAGACACTGCGGAGAGGACTACGTCAGCAAACTTCGGCAGAGAATGGACGACATCCACGAACGAGTCCGGTTGAACATTCAGAGTGCCAGCGATAAAATGAAGAAGACCTATGACATCAAGGCCGACGCTGGAGGATTTAAGGTTGATGACCTGGTTTGGCTGTACAACCCCAAACGTCGTCGTGGACTATCACCAAAGTTGCGGAACTCGTGGGAAGGCCCGTATAAAATCGTGAAAAGGATAAACGACCTTGTGTACCGAATCCATAAGCCACCCCGAGGGAAACCAAGGGTCGTCCATTTCAACAGGTTGGCCCCTTACGCTGGAAACCATGACCAAGTTCGCACCCTCAAGCCACCGGAGGATGATATGACGTTCGAGAAGTTTATGTCCTTGTATTCAAACGGGCAGAAAGTTCTACATGGGGTTACTAGAGAGGAGTCACGAGACCTTTTCGAGGTGCCTGCTGACTATGCACTAGCGCACTGTGTGGCAGAAGATCTTCGAATGTCCAGGGGCATCGCCGTAGTGTTCTCCAAGAAATTTGGTCAACTCCAAACACTGCGGGGGCAGAATCCAGAAGTTGGTGGGGTGCTACAGTTGAAGAAAGGCCAGAGAAACATCTACTACCTAGTTACCAAGAGGCATTCCCAAGATAAACCGTCCTATGAAGATGTCTGGAAAGAGTCTCACCAAACTAAGAGATACTATGGTGGACCAGAATCTGGTGGATCTAGCAATTCAAAATTGTCCTGTGGTATTGATGGGTTGGACTGGAGAGTCATAAGAAGTATGCTGGAGGCGATATTCAGATCCAGCGGCGTCAAGATTTTGGTTTGCTGTAACCCTCTTCCACGACCGATCTGAAGACCGTAGAGGTTACTTCCATCGAACTTCACGGTGTAGATATGGGGAGTCATGCAGATATCGTCACACTCAGGATGAAATTTCGGGACGAAATGTCTTTAAGAAGGGGCAATGTAACGAACCTAGGCCGGACCTGTCGCCTCGCGCGTTGCCGTCGACAGCGATGAGATCATCCCCGGAGATATTCGAGAACCATCCAGTGCGCTCTGCCGCGGAAAACAACGGTCAATATTGGAAACAATTGGAACACGCCGGTCGCCAACTGAAAGAATTCGAAACATCGAGAATGCTGTATCGGAGATAAATAGGCAAACCTCAAGTGGAGTAACACAGTCTGAACGAGCCCATACCTTCGAGCTATACAGTGGCGTAGTAATATAAATTAAGTTGTAGATTAAGTGTTAAATAAATTAGTTAAACCAAGTTAAGTTTATTTACGTTGCAATAATCATAAATTACCGAATGTTTGTATACATTGCAAACGTAATTGAATCAATATATCGCATGGAGAAAAGTAAGAAGCACAAAAAGAAAAATTATATCTAGGCTGTGGAAACGTGGAAGCCGATACGATTGTTACAGCTGTGAAAACTCCTCATTCAAAGTGAACAAGATTTGACAAAGGTAGATTTGATATTATTGAATAATCCATGTATTCATTAGTAATGACTGTAAGGTCATTCAGTAAATGGAATAGATGTAATACACTTTACAGGCAGAAATCAACACATGTAACTTCCCCAGGTGTATCCACATCCATTTCATATACAGGGTGCTATGTAATGAGTGTCCGATATTTCACAGGACGATTCTTCAGTTATTTATAAGGTGAAAGTTCCTACAAGCATGGGTCCGCGAAGCCTTCATTTTTTATATGCAAGGTGTTAATTTTTTTCAAATGATGTCTATATTTATACGAAAATTGATATTTGGGGATTTTTTAATATGATAAATTCAAATTTGATCTTGATTTGGCCCTTAATTGTAGGGGGCGCCGCCTACAGGTCTTTGTCTCTTTTGGGGAGTCACAACTTTGTCGTGCATGTATGTATCACATTTTCTGGGAGAAAAATCGATTCTCTATCATTTTTACGTGAAAAAGATATGCTTTTCAAAAGTCGCTACAAGCAGCCGTTTTCGAGATATTTTGATTTAAATTAATCGATGCCTCCAATCTTCTTCTCATTGATTCACGAACTTTTTGAAAATGAAAGTATCAAGTAGGCTAGTAAGTTTATCCCAATCTCATTGATTCACGAACTTTTTGAAAATGAAAGTATCAAGTAGGCTAGTAAGTTTATCCCAATGTTTTTTTGTGCTGTCATGTCAAAAATAATAACTTGAAGCATAGTTAAATAGTTGTATTTATCATTATTGTGATTATTTGTTAAAAAATAGTGAACTTCACCAGGAAGGAGCGTTATCCGAACCGCACAACTCCTACTTCAAAAACGTTTTCAAGAATTCACGCTCGGTTAAGGGAAACAGGAAGTTTTGAGAAAGCTAGTCATCTGTCGGGTGCAATTGGACGGTAAGAACCCTAGAAACCGAGAAAGTAGTTCTTAATCTGGTAGGAGAACACCCGGAAACAAGCTCCAGAAAATTAGCGCTGACGTTAAACATTTCTCGTGTTCTGGTATGGAAAATTTCAATTGATAATTTGTTATATCCCTACCATATTCGAAGAGTTCAGGTACTACTCCCTCGTGACTTTCCGTTACGTATCAACTTCTGTCGTTGGTTTCTCCAATGCCTTATTCAAAATCATTTATTTGAATATCGAATCCTGTTTACCGACGAAGCAAATTTCTCACGCAATACGCAATTTTCACAACAATTATTTGAGGTCAGAGGATAACCCCCACCCAGATAACACAGGAATCCTATGGATATCCATTTCATGTCCAATTCTGGTCGGGATATCCCTGGATTTGAAATGGACATCCAAAAGATATCCGTCGACGGATTTGAAATGGATATCCTTCAGAAGATATCATATGGATGGCCATAAGATATCCGGAGCAAATATGGATAAGTTTAAATTGAAAGATTGATTTTTACTATGTCAATTTCTGAGCTTCTTTCATGCTCGTACATATAGATTAATTTTTTTGGAACTTGATTTGAAATGGATATCCTTCAGGAGATATCCTAGGGATAGCCATGAGATATCCAAAGCAATCATAAATGAATGTAAATATTCTCGTAGATACACAAATTGTACCTTTTCAAAAATATGTTGTCGCGGGGACCCTCTGCGACCACAGAACAGATATACATGTGTCTGCGACAGCCTGGCCATACTATACGCATAATCACTGGCGACGTCTGTCATTTTGTTGAGGAATGTCGAAGGTCATAGTCATAGCACTGAATCCAAACAAAAGTCGTGTTTTTTTTCTATTTTCTTTCGTTTTTGATATCCTGTTGGTCTGGACATAATGGTTTTCATCTGTAGCAATTGATTGTTTCCAAAGGGAATTATGTATTGGCCGAATACAGGTAAATATCAATCGAAAAGGACATAACCTATAAAAATCCATTATTTCCAATGCATTTATGTGTTTGCTGTTTGTGTTTCGATATTTTCAGAAATGCTGAAAAGCACCTCGTTACATTTGCCACAATACACGAGTTTTTCAAATGTCACAGTGCCCAGATTAAAAATGGTGTGAATGCCTACAACAGTTGACATGTGATGAAGATGATTCATCAGTAGATTCGAACATTTTCCTATCGATTGCAATGAAAAAATGAATCTTTCGGAAGAATATTTGAGAACTGGATCGAAGTTCAAAGCTTATGTAGGTAAGTTGTATGTTTTTCTATTCTAGAACTCTTTTTTTAGGTACCTAAATGAAATCTCAAAAATATGACTGTGGAACGAGCATATGTTTGCCTCCAAATATAGCTGGTATGGAGCAAAAAAAATAAAGTGGACAACTAAAACTGGCTGAATTATCACTAGGTGAAAAGCCCATTCAGTTGTTCAATTTATTTGATAATTTGAATTGTCTCATAAGAGACTGCTAGTTCAGTGAGAATGCAAAATTTCCATAAAAAGTTTATGTAAAAAATGCTTATATATATATATATATATATCATAGTATACCAATAAAGAGAGAAAAAACTATGGCGTGGTATATATTTTAATTAAAAAAAAAGCATAATATTTCTCAGTATTTTTTTGTAAATTTCAACGTTAATTATACCCGTGAATATATCATTTCAGAAGCGGCTGACCTCAGTGATTCGACGGAAAATAAAAAAGCTACTGAAGAAGCCATCTAGGCTTGGCTGAGAAGGGCCAAAAATCTGTCATCTTCTAGGAAAGAAGAAACACCTGGATGGACGAAGAAAATAGCATTCTATTTTTTCTTTAACTTCATTTCTTTGATTATTCTGCATTTAATATTCTGTTTTTATTTTAGAGTTTACATATACATTTTATTTGTTGATAACTCCGAAGTTTATGAGAATTTTTTTGATACCAGCGTTTATTAATACATTTTTTTTTGTTCATACCATTATTTCATTTCCCTCCAGATTGCTATTACTATATTTTATCTTCGATGGATATCCCCGAAGGATATCTTTAGAATATCTCTCAAGGAATCTTTCAGATAGCTTTTGAATATCCCTGAAGGATATCTCATGGATATTCCTGAAAGATATCTTATGGATATCTTGAAAGATATCTTATGGACATCTCTGGAGGATATCTTATGGATATCCTTGAAGGATATTCTATGGATGTACAGGTTGTTCCACTTTGGACATCCATCGGATGTCCATAAGATATCTTTTGGATATAATTGGATGTCCATAGTATATCCATAAAATTCATGAAGGATGTCCAATGATATCCATTGGATGTCCATGTGTTATCTGGGACATGCGTAACAGGAATCACATTTCCAAGAACAGTTCTCTCTCAACGTGTGGGCAGGAATCCTTGGAGATTATTTTATAGGTCCACTCTTAATTCCGGGAAGATTAAACGGAGAGAAATATCGTTATTTTCTTGAGAAAGATTTGGCTATTTTACTGGAAGATGCCCCGGCATATTTTAGCATCCAAGCGCGAGAATTTTCAGATCAAACTTTCGGCAACCTTGGATAGGTCGGGGAGGACCTCAACCATGGCCCCCTAGGTCACCACAACAATATCGACATTATTTTATAAATTATTTTGGAAAAACCAAAGTACAAAAAAAATTTTAACATTCTGTATATCAAAAATGAAGGCCTTGTAGATCCATGCTTATATGCATTTTTCACCTTATAAATAACTGAGAAATCGCCCTGCGAGATATCGGACACTTATTATATAACACCCTGTATATATACATGCATCTCGGTGGTCAAGCACAAAATGAATGCAAAACACATGGGTACCGAAAAAAAAATTAAAGTTTAAAAAAAGTGACATAACACGCTTATATAGCAATATTGACTGAAAAGCTAAAAATGCTAAGAATAAAGACATTGGCCAAAAAAAATTATTTTATGTAAAAAAAGCGTGTGGTGCTTGATATCAGTTATCACAATATCATTATGAAAAGTAGGTAAATAGCACCTCACGCTTTTTTACATAAAAGGAAAGTTTTTGGTCAATTACTTTATTATTATTATTCGTTTTTTTAAACTTCAATTTTATTTTTGAGTTTTGAGTCCATATTGCTATAAAAGGCTACGGGAGAAAAATTATTCGATTGATTCATCTACATGGGATGGAATTTTTACTCAATTTTGGTGAATGTTCCAACCCCTCGCATTCACCATATCTTTGTAATTTGAAATATTTTTTTCCAACGATCTTGGGAGAATACCAGGTCATAGCTATGAAATTATTGTATTGTCATCGGTTCTTAAATACGTTTGCGAAATTTCAAATAATTTGGACGTCTGGAAGTGGGTGAAAATTAATTTCAAAGATTAGATACATTCATACTTACATACATACAGCTGAATCTAATAAAGCGTGTATAAAGACCAAACCTTCGACCATCAAACCAAATCACTGAACTTCTCATAGTTTGAGGAATCAGGCAGGTTACCTATAAACAACATACACGACTTTCAGCTAATTCTTTCGTGAATATTGTCATTAAATTTATGTTAGAAATGACGTTAATGTTGGTGCTTCAATTTTTTGAATCTATGACTATCAAATTTTATTTTGAGTGGCGTTTCAACACATTTCGACGATTATGTGCTAGAATCATTAAATCTATGTCCGTTTTCCATATTATTATGAACAGCAATGAATTATTGCCTTATGCCATATCGCACGTGGGCGATATGCTTTTGAAGCAGGCTCCTTCGACTCATTTATTCCTACCAACAATCTTTTAAGTCCATTAAATTTCCGAATTATTTGGTCGAATCTTGTAGTTTGTGGGGGAAACAGCGTTTTTTTGTTATTCAGTGGAGTGTGTCGTAATTCCTAGGGAATAAAAATATTTTTTTAGGATTTCAATATTTCTGAATTCAACCTTAACTCTACATAGCCCAATGTTTTTCTGGTACTGATATAGCATCGAATATAAGTTCTACTTGAAGATTCAGTTACGTGAAAAATATCCATATATTTTTATTTCATTTCAATACGAGTTATTCCAATTGAAAAGGGAAACATTCTCAATTGAATAGAAATATTTTTCTGTGACTAAAGTTTATCTTTCAGTCGCAGATGATTCCACATCTGATTTTATGAACATCCTGTTTATATTTTCAAACAAATCAGTTCTTCCAATATTTTAATGGGTCTTTTCAATTGGAATATAACCGGCAATAAAGTTCAAAACATCAGTCTACTAGGCTTCATATCCGTTTTGCACCCTGTAGGTATATTATATATGCGTCGATTGGCCTCTCAATTAATTAAACACGAAAATCGAATGTATAACACGCATTCTTCGAATTCAAAGACAAAATGCCGGTCGCTTCGTAAAATTTTCAATAAATAACACGGGAAAAAAGGCTACGGGACCGATTCCGATCGAATCATTTATCTTAGTAGGCTACGGTGGCGCCGTCTGGCATTTGTTTTAACCGTTCGTCCCGCCCTCTGTCCCATTATCATAACTCTACTAGCTGGTATATGAATAGCGCCTATCTTGACCGAATCGTTACCGAACTACGGTCCATTGGATCATCTCTATGGTCAATTGTCTTCGAATTGTTCTATATACAGGGCGTGAAGTCTTTCAGTTAAAGGTAACAGAGAAACATGGTATTGTGTCCCAGCCTTTTTTCAGTTTCAATGAAAGGGGAAAAAAATTCGTTGGTCCTTCAATTTTCTTCTTTTTTTTTCACAAAAAACAATGCTTAGCTTTGTACTGAAATAGTCGTAAATATTAAAAAAACATAATTAATTGAACTGAGAACTTGCATGACTTGATCCTTATAATCAACTTTTCTTTTTTTCTTTATAGTATGGTGGTAGTGGGTTTGGGCCTCTCATCGAAGTTATTTCCTCTTCATACAACTACATTAAAACATGAATTTTCGAAGCCTTGTATAAATAAATGGGGCACAATTAAATTCTAACATGACTATGCTGATCATGCTGTACCCTTGCTAACTTTTTGCAAATGTAACATAAGAATAATAATAATAATCCTTTAATGTTTACACCCAATTACAGCACATAATTAAATCAACAGTAGCCAGTTTATAAGTCTGATATAGCAAACCTATAAAGACAAATACGTTCGATTCTCGGCCAGGGCAGAAATTTTTCATTTAATTTGAGAGAATTAAATGTTAAATTTCGTAGCCGGGCCGAGGATGATCCTCGACGATTCGCTGTTGCGTTCAAATTAACAGTGCTGCTCCTAGGTGGCGTATGGAGTTAGTAACAAGGCCTACCCAGAATACTGTGTGAATGATACATTCTATGTTGTGATTGTCTTGAAATAAATTAATATGGGATGCAGTATTGCTTAGAGCAAGACAACCTGCATCCCATCATACAATAATAATATTCCACTTGTGTCTGGCCGAATGACGAAATGTCCAAGCCAAAAAAAAAAAAAAAAAAAAAAAAAGCAAAATAACATTTCTTACAATTAAACTCATTCATAATCAAAACTAATTTTTAAGTCTGTAAATAACCTAACATAAACTACTTAATGACTGTTCGTATATAACAACCAGTTTTTACTAATTATAAAACTAATATTATTTAATATGTACTATATACTACTATTTGTAACGCTAATAAAAAATCTTATAATTGAATTCTATTCATACTAGCACGTCGTATGCTATCTCTTTCAGTTGTTTGAGTGAGCGATATTGAAATCACATGATCTACAGTTGGAGTTAAAATTCTAACACATTTTCTTAATAGAAAGTGGCATTTTGTTGTGACCCAGGTCTTGGTATCCTGAAATTGTTGTTGAGTTGTTAATTTCACTTCAGAACAAATTCCCATTAATGTTCAACTCTTAACTTTACATTGAGTAGTTGCCTATGAATCATGTTCTTTTACAACTAACTAAAAACAATTACTATTGATTTAAGTTATATTCTCAAAAAGTTTCTCCTACTCCAATTTTATAAATCGATCAATTACTTCTCTGAAGAATATTATTTCTCATTGACAAAGTCTCATGATTGGAATTTCATGAGCAAGTGAAGAAACGTATAGAAATTAAAAACGGATACAATATTAAATCAGTCGATCAGCTTTAAATATGCTTTAAAATATATAAATGAGCCCAGAAAAATTTTTTTGAGTCGAATTTCAATTACAGCAGTTCCAATTCGTTTGAAAAGACCCCCGCACCAAATACGTGGAAAAATGGCTCTCAGCCAATTTTGAAATTTTTTTGGGATATTGTAGTACAAGTTACTAGAAGTTACACCTGCACGTTCAAATTAGTTTCTATGTCTAGTTTCGGAGATATGAATTTTTGAAAATCATAAAAATGGCTATTTCACTAAAACATAGTTAGGTTCACCTATCCAAAAGTATTACTCTTTAGATGAATAGAAACAACATGCATTGCTGGTTCGAAGGAAGTCAAATAACATGAAACAAAAGGATCAGCCTATTATTCAGGGTGGGTAAAAAATATCGATAATTTAGCATATTTCGCCAATCTTCATCATTGGTCCCATTAGTGGGACTAAGCATTTTTTTTAATTTTTTTAGTCACTTAAAACAGCCTTTTTGAGACAATGAATCCGCTTTGAAGCCAAAACTACTCGAGGAAGACTTACAGTAATTGCTTAATATGATTAGCTACAAAAAGTTACAATCACATTTTATAATTGAAATAGGTTTTGCACCTAATAAATATGTTTGTAAATTATCCTTGAATGGACCTGTCAATTTGAATCATATTTCTCAGTTATACTTTGAAGTAAATTACCCTACACTCGTGTGAGTTTCAATAATTTCCTATTTCTGGTTTTTGAAATATAAATATTAAAAATTGATATTTTCAAAAACCTGACATAAGAAATTAATTGTAGGGTAATTTACTTTAAAGTATAACTTAAAAATATGATTCAAATTGACAGGTCCATTCAAGAATAATTAAAAAACAAATAATATTTGTAAACAATGTGATTGTAACTTTTTGTAGCTAATCATATTAAGCAATTACTATAAGTCTTCCTTGAGTAGTTTGGCTTTAAAGCGGATCTATTGTCTTAAAAAGGCTGTTTTAAGTGACTAATGTTAAAACATAAAAAACAAAATGAAAAAAAAAATTTTGGAAAAAAGTTAAAACTTTTAAAGAAAATATTCTCGTCACAAGGAAAGACTCCCAATAAAGATATTTCTAATGAAAAATGCTCAGTCCCACTAATGGGACCAAATAAAAAGATTGGCGAAATATGCTAAATTGTCGCTATTTTTTACCCATCCTGTATAAGAGGCGGCTTATTTTGTTTTAACGACCGAGTGACTGACATGTCATTTGACTTCCTTCAAACCAGCAATGCTATTATTTTGTTACTAATCATCTAAAAAGTAATACTTTTGGATAAGTGAACCCAACTATGTTTTAGTAAAACAGCCATTTTCAGGATTTTCAAAAATTCATATCTCCGAAACTAGACATAGCAACTTGCACGTGTAATTTCTAGTGACTTGTACTACAATATTCCAAAAAAATTTCAAAATTGGCTGAGAGTCTCGAATGAATGTGGTTTTTTGTGGAGGAACAACGTTTCTTGACATGTTTTTTGGGTAACCTTCCACAGTTTCTCTATATAGTTTTTGCTTGACGTTTCGGGGACTATATCTACCCCCGTTCTCAAAATCTCCGTCAATTGTTTTAATAATTCGGATTTTTTCTCGCAGTCTTTTTCAAGCAAAAACTATATAGAGAAACTGTGGAAGGTTACCCAAAAAACATGTCAAGAAATGGCTGAGAGTCATTTTCCCATGTATTTGGTGCGGGGTTCTTTTGAAGCTACTGATGACTTGAAGTTCCTTTGATTACGTGATCCTCAGAAGGGCAGAGCATATCTTGAGTAGAAGTCACAAAATGACTGATACACATCCTTTGCTACTTTCGTACCCAGTTCAATAGATGCAATTTTTACAGTAAAACATCCAGATTCAATTTTCATATAGCATATGAGCAGTCCTATGAATTTATGAGCAGTCCTAGGAATTAAGAATATATTATTTGGTGAATGGAGTTATCACTATACCGATCATTAATTAGTGATAAATCACGATTCATAAATTTATCTAGTTCCTTCGGTGTAGAAAATAGGACTGCGGATGGTTATAGAGATCTCTCGAAAGTCATATCCTGATTTGAGAGGTGAAATCCATCCATAATAATTGCGATAGATCTCGTAATGTTCAAGTTTCCTCCGTGATTTTCGCACCGAATGCTTTGAAGAGATCGCATAATACTGCCGCGGATACCTCTCCCTTATTTATAGATGCATAGATAGATGCAGGTGAGTTTATCATTGCATCGGATGTATTCTTCTTGGGTTGGAACCCGAACTATTTCCTTTAATTATATTGCGCTTATTTAGAAATGCCGTTATCATCAGGTTTTTCTAGTATTTTAGAAAAATTGGGGAGATGTGAGATCGGTAGACCGATTTACACACTGATACCTTCACACCCTGTAGGCTCGCCTGTCCGCGGCTTCCGATGACACTTGAGTCTTTTGGCCCATTCTATCTTACCTGATAAGAAAACAGGTCCAGGAAATCCCAGTTGATCTGCTACACAATAGCTCTTCACTTGTCCCTCTCAGTCCTTTTGTTTCACCATGTCGTATCTATGATTCCCGATTAAGGGCCACTTCGAGGTCCCTCCTAGCAACTGCAAGTACTGCCGCGGTTATCTTGCAGTGTTGGAGGTTTATCTGGATGGCCCTTATCATTTGTCATGCGTAAATTTTACCATATTGCTGCTGTAGAATAAGCGTGGCGTGGAGGAGAGGCAGTTGCTTGTCTGGTGGATTTTATTCAAATCGAGAAAAATAACGATGACTCTCCAACAAATCGCATTGAATACAATCCGGTGTTCAGTAAAACGTGCCAAGGTGGTTCTAAAAGCTGTACAAGTAGTAAATGGTTGGTTTCCAATAGTGAAAGACAAAGCTGCCCTGTGCGTCTTTTTCATAAACTGATATCAAAACGAGGCGACAATATTACCTCACTACGACTGTTCTCAAAACCAAATCGACACTGAAAAATGAAACTGACAAATGGTACGATAATGTACCTGTTGAAAGAAATAAAATAAATGGATGGACTAAATCTGCTGCTGAGGCAATTGGCTTGAATGTAAAGGACAAAAAGATAACAAATCACTCGAATAGGTCAACTGCTCTGTTAGCGAATTGGCAAAAAGTGGTGAAGAAGAACAACAATTGCTGAAAATTACTGGTCATAGCAATCAAAATTCTATAAAACCATACCTAAATCTCGATCAAGAACACCACAACAAGATCATAAATATTATGCGTGGTGAGTAATAGATCTTCTATAGTAGAGAACAGCAACGAATCTAATGTTAAGTTAAATTTTAATAATTGTACTTTCACTAACTGTACTTTTAATAAATAAATGAATGTTTCATTGTGTTGAGTTATAAGTTTTTTTGTCAAAAAATTTTCCGCCGAATATCCCTCGGACATTGACAAATGCCTGATAATTTTATGACAAATTTCTCAAGTTCGTTGCTTGGTAACAGCCCTCAGCCTTCGGCCTGTTACCAAGGAACGAGCTTTCGATTGTCATAAAATTATCTCGTCTATTATCAATGTCCTAGGGATATTACTACTGTTTTTCGTTTTCTGAAATATTTTGCGAAAAATCACAAAAAGCACCGAAAGTATTTTCTAGACATATCTGTCGGTCTAATAGGCAACCCACTGGCAATTGGTCTATTTTTTCTTAAATACCGATGGAGTGTATTTGTCAGACGGATTGCGGGAAATACTAGAAAAAGAAATTACCGTATGGAAACCATAGAAGACTTTGCTGAAAAAGTAGGAGAAGACTATGAAAGCGAAGAATATAGATATATAATTCCAAATCTCAAGCACGATACCCAACAAAAGCTACTTTGGCTGGAATATGGGTACAAAATGGAAAAGATATTGAATATGTTAGACACGATTGAACTTACATTGAAAAATAACAAATATGAACCGCTTGAAAATCATCCCAATATGTACAGGGGTGAGCATCAAATATTAGAAATGATATACTGTAATAAAACACCAAGCAGATGGAAAAAATTCGAGGATATCGAAAAAGAATATTATCGGATAAATAAACTAGATAAATATGATGAAGAGAAACGAGGCAAACTACTAAGAATGTACGACCAATTACTCGGAAATTGCTCGTATACTTCAACTAGTACCTCAGACAGCATAGAAGAGACGAGCGGGAAGGAGGAACAAGTTTCCTCATCCCCCGAGTCCGAAGGGAAAGGAGTAGCCGACCCCAGTAATAACACAACTGAAGCTGCAAATGTCCCAAAAATTGAGCTAACGGACGAAGAAAAGGAATTTGCAGGCAAGATAACACTATTTGCCATGGAATTGGAACCATTTCAAAAATTATTTTCTGAAATGTGTACAACACTCAGATACGAATACTTTAAGGAATGGTATAGGAAGATTAGTCCAGCAATAACCGATAAACTGGACAAAGCAGAAGCCAAATGGTTAGCAGGGAAAATAGAGATTGAAAGTTCCGAAGAGGACTTCAAATCAAATGATGAAATTCACTGGGAAGATGAATACTACGCATATTTATCGAACTCCGAAAATGATGAAGGCCGAGCCGAATATTTCGATAAATATCAGGAGGCCAAAAATCAACTAAAGGAGATTAGGAAGGAAATGGAGGCAAGGAAATCTTCACCCCCACCAACACTCACTGCAAAAGTAACCGAGCCACCCGCAAGCCTGTATCCCGAAGTTGTAGCTATGCAGTCGAACGGACAAACAGACATTAGCATGGAGGAAGTTACAATAAAAACAAGCCCCCAAAAACCCCAGTCATGCCTGTACCCGAATGTCGTGATAACAACACAATTGGACGGACAGGCAAAAGGAAAGGATAAAGCAACAGAATTAAGTCCTGAGGAGGGGAAAGTCAGAGACATAAAATGGAAAATCAAAAGTCTATCTCAGGTAGCTAGACCATCAGACCCGTCTAGCGACTTTGAATCAACGGAGGAAGGAAACAGCCCCATAACTAAGGGGAAAACCAAGAAAGCAAAAAGACTCAGACGGATGGACGAACAAGAGGATACGTCAACGTCCGAAGAAGAAGAAGGAGGAAAAACTCCCCCGAAAAACAGGGGAAATAATAGTAAGAAAAAGGAGAGAAACCTCTCGAAACAATCACCCAAGGGGAAAAAATTGAGGCAACAACCCCCGCCAATCATACTGGAAGGGAGGCCTATTATCAACAAGAAAGAGATGTTAGAACTGAGCAACATATGTAGCAAAAGCATCAACATCAAATACACGCAAGAAAATACCCACATTTACACAGAAAGTGAAAAAATCAAGGACTTCATTGAAAGGAGGAATGTAGGTTTTTTCACCTTCACGAACAAGGATGAGAGACAACATGCCTTCATCTTGAAGGGCCTAGATAACAATCCCGAACCGAGCAAAATCAAAAAGTGGCCCCAGGATGAACATAACCTGGAAACACACAACATATATCGAATGAAAAAAACGAGAAGACCACTGTACCTCGTAATTACGAATGGAAAAATTACAATCTCTGCCTTAAAAAGAGATGTTAGAACACTGAAAAAAACCAGGATAGACTGGGAACTCAGAAAAACGGAAGGGGCCATGACTCAGTGCAGGAGGTGTCAGAGGTGGGGGCATGCAGCATGTAACTGCATTCTCACACCGAGATGCCTCAAATGTGCCGAAGAGCACCTAACTCACGAATGCTTAAAAAGCCAAGACACCATGGCTAAATGCGCAAACTGCATGGAAGATCACCCGGCTAACTACCGGAAGTGTGGAATATACCTAGGAAAATTGGCTGAAAAAGAAACACAAGCCATGACACAACCCGCAAAAAGCCAAGAGCAAAGCTCTTTAGGACCAAGAACGAACAGCTCAAGAGGTCTAGGGGCTCGAGACACTGCATGGAGAACAAACACAAAACAGTCAAACGAAGCGGAACCCCTACCCAAAGGAGGCCAGAGGGGAGACCTCACCCCGCATCTTTTGGCGCTCACTCAAACACAGACTCAAACGCAAGAAGTTATGGTAAAACTCTTGCAAACACTACTTGAAATACAAAGCACACTAGCAGTGCATACTCAAATACTACAACAGCTTGTCGCTATGCGGACGGAGGCAAACAACAGCAGTCGCAATGTTGCGGGGCGGCCTCCTGGTGCGTGAGAGGCGGCGAGGCGCGGGCGGAGTGGACCAAGCCACCTGAAGCAGGTCCCAAGCGCCAGCCGTCCGTGAACGTACTGGGGGGTTGCGATCGGAAACAGAAGCGACAAGCTGAAAAGTACACAAAAATACTCAAACGGAACACTCAAATAACTACAGAAATTAAAAACTCAAAAACTGAACTCATAACGACACAACTACAAATTTAACACTTCACAAATAATACTTCAAATAAATTTTAACAACACTCAAACACTAAAATCTTCATACCCCTAACCAGGTTTTTTAACTTACACTTTTCCTGGAAATTAACTACAAAACACAAAAACACAAAACCCGCCACACACAAAGCAACAACATCAAATATTGGCATAAACAATACGTTGGAGGCCGATAAAACGCAGCCGAAGAAAAGTCATCACCTGGACGACAAGCTGAATTCTGTAATATATATATATATATATATATATATATATATATATATATATATATATATATATATATATATATATATATATATATGTATATATATATGTATATATTGTGATCTTAACTCGTACAAGTTTTCATTAACTTCTGAGGGTTGGTCAAACAACTAAGAAAGCGGTTAAAAACAATTTTAAAAAATAAAACAATTGTAAATAGTTAGTTTGTAAGACAGTTTGAAATGTACTATAAAACACTTAAACTAAATACTATTGGGTTGGGTTGGTCTATTTGTATGCTACCCCATAAAAGAATGTGTGTCCGATGACGAAGGACAGGGTGTTATCCAACCTCTTGCACAACCGCTAACAGTTCCTTTGAAATTTTTACGATAAGCCCTTATAAGCCAGAAAATAAAATGTAATACCTACCGAAAAACCACTGTAATTCGTTATAAAATGGCATTATTCACTCATCATTCATGGGTGAGCATGAGGTTGGATAACACCCTGTAATTGAGAAGGGAAATATTCTCAATTGAATAGAAAGATTTTATGAACATCCTGTCCATATTTTCAAACAAATTATTATTATTAAGTGCATTCGAGTCAACGCCTGTCTCAAATAATTTCAACAGGTAGCTGCAGAGTAAAGTACAATCCGGTTATCAGTATTCACTGGATCCTTTCCTGAAAATTGAGTAAATTCGAATACTATTTTCGATATCTTTCATCACACTTGAGTAAGACACTACACATGGAAGTCAGTTAAAAACGGTCATTACTTCCAGCAGTAGTTTTCAGCCGAAAAACAATTAACCCCAACAATCGAGACCAATAAAAAACTAAATGTTAAAATAACTGATAATAGAGATAAATCTAATTAGCCTTCAAACGAAAACGGACGTAATTTTCGATTGGAGTATCTAGTAAACCTTGCGCGGCGGCAATTAAAATTGAAAATCGGAGCCTATGGCGGCTTGTCACAGAGTAATTGTCCTGATTAAGGACTGGTCGTCATAGGACCTACCGCGACGCTCATCCGTGGGACTGGCTTCAAACAGGTCAGAGGTGAAATAGTCCGCAGATAATGAAGGAGTCAAAATGCCAATATTTATGCAAAATATCTTGGGTGGATGTTGGATATCCGCGCAATGAGATCTTGTTAATTTTATTGGTGGATAATTCTCAGTTTTCCAGCATCCGTTAACTCCTTTCTAGAATTGAATATAAAGTTCCCCTCATCAAGTCAAACTATAAAAAATATGTTAGACATTTTTGTGCTCAGGGTCGGATTAAAAGGTGTGGAGGCCCTGGGGCAACAAAGGAGTGGAGGCCCCTGATTATCTAATTATTTTTCAAACAAGTTTTTTTTTTATTTATTTATTGCGGAACAAATCAAATTATTTCGACCCGAGCATATGTAGGTATAATAAAATACAAGAAATAAATTAAATTACAGCGTAAACAAAGGGATTCTTGCGAGCTTTTTTCGACGAAAAATCATTGATGATTTCGGTCAAATCCAGCATCCGGAGAAAATTATTCTCAATGCTAAGAAGCGATAATTTTGATAGGCGGCTTTGTCTCGCCTATTTTTTTCATTTTGGAAAATGAGCGCTTTCCAGTGCAATTTGACATCATCACATTCTCAGTTGTAATATCACAAGAGAGTGAAAATAGTTCGACAGATTTTCGAAAACTTGTTGCCAGGCAATAGACAAGAGAGACCAACTGGCTCGAGTGGCTATTGCCAACAAGTTTGAGAAATAAATCTAGATAATTATTTTCTACTACATCGAACTCTCGTGTGGTATTCTTTAGATTATTTTTTGATGTTACGATCATAAACACATTTCCTTGCAAAATTATATAATGTACTAAACCGGTTTTGATTCATTTCACACTTTTCATGCGAATTGATGACAGACGTCAAATTAAAAATATAGGTTGTCAGACAATAAAAACAAAATACCTCAAATTATTCCCGCGACAATTTTCTAGGTAGAATATTCCCACTATTGATTGGCCAAAACGTATATGAATTATTTGAATTGAACGTTTTCATTGGTTTCTAGCAATGTCAAAAAATAATCACTGTAATTTCAATGTTTGAGAATGTAGCTCTGAAATTTTGGTTTTCAAGAATTTGATAGTAGAACATCTCAGATAGTTAGATAGATAGTCCTCTTCAGAAGGATTTACATTTGTTGCGGAATGTCATCCTTCTCTTAGACTCACACTTTCAGATTTCGGGGATTTCTCTGTTATAAGCGCGCCACTCAGCGGACACTTGTCAACGCCAATAAATAGGAAAAACAGGTATAGACGGGCAAAGTGTTTGTAGAATCGGCAGAAAAATAATCGACAGAATTTGAACTTTTGTTCTATTATGGAATGCGCACAGGGCTCTTATAAATAATTTGATGCAATCATTTGCATAAATTGAAATATTATTTTCTTTTGCTTATGATTATTGAATTTTATTGTGTATCTAGATTGCTTGTGTCATTCGAAGAATACATCGACAGAAAATCCTTCATTTAATAAAAAAAAATTTTTTATTTTTATTTAATTGTTCTTGTTTTTACAGCTAATTTCGATACGATATAATATTTTGTATGATAGTATGATGTTTTACTTGGTGATTGTTCCTCGCATATACACATGATTCATCAGATCGAAGTTAATATTAACCATGGATTTTGACAAGAATACGTAACATGTTTTTGAATGTTTAAAACGAAAAATGAGTGGGAAAAGTGGGAGAACTGCTCTTTCGTTGTCAGATTTTTTATATATAATTTTGCATATCCTTCGGTATTTGTTAGGAAATTTTACCTAAAAATCTATATTGTGGAGGCCCCTCTCTTGTGGAGGCCCGGGGGCTGCAGCCCCGTTTGCCCCCCTCTCAATCCGGCTCTGTTTGTGCTTCTCCCTCCTTTTGTAGAAGGATTTGCTGTACGGTATTTTCTATTCGATTTTTTATTAATAGTTGAGTCTTTCATATCCAAAAATAACAATCCGATTCATGATTGAGAATGTTTCCTTTTCAATATTATTTCCCATGTTCATGACTCTTGAAGAAACCCTTGAATGTATTTCTGAAAAACACCAGCAGGAATATAAAAAATTATTGTCATCAGATAGGAAATATCCATTACAATATTAAATATAAAACTATTTCAATCTCTATTAGTGCCTGAGAATGACTTAAGGTAGTACCGCCACGAGACAGTTGAATTAGGAAATCATTAAAATTCGACATACGTATTGTTCAACATGTGAACAACACCTCTATAAAATTTTAACAAGTTTCATCAACCCGAATCCGAGATATATATATAATTAAAGTTGACTCAATTAACACGTAACATATGGACCATGCATGCCACCCTTCAAAAAAAATGTTTTTTCGCGTTTCAAATCAAAAAGTCCTTTAAAATTTTTCGATTCCGTCGAAAATAATGTCCTAATTCAACTGTCTCGTGGCGGAACTACCTTAAACAAACAAAGTGTGGTAACGCTCTCCACTAATACATTTTTGATATATAGATCGAATCAGTAATTATATTAACAAGTGTATTCCCCATTTTCAAAGCTTGTCTATTTGTCCTCACACAAGTATACCATCACAACCTAAGTTTCTAAAATGAATTCATTATTTACATCACTGAACTCGTCCAATTATATCAACTTGGGTTCAGTACAATAATTTTCATAAATACTATAATTTCCTTCACCAACTTGCTTTTCATGTCTCGAGTTCTAATCACTTCCAAACTGCTCGTAGATAACACTTTTTTTGTGCACAAACATATTTTATGGATGAACGTCCAAAGTTCTGTAATTGTTGTTTCTACTTCTGAAACTACACTGGCAACTCGTTGCCCCAAACAGTGGAAAAGAACAATTGTAATTTATAAGTAGGTTGAAGTAATCGTGTGTATCAGTATATAAAAATAACCCGATGGAGCGACCCGTCGGAAAAGTAGATTTCACAATTGAAGGGTCGAGAGGATAAACGGCGGTGACATTTAAAAAAAATCTGTATAAATGATGCTTGTAAGTGATAATCTTCATTTCGCACAAACTTCAAATCACGATAATAGGCAACATCAGCAGTGGTCAAGGGAGATATGAGAAAATTGTTCTCCGAATATTTACGTTATTTTGTCACTTGCCACCTTCACCCACTAGACCCTTCAATTTATTATTGACAAATACCCCATTCGTATTATCAATGACATATAATATTCGTTAGGTGCTGGCACCTGATTCAGAGAAGGAAAAGACTAATTGCGGGATTTTTTTTTCAGATATGGCTTCAAGCAACGATTTCTTCGGCATTTTTTTCTCGATAAAATTGTGTATATGCTACAACATCGATAATAGCATAATTAAGTTACACCTGCGTTTGACGATAAAGTCAGTGCGGCGTATTGTTCTGTTTATTTTATCTTGGTATTCAATAGGCTTAAAACATAGTTGAATTTCTAGAATATTACATTACTTCCTCTCTCCTAAATAAAATTAAAATAAGTATGCACGTAATCGAAGAATCTCCTCCATCCATTGAGAAACAAAGCAATGTTTTAGTCTTAGATTCCTCATTTCAGAATTTCCACCCTATTCTGGATACCCTTCAGCCGACTCCATAACCTCGGAATGGTTGTGAATTAGAGTGTTGTGTTAACTTTCAAATCATTGATTTGTTTTTTTTTTAACTTACCGAATCAAGCACTGGACATTTCAGCTGAAACTTGTAACGATATATCTGTAACATTTCTTATTGATATGCTCAGAGATAAAATAATTAGGAGTAGCTCAAGTTATCGTATTAAAAGAATGCAGCGTGCAATTCTCGGCCCCTTAGCGATCTATCTTTGATCGAGATATCGTGTGTTCTGAAGTTTGTCAGCAATTAAGCAAATAGAATACAATTTCGTTTATGTTGAAATAACTAATGAATCAGAGCATCTTCCTTTCTTTGGCGATGATTTTCAAAGCAGTGAAGTTAGTGTATGTAAGAATAGAGGAAAGTGACCAAATATGGAATACCGTTTTGATTTTCAGGCATAACTTTCACAAATTTTATAAATAAAATACTTTTTGTGGTAATTATTAACAATCATATATTTGCACTTAAGTTTGTAACAATTTTAGATTATTTTGTTCAGTTTGAGGTAAGAAAAATTTTTAAAAACTAAATAACGATAAAGGTACCTATATATGGAATAGGTACCCCAAATATGGAATACTATAATCACTATGAAAAATTAACCTTAACTTATAAGAGACTCTTTGAAAACTTTGGTATAATAAAGAAATTAACACAAATTATTTACAAAAATCGCAAATCCAGGTATCAAACTCTGGCCCAGCGCAATCATTATGTGCCCAGAGCCCACACATGAGGCACTTGATCCATGTTTCCCCATGAGTGTCATTCGAAAACAGCATACCACAGAAAATACACTCCGAATCTTCAGAGTCTGGAGCTGTACATCCTATCAAGGCATCGGGTTCGCTGTCTGTATCAAACAGCATCACCTCCTCATCATCTGAATCAGACATAGGCTTAGTCTTTTCTTTTGTTTTTTTTCCCTTTGATTTCTTCTCATTCTGTTTTTTATTCTTGTTTTTTCTCCATCGTCAAAATGTAGTCTACCAAAAGATTTTCAAGGGTTGTCCCTAAGACAGTTTTCCTTCCGAGTGTAGTAGCTGCGGCTTCTTCTGGAGAAAATTCGTTTTTCTGACATAAACGAAACAAGGTAGATCTTGGCACATCGAAGTGTTTTGCAGCTTTCAAATAACCCATTTTTTTTCTCGTACTAATTTTATAGCTTCTGCCATATGCTCTGAATTCCATTCTTTTCGCTTCGTTTTCCAATTGACGCCCGCCATTCTGATAAAACCCGAAAAAAAATATAATTAACAAAGTCATTAAGTCAGCTGATACGTCACAGTGTCCAATTATGGAATAGTCCATAATTGGACACTGTGATCCGTCCATATTTGGATTTTCCAACTATTTCAAAGTGATATTCACATATTTATATTTCAGAAAGTAATACTATCTAATACCGCTAAAACATACTGAAGAACATCTAAAGGGTCTCTAAAAGTTATAAAAACAATACTGTGTACACTTTCTGTACGAAAAATTATTATTTTTTACGTACCTTAGAAAGTTATGCGGCAGCGATAAAACAAAACACTGTCACTACGACGAAAGGGCTGGCTCGACTGACATGCTACAACTTGTACGCGTAAATGGGAGTAGAAAGAGACAGAAAATCACTGTTTATTGCGTGTGTGAGTTTGCATTTGAGAAAAATGGGGGTATTCCATATTATGGATACTATTCCATATTTGGTCACTCTCCTCTATTGATTGTCCATTCTTAAATAATAATGTTGAAATATTTTCTAACAAGAACGTGGAATATTTCTTCACGAAGTTCCGATATCTTGACTCATCTATAACCGTTGATCAGTACACAGCGAATAAATTTAATTAGGTCAATCAGATAATTGATTCCAGTGCAATATCATATTTATTTTCCAAATTAGTTCAGGCGGAATTATAAATATCACATGTAACATATCGAATTGAATCAAGATATCAGTGTTCCGTCTCATCTGATTAGATTTTTTTTATCATACAGAAAAACTTCATGAAGAAGTATTTGACGATTGGTCAAAGATAATTCTTACACACTTGATCTGAATATCATTGCAATTGAAGTCATTTTCGTATATCAAATTCTTCAAACTTGATTGTGCTGAATTTTGATTTTTATTCTTTGTAAAATATATTTTTGGCTGATCAAGATCAGAACAACTTTCCTTTTTTTGTATACAGCAAAGATCAATTTTTATCTAAATCAAAATTTAATCAAGAATCTTCAATTTCAGTATTGATTATTAATGACAAATCTCAGCACAAGCTGATTTGTATGTTCAAATAGTTTTAAGCAATAATCTCTTGATGAGATTACACTCATCTGTAACAACTGTGCGTTGAAGAGAAATTCCAAATTCCTAGAAGTTGAAGTTTTAGTAAAAACAAATTCTGACACAAACAATATTGTTTTTCATGTTGTATAGCTGAGAACAATCATTCCATGGACAAGAAGCTGATGCTTGTATGTTCCACCTGATCAGTCGCCCAGCAGTCATAGATACCCCCTGATTGCGAGCCACACGACTACGTGAAGTCTAGCTACGAGCTACACAATATTCAATCAGAGGTACATCGTCGTCAATAAAACTGACAGGTTCAGCAATACATTGGAAACTCAGAATTGTAAATATTTGTTATACTGCAAAAAACTCTTGTACATTTGTAAATAGACTAATATAAGTTTGGTATTTGTTTTATTGTTGTAGTGATTCACAGAAGGAAACAGTATCTGATTTGCAATTATTATCGGCTAAGAAGTTTGAATTTTTATCCTAATTTAACAAAAAATTCTGGAGTCCATTCAAATTTACAATTTCTTAAAAAACCTTTGCTTGAAACATAAATGAATTTGAAACTAGCAAGGCGGTCCAAAGAACTCCACACATCTCTTCACTGAATAGTCTGGGCATTCTATGACAATAATTTTCTTGTTATAAACTATGAAGAAATATCTTCAAACGAGAATCTTTCCAACGTATCTAAATCTAGCTGTAGTAAAACCTTTCCAAAAAGGAAACCTCAAGGATTCATCTAATTTTCGACCGATTTCACTACTTTCTACTCTATTAAAGATTATAGAAAAGCTTGTTACGAACCCTAGAATTTCTGGAACGTCATAGTTTGATGTCAATATACCAGTTCGTATTCCATAAATGAAGAAACACCATTGATGCCATTTTTTATTTCTTAGAACAAGTATATACGAGCCTGAACACTGATGAGGCAGCAAAGCTTTTGATTGTGTAAACTGCAGAAAGTGAATGTATATGGGTTCAAGTGTGTCTCTCTGAAATGGTTTGATTCATACCTCACAAACAGATATCAAGTAGTGAAAGTTAATGATCATACATCTGATATACAAGAGATTACTGACGGCGTTCTTGGACCTATATTATTTCTGCTATACTTGAACGATCTGTCAAATATCCATATTTAGGGAACCTTCACACTCTTTGCTGACTACACCAACCTCCTTTGGCATGGAAAATATACGGAAGTTTTGAAATATACTGTGAACCATGACTTAGGGTTAGTGAAAGAGAAGTGTGATTCGAACTCAACATATCTAAAACAAATGTGGTCACCTTCAAATTTGACTTCGCAACAGTATCTTCTAATTCATTGACACATCGTGCTAGATTCCCTGAGGTAGTACGGTAAACTGTACTGTATGCGAAAATAATATATAGTTCAAAGATTTTGGTAAGGTGAAGGCAACTACCCTTCCGCAAACATCTGTCAACATGTATAAATTATCGGTTGAAAGTGGAACTGTCTGACTTTATTTGAGGATGTGTCAGTTGGACTAGCAATATCTATATATTTTTAAGAAATGCATATACCCACTTGTGTAGGAGTTGTCTATTAAAAATGTATTCCTTCGAGCAACAGGCCCTTCAATAAATCCATACATATATTGTAAGTGTGGCCATGATCATGTTGGCAAGCATTCGAAGTATTCTTTCCAGCATATATTTGGAGATAATAGGTGAAACCTTCTGGAATGCAAAGTTTGTAGATTTGTAGATCCGTAGTTATGGGTCATAGTTGAAAGGTACTGCCGGAAAACCAATCTTCCTGTCAACGGAATCATATTAGACCAATAAATAGAGATTGTTTCGTGACAAAAATACTACCAGGAAACCGACGGTCCGTAGTTATATCCTGTTATGTTTCCTACTCCCAACTGTCATTGCTTGATTTGTTATAAACATTGAAAAGCATTTTTTCTTATTTTTTATCGTTTTTGACTTTTAACTGAAAACTAATGAACAATCTCGATACTCTCAATGGACAATTGTAGATAATCAAAATGCAAAAAAAAATGCCCAGGCACGACTTGATTGAATTATTAGTAACGGAGAAAAACTGTAAAAACCGGAAAAAACCTGTAAAACGAAGAAATCAGAGATATTTTGAGAAAATTTGACAAAAAATCTAGAAAACGTCGGTTTTGGGGCAGGATATTGGATATTGCGAGGAAATAAATTGGGCGTTTCAGAAACCCTGCTCAAGGAAATGACTTTGGATGACAAGGATGCATACAAAAATCATTTGAAAATTTCCGAAAAACAATTTGAAAGACTTTTTTCTAAGATTCAACTCGACTGCTTACAGTTCGCACGCTTCAAACGCGTTTCAACTTGTCTGAAAATCGACTATGACGCGTTAGTTGATCGATAAGTTTTGAATGGGTCAAACTTTTTCGGTTCGACAAAAATTAATGAACAAAAATCGAAATACAAGGTATATTTTTGATCGATTTTGGTTGATCAATGAAAATCGTTCAACTAAAATCGACTCGTAAGAACGCGCCTTAAGTTTGATGTAGATATCGAATTATTGGACATATACGACGGGTCATTTTGTCCCAAGGAAAGTACATTTTTTGTTCTACTGATTTTATTGCTTTATATGGTATTAGATATTGCACTGCACTATACACTTCGATCTGTATGATGGTCTAATGAAAAAATATTCATTATTTCCGCAGTGTATACATGGATTATCACGTTTATAAAATTACATTGCAACATAAAAACCGAGAAAAAATGTTTGGGTTCGGGTACATCTAATACCAATACATTGTCGGCGCGAATCCAATTCTAAAAATATATCTTACGAATTGCTCATTGTCGATTATAATACCAATCACTGAATTTATCCAGTTCCGTAGTGCTGGACTGAACTTAAAAAGAAAAAAAATAATGTGAGTGAATCAGTGTTTGAGTACAAACATTTTTAATATGTCAATATTTTATAAATTATTCTAAACGGTATCACCTCCCTGACCAAGGTTTTGGCTATTTTGAGTATTTAAAAAATATTGTTATGAAATATGGATTCATTTGTGATACCCCATTCGAAAACCTATCTAAATATATCAGTAACATCCTCTCAAACATAATACATCAAAATCCTTATTACGTTAGAGACTCCTGGCATTTTAAATCATTAGTAAAAAATATCGAAATCCCTGACAATCACGTTCTAGTATCTTTCGATGTAATCTCTCTGTATAATAACATTCCACTACAACTTGTGAAAAGCATAATAATGAAAAAATGGAATGCAATAGGTAACTTCACAAAAATTCCCCTAATCGATTTTCTGGAAGCCACCGAAGCTTCTCTCACGTCAACATATTTCACTTTCAACAATCAATTCTATAAACAAATAGAAGGGTGTGCGATGGGACTATCAATCTCCAGTGTAATAGCACAGTTAATAATGGAAAATCTGGAAGAATCCGCAATACAAGAACTAAATTTCACATTACCCCTTTTCCTACGATATGTTGATGATTGTTTACTGATAATTCCAGAAGACAAGATAGATTATACAATCAATATTTTCAACAAATTTCATCCCAAATTACAATTCACATAGGAAATAGAAAATAATAAAAAAATCAATTTCTTAGACCTTACGTTACATAACATCGACAACCATATTGAAACAGAGTGGTACACAAAATCAACCTGGTCCGGCAGATATCTGAATTATGAATCTCATCACCCCATCTCCCAAAAAAAATCTGTTATCATTGGGCTTGCAGATCGTGCCATCACCTTGAGTGATCCAATTTTTAGACCGGAAGCTATTAAAAAAGTTAAAAAAACCACGAAAATACTTTTAATTTTAAAACCAAAATTCCCAAAAACCCAAAATTTTTTTCCTTCCCAAAGGATTATACGAAAAAATCACGAAAATACTTGCTCCACATAACATCAGTGTCAGCCACAAAAGCACAAAAACCCTGTCGACTAATTTTTCAAAACTGAAGCCCAAAATCCCACAAAATAAAAAGACCCACGTAATTTACAAAATTCCATGCAATGAACCAACATGTAACAAAGTCTATATCGGCCAGACCTTTCAATATCTTGAAAATCGTCTGAAATCTCATAAATATGCAAAAACCGCATCAACTGCCCTGAACAATCATAAAAATTATACAAATCACGATGTCAACTACGACCAAACGGAAATACTTGCTACCGAATATAACACCAAAAAACGTGAATTCCTCGAAATGATTCATATAAAGAAAACTAAAAACAGCATAAATAATAGAACCGACATCACTAACTTAAACAAAATATACCATAATCTACTTTGAACAATACTACCACCTACATTCACCATCCATCACGTCATCTATAACAGAACCGACAAACATCATATCTCCAGAAAAGCAAGAAATTATCAATTTAAACAACCGAACTAGAATCCCACATAAACTTCCGTCCACCGACAACCCACGTCGCTTCACCGTACCATTCCAACGATAGTTCACATCCATATCAACCAGCCTCCTTATCAGATTGCTCACGTTTGATTTTAATAAAAAGAACAACAACAAAGTCTCCCGGTTATTTATACACAATGAAGAGAAGAAAAAAAATTGTATAATTATGGAAAATAAATCATCTGCTGCCTTTACACTTTCCTTTTTTCGAAATATTGGTCCAGCTAATTATTGTTAGGTAAGTCCATTTCATCATTAATATTGGATCTTTGTGTCAACGTAAAATATATTTGTAGTTCCTGAAGAAGACCGTGGACACGGTCGAAACGTCGACGAAATAAATGTTTATCGCCTAAAAGAAGACTTGTCATTCACAAAAAGAACCGAAACCCCAAGAAACTCAAACTCCATTGTATATTCCTGGTTCAAGAAACTCAAAACTACTATATATATATATATATATATATATATATATATATATATATAAAATATATATATATATTCCCTCTAGGTTATGCGACAGACAAAAATCTGGAATTTGGTGGAAAATGATATTCTAAAATGTCTAATGATTCAGAGATTGATAATGCGGTGGTTACTTTTGTCATGGCTATACTTGTAAAACTTTATACTACAATTCGTTTACCGTACATTCCTCGTGTATTGTTACACTGTAATATGTAGATAATATAGCTTTCATGTGTGCAATGTTAATTCAAAAAGATGGAAAATCATCCAGCAACATGAATATTACTCTGAGTGGCTGAATATTCCTTTATGGATTATAATTTTTCAACACAAGGAAGTTTTCGATAAATCTCTAATAATTTTACGCCGTAAATTTAACAATTTTCTCATTGAACTCTGACATAACTTTAGCTAGGGATTCGATAAAAAATATTCTTATTGAAATCTCTAGGGACTGGATCCAGCGAATATTCCCCTCCTTCTATATTCTCGCCCACTCCTGTCAGTCATATCACTGGAATTGTCCACAACTAGAGTTGATGATTATTGGATGAACGGATAATTCCACTTGGATCTAAACAGTTAACCAGTACCTGTGCGTACCATATCATTACTCACATATTAAATTACAAACAGATACACCGAACATTTGAAAAAACAATATGTATACGTTTCCGAGAACTATGAATTATTGAGCAACACGGTATGTGTTTACAAAGCTCTGCACTCTCCTCGAACGTGTAATTTGACGTTGTTACTCAGGACTATTAATGCATATTTTATTGGGAATTTAACAGCTCGCGTTATTGGCCCCATATATAAGTGTTGCGAGAAAGGGTTATCAAAAGTACACTGACAAGTAGAGTAGAATAGCTTAAGAATAGGCAAGCGCTCGTTCACTTATCCCTGTTCCGTTTGTTATTTGAAAAAGAAAGAACGCAACTTGTTCCTAACATTCTAATCCATAATACGAATCGTGGTCTTAGATTAGTTGATCAGTACTCATTAGCTTTTTTCTGATTGAAAATAAGGAATTTTCCAAAAACTATTTTAAATGAAAGTCAATGAACTAAGATCCGTTCTATTACAATAACAATTTTTGCGAAACCAAAACTTTTTGGATGCAAAAACATGAGAAGATATTGACAGTTCCGAATCTATTAATCGTTGACATGTCTTTAAAATCCAAATTTTGTACCAAACAATCAAAATCATTTAGCATAACTGAACAATCTACAGCATTGAGCATAAAAATGTTCTTTGGTTTTGAAACTGGTTACTGAAATGCTTTCTTCAGATTTTTCTAAATCCGAGAATGTGTGCCCCAATTCAGAAATGTTGAAAATATTTTTTCAAGAAAGATGATACTTCTACTTACAAAACTCTATAAAAATTATGAATGAAAAGTTAGTTCGGAGATGAAGAACAACAATTTGAATGAATCCAGACGAAAACGATAACAGGTGCAAAGAGCTGGGAAGAAATTATAAGAAAATTCGGTAAAGGTGGGGTAAATGGGGACAACCTGTATTTCGATGAAACTTTCACAGATGCTTCAAAACATGATAAAATCACCTCAGCTATCGAAAATTGGGCGCGGAAAAAGTATCTTTGGGAAATCTATATAACTTTCAACGAAAACGAATCAAATACTAGTAACAATGACTTCCGTGGAGCTCTGTTAGTTACAGTGTTGCCACATGAGTTGGCATTGGCCAAACTAAGTATAGCATATTTCACGAAAAGGGCAGGAAGTTAAAATTTCCTGCAAGATTTATATAACTCTGCGATCCCACTTTATGTTTTCCGGTGGGGTCTACTTTAGCCTTTGGTTTCGACTCTGGCCCGTTTGAATGTTCTTCCCCTAAAATATTATTAATTAGAGTACTATTTACATTTATATAACGCCTTTGTACCTTATGTCTTGGCATTACGGCTCTGGAAAAGTGTCCAAATAATCCTTGTTATCTTCATCACTGAAAAACTTTGTCACGGCCTCTCTTCCATAAGCTGAAGAAGCTCTTCATCGGTTATGGGTCTATATCTGTTCATTTTAGATGAATCCTCAAGATTATACAATATTTAGTAAAAAAAAATGAGATTATGTTCACCCATTTTCAGTTATCTCTCTCTCTCTCTCTCTCTCTCTGTTCATGTTGGTCAATTATAAGTACCGTCAATTGGAGTAAAGTGAATCACTATGGGTAAAGTGAACCACTCGGTCATTTTTGGTAAAAGTAGCGAATATCTCTAAGGAGAACTTGACAAACAAACGTTTTCGCGTCGCCAACTCGTTGGCAGTGTACCTCTAACGCTTAGAAGGTGTGAGTGTGTGCAATTCGAATGAACGTAAGTACTAAACAAATATTTGTAAACACAGGTAATTTAGTGATTTTATTCATTTCTTGGAAACGTTTAGTTGTACAGCTTCTGTTTATTCATTTTTTTAAACATACATGCCACAAAAGTGTTGTACATTGATTTATAAATATAA
Source organism: Gonioctena quinquepunctata (assembly GCA_018342105.1). NCBI lineage: Eukaryota > Metazoa > Arthropoda > Insecta > Coleoptera > Chrysomelidae > Gonioctena > Gonioctena quinquepunctata. Next base: position 144,480 of record JAFIRS010000478.1, read on the forward strand.
AATTAATTTCTTAAGAAACATTTTTCTTTTCTGTATAATTTTTTTTTGTTAAAAAAATACAGTTTACGGTGTAAAGTGAATCAATTTGGAATGTTAATATTAATCTTATAAATGATAATAATATTAGTGTTTTTGCTTTCAGAATGCCAAGAACATTAAAAAAACAGGAGTTGGGGGAAAATGCAACTATAAACAAGAATATGTTCAAAGAGCAGTGACGGCGGTGCGGCGGGGGCAAATGTCTATGCTCTTAAGAAGAAAATAATGAGACTGAGGAAGAAAATAATGAGACTGAGGAGGAAATAAAAGCAGATGATTTTATAATAGTAAAATTTCCTACTGGCAAAAGAGATAGACTGTTCAATGGAAACGTGGAAACCATTAACAATAACCAATATACAGTAAATGTGTTAAGAAAAAAATGAATCCACGAAAAGGGGTTATTTTGTTCACCCTGAAATAAGACGTTTCAATTATAAACCAAGAACAAGTGGTTAAAAAAAATTCTGTTTCATCAGTTAAAAGAGGAAAGTTTATTTTCAATATTAGTCATGTCGGCTTTAAGAATTTAGAATAAACCATTGGAAATTTGGGTATTTTTTTATTTTTTCTGCAACAAAGTGTATAATTTTGGTTTTATTATGATTTTTTTACTTTTTTAGTGGTTCACTCCACCCAAGCATTTTCTAAGTGATTTTATCAGCGATTTAAATCACTGATTCACTTCACCCCAAAGTAGGGGTAAAGTGAAAAACATTTCAGCCAAAAAAAAATGGGCACTACCAAGTAAAATAAAAATAGCAAAATAGGTTAATCTTAACAGGTAAGCCACAAACAGCATACGTTATTTTTTACAGATTTTTTAATATTTGTAGTTTCGAAATATTCTGAAAAAGAGGGTTTTTTTATTCACTTTACCCCATTTGACGGTACCTTATTTCAGAGGAATATCAGTCAAAAACGTATTTTTTTTGTAATGGTCTTTATCAATTTATAAAATAGCACTATTTTACTTTTGAACGGAAAATAAAATCCACGCCATTTGACAATCTGATCATATAGAAAATGAATCTGCAATACAGTATTCTACCGGGTATTTTTAGCTCCGCCTAAAACTGTATTTTTTGGTACCTATACTACTGAATATAGATGGCAGCACACTAGTTCCAGTAAAATAGACATTCGTTATGTGTACCTGTTTTCAGTTATCTCTGTGTTCACGCTGATAAATTTTTTGTACCATTCTATATAGACTATATATATACAATGTTAGTACTTTATTTTAGAGAACTATTATCCAAAAAATATTTTTTTTTTTATAATGGTCTTTACCAATTTGGAAAATAGCATTCTTTTACTTTATCAGAAAAAAAATACACCATTTGACAATTTGATTATATAGAAAATTAATATGCATTACAGTGTACTACCAGCTGGGACTACGGAGTCATAGATGGCAGCACACTAGTTCTAGTAAAATAGACATTTTTAATATTTAGCAAAGGATAAAAACCAACCAAGTAGATACCAAAAATTGCGGAAACCAACGCACTGAATTAACCATAAGTGAAAGGGTTAAAAAGTCATCAAGTTGGATTTTCTATTGAGCAGAATAGGAGAAAATAACAACAATAAAAAAAATCGTTTAACTTGGATAGCAATATAAGCCAAGTTAGGTTAGGTTGTATTCCTTTCTTTTGTGTTAGAAAGTGAGAGTTGGATTTCCTTCTACTTGAAAAAAATTATTACCTTCAACTTGGATATTAGCCAAATCAGGTTAAATTGTGTTTCCTTCTTTTACATTAGAAAGTCATCAAGTTACATATCCTGGTAAGCAATATCATTTACTTTTCATTGAAAAAATGGATTGTGTTCAACTTGGAAGCAATGTTATCCAAGTTAGATTAGATTGTGTTTGTTCCCTTCTTTTACTTTTGAAAAACTAGAAACACAGGCGTGTCTCGTTCACCATAAAATCGAACTCAGTCACGTGATTGTGATATTAACTCATTCGAACCATTTTTTTGACATCAATTTCCTAACTGATAAACGTCACTGGTAGAAATCGTCACGTAAGGAAAAAGCGTTATGCCCCCTAGATGCGACTATTTCTCTCTCCCTGTCTACATATTATGTGTTGAATAGCCTCAAAATTATAACAAATTTTATTCCTGAATTTTTTGCAACTGGTGGTGAAATTTACTTTTTCTAATTTTGACATTTAAAATGACACTTTTCAAAACTCGTTTTTTTTAAAATTCGCAACTGGTGATGAAATAGTATATAACATTACTAGTGCGGAAAGTGACATTTTTCACAAGAGTGGGAAATATTGTGGCACGAGGCGTAAGCCGAGTGCGGCAATCACACGAGTGTGAAAAATCACTTTCGCGCAGTAATGTCGCTATTTTTCCTACAACCACCTATTTTATAAACATATGTAAATATTAGATCGTTATATTGAGTTGCCTGACTAATCTTACGTTTTATATTGACAGTCTATGTTTGAATATTGTTTCTATACAAAGTGCACATGAATTTAGAATTACTTTATAGTGAAATAAATAAATAACGATAATTAACGTTTATTTGAAAAAATTACAATGAGTAAGTACTTATTAGATACAACTGGGGAACAAATTGAATTATTTGGAACCATAAAAATTAAAAGTAAATTGGTTATTGTTACAATTTGTAAATTGTAACGGTGTTTGCGAAAGATTCGTTTCAATATTTTTGTTTTAATAAAATGAAAATACAAGAAATATCATAATTATATTAATGTAAATCGACTTACGAGATATACATATCTCTGATTACTCTAATTCAAATCTGAATTAGCTCAGATGGAAGAGTATACGGTAGATGACCGCAAGGTTGTGGGTTCGATTCTCGGCGTCAACTTTTTTTTTTTCTTCTTTCCTTTATTTTCTACAAATAATTAGTTTTCAGTCCAGTTTTTATGTAAATAATATCAATAAGGAAGAGCAATTAATAATTACATCTGTAAATCTTACAGGATTCACGGGTTTGACGGCTTACTTACAGCCGTGCGGAAAGTTACTTTCCGCACTAGTGCGGAAAGTACTTTCCGCACGCGTGAGAATAAAGGTCACTTTCCATGGGAGTAGAGAGTGCGATATGTGTTACTTTCCTATGTGGTCGTAGGAAAAGTAAATTTCACCACCAGTTGCAAAAAATTACAGGAATAAAATGTGTTCTAATTTTAAGGCTGAACTACTTGAAGTACTTCTTCACTGTATTAAAAAGTGAAAAATAATTTTAATATTCAACGACTATGCCAAAAAGCGTGGTGTGCTTTGTCTAAATCAATTAAAATTAGAGAAAAAAACAAAATGGCGGCTCCAAGATAGCGGACGAGATGTGATGATTTTCGCGGTCAAAATTCATAAAATCAAAATGGCGGCTCCAAGATGGACGACGATATCTGTGATTATGGTCCGATTCTATTCAGAATTGGTATGTGTGGGTTTTCGGGACAGAGATTATGAATTTTTTGTCAAATTCACAAACTCAAGATGGCGGCTCCAAATTGAGTTCGTGTCAATTTCTTAATCCTACAGTTTTGATATTTTATATAAATGAAAGAATGGTAGCTCGTCTCGAATGTGCACTGACCTGCCACTGTTTGCATGCACGCCCACATGCATCATAGCTCTCAATTTTCTAAACATCGGTTTCGTAGACGTGCAAATATGCTTGGTCAGGTGATGAAAACCCGACAAATGATTTACAACCTTATTTGGGAATTCAGAAAAATCTGAAAATCAGCAACCGCAGGAGTTTTATAAATACATCCGTCCTCTGCCACGCATAACATAACCTTACAGATATAATAAGCGAAACAGACAGACGGGTATATCAATATTTAGGCAGACCCCCCAGACTGAAATATAGCCTCGACGGCAAACCTGTGATTATCACAGTTCAGCCTCTTTCGATGGTTGAGCACCTTGTTAGCGAAATCATCACTTTCCGTGACGTCGTACCAACCTTATTATAAGAAAAAAGCCGGAGGGCCCAATGACGGGCCACCGCAACGTCAGCTTCATTGAATTCTTGTGTGAGAAACGTGTTTTTATGTTTATCCGTCGTGCGCGAGCGGATCCTGCTTTTTTGGTCCATTGAGAGCCGATAATCCAATAAAGTACCGAGACGAAACAAGATTGATTAAAACCATGCTTGTACCATCTTTCGTGAAGATAAAAAAATCGAAGAAACATAGCATAAGAGTGAACAATCATTTTAATCTGGAGGATCCTTAATTCATTCAGAACTTTTAAAGAGCCGAAATAGTCGAATGTAAGTCTAACGAGCACAATGGAATATGAATTTAAACGTGAAACGCTCAATAATTTACTAGATGAAGATAAAGATAAACATAATTACAGTCTATTTGTGGGTGACATAAACATCGACTTACTGAGAGAAACTGAAGACTCAAGAAATTATCTCGACATCATGAGCGAGTACGGCTTCCATTCAACAATTAATACTACAACAAGAGCGAGAAATGGATCTGAATCTTGTCTCGATCATATATTTATTAAAACAAAACAACAAAACTTCAATAACATTTTACCACTCACTATATCATCAACAATTACAGATCACTACATAACTCTATTACAAGTTGTACTGAACAAAACAAAAAACAATCAAATAAATAATAATAAAAAGTAGTTTAAAAAAATAGACGAACAATTATTACAAAAAGCAGTTGGTACCATAAATTGGAAAAATGAATTATACCCAATGCATGATATCGAATCAACAACAGAAAAATTCATAAACACCATAAACACATGTGTTCAAAGAGCAACTAAATACTTCAGAATAAAAAATAGTGAACGAAAAAGGAAAAATTGGATAACAAAGAATTGATAAAGCAAATCAACCAAAAAAATAACCCAACTCCTATGGAAAAAAATCCAGATAATGAAAACTTAAAACTTAAAAAATGATTATTTAAAAAACCATAAAGAAAGAAATTGAGACGAAAATAAAGACTGCAAAAGATAATTATTATAAAAAATAATGGAAAAAGAACAAAATGTAAGTAAAAAACTCTGGGATAGCGTGAATGAAATCTTGAATATCAAAACGGGAAGAATAATTAATAATATAAAAAATGAAAAAAATGAGAACGTCACCGATCCAAAAGATGCTGCCGATATATTCAATAACTTCTTCAGGAATGTGGGAGAAAATTCGGCAAAGAACATAAGACCAAATCCCAATTACAAAAGTAAAAAAATTATCAATAAAAATTATCTTTTTCTCATACCAACAAATACTGCTGAGGTTGAAAATACAATAAATAATTTGAAAAATAAAAGGACCCCCGGGCTTGATGGAATTAAAGCTGAAACCCTAAAGATTATGTCAAAATTAATATGCAAACCCTTGACGGACATTATAAATAAATCTTTTGAATTGGGCATATTTCCTTCCACTCTGAAAAAATCACTCATAACTCCAATTTTCAAAAATGGCGATACTGACAATGTTTCAAATTATAGGCCTATTTCTCTCCTATCATCATTAAAGTTTTTGAAAAATTTTAAAACAAGACTTACCGCCTTTCTATCAAAGTATAACCTGCTGTCGACATCCCAATATGGCTTCAGAGAGAAAAACAACGATGCAATCCATTCCTTGACAAAAGCTATATATGAATCCTTAGACTCAAGTACTCCTTCTATTGGAGTTTTTATAGATCTGAAAAAGGCCTTCGATACTGTCGATCACTCCATACTTTTAGATACTCTGGAAGATATGGGTGTAAGGGGTCTAGCACACAATCTTTCCGGAAGTTATTTGACAAATAGAACACAAAAAGTTAAATTCAAAAATCATGTGAGTGAAGAAATAAACATTAAATGTGGTGTACCTCAAGGAACCGTATTGGGTCCGGTATTATTCGTAATTTATTTGAAGAATCTATTTCAACAAGAAACCATTGGTAAAATAATAAGCTTTGCGGACGACACTGTGATTTATTACAAAAATGACGACTGGTACAATCTCAAACTAAACATAGAAAATGATCTTGCAAAACTCAAAGACTGGTTCGACAGCAGATTACTCTCAATAAATTTCGATAAAACCGTATACCTACCCTTCAGTAGCCATGAAGCATCGTTGCCAGAATATAGTCTGAATATTCAACGAGAATTTCTAACTACACCTGCAAAAAAAAAAATACTTGGGCATTTACATCGACAATCACTTACGATGGAACCATCATATGGAAAATTTAACAAAAAAACTTCGTAGTATTCTATTTCGATTCAAACAAGTTGGACCATTTTTGAGTTTCAAATATAAAAAAGTACTGTACCACAGTTTGGTTGAGTCACACCTAAAATATGGTATTATTGGTTGGGGAGGAGTATCAGGAAATTACCTACATGCCCTCGAAATCTCGCAAAAACGATTCCTCCGAATGATGCTCAACAAACCTGCAAGATATGCAAGCTCTCTACTCTATACTGAAACACAAATATTAGATATCAGACAATTGTATTTCATTCAGATAGGATGCCAGCAATATAAAAATAAAAGCGAACTTACCACTCAGAACCACAGATACGCAACCAGATCAAAAAATCAATATTGCATACCGACAGTTTCTAAAGCAGTAGGCCAAAAAAGTTACAATTATTTGGCACCTAAAATGTTCAGTCAATTACCACAAAAAATCATCAATGAAACTTCTTTAAAACGCTTTAAAACACAACTTTTATTATTTGTTAATGGGACAGACAGAATAAAAATACACAAAATGATAGAGAGCTGATTGAGTGATATAAAGAAAATTATTAGAAAAATTAAAACTTAGACAGTAACTGTACATATTTGTATTATAAATAACATTCTAATATTTCTATTTATAGTCATTCCGTTATTATTATTATTATACTCGTATGTTATATTTTAAAGTGTCGTGCATTGTATCTTAAAATATCGTGTTGTTCAAATCTTCAAATTTTATACTTGATATTTTACAATCAACGTCTCTATATTAAATTTTATTCTCATATGATGTATTTTAAGATGTAGTGTGTTTCGATTATATTTTATATTGATTGACCTGTATGTTTTGTATCACACACAAGCTACTACAGCTTCAGTGATTATTTTTGTTTATTCTCACTATATATTGTCCTTTTTATCAAGTTATATTTTTGGTAATAAACATATTATTATTATTATTATATTATATTATTATTGACGTCTTCTACAATGATTGTATCCCTTCAAGTATTTTAACTTCCGTTATACTATTGATATGTATGCAATAGATCTCCAACAAGGATTCGTGTTTATTACTGCAGGACCGATACAAGACATACGCAAAATAAACAGTCCTCAAATTACCTACATATAAGCCAGTAGATATAGACAATCAATTCACATTAATTCCAAAAGTTTTTAAACTTCAATGTTAGTGCATTGATGAAAACAAACTATAAAATATTGCAGAAATCTGCGATAAACGGAACATTGTTTTAATTGCAAAAAACGTTTTTATGCTTTATTTTTGCACTGACAATTCAACTCATCTATAAAAAATCGCATATGCCAGAGTGCAATTGTCAGTTTGACAGCGGCAAAAGTTAGTTACAACTTTTACAGCGACAAATGCACTAGTGGTTTTTTCACTTATTCATTTGTTTATCAATTATCGCGGTGTTGGTTGCCAAAATAAATAAAGTTTGCATTGATATGTTTCTAAATTTCTTATTCATTAAATTGTCCTGCCGAATTACACTCGATGTTTGTATTGATATCGGGTAAATTTGTGTTGTTCAAATTCTAAACTGTTTCCTTTAGCAATTTGACTCGAAAAACTGTCAACCTAAAAACGCTCCACCTTCGGTGTCGCGTTTCTAATAGTTGACAGTTTTTCTCGTCTAATTGCTAGGCAACAGTTTCTCATTAAACAACCCAAATTTACCCGATAAAATACAAACCTCCCATGCAATTATAAGTGAAAATTGCAAAATTTCTGCAAACTAGGCATACAGATAGTAATAATGTTTTACTACTTGCATTAAGTTTGCAACCTTGAAAAAGTTACGGAACCTTGTTTTTGTCATTTGTTTAAGTTTTCCATTGTAATTTGTTTAAAAAAATTACAAAAGTTCTGGAAATTGGATAAGTGAACGGAAAAAAAGTTTAACATATTCACGAAGATTTGCAACCATTTCTGAAAAACGCATTATTTATTTATGAAACTTTTTTATCGACGCTGCCATTTTCAATACACTAACATTGATATAATTACAAACTTTTTTATTGTTGTTGCAAATAGAGAGAATATCGGTCTCAGTGGATATGTAACTTGGCAACCTCATACGAATAACGGAACCAATTTATTAACTAATATAATTTTTTTGCATTTTTACAACTGATGAAATAATTGCAAAAGTTCTGCAAATTGTAGTTATAATTATGATTGATACTTTACGAGACGCAAGAAATTTGCAACCGTCAAGCGAACATTTGTTTATATAATTATTTTTGTATATATAGTTTGGCCATAAATTGTAAACTTTGTGCAAATAGGTTTAAGATATACAGTGCTAGTCAAAAGTCCCCTCCCCCCCTCGTATCTTTTGAACGGGTATACTTATAATAATGAAATTTGGAGGGTGGAAATAAACGGATGTAGGCTTCTCAACTGGTCATAACAGGTGACGCAATAGTCATAAATGACGTCACAAGGCCACTGTGACCAATAATTTTAAATGGGACCCTATGGCAAGTGACAGCTCGTTTGAAAGGTATTGAAAATACCTATTCAGTCATACCAATTTTGTTTGGGTTTCGGCTGATTTTGATTGATGAATTGAAGAAATACGAAAATTATAGTTTCGCATTTAATTAATAAAGATTTTAAAGTACGCTTCTGGTTAATTGTCAAAAAGGTTGACGTTTTTGAATTCTCTACTTGTCAAAAGTGTTTATACCTTGAAAATTTACCTAAGCTATTGTTTAACGAGACGTTTAAGTGTTTACATAGGCAAAATGGTACGTACTGTAGCCGACAAAGTAGCAGCTATCTTAATAATTGGTGAATGTAGAAACAATTTCCATGCAGCGGAACGACTGTTTAATGAGAGGTACCCCGATCGCCCTATATCGAGGGTTTATTTGAGGGAGCTTCTTCGGAAGTTTGAAGCATCAGGTAGTGTCAAGATGCCAAACGATCTGGTCGACCAACAATTAGTGATGACAAAAAAATTGACATTGGAGAAATGGTAGTAAACCCTACTTCTTCCACAGCCCAAGTTGCGTCTATCTGTGAAGTCAGTCAAAGGACAGTACATAGGGTGTTGGCTAAAAACAAATTTCATCCATACAAATTAAAAATGGTGCACCAACTTTCAGATGATGACCCCGACCGAAGACTAGAATTCTGTGAAACTATGTCCAATAAAATGAACCAACAACCAGGCTACATACAGACAATTTGTTTTAGTGACGAAAGTACTTTCTTTCTCAATGGAAATGTTAACACTCAAAATGTGAGGTATTGGAGTGACACAAATCTTCACATCTTTCGTGAAAAACATACTCAATTTCCAGAAAAGTAAATGTTTGGGCAGGTATTTTGGGAAACCACATAGTTGGGCCTCTTTTTCTCAATGCTAACTTAACCGGTGAATTGTATCTGGAGATGTTACAAAATGATATTGAGGCGTTAATTCTTGAAATTCTAGAAGATAATCCAGATGAATTCGACAACTTGGAAATAACGTTTCAACAAGATGGTGCTCCTGCACACTATTACGGTGCAGTAAGACGTTACCTAGATGAAGAATATCGTGGTAGATGGATTGGACGACGAGGTTCGATCGAATGGCCAGCTCGGTCACCGGACCTTACACCATTAGATTTTTTTCTATGGTGGTACTTGAAATCTAAGGTTTACGCTACAGCACCTGACAGTATTGCCATTCTGAAACAACGAATTGTTGAAGAATGTAGGGCAATTTCCGCTGACACACTGGGACGAGTACGACAAGAGTTTAGCAATGGGATGCATTACTGCCAGGAAGTAGATGGAGCACATTTTGAACACTTATTATGAGAACTGGTTCTTAAATCTTTATTAATTAAATGCGAAACTATAATTTTCGTATTTATTCAATTTATCAATCAAAATCAGCCGAAACCCAAACAAAATTGGTATGACTGAATAGGTATTTTCAATACCTTCCAAACGAGCTGTCACTTGCCATAGGGTCCCATTTAAAATTATTGGTCACAGTGGCCTTGTGACGTCATTTATGACTATTGCGTCACCTGTTATGACCAGTTGAGAAGCCTACATCCGTTTATTTCCACCCTCCAAATTTCATTATTATAAGTATACCCGTTCAAAAGATACGAGGGGGGGAGGGGACTTTTGACTAGCACTGTATATTAGACCGACATATGTCTAAAGTGGTACAGTTAAATACGTGGTATATGTGTTACATTTTGTACTGGTTGATTAAAATTGCATCCACCACAAAATTTGAAACTAATTATTAATCTTAGAAGCAATCATTGTTTTAGACTAAGCGAAATAAATTTAATCTAACATTTTCGAATTCAACAATCGAAAGAGTACAAAATTTTGCTGAATTCTGCTAAAGACTATTGAAAGACATTAATTATTTATCGCATTAGGAACGACATGCAATCATTCTTCATTTAGAATTTCTACTTGTCACACATGACTTTAAAGCAATTGAAGAAATTTTAAAATGTATAATCGATGCTTTATGGAAGTAAGGATATCAAAACGTTATCGATTGTAAGTACATAATTTTCATCGTCAAACAGAAACGTTGCTGAAAAATATAATTTGTGAGACGATACTACATCTCAAATTTAATTTTTACAGGTATGTTTTTCTTGAATTGAAATAAAATTATAATTTACCTCTCCACTCGACTTTCTTACTCCAATTGTGGTTTCCCATGAAAAATTCCATTAAATCCGAATGGAGGACTGAAATGTAATTGACACGTAAGAATCATTTTCTTAATTTATAAAAATTTTGAAAATAAAGAGGGGACAAACACTGGACAGTTGTTAATCGTAGTAATGTACAACTGTACATGTGTTTTTAAATGTCAATATTTCTTCCATTTTTAATGAATCAAGAAAATTATTAAAACGTGTATAGAGATTCTCGATTCTCCATCAAATTCCTAATTGTAATATGAATTATATTGTAATAACATTGAATGATTTCACCTACCGTTGACGAGCTTGCTCTTGGTCGATAGTTAACTTGGTAATACAATGAATGTCATTTGTTAGGTATATAAAAATCTTATTATTCAGATGACACAGGTGTTGCAAAAATAAATATTTTTTTAATTCCTAATGTTCCGCATTGTAACATAGTTTGCAAATTCGTTATACTACCAATTGGTAAAATGAGTTGTCTGTCCGATTTGCAGGAATACAAATACGAAAATATTTTTATTTTTCCCTCATTTCCGTCTTGCAGACAAGCTTGCAAATTAATGAAAACATTGTACGTCAGGACATCTCCACTTATTATTAATTCTGATACTTATTTTAATTAAAAAAAACAATTTCATGAAAAAATATATTTTCGTTTGACGTAAGAGGTTGCAAATTGAAACTTATCTCAAGAACATAACTTTAATTATTATTTCAAGTTTGCAGAGCTTGGAATTTTCATAAAAAATTGGGATTAACAACAACTTTTTTTTCGATAAAACAAAAATTTCCGTTTTTCCGTTTTGTTTGAATGGTTGCAAATTCATCAAAGAATGTAAATTGCTATTTTGCAAAACTTAGAAAGTTTACAGAACTTTTTCAAATTATTCCGCACTAATAATGTGAAAATTCATTAAATCCTAATTTTCAACATCTCCCGTTCAGAAAAAAGGGTTGCAAAATCAGACAAGTATTTCTTGACATGATTTTTGGGTAACCTTCCACAGTCTGAAAATGAAAATATAATCAGGAAAATCTATACAAGTGTAGAAAGGGCAAACTGATTAGTTCACCCCGATAAGTTATTGCGTTCACCAAATTATATTTCCTATGGAAAAATGATTCAATTTGTCAATAACTTGCCGTTTTCTGGATTTGCCTATCAAAAATTTTAAAAAATTCAAAGATACTTCTCTATATAGTTTTGCTTGACGTTTCGGGGACTATATCTGCCCCGTTCTCAAAATCTTCTAAATCTCCTTAATTGTTTTATAATTTGGATTTTTGTTCGCAGAGTCTTTTTGCTTTTCAACTGACGGATGTCAATGAGATCTGCCAAAAAGTTTGAGATTGACGTATTGCTCATTTGATATATGGGTGTTGTTCGGATCAGTTTATTAGCATTCTACCATATCTCACTTCCTCTCTGAGTAGAGGTAACCATGTATGATCCATTTCAACAGAATTTGTTGAAAAGCAGTTGAAAAAGCAAAAAAGACTCTGCGAGCAAAAATCCAAATTATAAAACAATTAAAGGAGATTTAGAAGATTTTGAGAACGGGGGCAGATATAGTCCCCGAAACGTCAAGCAAAAACTATATAGAGAAGTATCTTTTGAATTTTTTAAAAAAATTTTTGATAGGCAAATCCAGAAAACGGCAAGTTATTGACAAATTGAATCATTTTTCCATAGGAAATATAATTTGGTGAACGCAATAACTTATCGGGGTGAACTAATCAGTTTGCCCTTTCTACACTTGTATAGATTTTCCTGATTATATTTTCATTTTCAGACTGTGGAAGGTTACCTAAAAATCATGTCGAGAAACGTTGTTCCTCCACAAAAAACCACATTCATTCAATACAGACAAGTATCATTCGAACTTACTCTTCACACTACTGAAGTTTCAAAACTTTTGTAATTAATATAAAATTTCGGGAAAATAATGTCTATCTCTACTGGCCTACTATCGTTATACTACAATCTCAATAAATAGTTTTTTTTTATCTCAAGTGAGAACTCGAGAGTAGAAATGGGGTAGAGATAGACGTCGATTCGATACGAAAAATTTGTATCAGGAATATTTTCAGAAATACCTACAAAGGCAAGTGCACTATTTTGCGTAGGTAATCTTCCAATAGTTTCACCCATAATTTTCAACACAAAAGTTAAGTTTAATGGTGCAATTTGTGAAACTATAATCCAAGTATAAGTATGTAACAAAATCCATAAAGTTCAATTCGAATCGGTTGATCTGATAACCCATAACTTGAAATAACAATTAGACTTATAAATTGAATTTGAATTCTATACTGAAGCCATTGAGTATAAATGTTTTCCAAAGCTGACTGATCTCAATCCAATTGTAATTTCTATAATTCCCACACTATGAATTTTGCTTTTAGGGTTATAAGTCTAATCAATAAGTCCAAGCGAATCGAATATTTTGGAAATCGTTGATAATATTATTCGCTTATTCACATGTTTAACATTGCTCGCTGTCTTGTTTTGGTACTTGAAATAAGATCTGTTGAATACCATATACCATATTAAACCGGATGTGTTTATTTCTTTGTTTCCACTGCAGTGAATTCACCTACTTCTGAATTAGAATTTGAGTTTAGAATGATTGATTCATTAGTCTTCCATTTCCTGATTTTCGTTTGTGCATTCTGTAGTATGAAAAATTTTTTCAATTTTGCGTTGACCTGCCACATGAAGGGTTTCTTTACCGCTTAGTAGATCATCAGCGTAAAAATAATTCTCAATAGCTTCACTAGCAACAGGGCATTTCAATGCAATTCTTTCTATTGTATATTACATTCTGATGTTTCAATTAAATCACCTTGTGAAAGCAAGTGATGTATGCCTTTCGATCCACAAAGGCAACAAATCCACGTTTTCGCTGGACATTTTCTGGATCCTGTCACTGGTATATCTGAAACAGTATTTATAGAATTGTTCTGGTATATTAGACTCCTTTGACTTCTGGATATATATTTTTATAAGTAGACTGTAACTTATCAATACACAAAGCTGCCGACTCTTGTGCCAATTCATTTTGAGTTTCTAGACTCCAAGCAGTTTATCAAGCATCTGTGAAAGACATGGACTCTTCCTTACTCAAAAGTTTTTATTGTATCGACATACTTTGTACTTCACATACTATTTTATCGCGCACAGCTTGATCTAGCTGCCAAAGAATCCCGCACAAAAACATATGGCAAATTGGCTCTCGGTCGAATAGGCTGAAATTTTATTATGTTATAGTAGGATGAGTCATTAGAAAAAAGTGGAGTTCAAATGATTTTGTATGTTTAGTTTCTGAGATATAAGCGGCCAAAGTTCGTAGAAACGTCGTATTGGGGTAGGATTGACAAAGAAAAAAACTGTTTTTTTAGTCGAAATAAGACAAAGTAAGGATGAAAATTTATTGATCGGAACTCATAAACATGTTCAATTATAATCTTATTGATGATAGTACATTAGGGTATACGGGGCATAGTCATAAAAATAGTTTTCCGGATTTTTTTCCAGCACTGTTTCAAAACCAACAAGTTATGTTGAAAAGGGGAACATTCTCAATTGAATATTTTGTTAAGATATCATAGTTTCAGTCTATTGTAGGCGAAAAAATGTGTTTTGTTTCTTAATGACTCTCTCTGTTTGAAATATATATTTTTTTAATTTTCGAGTATACCCCTATACTGAAAACAATTGACAGATCGTTTTTTATTACAAAAAAGGAATCAATTGCTACTGCCCATTGAATAGAAGATAGTGTGATCAACTCAATTGTTCAATATTACCTTTCATTTGGCTTAAGGAAGCGTTAAATTTTTTTTCAGGTCATTTACAATGTTTTTCTTGAATATCTAGAAAACTTTAATATCTAGAAAACTTTCCTGTTAATTTGGACCATATTTTACTCACAATATTTTGATAATGTTGACTATCATATACGATAGTTTTATCAACTTTGTATGTTGCGTTTCTGAGATATGCAGTTTACGGTATTACCATATATGGGGTAACCTATCGATTTAACAAAATTTTATGGAACCTTTCGACACATTCAATTCTATTATAAAACTTTTCGAAATCAATTATTTGATACTATGAACAACACAAACCACACTCAACAATAATTTGGAACTCAACAGTACAGACTAAAAAAAACGAATTATAAATAACGACTTCTAACATAAAAGTCAATTAATATTATGGAAATTATAATATAACAATCGAAATTGAAACTAATTAGTTATTAACAACATAATCAACAATTTACATAATGGAAATCTCAAAAAACAAACAATAACCAAAACCCAAATTCAAATAAAATTATTAATATTTGCGCAATCTAAAACATTTCATGGCTAGGGTACTTTAATGTTTCTATTTGAAATTGATATGCGTAATCCTGAACCTGGACTATTACGCTGCCGCTTATTAGCGTCCAGATTTAGGAATGCTATAAAGTATCAACTGTGGATATCCTTTAGTATTATTCCTGATGCACCTGCAAATGAACGTATTCTAGGCTATACTGTACCTGCAAAAGTGGAGCAAGGACAGTGGGATGCTGTTCCCATATTTGCAGCGTACTTTGGTACCTAGGATATGCTCGTCATCAAGAAACAATAAAGTACCCCAGCCATGAACTATTAAACAATGTTTTAGATTGCGCAAATAGACCAATAAATAACAATATTAATAATATTATTTGAATTTAGGTTTTGTTTATTGTTTGTTTTTTGAGAGTTCAATTATGTAAATTGTTGTTTATGTTGTTTATAACTAATTAGTTTCAATTTCGATTTAGAGTTCACTACTACAATACAATAAGATTTTCACTACTTAAGGGTTCTGTGTGTTTCGCTATACAATAGCTTCATCAGGTTCATTTCGATTTGTTATATTATAATTTCCATAATATTAATTAACTTCTTATGTTAGAAGTCGTTATTTATAATTCGATTTTTTTTTAGTCTCTACTGTTGAGTTCCAAATTGTTGTTTAGTGTGGTTTGTGTTGTTTATAGTATCAAATAATTGATTTCGAAAAGTTTCATAATAGAATTGAATGTGTCGAAAGGTTCCATAAAATTTTGTTAAATCGTTGGGTTACCCCATATATTGTAATACTGTAAACATCAAAAATGCATATCTTAAAAATGCAACATACAAAGTTGATAAAATGATCGTATATGATAGTCAACATTTTCAAAATATTATGAGTAAAATATGGTCCAAATTAACGGAACAGTTTTCTAGATATTCAATAAAAACATTGTAAATGACCTAAAAAAAAATGCAACGCGCCCTTTATCTGAGTGAAAGGTAATATTGAACAATTGAGTTCATCGGAATGTTTCCCTTTCTTTTATTCAATGGGCATTAGCAATTAATTCCTTTTTTTGTAATCAAAAAGGATCTGTCAATTGTTTTCATTATAGAAGATACTCGAAAATTTAAAAAAAAACAAAATTTCAAACAGAGAGAATTATCAAGAAACAAAACACGTTTTTTCGCCTACAATAGACTGAAACTATGATATCTTAACGAAACATAACTTGTTGGTTTTGAAATAGTGCTGGAAAAAAAATCCGGAAAAACTATTTTTTTGACTATGCCCCGTATACACCCTAATGTACTATCATCAATAAGATTATAATTGAACAAGTTTTTGAGTTCCGATTAATACATTATCATCCTTACTTTGTCTTATTTCGACTAAAAAAAGAGTTTTTTTCATTGTCAATCCTACCCCAATACGACGTTTTTACGAACTTTGGCCGCTTATATCTCAGAAACTAAACCTACAAAATCATTTGAACTCACACTTTTTTCTAATGACTATTATAACATAATAAAATACTATTATAACATAATAAACAATTATGCTCAACATACATACTTTTTATTCAATACCTTCATAAGTATTACCTATGACATGAAGGGTACAACTCAACTTTTAAGATAATCTAATGGAACACTAGCAAATCTACTTTTCCCATAACTCACAAGTTTCGAGGTTTCCATCAAGTTCCTTGAATTTTGACATATATTTCAGGGCTTTACGTTTTTTTATAGCAATCACTCATACCTGGTACAGCACAGGATAGTAACAGATCAAGCCCGCCCAATTCGACAACTACCAAGAATATTACCATTTGCCAAACATCAGGTGGGAAAGCTTGTCGAGAAAATGTCCAAACCTAGCGTTATCGAAGAATCATCGAGTCCATGGTCCGCTCTGGTGATGTTGGTTTCCAAGAAGGATGGATCCACAAGATTCTGTGAGAATTATAGAAAACTCAATGACTTCACGAAGAACGACAGCTACCCATTACCCCGAATCGACGACACACTGACTACGTTAGCAGGTTTTGAACGCTGGACCTGAAAAGCGGATACTGACAAGGGGGCATACATGAAGACCATAAGGAAAAGACTGCGGAGTGTATCAGTTTAGCGTTATGCCTTCCGGTCTCTGTAATGTTCATGTGAACTTCGAGAGATTGATTGAGCAGATATTGCGTGGGCTCACTTGGAAAACTGACCTGGTGTATCTGGATGATGTCATAGTTTTGACAAGAAATTTCTAAGAACATCTGGCCAATCTGCGTGAAGTTCCCAGACGTTTAAGGAGTGCGAACTTTGAGCTGAATCTTCGGAAGTGTTCCCTATTCCAGAAGCAAGAGGATTTCTTGGGCCACAGAGTCTCAACAGAAGGCATTCAATCAAACGAATTGAAAATACAGGCTATTCGAGACAGGCCGAGTTCAGAGGATAAGCACGAAGTAAGGAAGTTCCTAGGCCTGTGTACCTATTACCGGCGTCCTGTGGAAATATTTGCAGATATGGCAGCTCTCCTACACAAGTTGGCAGCAGATCGAGTCAACTTCCATTGGTCTATCGAATCTGGTGAAGCTTTCCGCAAGTTGGAGGCAGCGCTTTGTTCAAGTACAATCTTGGCATACCCACAGCAAAAATCCTGTGTATATTGGAAACAGATGCGAGCAATACCGGACTTAACCGTGTTATCACAGGCACAAGATGACCAGGAAATAGTCGTTGAATACTGCAGCAGAGTGATGCCCAAGCCTGAAAGAAGTCACTGTCAACAGCAAGGAACTTCTAGCAACAGTCAGGACGGTAGATCACTTCCACAGATACTTATATGGAAAGGAGTTTCGTGGCCCATGGGGCCCTGAAGTGGCTACTGGATGTACTTGTATAGAAAAGCTAAACCAGTACCATTCCAAAATCAAACATCGCCCAGGACGACTGCATAGTGATGCGGATGTCTTATCTGAAACCAAGAAGCATGAAAGCATTGTCAGCGGATTGGATTCCATGAAAGAGTCACCTATATTAGACGCACGAGACTGTTAACTGAAGATGGATGGACCACATCGCATATGAGACAGGACCAGTAAGCCGATCCAAACGTTCAGGCTTTCTACATTGGAAAGAGGACGAACTGGCAGACCCTCCTGGAGATATATTTCGGACAGAGATCCCATCTTCGAACCAATGTGGGCACAATGGTGTTCCCTGGTTGTTGAAAATGGACTACTCAAACGGGTATAGGTATAGGAGTCAGCTGATGGGAGGTCATCAATTTCCCAATTGGTTTGCCCAGGAAAAGAATAAGTGAAGTATTGAAGGAAATTCACGTTGGAAAATCAGGAGTACATCTGGGAGTCAATAAATCTTTGGACAAGTTCAGGCAGAGGTTTTATTGAGTTCAATGTCGAGACGATGTAGAAGCTGGTGCAGAAGATTCCAGAGGGCGCGCCACTAAAGTCCCAAAACAAGGTCCAGGACTAAGATGAAGGTTGTTCACTTCGAAAGACTGAAGCCCTATCCAATGACTTTCGATCGGGACGATCAGAATTAAAGGGCAGTGTTACGGAAATCATGAAATTAAGCAGAGTCTGCTCCTCTGCTGTTTACAACCGTTGATCTGCATTCGTCGGCCGGGCCGTTGATTCGAGAGCCGCCTTTAGAAGAATCGAGAAGGCATGAGCAGGATATAAGAGTCAACATTCCTGTGCAGCAAAACAAAGTAGTACATATTAGCAAGTTTATTCAGTGCATGCCTTTTAAACATGTATTGTATTGTGAGAGTGTATTATTGTGTTGTGTTCCAAAGTGGAATAAACGAACATCGAATTTATTGGAATATTTTTCATTGCAATAAATGAACCCCACATCATGTATGAAAACAAAGTACCTGGAATGTATAACTGACTCGCGGTCCTGGCTAATGAATAATAAGTATTAATTGTTCTATTTTTTGGAATTTCGAGAGCTAGAAAAAGTTGATAATATTTCAAAAGTTCTTTATGTGAATTTTGAGAAAGATCGGCATCACGGTTTAGGGGCACACAGATATACAATAAAAAAATATTCGAGTATTTGGACAATATACAAAATCAGTACTTAAAATCGAAATTAAAATACAAATTTTTTTTCTGCAGAGATTATCAAGGATGTTTAATAATAATTATTTATTTTTTATCAAAATGGGGCTCAGTGGTACTAGCTATTTTATTAAATTTGCCCGATTCTGCATTAGATGCACTAGCTTCCGTTATCAAAACAACTCATGGCAATCTGGGCATTTTTCTCCGTGTCTGAAATCAGCCAAGGTAATTCCCCTTCATAAAGCGGGGGAAATCGTTCAACCCTCTAATTATCGCCCTATAACATTGATATCACACTATCCAAAATAATCGAAAAACTTGTGAAGACTCGCATCATGGCCTTCATAGTACATCACAGCTTACTAAACCACAACCAGTTCGGTTTTCGAAGTAATAAGATGCAAAGTTCAAACTCTTGGAACATCTTTTTGGTCAAATTAAGGATGGAAAAAAGCCTTTAATTGTGTAAGTCACAGAATACTGCTTCAAAACCTTGAATTTTATGTATTTAGAGGATGTGCGCTTGACTGGTTCCAGTTTTATTTGACGAACCGGACACAAAAAGTATTCATCGGACAGAATTATCCATTATGCGGCGTTCCACAGGGGTCAGTTTTGGAACCAGTACTGTTTTTGTTATACCTAAATGATCTAGCGCTTCTTAATATTCAAAGCAAGTTCACTCTCTTTGCTGATGATACCACTATCTTGTGGCAGAGAAAATAATCTTCAGCATTAAAGAAAACCATCAGAACGATTTAGAAAAAGTTAAGGAATGGTGCACTAATTTGCTGCTTTCCTTCAAGGACATTAAGGACCACCAAATTTCTTGGCTTAATAATTGACAACGAGCTGAAATTCCAAGAACACATTTTGTCTCTTAGTAAAAAACTGGCCTCAGGATGTTACGCCGTAAAAATGGCCACTAGCGAGATTGGTTCTGAAACAGCAAAAACAGTTTATTACGCCCTCGGAATTGCCTTCTGGGGCATGTGCAGCCAACAAAGGCTTAATAACATATTCATTTTACAGAAGCGAGCGTTAAGCTGTAGGGTATCTCCCAAACATTCGTGCAAACCGTTATTTGTCTCTGAGAGAATACTCACTCTATCTTCTTTATCTATATTAGAAAACATATGCTTAGTTTTTAAAAACCGTGATAATTTAGCAAGTCATCAGATGCATCACAGAACACGTAGGACAAATAATCTAAATCTACCTCGACTTTGACCAGGAAATCAAGTATATATGAAGGCATAAAAATATATAATCACCTACCCTTACACATAAAGTGTATTAACTCCTTTAAAAAAATTCGGAAGTATGTTAAAGATGTATTACTTGAGGGAGCTTACTATAATTTGGAAGAGTACTATTCAGAGAATTGATAGAGTATGCAGTTTCGTATAATTGTACAGCTACATATGTGTGTTTTTATATGTTAATTTGTTTGTATCTTATGTGTATATTTATTTAAAAATGTTTCATTATGAAAAATTAAGTTTTTAAGCGCAGCTGACGTACTACTCCATCAATGTGTAGTTACTGTAATTGATTTTAATCTTATTTACCCACAATTAATGTTTTTGTTTTTTTTAACTTTCAATAAAAACATGTTTTTTTTACAATTAAGTATATTTCTCTCTCTCTCTCTCTCTCTCTCTCTTTGTGCCCACTGTTTCCACCCGGTGCAAGTTCGACTTCCGCAACCGGCGAAAAAAATTTCGAGGCCCTAAGAGTGGTTTCCGATCCCACTATAAAAGATAAGGTCCCCGTGATCTTAACTCGTACAAGTTTTCATTTAGTTCTGAGGGTTGGTCAAACAACTAAGAAAGCGGTTAAAAACAATTTTACAATTGTTTTACAAAAATATTCGGAATATTACCAGCTGGACCTATCGACATCAATATGAAATTTCTCAGATACCAAAGAAAAGTATCACATCTCACAATCGTTTCATTTTCCGATCTTGAAATCAATGTTTTGTTGGGGAAACTAAAACTCTTACGTCAAAATAATACAATAATATCGTTAATGTGAATTGCCTAAATAAACGTTTCTCCCTCGGAGCCATACTTTTTTCACATATTTTCTTTTTGTTGAGAGGAATGTAAAACATTTGCTCGGTGGCGCCAAGTACGTATGGTCAAAGTATCCGCACCAGAGGCGTACGGCATCTTTCAAACCAAGACTAACCACTACATAAGGTTTTTCAGCGCCTTCAAAATGTATTGCTTTGCTATTGGTTCGTAGAATAATAATAATAATAATAATAATACTAATAATGTTTATTTACATACAACGACAAAAAGTACAATAGAGTGTATAATGGAGGTAATGTAAATAAACAGTGAATATCACAGAAGCTTTAGTTCCTAGGGAACCATCGCTTGTACGTGATTTCAGGTGATTTTATGTTGTATAATTGATAGACATAAATGAAAATTAGTAATAATAAATCATTTAAAAAGAATAGAATAAACATAATTTGTGATGAAATGATTGTAATTATAAATATAAATAGCAGATGAAGTGCTATGAGCAAACGTGTAATTACATATGTGCATATATTTAGGTATATACATAGACAATGATCGTGGACATTCGTAAACATGGAAGAGAAATACTAGTAACGACTAGTTTCAATGCCAATGAATCCCAAATTGAATTCATAAATTTATTTCCTGTTTTTTATTTCTTTTTTTGAGATCGGTCTATTTCTACGACCAGGGCTAAACACTGACGCCAGTGTGCACACTACCCCCAACCAGAAATTTTGCCGAATCCTCTGGTGTTTCTAATCAAAGGAGAGGATCTTTAACGAGCTCAACATCCATGAACTGGAGACCGCCATCTTAACGTCCCTCAGGAAGGACGGCATATCTATCTTCATATCTCGTGCTCCTTGATATTACGCCTGTAGCTGTGAATATTCTACTTCGCTGCAGTTATTCGGGGCATTTTTAACGCGAGTCGTCTATCAAATTTTCAGGGATACTGTTCAGATTGTTATCCCGTAGCGTGGCGGCACCATCGGATCACAAGCAAAACTAAACTTCCGTTACTTTTTAGTAGGACGAAACGAAAAATTCAAAATATAATTCTTGCTAAATTAGAGTAACTTGACGTTATGAAAAGTTTCATTCTCGTACATCTGATATCTGACATATGATGGTCTGGAATTTATCTGAGAATATAATTCACATGTCACATGGTACATTTTCGACTAATTTAATTGGCTGAGATGATAAAACAACAGAGTAGAAGGGGCTATCAAATCGATGATATTTCCATTATCACTGTTTCTAATGAAAATTGTCAACTGTTTCTAATGAAAATTGTAGACTGTCAGTCATGCATTATATATTATCTCACCAAATATATTTCGTGCAATGATTATTCATCGGTGATATCACTCGTTAAAACCGATGAAAATAAAACTCCTGCTGCGCAGTCAGTCTATTTTCATCGGTTTTATCTCGTTGCTATAATATAACCGATTATAATCATAGCACTTGTTAAATTACCCCCGATAATAATAATAAATCCTAATGATGAATTTGGGAGAATAGAACAATTTTTAGATGCAATCTTCAACTGAAATCAATAAAAAAATCTATAGGTAAAAAGGTGCCTTTTAGATAAGATATTTTTGACATTACCTCAGTGGTGAGTTAAGTGGTATTGAAAGCTCAATTGTCTTTCATATCCACACTATTTTTGGGCCCGGTTACAGCATAATAATTACTTGATATAATGAAAAATATGAAGAACACAAAAAGAACACACAAGAATCGATGAAGTACAAATTCATATATTGAAAAGTTGTGAAAAGTGTTTGTTAACCTTCCTGATCAAGGAATTTGAAGAGATAATTTTTTCAGTTAAACTAAAGATTACTGTTCTGAAATCTCTTCATAAAAAAGGTAATAAGTCGCACAGATATATCGAATTTCAGACCAATCAGCCTACTAACAAACATTTTTGGAAATAGTAATGGCTAAACGATTAGTTTCCATTTCTGTAAATTTCAATTAAATTTGGAAAAAAATCAATTGAACAGCTTGAGTTCATTTTGTCAAATAAATATTGGATGTAATGGAGAAAAAGGAAGATCTATCCTATGGATCCATGAGTTTATCTGAAGCTTCCGACAGTCACGATCATGATATTTTATTACAGAAACTTAAAAAATGTGGAAATTCTTAAGACTTGTTTGATTCATATTTGAAAAACAAAACGGTAGAACTCAATCAAACAGGCCTTGAGTACGTTTATGGGGGTAGTATTCTTGATCCAGTTATTATATTTATCATTGATATAAATAAAGTTATAACAGATACAAAATCTGCTCACATAGATCAACTATGCTGATGATACCAACATTTTGATAACAAATGCCAACTTATCTGATATAATAAAAAACGATATCAAAATAATAGAAATTCCAAATATAATTTCCTGGAAACACGCACAGATCTTGAATAGATAAAAAATCATATTTATGAAACAAGATTTAAAAAACATCTACATTTGATGAAATTTTATAACAATATTCCACAATATATAAGAAATATTGAAGCCAATTTCTGAAGTTGTAAAAACAAAATATGTGATAATCAAATCAAAGTATACTTTATTGTCGAAGATATATATAATCTCATAGACAAAGCCTGGTAGAATAAAAAGTACATAAACTATAATTAAAAAAAGAATTACAAAGTACAGTCATATAACTAATAAAATAATATAATAATAATGTAGATATAAAATGCTGCTAAGGTTGATAAAAGGGATATTAAAAAAATTTGTAAATCACAGAATGCCTATTACACAACCGATAGCATGTCTTCTCATAACAATTGATCCTCATAATATTCCTGCATGTTGTAGTAGGCCTTCTCAAGGAGCAATCAATCAATCAATCATGCTTTATTGTCAGAAGATACAAAAATCTCATAGACAAAGCGATATATAATGATTATAGCATATAAATGAACTCCTATAAACATAAAAATATATAAGCATATTTGAGCACATATACAGACATATAGATATATACATATATACTAAGGGTCAAAATGTAATAAACATAGAACATATAATATAAGACAATTTCTTCACATTGTCAGGTCATAAAAAAATTATTATATTGAACTGAACAAGCATAAATATATAAAATATAAATATAAAATAATTATAATTATAGGTTTGTAAAATAAGATATACATACAGTTATTACTCACAATATTTGACTAGTTTGACGATGATACTTCAACTTACTGAATCTAGGAAGAATTCTTCCAGTGTATAATAGGCCTTCTCAACCAAAAGCTTATTTACTTCTTTTTTGAATTTATTGAGATCCCGAATCTCCCTTATTCTTAATGGCAGGTGGTTATAGATTTTTCTGCTTTGGTAGATGAGCGACTTCTGAGTAAGAGCAGATGAAGGTTTCAAAAGAGAAATCTGATTAGGGCGACGGGTACTATATGAGGGGGAGCAAACTAATATGTTCTTGTATTTTTATGCAGAAGGCATGCCGTTTCTAATATAAAAATACAAACCAGAGTTAAAATTTTTGTTTTAAAAATAGTGGACGACAAGAGTCCCGGTACTTGGCTTTACATATATATCTCATTGCCCGTTTCTGTAGCAAGAAGACCATGTTGAATCGGTTTTTTGAACACATACCCCAGAAGGAAATGCCATAACGAAGGTGTGACTCTATCAGTGAAAAATATACCTGTCTGGCATTTGTGATGCACAGCTCATTTGATACAATTCTGACTGCATAACAGCCTGAAGCTAGTTTCTTGCACAATTGACTAATATGACCTTCAAAAGCTAATTTATCGTCGATATGTAGTCCTAAAAATTTAATGTCAGAGACATTGGGGATAACTTCATCAGCTAGATTGACATCATCATTTAGAGTACATTTGAATGATACAATGTTTGTTTTCCTGATGTTGAACGATAAAAGATTGGCATCACACCACTCTTTCACTTTCTCTATATCCGCGCTTATAACGTTATGAAGCTCTGCGCTATTCTTGTTGTGACATAGTATCGTCGTGTCATCTGGAGCCTTATGTTATCGAGCGATAGTTTCTGACTTGCAGACATTTTTTAATTGAATTTTATTTTTGTGTTGGTCGCATCGGGAGGTATAGAAAAATTGCCTATCCTGTGTTTCTATCACCTGGGGAAACTTTTTGAATATGTTTTAAAATGTATGTGAATCTTTTCAATGTAGACCTAACGACATTTCATAATTTCAGGATGTAGAAGTGATGAAATAACGGCAGAAAAGTGTCATAGTTACTTTTCACATACATATTCTTCGCACTATCATTATTGCTAATTTGTGTGGTAGAAGGAGAAGAATTTATGTTAACCATTCATCTGTTGATTCACTACAATACTTTTTTCATGCAGCATTTTGCTTGTTGTTGAAAGACATTAGACAAAAACCCAGAGTCGGATTAAGAGGGGGGGCAAACGGAGCTGCAGCCCCGGGGCCTCCACAAGAGAGGGGCCTCCACAAGAGAGGGGCCTCCACAATATAAATTTTTAGGTAAAATTTCCTAACAAATACCGAAGGATATGCAAAATTATATATAAAAAATCTGACAACGAAAGAGCAGTTCTCCCACTTTTTCCTCTCATTTTTCGTTTTAAACATTCAAAAACATATTTCGTATTCTTGTCAAAATCCATGGTTAATATTAATTTCCGATCTGATGAATCATGTGTATATGCGAGAAACAATCACCAAGTAAAACATCATACTATTATACAAAATATTATATCGTATCGAAATTAGCTGTAAAAACAAGAACAATTGAATTTAAAAAAAAATATACTTTTTTTTTTCATTAAATGAAGGATTTTCTGTCGATGTATTCTTCGAATGACACAAGCGATCTAGATACACAATGAAATTCAATAATCATAAGCAAAAGAAAATAATATTTCAATTTATGAATATGACTGCATCAAATTATTTATAAGAGCCCTCTGCGCATTCCGTAATAGAACAAAAGTTCAAATTCTGTCGACTATTTTTCTGCCGATTCTACAAACACTTTGCCCGTCTATACCTGTTTTTCCTATTTATTGGCGTTGACAAGTGTCCGCTGAGTGGCGCGCTTGTAACAGAGAAATCCCCGAAATCTGAAAGTGTGAGTCTAAGAGAAGGATGACATTCCGCAACAAATGTAAATCCTTCTGAAAAGGACTATCTATCTATCTATCTAAGATGTTCTACTAGCAAATTCTTGAAAACCAAAATTTCAGAGCTACATTCTCAAACATTGAAATTGCAGTGATTATTTTTTGACATTGCTAGAAACCAATGGAAACGTTCATTTCAAATAATTCATATACGTTTTGGCCAATCAATAGTGGGAATATTCTACCTAGAAAATTGTCGCGGGAATAATTTGAGGTATTTTGTTTTTATTGTCTGACAACCTATATTTTTAATTTGACGTGTGTCATCAATTCGCATGAAAAGTGTGAAATGAATCAAAACCGGTTCAGTATATTATATAATTTTGCAAGGAAATGTGTTTATGATCGTAACATCAAAAAATAATCTAAAGAATACCACACGAGAGTTCGATATAGTAGAAAATAATTATCTAGATTTCTTTCTCAAACTTGTTGGCAACAGTCACTCGAGCCAGTTGGTCTCTCTTGTCTATTGGGAAGGAAATCGACCGATGAGGGCACCACCGTTTTCTACAAATGGCGGCATTATACAGGCTTCAGTAATATTGGAATTTTGTGTTTACATTTTTATTTGTGTGTTTAATAACATTTAGAACTTTTTAGTGAAGTGGTGGATAATATATTGTGACTGAGAAACGTTTAATAGAGATCTATTGCGATTGAAGACGTGACAATACCCTTATTTGTTGAAATATTCAATTTTCCTAACCTGTTCATTTTGGGTTTTAGATTTGTTCTGAAGTTTTGGTGGATTGACTTTGATATTCATTTTCTTTCGAGTTTTCCAGGTATTTAACTGATCAATTACAATCTTATTTACTGATATTATATATTTTTTAGATACATTAACATGAATTTCTACCTAGGAATAGACAAGTTGTTCATGTATTTGGAGGCTACTCCAAACTCACGATGCATCAATGAAGGACAGGCAGTTTTGAACGCTGGCCACATTGTCATGTGTGGGAAAAAAGTCCTCAAAGTCTCGAACTATTTGCCCTCTGTTTGGAAAGCGGCGGACTTAATAATGCAATGGTTATAAAGGAGGTGATTGGCATTCAAAAGCAGTAAAATATTTTTGGCCCAAAGGATTCACAAATAAGTAAGTCCATTTGTTATATTCAGCAATTTCAATCTAACTCTGAATAACACCTACAATTTTCTTGGTCATTTGTGAGTGATATTTGAAAAATCTTGTTTGGAAACCCCAATTCATTTTTTTTAATAGGTCCACCAGGCATGGGATCAATACTGAATCAGAGGCAAGAGCCTCATATGCTTTGAGGAATAGTTACGTCAAAGAAATTGTTGTGAACATTTGTAAAGAGCAGCCATGGCTGGCTTATTCCTCAGAGGAATTGTTAAAAATGGACTACCTGTGAAACTACTGGAAATCAAGTGCCCTTTCATAGGTTAGTAGTCGATAATTGTGTAAGTAGTGTCTTAATACACTGTTTTTTATAGGCAAAAAGAAACCTGTCATTGAATTCGTTCATGAATGCAGTTACTTGATTATCGATAATGATCGGCTATCGTTGAGGAAAAAGCATCCATATTATTGCCAGGTTCAACTAGGAATGGAGATCCAAAGACTTTTTGAATATAGTTATCAAGCATCATAAAACGTTTAGCAATATAATGTTGCAGACAGTTTATTTGAACAAATTGTTGCATGTAATTCGTTTATATAAACAATAAAACTTGATTTTCCAATTTAATTTTTTATCGTAAGTAATTTTACTGTATTTATTTATATATATATATATATAAGCAACTTGCAGGTACAATCAAGCGTTTCTTCCACTCTAAGCACCTCACTTTGCATTTCACATGAAACTTTTTGTCACTCGCAAACTTATACATTACAACCTATCTTCAAACAATCACACATAGATCCTACCCGTCTTCTAAATATGAAAATCTTTCTCAACATCAAACCCTGTTATCAATCTTACTTATCTTATTTATTCAACTTATACAAATTCTTATCAGTCTGTACCATTATCATTTGTCGTTTTTATTTTTCTTCTACTTTGCTCTAATATGTAATTCTTTAACGACTTTGTCGTCGATAACATTAATTTCTTCTGACAGTAAAATAAGCCTATCTAATCCAGTCACGTAAGGGGTTTCACTTCGGAATGAAAGATAATAAGCTATAAACCTTTGTTTTGGTTTTTCAAACCTCTCATAAGATCTCGTGTCCGCGTCTTGAAATATTCAAGGTCAAATGTCGCAAAAATTGGTTTTTCGTAAATATCTCACTTCCTATGCTCCCAATGATATTTGCATTCATTATGTAGAGCATAAAATTCTCTACAAATTTTGTTTGAAGCAATTTTTCATACGTTCAACCGTTTTTGAGAAAGAGGGCGAAGTTGTCGGTTCCAGCATTTCATTTTGTAGTACCCAACCCCATTCCTGGGGTTCTAAATCGTTCCATAACCAAGTTTGAATCTAGTAGTAGACACGATTTATATGTTGATGAGCTGCTGCACTAAAGAATAAGTGAATAATTAACTTTATAAGCCGTACTATGTTATAGGATTCACGGTTGACTTTGCGTTATGACATGTAAGACTGAGCGCTCCGCACTCTATCTCAAAAACGGTTAAATGTATAAAAAACTAATTGCAACAGAATTTTTAGAGAATTTCATGCTCTACAACTTCTATAATAAATGCAAATATCATTTAAAGCATAGGAAGCGATATATTTACGAAAAACCGATTTTTTCAACCTTGAATATCTCAAGACGATGACACGAGATCTTATGAGAGGTTTGAGCCAACTTTAAAATGCCAAAACAAAGATTTATACGAATTTATAGCATATTATCTTTTGTTCCCAGATTTTCTCCCCTTTTGAAAACTATTTTGTTCCATTAATCTTGATCGATTGAAACTCAAAAATACTTAAAATAACTAGAATGTGCAGTATTATGTCAAAGTTTTGTGAGATTTGTTGTCACATTCTCTTCCTAAATGCCACGTACCTACAGGGATGATACGAAATATCATAGTTTTTTCCTCAACACACTATCTTCAGTAATCAATTTTTTTTCTATAGCTTTGTAAACATAGGGAAATTTTTGAAGCCATCCCTGATGGGTACAAAACTTGTATTTGTAAAAAATGGATGAGT
This sequence comes from Gonioctena quinquepunctata, assembly GCA_018342105.1. Classification (NCBI taxonomy): domain Eukaryota; kingdom Metazoa; phylum Arthropoda; class Insecta; order Coleoptera; family Chrysomelidae; genus Gonioctena; species Gonioctena quinquepunctata. Next base: position 174,296 of record JAFIRS010000478.1, read on the forward strand.
AAACATCTTTACCTTTGAATTAGTATCCCTTAACAAGGAGTTGGTGTAAAATAAATAAATAACAATTTTGCAAAAAAATTTCGAAATCTGTGTGAGTATACTTCAAGTCTATTCATTCTGAATTATTAATTATATTTTCAGTAGTTCGAACTTAATAAATATTTGACTCAGTACATAAAAGAAACACTAACAGGTACATAATATGAATTTATTTATATTATAATAAAACAGACATATTGTACATATTGTAAAAAAGTTAAAAAAAAAGTATTGTTACAGTAATATTTGGAACATTTATTGTTACATTATTGTTAATCCATTCAATACATTCATGATGACTAGTAATATCAAGAATATCTACATCTTAAATTTCGTTAAAACGAGTATCAATTCAGTAATATTTGGAATATCTATTGGTACATGCAATAATCCATTCAATACATTGATGATAAATTTCAACATCATGAATATCTACATCATAAATCTAGTTAGAAAGGTTAAATAAAAATATTGATACAATAGGTAATCTACAACATAAATCTTGTTCAAAATATAAAAATATCAATACAGTAATATTTAGAACATATATTGGTACATGCAATAATCCATTCAATTCGGCGAATACCCCAATGGATGAAGGTAAGTTCAACAGAAGCTTATATCCCCACTTCATTTTGAAGAATTAATTGGTTGTTTCATCCATTCTGTGTAAACTGTTCAGATGCTAGATGAACATGAAAAAAAAAAGAAAGATTATTAAAGTAGTCCATGCCACGTATAGTTCTAATTAATTAGTAGAAAAAATTAAGTCTGCTCCACAGTAAGAAGCATTTATTTCTAGGAAAAAAATAGCAATTCATTTCGGCAAAGTATTTTGCCATCTTCAGGCTCTCTAAAATATACATAAAAACGATACAAAGGTGAACATCGTAAAAATTGATAGAAGAAATAAACAACATCACTGACTTATAGCTCGTCCAGTATTGAAACGACCGTTTGGTAGGTAGAGCGGACACAATTTGATGTGGCTGCTTATGCTACGGTGAATCTTCACCAGTGTCTTGTCATGCAGCGTTTGAAAGGTTAGGTTTGTTTGATTAATAAATAGGTAGTACAGTTATTTATTCAACTTTGCAATAGTTTACTTGTTACCTTGCCAAAATGCCCTCTGGCAGATTTGTCGAAAAATATTTTTTCCATTCAGAAGTTATAGGAGTGTAAGTTCTCTACGTCTCGTGTATCGCCTATACCAAATAATTTGGTACGCCTATGGAATTTCTATTGATAGCCACAGTTAGACAATGGTTTGGGAATCTTCGAGAAAAATTGGTTGTTAGGTAGGGGAAGGCCAAAGTGGTCGTTTCAATACTGGACGAGCTATACATCAACATTGAAGTTAAAATGTCAACTCATTAATTTAGTTGATAACCTTTGTTATTAACTTTTACGATGGCCACTCTTGTATCATTTTTATGTATATTTTAGAGAGCCTGAAGATGGCAAAATACTCTGCCAAAATGCCTTGCTAATTTCTTTCCTATAAATAAATGCATTTTACTGTGGACCAGACTTTATTTTTTCTACTAATGAAAAAAAAAGTTTGATAATTTTTTTCAAGGGATAAACAATATTATGACTTTTTTAATGAAAAATCAAAGAGGCTTAAAATATAAATTAAAAAAATCAAGCATTTCACTTTATATTTCTGATAAAATAACCAGAGGTTGTGAGGTATCCCATGTTACATTTTTCATATAAAGTATGGAGTAATTTTCGAATGTTTTGAAAAAAAATAGAAATAACTAAATCTTCACCTTCATTGGCAAATGCCACGGTGCCAATCAAAGGACGCTTGTGATCTCGGGGATTACATAGTTCTTTGATATATTCTGTATACTGTGCATGTTTACATATATATAAAATATAATATATATTATATATATATATATATATATATATATATATATATATAAACTAGCTGGTACCCGCGACTTCATCCGCGTAGAATTGGTATTTTTCCTGTTTTTTTTGTGTTGTTTCATCTAGCTTATGCCTGTGGCTTCCCGTTTCCCAGTATGCCGTTATCTCGTTTGGGTGCCATAATTGATTTTACAGCGACAGTAACGTTCTGTGACGACTATTACAAATTCACTAACCCCTTTTCAACCCTTTAGGGACAGAATTTTCAAGTTAGGTTGAACACGATTTCTTCATTTGTAATAGAGAGCCAAAACACGAATGTTCATGATCGTAACTCGAAAACTAACTGAAGCCCCATACAAATTTTCACTCCCTTTAGGGTATGAATTTCTAAATTCACTGTAACAAGTATCTCTTCATTTGTAACAAAGACCTCAAATACCAATTTACATGAGTCTAACCTAAAAACTAACGGAACCCTCATACTAACTGCCAACCCCATTTAACCCCCCATTTCACAACGTCAGGGATTGAATTTTCAAAAACACAGAAAAACGTATTTCTTCATTTGTAATAAAGACCTCAAATACCAATTTTTATGAGCCTAACCTAAAAACTAACGGAACCCTTATTCTAACTGCCAATCCCCATTTCACACCGTCAGGGGTTGAATTTTCAAAAACACAGAAACACGTATTTCTTCATTTGTAACAAAGACCTCAAATGCCCATTTTTATTACCTCAACTTAAAAACTAACGGTAGTCCTATACAAAATTTCGACCCCCATTTTAACCGCTTTAGGGTTGAATTTTCAAAAACACGTGTTTAATTGAGAGAACTCCAAAGCACTATCCTACTAGCATTTAGAAAATTGCATATGTATAGTCTGCACTTTAGATTGAAATATACTTTTATTTAAACTAAACCTACCTTCTCCGTAAACTTCATTCACAAGTGTGTGGCACTTCCTTCCATAATATCTAAAGTTTCTATACTTGAACGAGGATTATCAGTTCTTTCCTGTGCTGGTCTTTTTGGAGTTATACGCTTGATCCCTTCTTCTCGTTTGGCAAATTTAAACTCGGAACCGCTATTCTTTTCAGCCTAGGCTTTTGAGTTGCAGAATCTGAAATCATCATTATCTTTATTTGACTCCTATATGAAGAGGTAGAAAAACAAAATAAGATTCCTCCAGATGACTGCCATCAATTATATTCCTAGTATACAATGAAAAACTAGTTTTAGACCAGTGTATAAAAAAGACACACTATTTCAGACATTGACAGAAATTACAAGTGGTGAAAAAATTATATTTTACAAAACTACGTTATCCTAATCATATTATTTATATGTCTGTTGATAAAAATGAAATATTTCACAAAGAATACATTGAAATGAATATATAGGCATACTGGCAATTAGATTTCGTTGTACTAACCTGGTAAGATGAAATCATCCCTTGCGAAATGAAGTAAACATACCACTGCCGCTCTCGAGCCTGGTATTTTTTAGTTTAAATTTTTTATCCAAGCCTTATATTGTAAATTTTTGCCCGGAGTCCAAGTTTAGTGACTCCATATATTGCTACTCCTTCTTTTCAGGAAACTTGTGAAAAGAGAGGTTACAAATTCACGCTACTCCTGCTATTACAACCAAACGCACAACAGTATATATGGCTCGGCGAACGAACTTTCGACATTGTCTTCGGTATAAAAAAATTCCAATTTGTTGTTAGCTAGTATTTACACAGCAAATCGTGAAAATAACACAACAGTCATATGGCGGCAATATAAACGAGCCTGCACTTGACAGTTCAGTTCATCTCCGACAGGGGTCGTATCAGGATGATTAATTCTCCAATTGCCTGGCAACAAGTTTTCGAAAATCTGTCGAATTATTTTCACTCTCTTGTGATATTACAACTGAGAATGTGATGATGTCAAATTGCACTGGAAAGCGCTCATTTTCCAAAATGAAAAAAATAGGCGAATTACGATGAGACAAAGCCGCCTATCAAAGTTATCGCTTCTTAGCATTGAGAATGATTTTCTCCGGATGCTGGATTTGACCGAAATCATCAATGATTTATCGTCGAAAAAAGCTCGCAAGAATCCCTTTGTTTGCGCTGTAATTTAATTTATTTCTTGTATTTTATTATACCTACATATGCTCGTGTCGAAATAATTTGATTTGTTCCGCAATAAATGAAAAAAAAACTTGTTTGAAAAATAATTAGGGGCCTCCACTCCTTTGTTGCCCCAGGGCCTCCACACCTTTTAATCCGGCCCTGCAAAAACCAATGAGAATGTTTTCAAATTCAGTGCTTTATAAATTAATTCCAAAGTACTACAATTTTCTACTTAACGGTGGAAATTTTTCCATTTTTCCAAGTTCCAGAAGTTGATCACTCGAAAGTGACATAAGCATACTGAATAAATTGAGTACTTTATGTAATAATTAGCTACAATAAATAACATAATAAATCCGGCAAATCATAGAGAATAGAAATCACATCATGAGGTGGGCTTGATTCGTGAAGTTTTAAGTGTGATTTTCTCAAGTCTCAAAGTGACCTTCTGTGTGTCATGGATAATGATGAACAACAGTTGGGGAGTATGCCAACCATACAAATCTCCCAAACACACATTTACACCAAATACCTTTAACTACGTTCCATGTGTTTGTGAATACAAACCATACATTCATTACTTTTTTTTACTTATTACACATAAAATGTAAAAAATCTTCAACAACGAAATAAAGAGAACTGGAATCCTACAATCTTGTAGATTTTTAGTAAATAATATACTTTTCTCTGTGGGCGTAATTTCTTCCGGATGATTTACTCGAACTACACGTTCTTGTATCTCTCGCAGTATGAAATAAAGATTATTATTATTAATGATTAATATTTGTCCACCACCACCACAAGTTGGTGGGAGGGTTGACGACAGACTTGGTGGTAAAGAATGCCTGAGAAAACAATGCAAAACTGAGGATGAAATGGCCATGATGAAGAAGAAAACCTCACGCATAAGTCCAGGATGATATTTTATCCGATCATTCAGATGGAAACGCAATAAAATGAATGGTTGATGACGAGAATATCCTGTAGGCACTTAAAACACTCATGACGCAGCAGTAAATGACTGAACTGGCAATACCAGAGACGGAAGGCATAACTGGAATGATGATGATGTGACTGTTATTTATATTCGCAGATTCAAATATAGAAACAACCTTCGTGAAAGGAAGCAACAACCAATCATCAAGGGGATGACAAAAAATCTCACGAACCCCGTTGGAGCAGATCTAGTTGCCAAATATGGGAGATTGTTAAGATTGTGAAGATGCCAAACATCAGCTACGCAGACCTGCTGAAAAAAGTGAGACATTCAGTGAATCCTAGCAAGATTAAAGTTGAGATTGAAGACCTGAAAATGTGGAGGGTCCTGCTCACCTTACAGAAGGAAGTCAACAAGCTAGAAGCTCTCAGAGAAAAATTGAGGGAATCGTTCCAGAAGTATCGAATTCACTTTTGATAAGCAAGATCGTACTTCATACTGAAATCCCAGATGAGCTAACGACCATCGAGAAAGTGAGAGATACCATTTCGAAGTCTATTTCGGCGAACCGAGAAGATATAGAAGTGAAAGCTCTCCGACATGTCATAGTTGTACTCAGCGAGGCTGATGCTTGAAAATTGAGGTACGAAAAGGGTATGATTGGATGGAAGCACTGTAGAGTTCAAGGAAGGAAAAAGGAACTGAAATGATTCAGGTGCTAGAAGTATGGATACACAAATGCACAGTGTTTGAAATGTACCCAGTAAGGTAACAAGAGGTGCACCAATCTGGAAACCTAAAGTATTTAGATAATATTGAGGTGGGAAACAGGATGTTCCTATACAGAATGAGAACATCAGTTAATATTGAGTATCTATAAATCAACACACCTTCAGGGGGTGCCCATGCCATAACCAAGCACTGACAAACCAAACCGTTACACTATCAAAAACAGAAAAAACTTGGTGAATGATGACGGCCTAAACACTGTTCACCTTTTATAAAAATGGTGTTTACCTTTTATGAAAACTGTGAGCTAGTAGATTTTGAAGACATATTCTGGAAAATTGGAAGTGCAATAAGGCTTAACAAAAGAAAGGCACTCGTAGTTAGTGATTTCAATGCAAAATCACCTTGTTATAACAGACAAAAGGGGCAGATAGTCACACAATGGTTGACAGAAAACGATTTGTTAGTGGTGAATGAAGGAAGCAAGCGCTCATTTCAGACACTGGGTTATACCTCCATACTTGATCTAACGTTAGCCAGTACATACAGTGCTTCTCAAAAGTCCCCTCCCCCCCTCTTATTTTTGGAACGATTATACATAAACAAGTGAAATTTGGAAACTGAATATTGAAGGTTGTAAACTTCCCTACTAGTGATGATAGATGACGAAATCGTCAAAGATGACGTCACAAGGCCATTGTGACCAATAATGTTAAATGGAACTCTACGGCAAGCGACATCTCTTTTAAAAGGTATCGAAAAAACCTTTTCAATGATACTAATTTTGTTTGTGTTTATGGCAGTTTTGGCAACTCGCTTTTAAAAAACGCAAAGCTGTGATGAATTAAATCAGTTAATACTAAAATTCCAAATTCAAGCTCCGCCTCTGGATAGTTGTCAAATAAGCTGACGTTTTTGTTAGTCTCCCTAATTCGACGTTTTTGTAATTGTCTAAGTTTTTGTATATTTAATAATTTGTGTATTGTTGATCGAACGTTCAACTGTTTTAGCAGCTTTTGGTACTTTTAATATTTTTGTACATTTTAATAATTTGTTAAACTGTTGTGAGCTGAACGTTTAAGTGCTTCAAGAAGCGAAATGGTACGTGCTTTAGGTGATAAAGTAGCAGCGATCCTAATTCTTGGTGAAACTGGACAAAATATTCATACAGCAGAACGCATTTTTAATGAGAGGTTTCCCGATCGCCCCGTTTCGAGGACTTATTTAAGGGAGCTCCTTCGTAAGTTTGAAACAAGGGGTAGTATTAATGATGCGAAACGATCTGGCAGACCACAAATTTCTGATGAGAAAAAAATTGATATACTGGCAGAAGTAATAGTTAATCCTACTTCTTCAACAACTCACGTTGCATCTACCTGTGAAGTCAGTCGAAGTACAGTAAACAGGGTGTTGAAAAAAAACAAATTTCATGCATACAAATTAAAAATGGTTCATCAACTCTCAGACGACGACCCAGACCAAAGATTAGAATTTTGTGAAAAAATGGAAACTAAAATTAACCAACAGCCAGACTATGTCAAAACAATTTGTTTTAGTGACGAAAGTACTTTCTATCTAAATGGAAATGTAAATACATAGAATGTGAGGTATTGGAGTGACGCAAATCCTCACCTGTTTCATGAAACACATACCCATTTTCCCCAGAAGGTGAAAGTTTGGGCAGGTATACTGGGAAACCACATCGTTGGGCCTCTTTTTTAAATACTCATTTAACTGGTGAGGTTTATTTGGAGCTGTTGCAAAACGCAATAGAACCGTTAATCCTTGAAATTTTGGAAGATAATCCAGATGAATTCGGCAATTTGGAAATAACATTCCAACAGGATGGTGCTCCCCCACACTATTACGGTGCAGTAAGACGGTATTTGGATGAGGAGTATCGTGGTAGATGGATTGGACGACGAGATTCAACGGGATGGCCAGCTCGATCACCGGACCTCACACCTTTGGATTTTTTTCTGTGGTGGTACCTTAAATCGAAGGTTTACGCCACTGAACCTGGCAATATTGACGTTTTAAAACAACGTATTGTTGCAGAATGTGAGGCTGTTTCCGCAGACACATTTGCAAAAGTACGAGAAGAGTTTGAAAATAGGATATTTCACTGTCAGGAAGTAAATGGAGGTCACTTCGAGCAATGTCTTTAAGTAGATACTGATTCTCAAATCTGTAATGAATATCGTACTGAATGGAATTTAAATTTTAATGGGTACTAATGAGCCATTAAAACTGCCACAAACACAAACAAAATTAGTATCATTGAATAGGTTTTTTCGATACCTTTTAAAGGAGGTGTCGCATGCCGTAGGGTTCGATTTAAAATTATTGGTCACAATGGCCTTGTGACGTCATCTTTGACGATTTCGTCATATATCATCACTAGTAGGGAAGTTTACAATCTTTATTATTCAGTTTCCAAATTTCACTTGTTTATGTATAATCGTTCCAAAAATAAGAGGGGGGGAGAGGACTTTTGAGAAGCACTGTATATCAAAATGATGAAAATGAAGGCTGGTAGGTCGAGAAGCTAACAAGCAAAAACTACAGGATTGGATGAGGCTGGACCATGAAGAAAACTTACATCGCGCCCTTGTTAAGATTTCACGATCTATGATCAAACTATGCCCAGAAGAAGCAGTACAAAGAAGCCACGACCGGTCTATTGGTGAAATGAGCATATTTCTCAGAAACGTAAAGACTGTTATTGCAGAAGGCGGATTTATACGAGAAATGTTAGAAAAAAACCGCCAAGAACCCAAATGGCTATGCATACCATGGAAGAAAATCTTCGAATATGCATATATGGATAGACTTATGAGTTTTTTAACCAGACACAATATTATCACAGAAAAGCAACAGATCAACTAATTCGGCAGCGATTTATTTTGTTGAGGCTCTGGTGGAATATCTGGAGGCTGGAGAGTGTCCTGTTGGGATATTTTGCTGCTAATTGGTATGGTATCTATTGGTATGGTATCAGGGGGGTTGCTTATGACTGGATTTATTCATTTTTACAGGATAGGCAACAATATGTATCAGTAACTCATATCAAAGAGAGCACTTGTCGGAGGTATAACTCCGAACTTCTCAATACTACCATGGGTGTGCCACAGGGATCCGTACTGGGCCTTGTACTGTTTTTATTATATACCAATGAATTGGAAACCTTTCTAAGTCCGTTAGATCTAGCTATGTACACGAACGATACGTCCCTGATAGTTTTTGCTAATGATGATAATTTACTGATTGCCAACTGTAAAAATATCCTTCAGTCAGTCATTGATTGGTGTGGGACCAACTGTCTACTCCTCAATGCTAATAAAACTCAATTGGTGCGATTTCATTATCTCCAGAAACATTGTTCATCTGTGCAATTCAGCATCAAAGATGATGAAATTCAGAATGCAAGTGAAACCAAGTTGGGTATCAGCATCGGTTCTTGCCTGAACTGGAAAAAACACTGTTATGACCTGATATGCAAAGTTAATTCAATGTGTTATTCCTTGAGGAATCTCAGAGACATTCTAACAGAACCTCCTCGCCCTGTATCATGCTCAAGTAGTGTCCAGGTTGAGATATGGTATATGTCTGTGGGGTAACTCTACGGCGGTACCAAACTTATTTAGCACAAAAACGTACTGTGAAGGTAATAGCTAGAGCACCTAGAAAATTTTATTGTAAAACATTATTCAAAGAATTCAAAATTATGACACTTGTCTCTCTATTATATTCAAAATGGCTGTATATGTTTTAAAAAATAATCAAAAATTCATGACCAATGGGGTTGTTCACGAAATGAATACACGTCAAAAGCATGATTTTCATATTTCTCACCGTAAATAACGTACTTGTATGTACAAAGAAAAATAAATGAATTGATTGATTGAAGTGGGAGACCATCTATTTCCCGTACATCAGCAGAAATTTTCAACTGCGATAGAACTGTGATACAAAAATGACCTTTGTTGAACATAACACTAAAGTTTGGGATATATTGAAAAACATCGAAAAGAAAAATATTAGTGTAGTGTAGCCCATTCTCAGATTTTGTATGCAGCCCCAGTCTGGCATATAGTGATGAAGAATCGGAAACTAGTATCACAACAAACGAATCTACAGAGAAAAATGACTATAAGAATATGCTGCGCCTCTAGAACAATTTCTGCAGGAGAAGCAGGATATCTGGAGTTTTCCCCATGGAATTTTGATCCAAAAGAGACAATAAAAAAACAGTGGGCTGAATGGAATTATAACAGAGGCAAACCTCACATCGAGAAAAGTGGAAAAATGTCAGATAATATCAGTTATCTGGCAGGTCGTACGGGTAGGTCAACTACTTCCTGTACCAGGCAATTTCAGGACACGGGTGATCGGAAGAGAGTGGGAACAGATGAATGCCCCTATTTCGAGGACCAAGATGATCAGAGCATTCATTGTTTGCGTGTCATACATTGGGCAGGTTTAGGGTAATTTCCTGCAAGCAACAGGCACGTCGATCAATGCCAGGAATATGATGAACCATAGCAAGCGAGGAGAAAGGGCAATCAAAGGCATAATAGAAACCGAAGAGAAAGACGACAGTGATAGATGAAACAGTAATAAAAATAAAATGATACCAGGAGAACTTCTCTCACCGACGTAATGCGAATCGACACTCCAGGAAAGACCCGAGTCTTCAGAAAGTTTTCATCTCCTCCAAAAAAAAAAATTTTTCATCTTTTTTTTCAGTTTCTACCATCACTCTATCCGTAATTGAAACCATATATACCGTGGTTGGTATGTTATGGATATTCATGTTGAAAAGGAAACATTCTCAATTGAATATTGAATAGAAATATTTTTCTGTGAATTGAAAAATCCACGATAAAAATGAATATTTTTTTGAATATCTAACAGAAAACAACTACTTTCCCGGCTAAAGCCACGCTGGACATTGAACTCCATCTGATAGATATTTTGAAAGGACCCTGACTCAAAAGAAAAAATGTTAAAGTGAAATTTTCCATTCCAGTTGAAATTTTGGGATATCATGAAATTAAACCCTCTAAATTGCGTTCTTCCAACTGAAAATATAATTGATTGACGAATGTTATGAAATATTCGATGTTCTTTCAGCAAATAGTGGACAATCTTCAAGATACACTCACTGAATAAACGTTAAAGTATTTGAACCTCGCAAAAAAAATTCACTGAATACAAAATTACCTTACTATATACTCCATTCTCAATACATTTTAATGCTCGATTATAAATATTATATAGATATTCAGGGCTGGATTAAAAGGTGTGGAGGCCCTGGGGCAACAAAGGTGTGGAGGCCCCTAATTATTTTTCAAACAAGTTTTTTTTTTTATTGCGGAACAAATCAAATTATTTCGACACGAGCATATGTAGGTATAATAAAATACAAGAAATAAATTAAATTACAGCGTAAACGAATGGATTTTTGCGAGCTTTTCTCGACGAAAAATCATTGATGATTTCAGTCAAATCCAGCATCCGGAGAAAATCATTCTCAATGCTAAGAAGCGATAACTTTGATAGGCGGCTTTGTCTCATCGTAATTCGCCTATTTTTTTCATTTTGGAAAATAAGCGCTCTCCAGTGCAATTCGACACCATCAAAACCAAGTAAATTCTCAGTTGTAATATCACAAGAGAGTGAAAATAATTCGACAGATTTTCGAAAACTTGTTGCCAGGCAATAGACAAGGGAGACCAACTGGCTCGAGTGGCTATTGCAAGATGCCAACAAGTTTGAGAAATAAATCTAGATAATTATTTTCTACTATATCGAACTCTCGTGTGGTATTCTTTAGATTATTTTTTGATGTTACGATCATAAACACATTTCCTCGCAAAATTATATAATGTACTAAACCGGTTTTGATTCATTTCTCACTTTTCATGAAAATTGATGACAGACGTCAAATTAAAAATATAGGTTATCAGACAATAAAAACAAAATACCTCAAATTATTCCCGCGACAATTTTCTAGGTAGAATATTCCACTATTGATTGGCCAAAACGTATATGAATTATTTGAATTGAACGTTTCCATTGGTTTCTAGCTATGTCAAAAAGTAATCACTGTAATTTCAATGTTTGAGAATGTAGCACTGAAATTTTGGTTTTCAAGAATTTGATAGTAGAAAATCTTAGATTGGTCTTTTTGATAGTCCTTTTTCAGAAGGATTTACATTTGTTGCGGAATGTCATCCTTCTCTTAGACTCACACTTTCAGATTTCGGGGATTTCTCTGTTACAAGCGCGCCACTCAGCGGACACTTGTCAACGCCAATAAATAGGAAAGTGTTTGTAGAATCGGCAGAAAAATAGTCAACAGAATTTGAACTTTTGTTTTATTATGGAATGCGCACAGGGCTCTTATAAATAATTTGATGCAATCATATTCATAAATTGAAATATTATTTTCTTTTGCTTATGATTATTGAATTTCATCGTTCGCTTGTGTCATTCGAAGAATACATCGACAAAAAATCCTTCATTTAATAAAAAAAAAAAAAATTTTTGTTTAATTCAATTGTTCTTGTTTTTAATGCTAATTTCGATACGATTTATTTTGTATAATAGTATGATGTTTTACTTGATGATTGTTTCTCGCATATACACATGATTCATCAGATCGAAGATTAATATTAACCATGGATTTTGACAAGAATACGAAACATGTTTTTGAATGTTTAAAACGAAAAATGAGAGGAAAAAGTGGGAGAACTGCTCTTTCGTTGTCAGATTTTTTATATATAATTTTGCATATCCTTCGGTATTTGTTAGGAAATTTTACCTAAAAATTTATATTGTGGAGGCCTCTCTCTTGTGGAGGCCCCAGGGCTGCAGCCCCGTTTGCCCCCCTCTCAACCCGGCTCTGTAGATATTATCTTATGGAACTTTAATGAAAAGGTTTTCCATTTGCTTTCGTAGAATAAACAAAAATTATGTCTTAGCACATAATGCTGTTTCATGTTTTGGCAATATTATAGATAAAGTTCTCATAATTCTCAATGGGATTTGAAAATGGCAGGTCAACGAAGCAACATCGTATCACGAAAACAACTTCCACCTGACGATGGTGAGAAATATGGCATGGAACCTTATAGGAGCCACGATGACGGTAACGCAACATGTTTCATTTGTTAGTGTCCCGCCGCAGTGGGTGGTACCGCTGTTTCCGCCGCACATCTTTTGTTTTAACTCAACGAAATCTACCTACACACACTAAATACCTATTTAATACTTTTCACAAGTGACGACCGAAGAAATATAGGACCGCCCATACCTTTTGACTGAGAAAAATGCTACGCTAAGGTTATATATATATATATATATATATATATATATATATATATATATATATATATATAATAATAGGGGCATTTGAAGTTTATTGTCAAACAAACAATAGTTTATGGGTTGGAAGACACGAACAGGATGTTCATAAAATCAGAATAATTTGCGACTGAAAAATAGTATTTTATAACTATATTCCATCGTTCAAGTGTTGAAAAAAACATTCTTAGATGAAAATAAAAAAATTTAATCTCAAATATAAAAAACAACGATCTAAAATCAAGCTTTTTTTGTATTATCTAACAGAAAACATTTAAGTTCCACTTTGCCAACTCTGGACGTTGAACTACATCTGACAGAACGAAAAAAAACTGAATGAAAAATTTGTTTTGATTTAGTTTTTGTTTTATTTCTTTAAACGAACCGAACCGACTTTCTTTCGGAATTATATTTCAAAATCTGTCTTTTTTGGTAACTTGTCAGGGAGTATCTCGTTGTGGTTTGAAGATTTAAATGATCTGCAACTCATAGATAAACCTCAGTCACTATACCTATCGTTCAAGGTTAGGAAATGGAAAAAAACTATAAAAATTAGTCTTTTTTGTAATATCTAATAAAAAACAAATAGTTCTTCACCACTATACCAACGAAGGACGTTGAAGTAAATAAATATTCTGAAAGGATCCTAACTTGAAAGGAAAAATCTTAACGTTAAAAAACCTATTTGAATTAAAATACAGTTTTTCACTTTTATTTCAGTGTGTCTATCAGATGTAGTTCAACGCCCACCGTTGACAAAATGCTGAAGAAGTTCTTAGTTATTTTCTGTTATATATTACTAAAAATAGTATCTTTTTGCCGTATTTTTTTCATTTCCGATATATTCCAATTTTCAATTGAGAATATTTTCCTTTTCTACATGAATACTTTCCAAAGTGGTTATCTTGAACGATGAAAAATACTGACAAGAGTTCATCTTTCAGTCGCTGATGATCCATATCTATTTTAATTAACAAATTGTTCATATCTTTATACCAAAATACCATACTCCATGAAGTTGTAAAAAAACGCAGATTTCGAATAAGACATTATCCATCGTTACAAAGTGAAATTGCTTTTAGAAAATGTTTTTTTAATCTTCCGGTCCTCTTGATGAATGTGGAATCCTGAAATTGATTTTCGTCGTTGAAAATTCGTTGATGCCACACCAATAAATGAGATGTCACTTTTGCATCGATTGTTATGATTTCTGGTGGGACTCATTTTCAGAATATATTATTTTTTATGAAAATTCACTACTGGTGTGTACACGACGATTCCACATCAAAAATTAAAATTCCCTATTTCGTGTAAAATTTGTATATTTAAGCAAAGCAATTAATTTGATTGGGCAGTGATTGGTTGGTAAGTAAGAACTTGTCAAAGTATTTAATTTTTACAAAGTTATTATATCACTATCGAGTAGAAGAGTGATCTCTGATATTTTATTTTTACACAAAATCATCTCAAATTCCGTAGATAATTCTAATATACTGAATCAAATTTAAATCAACGTTCCCATTCGGCCACTTGGAACTAGCCACTTGTTCCGCATACCATTTCGGAGAACTAATTCGTCTCAAAACTCTCCTCTATGTAGAATTGTTCGAAATGCTAACAGGTACACTGATCAAATCGATATTTTCTCCAAATCCAACCAAAAATTAAAGACCACTTTGAAACGACTCATGTATCAAAGAATTTCTGCTTAAATTAGTAAAAGCAAACAACTAACAAAAAAACACTTTATCTTTGTTACTTTGTCTCAATTGCTGTCTGAAATTAGTATTAGTATTAGTATATAAGTTTAAGTATAAGTAAAATTAAATGTAATAATGTAGGTTCTTTAGTGGACTTTTGTCTGTCTGTATCTTTCATGACCATTAAATAAATAAATAAAAAAGTATTCATAAGGTAGGTACCAATTAATTTCATTGGACAATGATTGGTTGGTAAGTAACAATTTCGAAGTATTAATTCATTACAATTCGCACGACAAGCTTTTTGAAACCAAATAATTTAACAAAAAATAATTAAATCATTGTCAGCGATGATTTAAACTCATTTTACACGTTTTAATACACGGCTTGAATAAGAGCTTGTCTTTAAAAAGGTTTTTCATTAGTTATTTTTTTTTTGCTTTTTAGTTAGTTCCCCTTAATCTGTTCATTTCAGGTAGAAAACTCTTCATCCCATCTTGAATTTATAAATGTTGACGAAAAGTTTACCAATGAATCTCGACCCCAAAGTCTCCATAGCCAATTTATGAATCTAACAAAATTCTCTCCGACCGATTTTAATTTTGAATTTACAAAACTTCCGCCTTTTAATATCATGAATTTTGACCAATCCCCTCATAGATAGATAGATTTTATTAATATTTTTGCTACATATTATGTAGATGGGAATAGTCATAGTTGCATAGGTTCATACGTACATAAAAAAATATACTCCAAGTCTACATAAAATGTGGATAAAAAACATTTCACAATAAAAATAATTAAATCAACACATCGTCATTAAAAAAACAATATAAAATACACCAAGTCTAGATAAAATGTGATTAAAAGACATTTCACAATAAAAATAATTAAATCAACACATCGTCATTTACAAAAAATATATAAATATAAAAACTAATTTGAAAACACTGTACCGAGACAAGAACATTTAAAAATGAAATTTTCAAAGTAAACACGATCGCTCATTGCTCACTTCAAGTTTAAATTCATCTACCGTGTAAAAACATTTTTCTGATAAAAAAAGTTTCATTCTTTTTTCAAGGTATGAGGTGACAAGGGCTTCATATTATTTGGCAGTAAGTTATAAATGCGAATACTAACAAATTTAGGAGATTTTTCATATTTTGCGTGATGATGTTTTGAGTTGTGATCATATTTTTACTCCTTATATATTATAATTATGCATTTCTGCTCTCATTTGTAGCATACCCTTATTTTCATGTATATATGTTAATGTTTTCAAAATCAAAAACTTGTAACTGTCAATATTTTGTTTTGTTGGAATGTCTCTCTACAGGAAGTTCTATAATCCAAATTGAATATCAATCTCAGCAGTGCTTTTTGCTTTATGAAAATCCTGTCTGATCCAGTAGCTAGTCCCCAGACAGCAATATTATGATATATAATCGAGTGAAATTTAGCATAATAAACTGATATCAGTGATTTTGTATCTAACTTACACTTGAGAGATTTTATCAAGTAGTATGATTTTTCTTACATGTAAAATCGATATGTTCTTGCCATGTGAAGAGTGAGTCAATCATTGTTCCCAAGAATTTTGTCGAACTGGCCAATTCTAAAGATTTGTTTTGGAAACTGAGATTTCTAGATGAATCCGCAAATTTCATGCATACTGTTTTGTTTAGGTTCACAATGAGTCTGTTCTTGTTACACCAGTCATTAAATTCAATTAGAACTGTGTCATATTCACTAATTGTGTCATATCGTCAGATGTTTTACTAGAAAGAATGAGTCGTGTCATCTGCGTAAAGGAATATTTTTCCATAACTTATGTTATCAGGAAGATCATTCACATATAATAAAAAAATTAGTGGTCCAAGAACGCTGCCTTGAGGGGTACCCGTTTTTACGAGAAATGTATCTGACATAACGTTTTTCTGCTCAGCCTGGAAACATCTATTCGTCAAAAAAGACACAAGTAACTAGTTTATATTACCTCGAATTCCTAAGTTGGAGAGTTTTTCTGCTACAAATTCAGTGTTCAAAGTGTCGAAGGCCCTGCTTAAGTCACAGAAAATTCCTGCAACAATATTTTTTTCGTCTATCACATCATGTATATATGTTGTGTGAAACTGAGCGTTGCGGTTTCTCTCGAATGATTTTTTCTGAATCCATGTTGGCACTCTGTCATCAGATCGAATGTTTCCAGGTAGTCCTTTATTCTGAGTAATATAAGTTTTCCAAAAATTTTTGAGAGTAGGTACGATAATTCTCGATATTTTTGCTGTCGCCATTTTTCAGTAAGTGGACTAGAATGGCAATACTGAGAAGATCAGGATATTCTTCAAAAAAGATACATAAATTTTGAATCGAATCAGACCATAATCACAAAACTCATCAGCCATTTTGAAGCCGTCATCTTAAATTTATGATTTAAAAAAAAATCATAATCGGACCATAATTACAAATCTCGTCCGCCATCTTAGAGCCGCCATTTTGTTTTTTCCTCTAACAGAAATTCCATAATGCATTGTAACCGGAATTATAAACAGCTGCCAAATTTCAAATTAATCGGACGACTAGAAGTCGATCAAAATTCACTTGCAAGATTTGACCCTAACTAACGAACTGACAAGTGAAACTAAATGAAAGCTTGTAAAATCATCTTGATTGAAGTAAAACTTGCTAACCACGGCCAAATTGTTTCAGAACTTTAAAAAAGTTGAAATATATCACAGTTAAGAAATTTTCATTATGAACCAACATTATAAATATGATTCTTTGAACCAGGAACATAGAGAACATATGAACATGCTCACATGTTTCACTTCAATCCAGATTATTTTTTATTCTCATGACAGATAAGCACTGAAAATGGCCCCAGGCCGAAAGCGCTCTGCTTAAATATAGAAACTTTAAACGACATACAGAATTTTATTTTTCGACATTCATCTTTGCCTCATTTATCTATAGTTTTCAGTTGAAACTAGATTTGAAAAAAGCCAAACAACTATCTGAATGAAAATACGAATATGCACTTTTTTTTTTAATTTAAGCTAGGACCCTTCAAAAATAACTTTTAGATATAGTATAGTACCTATAGCTTAATTTTTTTTCGTTTTTTTTTATTTACGGAAAAATACGGAAAAATACTCATTTAACAATTTCCATTTCTAATAATTTTCTGAGATTTACGATAGTAGCACCCATTATTTTTAAATGCGAAAACCGTAATACTTATCTTTTTCGGAGCTTTCCTCCTTCATAAAAATATTTGAAATGCAGTGTTCAAAATATTTTTCATTTATTTACATGGAATTAACAGTTTCACAGAAAAAAAACCCAAAAGCAACATGGTATTCGAAAAGGAATTTCAGATGTTTTTTTAGTGCTTGATGACTTGGGAAAAAAAATTCTTGACCTCAGTAAAGAGTGTTTGATTGCGTCCATCGTGAATATTTGATGAACAAGCTTTGGGCCTATGGAATGCATGATACAGCTCATGAGTTGGTTCAAATCTTATATATCTAATAGTCAAAATTTAAGGTAGTACCGCCACAAGACAGTTGAATTAGGAAATTATTAAAATTGGCAAACGTATTGTTTAACATGTGAACAACACCTCTATAAAATGTTATCAAGTTTCACCATCCCGAACCCGAGATATATATAATTGAAGTTGACTCAATTAACACGTAACATATGGACCATGCATAGGCAAACAGCACATTATTAATTCTACCGTTAGTAATAAAATTAAGAAGTTTATGAAAAACGAGGTGATTGACCATCTAGTTTGACAGATATAATCAAAACTACTCTCGTTATTCAAAATAGTCCACGGGGAAGCGCACAGCCTAAAGGGGGGGGGGGTCGTAGAGAAATGCGGATTGTGCCAGGGGACTCTTTAAAGAAGGACGGGGGACCATTTGAGGGTCTGAACGCGAAAAAAAACCTCCTTCTCCTAGTTGACCCCATCGATTTTAACGATACCCCCTTTCCCCCAAAAAAAAAAGTTCAAAAAGAGTACGACAAAAAAGTCCATTGAAGTTTTATCGAAAAACGATAATTTTTTCCCATGACGTATGATTTCTAGCGAGGGGAGGAGGGGGTTGGCCAGGTCTGATTTTTTTTTTTTGCTGCGCTTTTCGGTGACATCAATTTTTTGAGTCGCCGACTTTCTATAACTAAGAAATGTTCTAGAGTCGATTGGGGGGGCAAGTGCCCCCCTAAAAATTTTTTTTTTCGCGTTTCAAATCGAAAAGTCTTTTGAAATTTTTTGATTCCGTTGAAAATAATTTCCTAATTCAACTGTCTCGTGGCGGAACTACCTTAAATAACCAACAAGAACAGTAGTAATAAAACTCGTGATGTGGGTTGTCCAAGGCAGTGTATTATATTTTCTCTGCGAAGACAAATGATCACGCTTAATGACAATGGACAGTTTGTGATATACCTTCGCTATTTCAACGAAGTAACACTTTCTTTGATCACAAAATGAATTATAAATACACGCTCAGAAATAATCGTCTACAATTGCCTACATCCTGACCAACGTATACAAGTACTAGATATTCTGTCAATATAGTTAGTGATTATAATCTACTATTCGAAAATATAAAAATAAGAATAGAACTAAAAAATAAGTTAAAACGAGAACCAAGAGCGAACACTCCAAAAGCAAATATCAGATCACTTTGGGCTAATACTATAAAATATTTGTATCAAAAGCGACTGCAAGAGGAATGAACGAAAGCTGCGAGAAAGTGAAACATATCAATGAAGCGGCTACAGAAGCTCTTGAAATGTATGTCAACAAAAAAGAGGGTTCCAATAAAACTCCGGGGCTCTTTAATGAAGTCGAAGAACAATGGTCAAGAAAAAGAAAGTGTACCTGACAGTAAAAATGCCTGCAGAATTATCACCAATCCACTAGTAAGGCAACTAAAAAAATTGTATTGGTTATTCTGAAAAAGAATGGAAACTAACTTTTAGGGTCTGCAAAAACAGATATGGTGATTTATCAGAAAGGAAGCAACTGAATTCACAAGCACGAACCCTATAACAAAAAAACTTGGTCCATACCTAAAGGAACTGTATGACAAAGAAGATGCAGTAGTCATACCAAACACTCCAAATATCGTAACCAATTTAGAAGCGGTAATAGAAAAAACGGCACTAGTAAAGCTTGAGAACAGGGAAAGCCTTGGCCCAGATGGAATCCTCAATGAACTATTTAAGAGAAGTCTGAAACAACAACTGGGAGCCCCAATTCGCAAGAAACTTCTACATCAAATAATTCCAGACAATTTTTTTTTACCGCTTTCTTAGTTGTTTAAACAACCCTCAGAAGTTAATGGAAACTTGTACGAGTTAAAATCCCGGGGACCTTACCTTTTATAGTGGGATCCGAAACCACTCTTGGGACTTTGAAAAAAATTTTCACCAGCTGCGGGATGGCGCATATAAACACTACAATTTTGCTATTCAAATTATATGAAAGGCTAATCGAGGAATGCATATTCTTTATGCGACTTTAAAGCTAGTGGAAAAATGATAAAAAATTTAAATGATCTCACTTTATTAGCTGACGAAGAACAAGGATTCAGATAGGGAAAATCCTGCAGGAATTCGGTGTTCGATCGGATACAACTAGAATGCGTCGTACACCTCTCATACAACAGACAAGTGCCACATAATATAATCAGAACAATTGAAAATATTTATCAGCGAAATAAAATACAAGTCAAAGTGAACAGCGCAATAACTGAGGAAATTCATGTAAACAATGGTATTCGACGAGGAGATTCCCTCAGCCCGTTATTATTTAATATTACCATGGACAAAGCGAATAAAAGTTTTCCGAAAAGATAAAATGAACATGACCTGAAGATGCTTTTATTTAAATTTAACATAACGACAAAAACCAGAAAATTAGGAATGTATGATACCTCGTCGTAGATTAAAATAATAGAACGAGAAATTAAATTTAAATATTTCGCTATACATTTCTGGAAATGATTATATTAAGGCGGAGGCAAGACACCAAGCAGCAACGGCAACAAGAGCATCAGCTTATTTAAGAGGCACAATCGGGAGAAATAAGTGCCATCAGTTCCTTTTTAATATACATTACAGAAACCAGGACAGAGACATCGAACACAAAGAGAAACCACCGAAATGAAAAAGTTCACGGAAAAAATACTACTAGAATAACTAGAGATAAATCAGGATGACGGGTCGATGGAAGGCCTCGCAATAAATAGAGAGATAACCTCTCCAACAATTAAAGTAGTAGACAGACATAGCGCAAAAAAACAAGCATTTTGCTTGAATAAAAGACTGAAGAAGTAGAAAAAAAGAATTTCTAGATATTCTACACAACGAAACAGTCGACCTGCTGACTACAAAATTTCAGGGAGTAAAGTACATGAATGATTGGAATGATGTGCACTTAAGCCTCAAGTTATTAAATTTGAGAATGTATAAAATATTACTGCAAAATAAAAATAAGAAACAAAATAAAAAGTTTGTCATGATTTAAGACAAATAAGTGAAAAAATTACTATTGAATAAGGCCCGGTTGTTCAATGCGAGTTTGAACTGTTGATTATCTAAACTCGGATTATTAATTAACTATGGATTAGAACGTTATGCATTTTTCAATGAAAAACTAATCCTGGATTCCTTAGTTCATTGTTTTCAAATGTTGGCAACACATTTTTTATGCTTTACTCATTGACCGAAAATCATTAATAAAAAATTTAAAAAAAAAACCCAATTAAATTTTAATTAAAAAATGACTAATAATTTCAATAAAGGTGAGGAAAATTTTTAAAAAAAAAGTAAAAAACGGAGGCAGTTACTAATTCGCAAAAATTGAAGCCGTGTGCTATAGTAAGTAATGAATATATTTTAAATAGTGTGAAATTCATCAGAAGCAACTTGAAATCCTTCGAAACAAATGCTTCTTCTCATGCTTATCACACACGCCATGGTGGTCACTTGAGAATACCTAACCACAGAACCGCAAAATTAGAAAATTCTCCTCTCTACAAAGCACTAAGTTTCTACAACAAACTACCAACTAAAATTAAAAATTCTGGAGGTGACAGAATATTTTTCAATAAAATAAAATGTCTGCTAATTAATAAATGTTACTATTCTCATCAAGAATATTTGGATGATTCATTATAACTCTTAATATGTATTTTGTAACATACTGCTATCTCTGCTTTAGCTTTTTCGTTTTTCTATAACCATGGTTTTAACTTGTCAGTGACAAATATTTATTGATAGAACAAAATGTTAGATGACTGAAAATTTCACTATGCTCATGAAGAATATTTAGATGATTTCAGTGTGATTTATACTTTCAAATATGTATCTTGTGTCATGTTGTCGTCTTTTTCTGGTCTTGCTGTACATATACTTGCTGTAATAATGTTCTTAATATGTTTTTAATTTCACCTAATTTTGGTGGTTTATTTATAAACACTTTTGTTATATATGACTTTACCCTATGTACGTACTGCACTATGCGATATCTATAGTTTTATGTAACCAGGAAATGGTGGATAAATTACACACATCTTTGTGCTTCATATATGATCTACCATATGTACACACTGTACCAAAAATGGTTAATAAAATTATTATTATTATTATACAATACCATCTGCGGAGGTACCAAAAAAAAGGTATAGCACCTTAACAATAAAAGCAGATCTTGTAGATTTACAAAAACAATTATTCGAAGAACACAAGTTGAAAATAATACACATGAAAGAAAAACTCCACCTTTTCTTGGAACTACAGAGGGAGGAGTAGAATATAGAGAAAACCCATATGAGTGAGATATATAAACAAACATGATCTTTGAAACATAATTTATCAATCAACAGTAAATCAACATTTGCTGGAGATTCCTGAGAACAGATCGTGTAGTTTTTCATTTTGCATTTGTGATGATTTAATTTTAGTTTTTCAAGACGAAAATTTTATTTTTTGTTATGATTTTGCCTTTGTAGTCATTTGAGGGGTGATTCTTTGTATTTCTGTTAGTGCGGACGATTTCTGTCGGCATGCGAAATCCATTCAAAAGTTATTTTTCTGTCCATTCTTCCAAATGGTTTCTAGGTACCGTAATTTCGGGTAACTTTGGCTTACTTAAATTCAAAAAATATCTACGATGAATTTGTAAAAATAAGTTGGTATTATTATATACCAAAATATTGATCTCTCTCTTTCAAATTAGCTGTCAAATTGTGATTAAGACTTTGTATGTGGATATTTTTTAACTAAATTTTTCATTGTGTGCCAAGTCTCCCGCATATTGAGGGCTGGCTTTGACCCATGGCTTATATTTTGCGTGATTTTCTCTTTTCAGCATGTAACCCGACAGATAAAATAAGAAAAAAAAATTGTCATTAAAAAATTTTTTTTTTAGTAAAAAACATATTGCTAGTTGCAGTCAAATTTTATGTAAGTTGAATTTGGTTGCAAAAATGACTCTTGAATGGAATACAGTGTTGCACGATTATAATATAGATTATATAGGTATATATACCCATATACAATAAAAAGAATCTCGAAAAATCAATCTGACAAAAGAACAGACTTAAAAAGGCAATATTTAAATTTTATAATTAATAATGTCTATTTATGAAAATGAGCCAAAGTCACCCGAAATTACGGTACGTTGTCTAAATACAGGTCTCTTTCATCTTGGGGCAATAATATCAAAAACTCCAAAAAAATCTTCTGTCTGTTGTAGGTATATTCGAACATCTTTGCAGTCGGGTATAAAACAAAAATATTCAACAAATAATAATTTTCAGAATAGTCAATGTCTATTGAAATGTCAAACAATCAAATAGGTTAGAATCGGCAAATTATCTCCTTAAACCCCCGTATTCATGAGATTAAATGTTAAACTAGATTTATCTCATAAACCCGTATTGAACAACTGAAAAAAAATTGGTAATCCTGGTTTAAGCCCAATCACTTGGTCATCCTTGATTGTAAGTATTATTTTATATTCAAAGAAACATTTTCTCATTCCATTTCTTTCTAAAATAAAAACTAAGGGTACTTCTTTCTCGGGACTATTTTCTCACCACCCTGTAAATGCTAATTCAAGTTTGATAGTCCAATATTATTTTTTCTTAAAGCAGAACTTTTTATATTTTTATCTCGAATAAATTAGATATTATTAAAAAAGTTTCCTATATGTAGAGCGCTTAAGTAAACAAACCATTTATATATTATTATTTTAATAGATAATCAATATTTTCTGTATTTTTCATATTATTCTTTCATTTGGGTAGTTATCCACTGATCTTTCTAAATCATACATTTGTAACGACTAGTGCCATCTAGTAAGTACCTTATAATCCAATGTCACCATTTTGACCAACGACTGACATTGCAAGATTGCTCAACAGAGGGAGAGTTATTAAGTAAGCACATCGCCGACATCTTTAGTTCAATAGACATTCACTGCAGGCAGTGCCGTGCGAGAAGTCGTCTTACAATTTTACATTGTTTATGTGGAAATAAGATAGTTGGTCAGACCAAAAAGATATAGAAAGGGGGCGAAATGTCCATAAGCGACTGTTGGCAGAAATATGACGTAGCTGCGGGGCAAGGTCAAGGTCATTGTGAGAACTAGGCGCGAAAATTGAAATATTTTCAACTTTTTTGCGAAAAAGTTGTTTGTGCCATTAATAAGTGAACTGGGAATGCTGAATAGACTTTCACGAATTAATCATGCTTAGACCATATTTTCCTAAAAACAAAAACAGACCATGAATACACCCTACCACTAGTGGTGCTTACTGATATAACAGACCATTTTGCGATAGTTCTACAAATTATTGTCCCAAACAGAAATTGTAAATCAGAAGATAACCAAAATACAATTTCCTACATAAACTACAAAAAGTTGAAACAAACTATGAACGATACAGATTGGGGTTGCGTTTATGAACAAAACACGGTTGAAGATAGTGCAAACTCATTTTTTTAAAAAAGTCTCCGATGGCATTGAAAAGTGTACAGTTACGAAACGAATACCAAATGATAAACAAAAAAGAAAACAATGGATAACACCTGGAATCGTAAAATCAATCAACCACAAAAATAAATTATTCTCATTGACAAAATTGAACCCAAATAATCTAGAACTTAAACTAGAATATAATAGATACAAGAAAGAAATTCGAAAACTCATCCAAATAAGAAAAGCTGAATACTACAGGAAACTAATAATCGATAATAAAAATAATCAACTTGGCATTTGGAAAGCAATAAATACATTGCAATCAAAATCTTCCAACAAAACGAATATTACCATGATAAAAAACAACAAAAACGAACTTATAACAAACCCACTGGATGTATCAAAAGAATTCAATGAAAACTTCATTAACATGGGCGAAACCTCGCAGAAAAGATAACTCAGATGTAAATTATAAAACACCGAGGAAACGCGTAACACATTCTCTCTATCTCTCGCACAAAAAATGAAAATGAAATAAAAGAAGGATTAAAATCTAAAAAATAAGAAAGCAACCGGTTATGATAATATTAAGGCAGAAACACTAAAACAAATTTTACATTTCATTGCAGAACCACTGACATTTCTCATTAATCTTATAATCGATACTGGAGAAGTCCCGTCAATCTTCAAAATCTCAGTGGTAAAACCAATATACAAAAAAGGTGATAAATTAGCTACAACAAACTACCGACATATATCCTTAATATCCAGTTTTGCCAAAATATTCGAGAAAATCATCAAACAAAGAGTCTGGTGTTATCTAAAAAGTATAAAATCATATCTGAAAAGCAATATGGATTCCAAGAAGGTATTCCCCAACCCAAGACCCAATAGCACGACTGATGGAAAAATCTATTTTGACCTGGATGACCAGAAACCATCCTAGCCGTATTTCTAGACCTAGCGAAGGCTTTCGATACAGTGAGTTTTTGCTTCTAATCAAATCCTTAGATGATATTGGAGTACGGGGCTTACAACTAGATCTATTTTGGGAACTATCTAGAAAACCGAATACAAATCGTGAACATAAATGGAACCTTCACACTCCAGGAACTTTAAAATAGGGATACCGCAGGGAACCGTTCTGGGTCCCTTGCTATTCATACTATACGTGAATAACCTATTTCTTCTGGATACAGCTGGAGAAATTATCACCTTCGCAGACGATACGGTCATATATTATAACGATGTGGATTGGGACAAGAGTAAAATTAAAGCTGAAAAAGATTTTCTTCAAATTGAAAAATAGGTTCAAAAATCAATTGCTAACCATAAATTTTGAAAACGTTTTTTATACCTTTCAGCTCATATAAAAAAAACTTACCACTTTTTAAAAAACTACAAATCGTGGACAATCACAAAACTATCGAGATAAACTCAGCCACGAGCGTAAAATACTTAGGTATTCATATTGACAGCCACTAAAGTGGGATACCCATATAGAATATATCATGAAAAAACTACGATCGTTAATCTATTTATTCTATAAATACAGAAATTTTCTCCATCAAAATGACCAAATTACCCTGTATAATGCCTTGGTAGTACCACACCTCAGTTATGGAATAATTCATGGGTGGAATACTGAAAACTCATCTACTTCCTAGAAAATATACTCAAGCTTTTACAAAATTATTCTAAGAAAACCCCATACATATTCTTCGGAAAAATTACTCCAGGAAATTAAGCTCTTTAATCCAAGACAAATATATTTCTATAATGCTGCCAACCACCTAACAAAAATAAATACACTCTAGAAACCGCTCACAACTCCAGATACGACACCAGATCAAAAACCCTCTTTTCTGTTCCACACATGAATAAAACTGTTGGACAAAGGAGTTTAAACTACTTAGGCCCCAAAATTATAAACTCGCTTCCGTTCGAAATTATAAATATACATTCCACAAAAAAATTCAAAATACTCCTAAAAAAATTCGTATCAGGAAATAAAACAACAATAGAAAAAATTATAGACCCCAAAAATAACTGAAAACAAAATATTTATATCCCAAACTTTTATACTTTTATATTTTAGATTATGTTTATTATTTTTAACTAAATTTTCCATTTTACATCCTATACTGTGTATACGTATATATTTATTGTCATTTTACTTTTCGTACCATTTTATATTTTATATAGCTTGTACCTTATACTTATATTATCAACATTTACATTTATATATATATATATATATATATATATTTTTTATCGCACACAGTGACTAATGCTTATTCCTTATAAGTGCTCGACACTCGCGAATATATTCCAACGTTAAATTGTAAACATAGGAACTTGTGAGCCTTGTTCAATAAACGTTATTATTATTATTATTATTATTATAATGGGTGGGAATTAAATATTTTATGAATTATTTTGTGAATTTATGAACGGTTAGTTCAAAAAGTTTGGTTTGTTTCAACGCTTGAAGATTTTGAAAACTAGAATTTAATTTTGAGTCAATAATGAATAATTATTCAAACCCTTATATCTTTGGAGATCATAATTGTAAATTGGCGAAATAAATTCGAAATGATTTAAAATTAAGGTGAAATATTTTTCAGGTTTAAAATCATAAGATGCCTGGAAATTAACAAATGTGTTTTCCGCCTACCTCTATCCAAAGTATACGTTTCCTGGCCTCATTGTAGAGAGCAAAGTCGTACTTTTCCTCTCTAGAGAGGAAAAGTACTTTTCCTCCCTTAGGGAGGAAAAGTAAAAGTGACGTCATGGTACGTCATCAATAAAATAACTTATACAGATATTGAAGATAAAGGTTCAATTTTAATAGTAAATATACCAAATTCTAAAACAAATATACAGAGAACGTTTGTAATCAATGCTTCACCGGGGAATGGCCCTAATTATATTGACATTTATAGAAAATATATATCGCTACGCCCTAAAACAGATCAGACACGTTTATTTGTCTGCTATAGAGCAGGAAAATGTATCAACCAAATGGTTGGAAAAAATACTATTGCTAAAATTCCTACAAAAATTGCAGAATTTTTAAAACTGCCTAATGCCATAAATTATACCGGGCATCAGAAGAACCTCGGCAAGTTTACTTGCAAATTCTGGAGGAGACATCCTTGCTTTAAAGCAACACGAAGGTTGGAAGTCTACGAATATCGCTGAAGGGTATGTGGAGCAATCTCTTGCAAAAAAGCGAAAAATTTCGAATCAAATTATGGGAGTCACTGAAGTTAATGAAATTGATTGTAATCAGCCAAGTTCGAGTACTTCCGGGGGATACCAGCTGTATAATTGTTATTGTTAATGAAAATATCACGAAAACTGCGTTGGCTCCAGCTCTCACTTCTAGTGGTATTCAAATAACCACTGCTCAAAACTGCACGTTTAACATTAGTATAAATAATTACTCTACCACAAATTAGAAATATGTAGGATGCAAGAATGAAAATAACGTGTCTATAAGTTATACTGTACCTACTTCTTAGTTTTAGTTCTTTAATAAATTTTGTTTGTTAGTTTCATAAATAAATTATTTAAAAATGACTTGTTATTTGAGGGAGGCGGAAAAATCATATGTATAACATGGGGGTAAAGTGCCTTTCCCTCCCTTGAATGATAACTTCATCCTCGGGAGGAAAAGTAGCACTTTCCTCCCTTGTTATACAAATAGCTATTTTTCAAACTGTTCCAATGTATCCCATATAAATAAAGATATATTTCACCAGTTTCCTAGGGACGAAATAATCTAAAATAATTTTGCTGGAGAATTGTGAATTGAAGGTCTCAGTTATGAAGGATGTGTGTAGTGTTCATTTTGAGTCGGATGATTACGAGAGAGACCTTTCTTCTGAATTATTGAGTGTCACGAGAAGGAAATGTCTGAAATCTTCTGCTGTTCCAAAAATAATGTTATTGACTGGAAGTATGCAGAAACTTCCACAAAGCCAAAAAGAAAATAGAAGACACGATAATTTGCAAGAAAGAAGTGAACAGAAACCCAATTTTTCCATACATTCCAACTAAAACCATTCGATTGCGATCATTCAGAGACTAATTTGGAAATGGTACTATGGAAAATCAAAAGATTCAAAAAGTTATGACGGCCAGCCATAACCTCTGATCTCACTGGTCACAATTTTTTGTGTAAAGGTGTTGTGCTAAGTGATGTTGACCTTTGGATGAACGATTTTACCAAAATAATCTGCTGTAAATTCCCTTAGTTCCAATTTATATAACCGTGATAGGGCTGGTAGACGAATATTTATATATTATAATGTAATTACAAAAATCATGAATTTTTCATCACATTTTCAAGTGTTTGAATTTCGCGCTAGTGTGACGTAGCTCTGGGGCAAACCACTCGGATAGCCGAGTGCGTCCGACCCTTCCGACCTCCTATTTTGCCTCCTTTCTATATCTTCTTGGGTCAGACCCAATAGAAATCAAGTTTCATACAATTGTTGGAATTATTAGTGATCGAGCTTCAAGAGTGTCCTCGTGAGTTTCTATCAACCAATTATCGAAGTAGAATTCATTTGATGCAATGATTATCAATGATATGGGAACAGTAGTATCTTTATTGGTATATGAGGATTTCAGAAATAAAAGAAATACACTGATGCGTGAAAGTAAGAAAGTGATAGTAATTGGAAACGCAATTATATTCCATGGACCACTTGTTAGTTTTTTCGGGCACAGTGTTATTTATTTGGATTATTTTATATATTTTTTCAGTGTCTTTGAGTTGCATGGTATTTTTAAAGTTCGGCGGGAAATTATTTAGAAAGGCTAAATAATGATTGAGAGACTGCTTGATATTGAAGTGGGTAAAATTATGAAATTAAAATTGGAAAAGAACAATAGATTAGTTTCAACTTTCCATAAAGACATCAAAAAATTCCTCGACTGAGTTTACAAGACAAATAAAATTCGATATTTCCAATTCTAATAATTAAAAAACATACCACGGAATAGAGAATCAAAATCTTTTTTCAGACGAAGTGCCGCACGATCCATTTTCGAATTAAAATTTTTTGGGATAGTATAATTCAGATGAGGTGAACGCAGAGGGTACTATTTTCATGCTGACAATTGTCAATTACAAATAAAAATCGATCCCTTCCAGAAATTCCGCTATGAGTTCATAATTACGCTTACAATGCTGTTTTCCATTTATATGAACCGCATAAGACTATGTTAAAATAGTATGGGATTCAATATTATTAATTTCAATGACATTCATACCTGTTCTCTTTTTCTTTATTTTCTTCTCACTCCGGTAGAGTAGAAGTATTTAACACGCTTTGCAAATACAAAATTTTATGTACCTTACTACATTCAAAGTGGCTTGCAAAGTTGCGTATTTCTTAGGAGTCGTCTGTCAATCTCCACGTTCACCTCATAAAGGTCACTTCTATTCCTAATAAGACCACAATTCAACGAAGCTTCTACTTTCTACTGCGGGATTTGCAGTAAAGCGGGAGCTGGATAAGTGCGCCGGAAAGGAAGCAAGGTCTAAGAAACACAGAGAGAGATAGAGACTTCTAGTGGGATTCGACTTCCGGCTATCGTGGGAGACAGAGGTCGATCACGTGGTAGGCCAAGTTAATGTGAATTATTGTACAACCGTTCAACGTGCATCACAAAGTTATTTAATTGTTGTGGAAGTTTCGAGCATTGTGATTTCAGTTAGAGTGAGTTAATCCAGTTTTCCCCCCGATAGGGGATCGAAGTTGTGGCTATAATCACCGATACTGGCAAATTTGTCCGTAGTAGACAGGCAAAAAAAAACAAGCAAGCAAGACTTCTAGTGATGGTCTCAATTTGTGTCAAACCGAAAGTACATAAGGTTATGATATATCTTCTTTCTCTTCAAAACGTAATTGGTGTATCACCTACCATTCTTCAAGTGAAAAAAAAACAATGATAAATTCATAGATGACAGAGATGCAGTCATCATATTTTTTATATTCCTTCTGAGAGTGGTTTTACCTACAGAGGTCATTTCAAAATGTTTACTATTTAGAGAGAGTAGTAGGGGAAAAATCAAGATATATCTTTCAACATGAATAGAAATACATTACGAGATTTTTTCAAGAATACCTACCTGTACGGAAAGGGACGTTGGATATTTAGAGGCAAATGTTAATGCATTTGAATTTTAGTTTAAATGATTCATAAATTCAAGATGGCGGACGAGTTTTGTGATTATGGTCCGATTTGATTTAAAATTGGTATGTGGGGGTTTACTTCGAAGTTGGTCCCATTTGAATTTAAAAGATGAAATCCACCCCTAACGGTAGCAAAATGAAGAATATTGATCACTCACCCTCTGAATTCTGGTCCGTTAACCGATTCTATCAGGCATAACTTTGTACTGGGTTCTTCGATTTGGATGATTTTTTTATTGGATAGAGTATACCTCATAGTTGATCATATTTGGATTTCGAATGAAATTGTCCACCCTTATGGGTAGAAAAATAGGGGTTAATTGATTTTTCACTTGTGAACATTGGCACACATATGTAGTTGACAATGAAAGATCGCTATTGTCATTATTTTTGTTCTCCTACATCCGTCACAATCATTATATTCTATGAGAGGATGGAATGATATACAAAGTAATGAAATAAACTAATCAGAACAAAAATAATTTATATTTCAACAAATAGTAAAAGTAGATAATCATATTATTTAACTGGTAATAGTTGAAGTAAGGTGGGTAAGTAAGAATTTTGGAAGTAATCAAAAAACAAGTAGGTAGTAATTAGTAGATTTCAGCCACAAAAACCTGAAAAATAAATACTTTTCAAAAAATAAACTGATGAAATATGGAACTGAAAAGTAAAAAATAATAAACCTTCTTAGTCCATTAATAAGTTCCTAACTATGAGTAACTAATTTGAGACGGTGCCAAACGAAGATCATTAAATTCATCATTTTACGCCTTACCTAATTCATTTGCTTGTTTGTTTGGCGCCGACTCAAAATTAGTTACTTACATTAGTTTAGGAGCTTAGTTACTGAGACTAAGAAGGATTATTTAATTTTTTACTTTTTAGTTCCGTATATCGTCGGTTTAATTTTTTGTTAAAAAGTTTTTATCATTTGTATATTTGTAAGTGTTTCTTTATTGTATGGTAATTTTCCTGATACCTGTATCAAATCATCAGTTGAGTTGAAATATTATCGCCTTTGTCAAAAATGTATCGAATGATTTAGTTATTATAGTTTTTCAAATATTATTTTCATAACATGTCTTGCCTCATTCATGTCATGGAGATAAACAAGAGTTTTTAAAAGAGGCGATTGATGGTTCGATCGGGGATTCGAATTGAAGTTTTTGCTGTGCCCAAAGCTAGTTGGGGAAATGGGGGAGTTAGTTTGGAAGGGCAGCTGAGAATTTGATAGTTTTGTTGAAAGTATCGTACACTTATTTTTTGTAAGTAATTTTATTCACTGAAAATTTCACACCAGTAATTTTCAACCAATCAAATTGGCTTTTTTGACAGATTACCATGGCAACGATGTATTTTAGTGGATTTTTTTTTTTGGGTACCCAACAGCGAATAAAATCGGAGTTTTTTTGACGTTTTCATTATCAGAATAATATTTTTTGTCAATACTGGTTTTTCTTTCTTATATTGATACATTTCAATTACATAGTTAAAATGTTTTCTATATTCTTCTTTTCTTCTTCTTAAAGGCGAAAAAGCTGGACTTTGAATTGAATGAATTAAAGATATATGTCTAATAAAATATATATAATATTTAGACACTATTTTATTCATCATTTTTCCATTTAGCACTTTCAATTTTAAGTAGTTTAGAAGCAAATATTCCTGAACAATTCGAAACAAATTTTCTTCCTTTAAATAGAAACCACAATCTTCTATTAATGCGGGTAAATAAGACATAGTACGATGATTCATCATTACATCAGACAATGTTATGCATGTTTTACATAAAGCATGATTTTCAAATCGAGACATATTTTAAACAAAAAAGTTTTCGTTCATTTTGACTGCACAATATTCTTTTTACTACAATACACAAGTTTTTGCTTACGTTTTGTACTGTCAAAATACGATGATCAGCCCCCTATGATGTTCGCTGACGCTGGTTATGAATGCTATGCGGTATAGAAAATTAATAAAAACGCATAAAAAGCAATTTTCTACCACTTGTAATTACTCAAAAATTATGTAAAATTGAACTATGTTCAATCTTAAAATGTTATTTCCATGCAACTACAACAAGTAGAAATCAACAATTTATAGGCTAAAATCGCTGCCGAAAGTGTGACGCAAATTAAATCTGTTATGTGCCTACCTTTATGAAAAACCGTTAAAATTATAATTTTATAACCCTTGTAGTAGCTCTTAGTAACTATAAAATAAAAGAATATAATATTTTACGTCCTAAAATAGTGATTTTGTGATACTACAATGAGTAGAAATCAACAATTTATAAGAGGGCTAAGAATCCGTTGGTGACGAAACTAAACCTGTTCATGTACCTATATAAAAAACTAATAAAATATTTATTTTCTACTACTTGTAGTAGCCCAAAGTTGATAAAAAATTTAAGAATATAATATGCTACATTGTAAAATGGAATTTCCGTGCAACTACAATAAGTAGAAATCAACATCTTATAGGCTGAGAAGCCATTGCTGCCGAAACTGCAAAGCACACTAAATCTTATAGATGTACCCATATGAAAAATTTATAAAATGATAATTTTCTACTACTTGTAGTAACCCAAAATTGATATAAAATATTAGAATATAATATGCTATGTTCTAAACTATGTAATGAAACGGGTCTATGAAGGTTAGCCAAAAGCAATATGTCCCTAGAGCAAGAGTTTATTTTTCAGGAGAGACAAGATTCACAATATGATTTGACAGAAACTAAAAAGTGAATTTTACATTAGTAAATGTCACCTTCACAACACAATCATATCATTACGCATAATTTATAACAAAACTTACCTAAAAAGTGATCAAACACCAATATGATATACATATATATATATATATATATATATATATATATATATATATATATATATATATATATATATATATATATTCAACAAATATATATTTAATCATTGGCAAATTTATTCGGTTCATCATTTTTAGTGACCAATTTTTTTGTCAGATAAAATAAATAAAGGATTTGTTTCCAAAAGAGAATCGACACTCAAAGGTATGGTTATTATGAAATATAATTGGATTAGTTATATACAAAGTGTATATTTTCTGTGGGACATGAAATAAAAATAGTAATAATAAATAAGTTTCAGTACAACTGGAATTTTCATGTAACTACAATAAGTAGAAGTTAAGAATTTATAAGCTAAGAATCCATTGGTGCCCAAACTGCATCTATTATAATATGTACCTACCTACGAAAAATTGATGAAATTATCATTTTCTACCACTTGTAGTAACCCAAAGTTGATATAAAATGGAAGAATATAATATGTTACATTCTAAACTGGTATTTTCTTGTAACTACAATAGGTAGGAATTAAGAATTTATAGGCTAGGAAAAACAAACCAAATTTGTTCATGAACCTATATGAAAATCAAATAAATAGAGAATTCTTAACTATTCTTTGTTTGTTATAGTCAAAAAAATAATAAAAAGAATCATCTTTTAGTTTTCAATTCAGGTAGCTATAAAATGACAAAATATTTAAATAATCATAATAATCAATTATTTATATCATTTTGACTATTTTAATTATTGTTTATTTGAAAAACGCAATTATTATAAACTATGGCAGGAGGTTGATTGAAAGCGGTGGCTCGTTCTTGCTTTAGAGCTTCATGACTTGACTTCATAGAAGTTGAAACAGACCTCATTGCATCAATTATTTCCTGATGGTGACTCGAATCTATCCGCGCAGATATGATTTTATTGAGTGACTACTTCCATGTCCTGTGATTTTAATTAATTGCTGTTCACCAATTCCTGTTTCGGCTAAAGTTGAAACAGCAGTGGCTCTTGCAGAGTGATTTGTTATTTTGACCTTTTTGACGTCAATTCCAATTGATGATGCCGCCGATTTGAACCAGGAAGAGACCGTATTTTGTCCAGCTGGACTGTTCTTGTACCAACCTTTGGAGTTGGGGTGGTGCCAGTTTGGATTGGGAGTTGAAAATAAACGGTCGGTTTGGATGATGAGGCGATCTCGATTGCTTGTTAACTTTTTAAAAAGTCTAACTGGGCATATTTCTTCATTGAGTATATTTGGTAGTAACCACTTACTGTCAGCCATTTTTTTAACCTCCTTGTGTAGTTTTAGAGAAAACTGGATTACCTATATTCAATGCGACCTATTGGTTTTCCTTGATTATCAATTTTCTCATCAAAATATTATATGCATGCTGCAGCTCCTTCATTCCCTCTCCAGGCCAATTCATGAGCAGCGATGTAGAAAAACTTTTTTGCAATCCCTCCGGGGGGTTTTCATCACAAAGCTCAATAATTTGTTTAACTCGTCTGTTATAATGCGGATGAACTTGTCTTTCTCTTGGCTGGGTCCTTTTGTAATTTCCGACGGTTAGCATTTTTTGCAGCTTTTGCGTTTTCAAATTCTATATCAGAAACTGGATTAAATTTGCGTTTGTACCTTTTAAAAAATTATTCTTGCAACTGCTTGGCTGTGGAATTCCATAAAACTTTTACTACACTCTCCTTGTAGCCTTCGGGGTTCTTTTTTCGCATATTGAACCCATAGTCCTCAAGAATAAGCGCCAGTTCCTCCACAGCTATATTCGCTCTATCAAAATCATACGATTTTTCTCCGCAAAATTTTGTAAACTGCCTCCATATGCTTGACTTGGATTTCTCAGTAATCGCGGGTGTTAACTGCTGAATCTCCTGACGAATACTTTCTTTACCGAAGCGAAACATT
This sequence comes from Gonioctena quinquepunctata, assembly GCA_018342105.1. Lineage (NCBI taxonomy): Eukaryota > Metazoa > Arthropoda > Insecta > Coleoptera > Chrysomelidae > Gonioctena > Gonioctena quinquepunctata. The sequence goes on from JAFIRS010000478.1 coordinate 210,062, forward strand.
TTTTTTCACATCGTGCCGCTTGACAGATTTGGAACTCAAGTACATTTTAGGTTAAGGTTTCACCTAGTTGCCATGGTAACTAAACAATTAAGTCAATCAAAACATTCTATGTTTTGCTAGTGTCTTGTCGAAGAAAAAAAATTGGCATTGTTGAGAGTCAAAAAATAAATTCTAAAATTATTTAATTTTCAAATACATTCTGGTGTGAAATTTTCTTACCGAATACCACAAGAGGTTAAATTATTTCCAGACATTTTTTCGAGCTCATGAATATTTCGGGATAATTTTTAAACAATATTCATGAGCGGTATTACAAGTGAAAATTTGTAACAAATAGGAGAGAGAGGTTCTTTTATTTCAACCAACGTTAATTTTATTATTGTGCAAATTTAAATAAACGTTATTTTTATATTTTTTCCAAAGTGTTTTCGATCGATAAAGGATCAGAATCTACCAATTTAGTCGTGAAATAACACCAATTCACGACAATATCGCGAAGAATCGATACAAGACTGGAGTTAGTTCGGGGGCACATTCCTTGGTGAAATTCCGTCGCATCTTGCAACGTATTTAACTCAGGTTGACGCCAGTAAAGCTTTGAATTCGTCTACGACATCTCTGACGAACTTGATAGTTTCAGAATTCTACTGAAATAATTACTAAAGAGACGAGGGTGTTTCCATGAAAAGCGAGACAGATTCGAAAAGAAAACAGGAAAAACATGTATTGGTATAAATTTGAATGACTAGAACAGTCATGGTCAGGTTGACGCCAATGGATATTAGAACCACCTCCAGAACTTCTATTGAACTTTATAATTCTACTCCAATAATTACGGTACTGGGGTGTTTCAATTGGAAGTGAGACAAATTCAGATTTTTCAGAACTGATATTACAGGAAAAAAGTGTAGAGGTGATGATGAATTTGATGTTCTTGTCACGAATCTGGAATAATTTTTAGCTTATTTTGGATCTTAACATTATTTTTTGTAAGAATCGCTACTTCTATCGCCCCTGTCGTGCAATGTATAATACTCATGTAGATATCAGTGAATTCTTATTATGAGTCACTAACGATCTTGCATGTTTCAAAAATATAATTCAATAAGTAGAAAAGAAATTGGGGATGCTTCCCAGTTAGCACAAACATCTCAGGGATATTTTGAAAATGTTGGCATGAGGATGTTTCTTTGAGATGCATTATGCACCTCCCAAAGAGTACTTTAAAGGATGTTGGAAGTATTGTATTTGTTCTTCTGTGGTATTTCTTCGTATGGCGTCAAAAAAATGTTAACGTATAGATGTTCTTTCTAGACATAACATAGTTCGCCTTAAGAGGTTCATTCCACGTATTGAATATACATTTATTGTCCAGTTTCATAATTGTATTTAATAACTTTCAACTTTTATTTAATTTTGTATTCCTTCATTTTAATGCCAATCGCTCCTATTTTTCACAGGACAGAAACAACATTATTGTATTTTCATAAGCAAATGAAACCAATATTATTCATTATAATAAAAACCAATGACCAAATGACCTATCCACTCATTTTCTGCTTTCATTTTAAAATTCCCGCCATATTACATTGTTACAATTTGCCCATTCAGTCTGGTACACCTGATAAACCTCGCAGAACAACACTGGAGTGTATGGCACAAGGAACACTGCATCCAGTGAATGCATTCTGATTCTACCTTTTTCTTTCTGCGTTGTTTTGGAGTTGATGGCGTTGGTTGAAGTAATTTTAATTTTCAACTGAGAAAAACGTGGAAAGTGATGAGTGTTTGAAGTGTAATGAACAATACCAATTATATAATAGACATTTTTTATATCACTGGATAAGTAAATAAACTAAGTAATATATGAATTAAATGTATTAGCATAGTCTAGAAACATAATATTGTAATGAAAGTAATCTAAACTTCGTTTAACTAATTTATTTCGACTTCTAAAAATAGATCCACTAATTTATTTCAGACAAATACAGTATTGTTTCGCTAAGCCACTCTGTATTTTGATACTGTACAACTAACTGTGACTATATATCTGCCCTCTTCCGTGCGGCGCTATTTATATGCGTACAGATTTCTGTTCAGAATCCTCTCGAATTTCTAGATTGGCCGCTCGCTGTTCGAATAGGTGGCTCTGGACTATTCTGGAACTCCATTCTGGCATTCCGACCAATTTGAGTGGTGATGTAATCGTTGTTTACAAGTGACTGCCTCAAATGAGGCGACAGGTCCGGCCTAAGTTCGTTACAATATAACCTCAAAAGCATACAATGTGTATTTTTTGCTAGGGTGTTGACATGGTCAAACTGTATCATTGAAGATTCTTGACAAAAAAACGAGCTGTTTTCTTCATCATTTTTCCATTAGGAACTTTGTTAGTTTTCAGATTACGGGGAGTTGGAAAATGGACAGACAGACAGACTTATGCGACCTGGAATATATTGATTCTTCAAATAGAAGAATTCGGTTTGTGATAAAACTGAATAATCACTGTGAAAATGAATATTTTTCTAAATATAATTTCAACTAAACCTACCTTTCTAGAGATACAATTGAAATTATATAAAAGAAAATATCTAATAATATTGCCATTATCTTCAAAATTGGTGGTTATATATTTCACATCGAATCTGCTTCATGAGATAAAATCTTAATTCAGTATTTTTATTTTTCAACATCAACCTATCACTCAACAATAAATTAATGAAAAGTTTCACTCAGAAAGTGTCAAGTTCGTTTTTTCAAGAAGAATCTCCATTGATAGACATCCTAAAAGAAGGATGCATTCCTGGTGGTATACAAATTGAAAAAAAGCTCCATTTCAAATAAAATATGAAACTTCAAATGTCCAAATAAATAACAAAAGGCTTCAGAAAGTGATCTCTAAAAATGTTTATTAACAGCGATTTAATGTGCGCAAAACGTTTTGGGAATGTTTTGTTGTATCTATGAAAAGGCTATCAAAAAACTTAGGACAAGTTCTTTTTGTGACATTGGTTGTTCTATATAAGTTCTGTTCATGTATAAACAGATCATCACAGTGGTTGTTCAATGTCTCAACATCTCGAACTTTTAACATATCTGAGATGTTTTTTGTGCTCGCTATGGGTTCCATGAGAAGTGAGACACTCTTTGTATATTTAAATATAGAATCAGGTTATCGCACTTGAGCTATTCAGTTCATACGTGTCTGAGATAGGGCAAGCTGAGAATGGTTCCGTTTTAGGTCCTATACATTTCATAATTTTTGTCAATGATCTTAAAAATTTTCTCCTACCAACTGAATATATCTTTTTTGTCGATTATATCACAATGATAAATTAAAACAAAGATTTACTACCGCTACAAAAACTAGTTCAGAAAAGCAAAAGTGAGGCCAAAAATGGTTTGAATCAAATAAACTCAGCCTGAATTAGAATAAAACACAATCCTTAATAGCCTCTTCGCACAGCAAGAAACTATCCAGTGTAATTTTCATGCTAGGCAGAATTAAAAATTCCATTTTCTACACATAATTCATATTTAATCATTTTATGGAGTGAATCATTCTATGTCAATAAAGTTTTATTGCTTAAGGAAAAAGCCATCAGAATTCCCTCAGATATTGATTTTTTTCCGATTCTTTTTATAATTTTGGATATTATGTCAGTCTTATATTGTATATTGTTTTATCTACAACTACCTATCAGAAATCCCCTATAGGAGACATTAATTGGCAAAAAAAAATCAGATTATCAAGGCTACCCAACAAGCATTATTTTGGGGAGTCAATGATTTAGGTTAGAAAAAACACGAAATAATTCGCTTGATCTTGTTTTTATTCCTCTCAATAATATCTAAATTTCAATTACCCTGAAGTGCCTGAAATTTGTGTTGAAAAGAGCAAACTGAACCATTTCAAGTGATCTCTGTATTATCATCTATATTACCTGAATTTTTTTAAGTCGTTTTCTTATGATTTTTCCATAACGTGATTTTCATGTTTTATTTGTTTTTTCAGACTTGCTACAATTATGCAGAAATATATGAAACATTTTCTAATAAAATACTACTATTATTCCGTCAAGAACGTTCCATTAAAGGACATCTGATAATATACATTTGTTTTAAAATATTCAGAGGACATTTGGTGATGCTTAATATTGTAACGTAAATAAACTTAACTTGATTTAACTAATTTATTTAACACTTAATCTACAACTTAATTTATATTACTACGCCACTGTATAGCTCGATGGTATGGGCTCGTTCAGACTCTCCTACTCCACTTGAGGTTTTCCTATTTATCTCCGATACAGCATTCTCGATGTTTCGAATTCGGACGGTTGGCGACGGCATGTTCCAATTGTTTCCAATATTGACCGTTGTTTTCCGCGGAAGAGCGCACTGGATGGTTCTCGAATATCTCCGGGGATGATCTCATCGCTGTCGATGGCAACACGTGAGGCGACAGGTCCGGCCTAGGTTCGTTACATTGCCCCCTTCTTAAAGACATTTCGTCCCGAAATTTCATCCTTGGAGTGTGACGATATCTGCATGACCCATATCTGCACCGTGAAGTTCGATGGAAGTAACACTCCACGGTCTTCATGATCGGTCGTGGAAGAGGGTTACAGCAAACCAAAATCTTGACGCCGCTGGATCTGAATATCGCCTCCAGCATACTTCTTATGACTCTCCAGTCCAACCCATCAATACCACAGGACAATTTTGGAATTGCTAGATCCACCAGATTCTGGTCCACCATAGTATCTCTTAGTTTGGTGAGACTCTTCCAGACATCTTCATAGGACGGTTTATCTTGGGAATGCCTCTTGGTAACTAGGTAGTAGATGTTTCTCTGGCCTTTCTTCAACTGTAGCACCCCACCAACTTCTGGATTCTGCTCCCGCAGTGTTTGGAGTTGACCAAATTTCTTGGAGAACACTACGGCGAGGCCCCTGGACATTTGAAGATCTTCTGCCACACAGTGCGCTAGTGCGTAGTCAGCAGGCACCTCGAAAAGGTCTCGTGACTCCTCTCTAGTAACCCCATGTAGAACTTTCTGCCCGTTTGAATACAAGGACATAAACTTCTCGAACGTCATATCATCCTCCGGTGGCTTGAGGGTGCGAACTTGGTCATGGTTTCCAGCGTATGGGGCCAACCTGTTGAAATGGACGACCCTTGGTTTCCCTCGGGTGGCTTATGGATTCGGTACACAAGGTCGTTTATCCTTTTCACAATTTTATACGGGCCTTCCCACGAGTTCCGCAACTTTGGTGATAGTCCACGACGACGTTTGGGGTTGTACAGCCAAACCAGGTCATCAACCTTAAATCCTCCAGCGTCGGCCTTGATGTCATAGGTCTTCTTCATTTTATCGCTGGCACTCTGGATGTTCAACCGGACTCGTTCGTGGATGTCGTCCATTCTCTGCCGAAGTTTGCTGACGTAGTCCTCTCCCGCAGTGTCTTGTCCTGGCGGTATCCCAAACTTCAGGTCACAAGGCAGTCGCAGTTCTCGGCCCATTATAATACTAGCAGGAGTTTGACCGGTTGACTCGTGTACTGCGGATCGATAGGCCATCAGGAACAAATGAAGATACTGGTCCCAGTCTCTTTGATGGTCAGAGACAACCTTGGACAAGTGGCGGTTGATGTCCTGTTCATCCTTCCACCATTCCATCGGACGCGGATGTGGGGCCGTGGTTCTTGTCTTGCGGATGTTCAGCAGTAGACATATTTCTTGGAAAAGGTTGGATTCGAAATTTCTGCCTTGATCCGAGTGCAGCTCCATTGGAATACCGAATCGACATATCCATTCTTTCACCAAGACGTCGGCGACGGTGATGGCTTCCTGGTTGGGCAGGGCATAGGCTTCCGCCCACTTACTGAAGTAGTCCATTGCCACAAGGATGTATTTATTCCCGTGGTCGGATACGGGAAACGGGCCGGCGATGTCAATGGCGATTCTCTCGAACGGGCTGCCTACGTTGTACTGACGCATCGGGGCCTTGGGGCGTATTCGAGGTCCATTGCTAGCAGCGCATACAGCGCACTTCCTGCACCAGTCCTGGACGTCAGCTTGACAATTGGCCCAGTAAAACCGTTGCCTCACTTTCTGCAGGGTCTTCGTCACTCCCAGATGTCCTCCGGCGACTCCATCATGGATTTCCGCAGCACTTCCTCTCTTCTGTTCCTGGGAACAATTATTTGGCGTCTGTCTTCCCCACCAATATCGGCCTCCAACACACGTTTCAGGATCCCATTGTCCAGAATAAAGAGTTCCATTGTGCCCAATAGGACTTAACAGCCGGCGAGTAACCTGCGACTTCCTGCCATGATGGTCTTCGATTGCCCTTCTTCCAGCTGACGACTAAGCCAAGGTCGGGGTCTCTCTCTTGGTCTTTCTGGATCTTGCTGTCATTCCAGTTGTCATCCATTGCCGCGGTTCTACAAAGTGTTGCTTCTTTCTCTTCTGCTCGTCGGCAATGTGAGCAATCATCTGGACATGGTCTTCGCGACAAGGCATCTGCATTCTTATGGCTAGTTCCGGCTCGATGTTCGATCTCGAAATCGAATTCTTGAGTCTCTCGATCCAACGTGCTACTTGACCCTCAGGATTTTTGAACTGTAAGTGCCATTTGAGAGCTGCATGGTCAGTTCTCACAGGAATCTTCTTCCATACACGTACTTGTAGAAGTGCTCCCACCCCTTTACAAAAGCTAACAGCTCTCGCCTGGGACACAGTAATTGCGCTCTGGTTTGCTGAGCGTCTTGCTGAAATAACCAATGACCTTCTCCTGCCCCTCCTGGATCTGAGATAGGACAGCTCCAAGTCCCACGTTGCTGGCGTCCGTATCCAAAATGAACTTCCCGTTGGGTAGGGATAGCTCAGAACAGGTGCGTTAATCAAAGCTCCCTTCAGCTTCCTGAACGAGTCTTGGCATTCTTCGGACCACTGGAACTTTGTTTGACCTTCCGTGAGCCTGGTCAGTGGTTTAGCGATGTTTGCAAACCCCAGCACATATCGGCGATAGTATGTGCACAAACCAAGGAAACTTCGAAGTTGGTGAATGTCTTTTGGGATGGGCCAATCCTTAACAGCTTTGATCTTCTGGTCATCCACTGCTACTCCTTCCCCAGAGACAACGTGGCCGAGGTATCGTACTTCTTTTGGAACAGGTGGCATTTCTTAGGGCTCAGCTTCAATCCGGAGTTCCTCAATCGCAGGAATACTTCCTCCAAGTTTTTCACGTGGTCCTCGAACGATCTGCCGACCACAATTATGTCGTCGAGATACACTAGACACGTGTTCCATGAGAGTCCCTTCAGTACTGTTTCCATCAATCTTTCGAATGTGGCGGGAGCATTACAGAGCCCGAATGGCATAACGGTGAACTGCCACAATCCTGAGCCGATGGTAAAAGCAGTCTTTTCTCGATCTTCCTGAGCGAGTTCTACTTGCCAGTATCCACTCTTCAGATCAAGGGTCGAGAAAATCGTGGAACCAGCCAACGTGTCTAGGGTGTCATCTATTCTCGGGAGAGGGTAACTGTCCTTCTTCGTGACATTATTAAGTTGGCGATAGTCTACACAAAAGCGTGTCGATCCATCCTTTTCTTCACCAGTACGACTGGAGAGGACCAGGGACTGTCAGACGGTTCGATAACTCCTTCTTTTCCCATATCGCTGACTATTTTGTCAGCCTCTGCCTTCTTGGCAAGAGGAAGTCTTCTTGCTGATTGCCGGATCGGTCGGGCACCCCCAGTATCAATCTTGTGCTGGACCACATTAGTTCGACCCCTTTTCCTTGTCCGGTATCGAAGATGTCTTGGTACTTTTTGACTAAATCTCTTAGTTTGGGCTGTTGAGCTGGTTTTATGTCTTTGGAAGAGATGGCAACTAATTTCTCTAGTTCTGTGGGCAAGTTGTTGGGTTGGCTAATCGTACCTCGTACGCCCCGGATCACGGATGAAACTGACGAGCAGTGCCCCAAAATTGTTCCTTTCTTCAAGGTCACTGGGAAATAATTGACATTCATGACCCTTACCGGCACAAATTTGTCAGCACGCAACAAGGTCTTCCCTAGTGCAATCCCTCGTCCAATTTTCTCATCATGAAGTTTGGGCTCGAACATCACCACGTCTCCACTGCTCGCACTCCCGTCCAGGCGAGCCTCCAGAATGGTTTCAGCCCTCTCAGGTACGCTTACATCTTCAGCCAACAGCACACGGATCAACTCTTCACTTCTCCCATGAAGTACCAGCTCTTCTCCGTTGACACGTAGGACGCCGTCTTTGAAATCAATTCAAACCCTCTGGAATTCATGATGTCCATTCCGATGATTGCATCGTCTTCGATGTCCGCTACAAGTGCCTGATGTTTCACTTTAGTGTTGCCCAAAATTATTTCAATCGGTAGCTCGCCATATACAGTAGCTGGCTCCCTGTTGCTGTGCGTAGCTTCAAGTTGTCGGTTCAATCCGTTCCGGTGTTCTGGCAAAGGAAGGCCCGAGAATTGTCCTAGTCGCACCTGTATCTAGCAGCATGGTGCAAGGCTCGTTATTGATGAGACCGTCTACGAAGACACCCTTGTTCTGTCGTTGAAGCATAGCGACATATGCGTTGTTAACCGGGCTTGCCGGACACATGCCGACGATTGCCCCTTCTCATCGCCTTTCTTAGTTTTCCTCATGGAGCATGAATGTTGGTTTGCTCGACTGTCCAATTTTCGTTTCTTTGGCAGCTTCCAAGTTAGCAGGCTCCTGTGAGTCTTCCTCAATCGTTTGAACTTTACTTTGGCTTTTGCAGCATTGTTTTGCTGCCTCAAATTCCAAAGCTCGTGCCAGTGCGTCTACGAGATGTGTTGGACGAGCTAATATCAACGCTTGTCTGGTTTCTTGGTCACGGAGTCCATCCAAGAATGCTTGAACCGCTAGTCGCTCCATTACATTTTCTGGTGTGGCTGGATATGCGAGACGAACCAAGCGTGCAATGTCAGTTTCGAATTCTTGTAAGGATTCGCCCGATTTTGGCAGCGATTTTTCAGCAGGGAGTGGTATACGTGTTCCAAATGGGCGTGGCCATATCGTAATTCTAGATGTTTAATCAGCTGATCATAGTCCTCCTGTTCTTGGGCGGTGAGAGTTTGTAGAATATTTGTCGCTTCTCCACGTAATGCAAGTGTCAGTGCTACAGCTCTTTCCCTGCATTCCATCCGTTTGCTTTGGCCGCTGCTTCAAACTGCCGGCGGTAATTTGCCCATGGAGTTTTTCCATCGAACTGAGGCGGCTTCATGGAAAGCTTCCCTATTTCTGAAATGACCTTGACATCTTTTATACCCTCTTGAACTTTATCCACGTTCAAACTCAAGTCCAGCATTGCATTTTCGTTAACCATCTCTGTGGAGGACGCATTATTAATTTGTTTTTCCAGCTTACTGATCGTTTCCTTTATTTTGTCCATTTCTGCCTCGATTCCGTCTTTGATTCCATCGCTGATTATTTCCTTCATCTTGTCCATCTCTGCCTCGACCCCATCTTTGATTTTATCTACCTCCGTGTTCATTTGCTCCCTAATTTTATCTATCTCTGTCTCAACGGTTCCCATTCTTTCTTCTAGGAAATTAGCCACACCACACAATTCTTTTTTTAGGCCTTCTGTGTTTTCCAGGAACTTCTCTTCCAGGCTTCTTGAATTTTCTAGAAGCTTCTCTTCCAGATTTCTAGAATTTTCTTGAAGCTTCTCTTCCAGATTTCTAGAATTTTCTTCAAGCTTCTCTTCCAGATTTCTAGCATTTTCTTCCAAGCTTCTTGAATTTTCTTCCAAAGTCCTCGAATTTTGTTGCAGCTCTTCTTTCAAGGATTCTATTATCGGACTCAAATCACCTCCGGAACTTCGAATAAAAATGTTTCGGGTCCTCACCTTCTTGTATAAGTCCTTCTGCAAGTCTTTCCTGGAGTACTTGCTTTTTACCCGTTGTTTCCAGTTCCCTTTCCTCCAATTCCTGTTTCAATTCCGCTACCTTCAAGTCCGCAAGGCGCACTTTTCTTGAACACATTTTGTCTTTGACGAGGTATCAGTCTGTTTCACACGAAAAAGTTTATCAGTTTGTTAAAAATTCACTTCGCGAATTCTTTTCCACGGGCCACCAGTCTATTGTCTGTTTCACGCGAAGAGTGTATCAGTTTATATTCCCACGCACAATTGTCCACTTCGCGAAAACCGGGCCACTGTCTATTTTCTGTTTCACGCGAACAGTGTATCAGTTTATATTCCCACGCACAATTGTCCACTTCGCGAAAACCGGGCCACTGTCTATTTTGGGCGTACAAAAAGGTCTATCAATTTATTTTTCTGACTATCCACTCCACGATCACTTGTTTATTTTCAAAATCTCACTTCCGACACCAATTGTAACGTAAATAAACTTAACTTGATTTAACTAATTTATTTAACACTTAATCTACAACTTAATTTATATTACTACGCCACTGTATGGCTCGATGGTATGGGCTCGTTCAGACTCTCCTACTCCACTTGAGGTTTTCCTATTTATCTCCGATACAGCATTCTCGATGTTTCGAATTCGGACGGTTGGCGACGGCATGTTCCAATTGTTTCCAATATTGACCGTTGTTTTCCGCGGAAGAGCGCACTGGATGGTTCTCGAATATCTCCGGGGATGATCTCATCGCTGTCGATGGCAACACGTGAGGCGACAGGTCCGGCCTAGGTTCGTTACAATATATTGAAATAGATTTAGAAATTGTGTAAGTATTATAATGCACCACTCTATATTTTTGTTTTTATCCAAACTTAACCTCAAATTCCTTCATATTTTTATGATGGAATCATTACTTGAAAAGAAAAGCTCAGTCATTAATTGCATTATCATTTAATCATTTTCGCAAAATATATCCTAGTCATAAAATAAAATTGAAAAACAGTTCCACAAAAAATAATGAACGAGTTGGTCCTTTATATATAGTTCTCCAGAAAAAAATCATTAAACTTTGGAAACAAAAATAACAGCAATATAAATAAAATAACAAAATACAATACTTTAACAATCAAATGACTAACATTCTGTTCTATTGAATAAAATAAATTATGTATCATTTCAATATTTTTTGTACATAAGAGACTACTATTAGATCAAAATTTCATTTATAGTACTCTAGAATTAATCGATATAGAAAAACAATCCTCACAATCTCAAGTTTTGTCGATCAAAAAATGTTAAGAGGCTTTTTAATAATTATGAAAAACCTATTCCACTTCAACAAAGTGAATGAAACCTAAAGAAATTGAAAAATAATAATACAAAAATTCCTGACATAAATGAGTATGTCTTTGTCATTTTGGAATTAGGTTTCAGATTGGAAACAATTATTTGAAAGTGAATTTGTATTTTAACAACTGGGATATTGAGTAGGATCTCAGCAGAAATTTTTCAATAGACTATCTACATACTTTAATTTTTTGATCTAATAGAAGTCATAATACAGATATGGCAATCATGACTAGTATTTTCATAATACATACAAATAAAATCAACTTTCAAGTACACCAATTCACCAGAAGCTTTCTCATATTCATAAGCAAAAACTTGACAGTACAAATTTTGAAATGCATATATAAGACCTCAACATTAGAATATATTGGTATCAAATACCTCCAGATCACCATTAAAAATATTTCCTGGGGTATAATAGTAATATAATGGGGTAGGCAGTCGCCTAGGATAGCAAATGAAAATTTCCATGAAATGATTTAGAATACCATAACTGGAATAATAAATAGATTGAAAATACCTTGAACTCTATTTTTCAATTTGTTCCAACATCAAAAAACTTCAGAAAAACAGCTTTTTCTTTTTCATGCTTTATTGACAGTATCGTTGAGGTATACTGCCTCAAATCAATTGTTTTTTTACCTTGCCACCTAATTCCCAATGGCAGGAGATTAATATGGTTTTTGTGAACTTGTAGTTGAATTCAACTGTAATCCGATACCTTCAATGAACAGAAAAAGTACTTCAAAGTTTCTTCTAGGTAAAGGCTCCTGAGGCGTGTCCTTCTGGATATATTGAATATCGGTACAAAACAATTTCTTTTTTAGTAGAGCATAGTCTTCATTTACGAAGCCAAAAATTACGCCTTATTTATCAAAAACCTACACCTATGTTGAAAACTTTACAATCATACAGAAATGTGTGCAATCAAGTAATGTTTGCTTCCCCTAAATTATGTTTTCAATATTTTAATATATAGTTACTATCAGCGGTAATATTTTACGGCTGCACTGGCAGAAATTTATTATCCAAGGGATACTTCCATGTATTTTCAGACAATTCACAAATTAAATATTTTGATAACTTAATAAAATGGTGCAAACAAAAGTCACACTATATTCCTCTTTTTGTTACACCAACTGCACTGTTTATATTTTTCTTATTAGTTCACCAGGAATTATTGAACACACTTCAAAAATCAATTAATTTCACATGTTGGATATCTTTAAATAAAAATAAAGTAAATTTTTTTAAATACCAATTATTTGTTAAATAACATATCAGAAAATGAAATCCTGGAATTGAAAATTTCTGCTTGTCATTCCAAATCAATTTGAATATATACAGGCTGTTCCACACACATACACCAGATTCCCACACAAAACTCCACAGGTCAATATTTTTGAAGTGATTGGATATATAAATATTTCGTGAAACAATTGAATTCAGGGTCCAAAGAGCCTTTTATTCAGGTAGAGTTTCATTATAAATCGTCTTCCATTCGGTTTTCGCGATACCGACGGCTTTTTTTTAATGGCTCCCATATTTTTTTGCGTGTATTAGAATTCTACGTTATATTGTAAATTCAACAATATATATACTTATTGGTTCCTTCAACTATCTATGCATATTCATAACTTATGATAACTAATTTTATGGTCACAGAAAACAAATGAAATTGATGATAATTGAGTTGCCATGTCTCATAAATTTGATGCCCAGAATGGCACATCCAGGAGCTGAACTCCCTCTTCCCTCAACATCTCAAAATGTACAGATCACAATTTTTTTTTTAAATACTACGATGTCCAGAACGTTGAGAAAAGTGGTTGTATTTTTTTTCAATTTTTATTTCAAAAAAAAAAATCCCAAAGAAATATTCCTGTTTGAACACTGCGGAAACCGCGCCAGGATGTGACTTAACAAGTTCAGAACTAAGGCCGATCGCCGAGTTGCCAAGCGTTATTCATAATATTTCTTTACAATGTAAGCAGGCTGAAAAAGTAATGACATAGCACTCGGTATCCATAAATATTATTTAAGAATAACTAAATCAAGAACAGCTATCAAATACGAACTCTTCATTTCAATATAACCCATGCTGACACAAGTTTTGTTTTATTCATAGGATAAAACAGAATAACATTTCCTCAGAAGTTCCGCAAAATAATGACACTGGCAACTCGCCGATCACCGAGAGTGCCAGGGTTTACAACGTTGCCAAGTGTTATTCATAATTTTATTTACAATGTGAGCAGGCCGAAAAAATAATGGCATAGCACTTCAATAATAACTAAATCAAGAACGGCTATCAAATACGAAATCTTCCTTTCAATATCACATAAGCTGACACAAGTTCTGTTTTATTCATAGGATGAAACAGAATAACATTTCCTCAGAAGTTCCACAAAATAGCGAGACTGGCAACTCAAGTAAATGCCAAATCATTGGTCATATGACTCAAAAGAAGCGGCAATAACGCTGTGTTTGAATGTCTCACTGAATTTGAGGGTTTTAGAGAAGCGTTTATTCGAATATTACACACTATCTTCTAGGAAAAACGATGCACACATAATATTTTATCACTATATTTTAACTTACGGCACATATGAGGCAAATTTACGAGTTTGTGATCTCGCCTATTCAAATGCAAGTTCGAAAAAAAGATGTGTTTGAGTTTTGCCCATTTTGTAATGTTTGAAGGAAAGAGTTTGTTCTCTCTTTTATCATAGAATGAGTTTGATCAATAACTACCTATTATCGCCAGGGATAAAAATATCTATTTGAATCGACATTTAAAAAAACTTGAATTGCTATACCATTAAGCCCAGAATTTGATGCAAATCAGAAAACGCATTGATATACCATCAAAAAAAGCTTCGGAGTCGCGACCCCTTAACACATTGACGAGTGTATCTTTTTTACAATTTTGTAGAGTTACATGTTTATTATTAGTAACATACTTTTATTTAATGTTTAGTAAAAAAAAAATTTTTTTTAAATTGTATTTCCCAACAAAACTCAAATGACAAACCTATTTTGAGAAAACCATGTTCCTGTGTAATGCTGTGTATTTGAATCTGTATTTCTTTTTCTTGAGGATTGGAATCATATTTCCAAATATGTACAGGAAATTTTAGTCTCAAAATAGATATTGAATAAAATACAATCAGTTTCGGAAATTTTTCAAGGAGAATATCAGAATATTAGAAAATACTTGACATAATTGATTTTTTTGGAGAAACTTACGGATCCCTCCTAAAGGAGAAGCGAGACTGTTTTATGAGGAGTGTGATTCAAATGAAAGACAAGTTAATGAAAGCACATTCGGTTCGGAAAGATAAACTGAAGAAATCTTTTTTGCAGCTTCTGATGATAACAATCCTGATATTGCTATAGACGTAAATGAATCTGAAAGCAAATCTTCCTCTATAAGTGAATCTGGCTCTTATAGTATTTCCGAATGTTCACAGTCTCGAATTATTCAAATCAAATTATTTCAAATCTGTAACCGCAGGGAATGAATAATGAGAAGACTCTGTTGCAGATATCTACAATTTTGCCTTTGATCTGTTCTGTTGAGCTAGTATTAGGAACATCATTGGTAGATGTATATATTCTCTACAAAAAGATAACCAAAGATAATATATCCATCACTGCATTCAAGGAGCAGATAATTGAGTGGGTTGAATGCCAACATTGTAGAACCAGCTAGAACCGATTCTGAACAACACGTTTTAGAGGAAGTACAATCAAAAGATCGATATGTGTTATTTGTTATGAGAAAATAAGCAACAGAGGACGGAAAAGGGCACATTTGCAGGAATCAAAAACAAGAATTTGTTGCTTAGAGTGCGCCAAATTTTACTGTCATGTTTCTTTAATGTACATAAATGTTATATATATTTTTTTTTTATCTTTTTCTGTACTTGATAAGATAATTAAAGTTATTTTTCAATATTAAATTTTTTGTTTGCAATTCCTTCGCACCACTGAACAAAATTTACCAAACTCTAAACAAAATTGGGACCACCAGGCCCTTTATTTCAATATCCCATATGTGGCAATGCAATGCGAGACCCACACTGAGGTTCACAGAGCATAAAGCTACAGCAAGCAGTGAGGTCCATATAGCGGGTCACGCGGCCTAAGTGGGGATTTAGGTTGAGAACCAAAAAAAATTGATTTGTTTGAAAATATAAACAGGATGTTCATAAAATCAGATGTGGAATCATCTGTGACTGAAAGATATACTTTAGTCACTATCTTCCATCGTTCTAGATAACCTCTTGTGGGGTATTCATGTTTCCCATTTCTTCCGGTCTTCCTGATGATCGTGAAAACGTGAAATAGATTTTCGTCGAACAAATGTGTTGAAGACCTAGTGAATGCGATGCTTTTCTTGCGTCAATGTTACAAATGATTTCTGGTGGGTACTCTCTTTTGGAAAACATTCTTCTTTGCCTCATTCATCTATGAGTTCTTAATTTGGACTGGAATAGAAAATCAAATAACTATCTGAATGAAAATGCAAATTTTCAATTTTAGATTTTTTCTTTTGAGTTAGGGTCCTTTCAGAATATCTATTAGATGTAGTTCAATGTCCAGTGTGGCTTTAGCCGGGGAAAAAGTTGTTTTCTGTTAGACATTCACAAAAAATAACTTCATTTTTATCGTGGATTTTTTAATTCACAGAAAATTCCTTCTATTCAATATTCAATTGAGAATATTTCCCTTTTCAACAAAAAAATGTATTTCTCACAATGCCGAGAACGTTTTAAATCCAGAAAATGAGGAAAACATGGTGGTGGAGCTGTAGTGGATGTGAGGGATTTTCACCTCTGCCAAATAGAATATTTTAAAAACTTCCCCTCTAAAATTTTGTACTTACACTTATTTTTAGCCTTATTTTTTTATTAAATACATGTACATGTAGACCTTTGTGAAAAACCCTACCTGAATAAGTTCATTTGACCCTGAATTCATTTGTCCTCCAATATTTTCGGAAGATATTGGCCTGCAGAGTCTATAGTGTAAGGTAGATTGAATAATAAATAGATGATCTCACAGAAAATCAGATCCAACCAAGATTAATGAAACATATATCACAAAACTATTTCGTGAGAACACTGAGATTCTTCCTGAGACTAGCATCGTGTGGAAGTGCCATGACCCACTTTCGCAACCCTGTCAATAAGACGGAGCTCATAACCAAAATTGCGCCTCCAATAGAAAATTTATTTGGTATCTCATTGAAAAACAAAACCTGCCATATAAAAGCAAATACGATATCACTGCTTCTTGCTATTGCCACTGGGCCAGCCTGTTCCATTTGTAAAGCTAAAGTAAGTAGTATTTGGCCTAAGAAACTGAACAGGGCTAAAGCTATTATAAGGTACCTATCCATGCCACAAGAAGGTAAGCACAAAGCTCCTATAAAAACCGTTACTAAAAAACATTGCACGAGAGCAAATGCCCCAAAGTTTGTCATTATGACAGAAAAATGTATACCTTTCAGAGCTCTAAGCAGTACATAGGCATTAGCCCCAAATAGAGTAGCAGAAAAAGCTGCAACTGCTCCCCACATTTCAGGTCTTTGTCCAGTTTCCCCTAAAGAATTTACTGTATCTCCAAATAAAATAGGTGGTCGAGTAATTAATATCACTCCAATAGGGTTAAAACTACTGAAAAAATGTTGAAAAGACCACAAGGTTCTTTAAGGAACATCCTTGCAAAAATTCCTGTAAATACAGGCACTGAGAAAACGATTACAGAGGCATCAGCTAACGGCATGTGGCGAAAAGCATAAAAACTCAACATGAGAGCGGCAGTGCCAGTAAAAGACCTCATCAGAAGCATTATTTGTTTCCCCTTTGGAAAAACTTTTTCTTGTCTGTATATCACAATTGGTATTGCTGGCAAGAGTACCCCAATATAACGGTAAGCAGCTAGTGCCATGGGATTGATATCTGTCATCCATTTCACAATAACAGAACATAGAGAAAAGAATAAAGAACTCAATGTTGCTAACAGTAATCCTAAATAAGGGCAATGACAAGTACTTCTGGGTTCATAGATTTTCAGTTCATTTTCTTGTTCATCATCCACTAGTTGTTGAAGTTCAACGTTTTCTGGCATTATCCTTGGTTCTGAAATATTAAAAGAAATTAAGAATAATCTCCACTTTTTGTGAGATCTACCTTCCGAAAAAAGAGTGAAAATCAGTCTTCTTCAGTTACTAATACTGAAATTACGTTATTAGGATCATTATTTATATTTCTTTAATTCAAATTTTGTTTACAAAATTCCTATTAAATGGATATACAACATTGCACCAAATTGCAGACAGATTTGTTCGTTAGTACGTTTTGTCGCATAGCCGCAGAGCGCAGAGCAGAACTGACTACTTAAGTGTTGCCAGTCCACAAATCTCAAATTATCCAATGAATACTCGATTATTATCGGGTCTATTATGGTGAACATTGAAAAATTATCAATATTCGATGTTGTTTATTGAAAATAATCAATATCTTATCGATTAGCTATTATAGTGCACTTATTGATATTCCTGAAATATCTAGTAGATTTTAGTTTTGTACCAGAGTGAACTTAGCCATTAGAGCATTGCCAACCCAACATTACTTTGAACATCGTCAATTTGCAAAAAAAAGTTACGTTCCGTACCGTGTGCCGGTCCTTTGCCTACGGTTCGTAATCTTAGAGAGGCCATACACTTAGAGACAGGTTGCGATACATGTATCGATGCAGAGGTTTCATGCGAAACACGTATCTTGTATCCCGAATAAATACCCTACTAAAATTGTTTCATTGTTTTACAGATACCACAGTGGTAGGTTGTTTTGTCACCCCGTCAGTAATATTTGATTTGCTTTTTCTAGTGGTTTCAGAGTCGATAGTAAGAGTAAGGAGGTCGTAATACCATAAATTGGGTGTATAGACGTCATCTACTGAACTTTCTGTCTTTTTTGCGAATCCAGTAGTTTTTTTAATGCTCGTCTAAATGAACATCTTATGCTATGAATTTTTTCACAACAAAATCCTTATTTGCAGTGGGATGTTTATATTCCCTTCCATTTTTCAATAAGTAATTCGTATGCAAACTCACGGTCACGGTCCATTTTGAACACAAGAAACCAACAACCTTCGTATAAAACACGCGCTACCGATGAAATTACTTAAATTGTATCGATACCGTGCCATACACGTTGAAACCTGCATCAGTTGCTGTTGCGTCGAATCGCGGAGTCCCGTTCGGCTTGGGACTCTGACACATGTATCGAAACCGACCGATACTATTTCACAGATACATTGCCATTCATTATGAAACTGGCATCATGAAACCTCTGCATCGATACATGTATCGCAACCTGTATCTAAGTGTATGGCCTCTTACTCGCATCGAACGTTCATAATCCCTTATCATAGTATTTTCAATTGTTACGGAAACATCACAAAAAGTAATGAAAAAATATTCCTGAAACAACTATAGCGCTAATAGTCTTTGGGGGAAGTTATTCCAGTGAAGGTCAAATCGAGTTGTAATTGAGAAGCACCTTTAATTTTGAAAATTTGACAAAATTTTGGGATTTGAGATATTATTTTCACAAAACCCGATTTTTGACGACCGAACTCATGCAAAGGGGGAATAAAATAAAATCATGCGTGTTCCCCATTGCATAATTTGGGATTTTCGTATTGGCAACACTGGATTTTACTTAACCTACTACCAACTTTTTATGAAGTCTGTTCTGTGTTCTGTGGTTGGTGGTTGGTCGCCATATTGGATTTTAACTTCGCTTTTTCCACTCGTAAAGATTTGTCAAAATAAATTACTCTATACTTTGTGTGTTCCATTACTACTGATATAATTGTCGAAAATGAATTCACTCATGGGTTATGGAAGCGATGATGATCCTGATGATTCTCCAGATACTAGACAAAGGGTAAGTTTTTCTGTATTCATTATACAGTGGATTCGATTTCAGACCTCCATGTTATATCGATTCCGTCTAAACTCGGCATGGAATTTTTGAATATTCTTCAAACTTCATTGATATAAATAAACATCTTCATTGTTTGAGATTCGCCTAAAATCAAATACATTTTTGTCGATAATTGAGTCTTGGGAAAAGAAGCAGAAAACGGTATCAGGCCCGGCTTTCGTGAAAATTTCGCAGATGCCTTAAAATATGAAGAAATCACCTCTAATTACCACTATAAATACCCATTCTCATAACACATGAACTTGTCAGTAGGTTTAGAGTAAGATCCCAGAGCAGCCAGACCTACATCATTTTAGCAAAGTCGAAAATTTGAGATTTGAGTGTCAATAGTGTCAATAGTGATATATGATATATAGTTAATAAAGGTGCATTAAGTCAACATAAACGTAACTTTAGCACAAGCATTGTCATAAACATAAGCGTAAAAATAATTATGTAAAAAACCTATTTTATACAAGTTTTAGTGTTACCATAAACTTAAGAATGACAGTTATAGTATTTCTAATCCCAATTGGACCGACATAAAAAGTTTCGAGAAGGAATTCTCTTCCACAAGACAAAACTTTTTTATGAATTTACCAGGAACGTTTTGAAAGTAAAAACACTGGTAGTATATACATTTCCCATTTGCCGGGCAGTGCATATGCACACTCCTCGTAGTGCTCTTATTTTTATTGCCGTTCCAATTGGGATTAGAATAACTATACTGAAAGGGACAAATGACAATATTGACTATCCGTCATATCATTGTTATTTTTTGTGATTATGGAATTGGAGAAAAACAAAACTGTTTTGATTGCTACGGCTTCGGTTGCACTGCAGGTCTGCATTATTAGTTTGATTATTGCTAAAGAGAAGTAGGGTATCAGAAGGTTCAAGGTGAGACCTATGAACAGAAACAGGGATCACAATGGATTTTTTGCGGCAGTGCTCAAAGATATGAGAACCTTGGAGGAAGATTCCGATCAACATTTCAAATTTATGAGAATGTCCAAAGAGATGTACGATCATTTACTCCAATTGGAACATGTATTCGTATTCTGTATTTTTAGCATAATTGTAAGATTCTTAAAGTTGGGATTTTCAAGGTCACATGTTTTTAGCATAGACTTAATATTGTTGTATAAATAGTGCCATTTGATATAACAGGTTCAACTTTCGACTTAAACATATATTTAAGCACAATTTAAAAGTGATGTTGACTAAGAACGTATGCATACTTGCTAGCTTGAAAGCGGCCCCGTTTACCTGGTAGCGGGTACAATAGTTATATAAAACTTTACTTACCTACGTTGAAGTATGGTAATACTTTTAATATTCAGTGTAACCCAGATAGCCGAGCGGGCTAAGACACCAGATTCAAGCTATGGATCTCACAAGGGAGCGTGCGTTCAAATCCTACAGCTGGCAGTTTTCTTTTTCATTTTTCACTTCAGAATTGAGAAATGATTTGTTTTCATACTAAAACAAATAAATTCTCAATTTCCAAGGGAAAAATGAAAAAAAAAAACTGCCAGCTGTGGAATTCGAACCCATGCTTCCTTGCGAGATCTAGGGCTTGAATCTGGCGCTTTCGACCACTCGGCCATCGGGGATAGTAGGTTAGTAAGGTTCTATGTACCTTTTGTACCTTCTATCTGGTAAACGGGGCCGCTTTCAAGCTCTAGAAAGTATGCATACGTTTTTAACCACATATCACACTCTTCATACTCAAAATTTATGCTTTGCTAAAATGACGTAGGTCTTACTGCTCTGGGATCTTGGACTAGTTTGACAAAGTGTGAAATTCTGAACTGGACCTCCAGGTAAAGCTGGCGAATATGGGGCGAAGCCGAGTTTCAATTAAACTTTCACAGATGCTTCAAAACATGATGAAATCACCACCAACAATAAAAAAATTGGCTCAGAAAAAGTAACTTTGGGAGATAGAACCCTTCAATGTTCCAAAAAAGGTGGTTATATACAAAATAATGGATAGATAGAAAACCCATTGCCTTTCCAAGCTTCAAGAAAAGTTAATTTCGTTAATTTGTTTCCATCTAATATCAATCAATGTCTTCTATGAGGCATTGAAAATAACAGTAGCTATATGAATTGTCATTGAGTAAACGTAATGTGGGATTGCAGAGTTTTTTTACGTACATTTCCTTTTGCCCGATTTTTTTCTTGAACATTCCAGAGGAGTTACTAGGAATTCATCAAAAAAGCAAATTATAAGGGCACTTCAGCATATAATATGAATATTATTTTAGATTTGGTGGTTGGAAATGCAAGGGTTTTAATTATGTATCGGAAAGAACACAGAAAAGTAAGAGATGTTAATTCGCGATGGGAATTTTGCCATGGAACTTTTTTATTTAAATCAAGCTCTCCATATAAGTTTTTGACTCTGCAAACTTATATGTTTGTGATATTTCACTGAAACTGATTAAGGAGTAATTAGAAATAGACAAGCAAAGCAGCGTGTGCAATAATGTCTCCTTTTGCATGAGATAGGAATTGGATTGCATTCAACTTAGATAGTTACATTAGCCAAGTTAGGTAAGGTTGTGTTTCTTTCTTTTACGTTAAATGGTGACTAAGATGGATTTCCTTATGAACGAGACACGCCAAAGGCGAAAGAATTATGAAAGAAGTAGGTGGACAGCTATGAAGTATCATAAATTCATATTTATAGGTAGTCTGAATTCTTGAAAAAATATTTACTCGTCTTTCAATTAGTTTAATGGAAATGATAAAAAATAAATAATGTTTGTATGAGGAAAACTGGCATTAGTGTTTGGGCTTCTCTTGAAAACGAAAAATGAAAACATTTTGAAAGCCTGCATATCACTTTACCTTTACTATGAATCTTTGAAGATCAATGAAGATGATTAATATAATTTGTTACAAAGACTTCTTCCATTGTATATTTTATAATTCTCACGAAGATGAATGATTTAGAAGCCACCTAATTTCTTGGAGTCTCCCACTAGCAGATGTCAAAGAGGAACAAAAATGTTCACTTTTCATTAGAATATCTTCATCAGATATGATGAAGATTGTTACAAAAATATTAACCATTGTTAATTATTCTGCAGTGGCCGACTCCTAGAATTATATATTTTAATGAATTGATAAAAAACTAATATATTATTTGCCAAAAATTAGTTCGATCATCAACAATTATTGACAGGACCCCGGCCCAATTACAAGAAATTACCGAAAACCAGGAGGAAACCACAACGAAGATGATACTAACTATGATGAAGTCCAGATGAGCCTCAGTGAGGTAATATATTTTTTAAATTTCATTTGAAAATATTTTGAACATACTTTTTTATATAATAGATGAAATCTTCAATCTAGAAATACCCTGAAGAACCCCTAACTTTAATTTTTATTTGCATTCATTTTCATATTACTTTCAACCCATTTCTAGATTGTTGAAACTGTATTGGGTTCTATTCTTTACATTAAAAAAACATTGATATATTTTATAAATTTTCGTAAGGATTGCAAAATAGTTTGTTTCTAAAAATATTTTATATGGAATATTTCAATATTTTATTTGGAATAAGTCAACTATTCATTTCCAGAATAAAAATGTTAATTTTCTTAATCAAATTGTCTGCTCATAGTGTAAATTTTGTTATGGTATGTCTTCTTTCAGTGAAATTTGCTTCAAAAATTTAATAAGCATGCCAACATGTTTGTATGAAAAGAGTAAAACCCAAGAACGTGCACATGCATTGATGAATTGTCAATTCTTAAAAAAAGTAATTCCCCCATTATTCTATACATTTAAACTTTTGATATTAACTCACTCTGTTAATATATTATAAAGACCTTGTAACGAGAGCCTCGACACAGAAAAAGCCAATTGCGATCAACCTCGACAGTGTTTTGGTGAGTATCAATTTAGAGAAGGTGATAGTAACTTTTTGGAAACAAGAATTACAGGTAAAATATATTATTTCATTGATTCACACATATTACTGCTTTTTCTTGTACCTACTCAAAGTTTTATACATTTTTGAAAGGATAAAAAAAATATACATATCAACTACTGAATATATTCCTATAGCAGATATTTATAATTTACATTTTTGGGTTTTTAAAGGGTCATAATAATAAATAAATATTTATTAGTATTTCAAATAATTACTTCTAAATTCAGTTATATTGGTTTCGTGCACATTTGACAGATAGTCGACATTGGAGGTAAAACAATCTCACTTTTCCGATTTGTTTAAGTTGGAGAATTGAACATTTTTAACAATTTCAAAAAGAATTCATTAGTTAGATTACATGTGATATTGTTTAATTTGTAGATGATCATGCCTTCATATTGTACTGTTGTGAAATGCAAGAAAAATGCATCAAAAGCATACCGTTCTCGGAGAACATCATGTAAACTGGAAAAATATTTTGTCAGGTCCATGGTCACAATATTTCACTCAAAAACAGTAAAAATTTTGAATAAACGTTATTTACCAAAGTAAACAAAGCGAAAATATCAGGTTGTTTTATCTCCAATCTGTCAAATGTGCAGACACCAATTAAAAGTGTTTTCTCTATGAGATTCTGTTGGATTGAGAGAAGTTGGGTTACAATCCTTTCAAGAAAGTATACCACAATTCAAGAAATAAAATTTCTTAGCACTGAGTACTAAATTGTTGATCTTGAGAACATTCTCACAAAGTTTTCTCTTAGGGATGGTTAGATAATTATTTAGTATTGAATTCTTCATCTCCATGAGAGGGGGTAACTTTAATTTCTACTAAATCTCTGGTCTTAATGATTATGAATTTTAGGTAACATCTAAACTATTACTAGAAATGCACAATTGGATCATATCATTTGCAGCAATTATATATTATTTTAACAAACTATTTCAAAAACACATATCACATGCATAATGCGGTACTGTCTAGTTGGACATTATTCACATATGTTACTCCACCACCCCGATGGTGGCCTGACAAACTATATGGATTTTGTTTTTGAGTACACTTTCTCATCAGAAATATTTCTCTAAAAGTCCGTGATAATCTATCGATTTAAGAAATGTTGAAATCAACTAATTCTTATTAAGTACTAGTTGAGAGAAAATGTTCTGTAAAAGAGAAGGCAAAAAGAACCATAGCCAAAAACCAATTTCACCTAAAAAAATTCCCATCACATCTCAGGAAACACGAATTGCATTAAGCATGCAGGTTGGAATTATGAACGAGGACTTCGAAATAATTTTGAAGTAGAGATTGGATAACTTGTTGAACCTCACAAGTTATTCGCAACCAATACTCAAGCTTGTATTTTTTTCCAGAAGAGCCAACTTGACTAGAGCTTATTTGTTTCTGAGTGGCGAAAATTTGGGAGCTAAATTAGGCATTAATTTGAAACAAATTGATACCTATGTACCTCCCAAATTTTCGGCCACAGAAACGAATAGGCTCTAGGTCCAATATAACAATATTGCATAATTATGCAACCTGGGATCTTTAGTATGTATCCTGGGGTGAAACAGCAACACTCTTTCCTGGCAAGATCAAAAATGATTTCACACTTGATTTATCTATAAAGCTCAGATTTGTCCAATCCTGGAATAGTGTTCCCAAGTGTGAGGTTCGGCACTTGGGCACTCACTAAAGCTATTGGAATCTATTGATGATGCCTCCATCACTAGAACATCGCAGAAAAGTGAGCGACATTTCTCTGTTCTACAGATACTTCCAACGGCCTCATACCCCTATCGCAGTTTCAAACAAACTCGACAGATTCAGTCATCCCACTAACCTGGAAAACCCTTAGAATCTGGAAAAGTCATGGATTCCAATAGTTGGCTCTGGAAGTCAGGGAAAAAATCCTCAGAAAATGGATGAAGTCAGGGAATTTTATCAACAGTCGATTCTAGAGTGTTCTAGTGCAAAAGCCGATTCAATAAATAGAAACAAAAAAAAATAAATTTAGTGATTTTACTTAATGATTTCAAAGTTTCCTACATGATAGAGAACAGTAAGATATCTAGAGGCCCTAGTGAATGACATGATTCGATAATGTTTAGCAGACAGGTGTTGCCAAGTTTATCCTAAATTTCACAGATATAAGTGGAAAAACCAGAATTTTTTGCAATCTCACCAAACAAGTTTAAGCAGTGACGGCGGGATATCCTTTGTGATAGGGGACACCAAAATTTTTTATCAGGGAATTTAGCATGAATTGGCCAATATGTGTTTTGTGACAGGAATCTTTCCAGAAAAGCTAAAACATGCAAAAGTTACTGCAGTTTTTATAAATGGTTCAAGAAATTATTTCTCTAACTATAGACCTGTCACTGCAACCAGTATTTTCGAAGGTTTTGGAGAGACTAATATATGAAAGACTTTTTTAAAGAACAACAAATTTCTCAATTTGTGTCAATATGGATTTTTACCGAGAGTCAACAGAACAGTAACTTGATTATTTAGGTGATTATATTAATGAAGAATAGTTATCCCTTTCAGCACCAATATTAAATTTTTATTAATTCATTTAATATCATTGAAAGTTTGACCCATGGGCACTAAGGTATCTGGGAGAAATAATAATTCATACCCCCCTAAACCACCCCCGCACGTTCGTGCGTTGCCGGATTAAGTTGTAAAGCACACCATCGTGCGTAAGTAAGGTATGAGAAATTAATACACTTAAGGACCTATCTGTCAGCAGTTTATAATTAACAAAACTATAAATTACCCATAAAGAAATATAAATTCTTAAAAATATAATTTTGATCAGTCAAAAAAGAACATAAGTAATATAACCAATATAAACAGATTATTTAGTGTGGTAAGCTAAGAAACAATTCTGATTTCTTGAGATGCACAAGTAATCATCACATTTTGTACAGGGAACTTTTGTGGTGGAGGAACAGCTCTCTAGCCTGCATTTTCTGCCTCGGGTTAAGTCATCAAAGGCAGGTAGGCGATTGTGTTTATCATAGCTTTTGTCGAAAAGATAGTGAAATTGCTGGTCTGTATCTTTTAAATATCCTTTCTCCCCTCCTGAAGATGAAGGGTCCTCGTCTTCCAACGCACATTGAGGAATACTTACACAATTCATCAGAGCTTCTGCTAGATCTACTCTGAACCACAGCAAATATTTGGGTTTGATTTTTTTTAGAGATACAATCTTGTATTGCCTCCAGGCATCACACCAAGATCAATAAAATGTATGAAAACTTCTACAGTTCATTTCCTTGTTTTCTGGAATGTTCTATAGTACTCTTAAAGGTGATCAGGGATGTCTATGCCGCCAATATTTTTATTATAGTTCAACACTATCTCCGGAGCAGTAACTTGGAGGAATGCCTTACTTTTCTTGTCCCACCTGGGTATAGTGGATGTCCTTCACCTAACGACTTATCTGGAAAAGTCATTTTCCCAAATCCTTTATTTAAATTTGCAACTTGCCGAAGATCGCTTTGTAGATAGATCTTTATTTAAGTATAAGTAGGAATCCTAATATAAAATATATTTAAGGCAAGATTTTAAAAAAGAAAAGAAAAAGTCAGCATTAACTTAACCATAATTTTTATATAAAATAAAGTTGGAAACTTACAAAAATTAAAAATGATTGCATCACGTATGTTCACATAAAACTAAAACTAGATATTGCAGATTTAAAAGTTAGGATAACAGAAGAAATTAACAACATAACCCCTGAGGTCCTAAAAATGTTGTACGCGAATTCCAAGATCGACTTGCTTTGTCAAGAAGTGAATGGTGGTCATTTGGAACATTCAATTTAATTGTAAAATAAATGGAAAAATACTTCATAAACATTATGTCACATTATTTCCTTCATTCTACGTAAAGTATCAAAATATACATTTTCTCAGTTATGATTGCACCAAATTTGAAAAACTTAATATTGCTGAGCAGAGAATGAAAATCCCATTCGACAAGGTGCCACACGACCCCCTTCTCATTTAATTTTTTTTAGGGGTTGCTCATAATTTAGAGTGGGGGGGGGCAAGAAGGGGGTAATATTTTCATACTGTAAATTGTCAAATTGACAATAAAATTCCAGGTTTTTTAAACAAATACATAATAACGCTAAAAATGAATTTATTCCATACCCATGGACCGCACTGTATATACCAGTAGTTACAAAGCAGTTCTTCGGAGACTCAATATCATGACATAATTTAAGGTATTCTGGATTGGTAAATATAATTTTAGATGAACATTTGCTGAAGCTGAAATATTCCGTAGTTATATCACAAGTGATGGATATTTTGGTGAGTATACTTTGACATTGTTATGTCAATATTGTTTTAGAAATTCACAAGACCAAATTTCTTTATAAAAAAATTAAAAACAAAATTAAAAGAAATTTGGTTAAGTGGTATTTCTGCAACAATAATGGCAGAAAAATATCAAAGTACAGTGGAATCCGTTTATAATGACATCGAAGGGAATTGACAAACACGTCATACTAAGCAGACGTCATACAAAGCATTTTTGTGAAAAAAAAACAGCCTTCTTTTTTTTAGGTAAATACTTATTTTAATAGAGAATCATAGCATATTAAATCAAAATAAAAATTACACGTAATACATGTATGTATTGTATGTATATTTTTCATTTACTTAAAAAATCTGTAATTTTTGTCTACTTTTGTTTTTTCATTTTATTGTAATAACAGTCTCTAATATTATTGTGTATAGAAGACATTGCCATGGTCAAATTATCATTTTCAATATTGCTATGAACAAATCGTGATAATAATTCTGCAGCCTTTAATGCCTCTTCTGCGGTAGGTAATGGTTCTTCCTCGACTTCCTCTTCTCCATCACTTTCGAGTTGTTCCTTAGCATTAATGTTCTGTACGATATTTTCATCTGTGGGTTCTTCGGATGTGAAGAGAGCGCTATCGATGTCAACATAATCTTCCCACATTTCCGGTGCTGCTAAAGAATCTGAATTTGGGTTTCGTGACCACAAAGATAAAGGGACGTCATCTTCTTTATCAAATTCATGTTCTGCTATTTGAATAGGTAAACCGTCTTGGTTTTCAATGAATCCTGCATGTTTGAAACAGTTGTGAATGGTACTTTGTGACATTTTATTCCAGGCATCATTAACCATCAGAATTGCATCTAGCACCGTTATTTTTTTAGAAGAGTTGTTTTCATTAGCATCAAGACAATTAATAATTTTGAGCACAAGGTTCTTTCTAAAGTTTGTTTTGAGTGATCGTATTATTCCTTGATCCATTGGCTGTAGTACTGATGTTGTATTCGGCGGAAGGAAAGCAAGTGTTATAGACTTTAAATCAGTAACTTTTGGATACGCCGGGCAATTATCAACCAGTTATAAAATCTTTTTCTTCACCAAATCCCAATCTCGAAGCCATTTTTCAAAAAGTTCTGACGTCATCCAAGCTTTACGATTATTAGCATAATCGACAGGTAACGATTTGACACTTTTAAAACATCTTGGTTTTTGTGACTTTCCAATAACGAGCAATTTCTTTTTCTCTGTGCTGCTCATATTTGCTGCTACCATGACAGTTATTCTATCTTTCGACAACTTGCCTCCACTACAATTCTCACCTCTAAATTTTAAAGTTTTGTCAGGCATTAATTTGTAAAAAAGGCCAGTTTCATCAGCATTAAATACCTCATCATCAGAAAATTGTCTTCGTAGATTCGGCCATACAGACGTCAACCAGTTTGTTGTTAAATTTTGATCAACAGACGAAGATTCACCGACAATTTTTCCCGTCACAATGTTATGTCGAACCTTGAAACGACTGATCCAGCTTGCAGAACAATTGAAGTCGAGAATACCAAAACGCGTGGCAAAAATATTTCGGTTTCAAAACATTTAAATTGAACGATTGCTTAATCCGGCTCTTATTTTTGAATTTTGGGGACGGTATTTTTTTTCTCGTGATTTTAAACCACTGAATTAACGCTTCATCAACATTTTTTGTCGCGATTTTCGAAGCCTCTTCGGTTTCAAAACATTTAAATTGAACGATTGCTTAATCCGGCTCTTATTTTTGAAAATCATTGAGATTGTCGAATGACCCACGCCAAATTCCTTTGCGAGAGATGAGTTTGATTCTCCATTTTCTAATCTGCATATTATTGCGCCTTTCTCCTCAATTGTAAATGCTTTACGATGTTGAGATGTTATTTTTTTTACATAGGATATCACTAAAAACAATGCGTGACGTTCAACTATCAATTACTCACTGAGATTCCAAATAAAAACAAGCCACTGCCGTGCCAAACGTCGTCGGGAATCAACGAACATTGCCAAAGGTGTAAATAATCATGTCGGTCACTATAAACGGACAAAATTTATTAAAAATGGGTCATAATAAGCGACATGTCACTGTAAGCGAAAGTCATTATATCCGACTTTGTTACAAATAATTTTATATGAAAACCAAACTTCGTTGTGTAATTACGGTCATAATAGGCGGTTGGTCAATATAGGCGGAGTCATAATAAACAGATTCTACTGTATACTCCCCAAAATATCTATCACGAGTGGTACATGACCAGATTATATATTGAGCTAGCTATTAAAAACTGTTTTTCTAAGTTTTTTCAAATTTCTTTAAAGGAAGTGTTTCCAAAACGGCCGGACATCATTTTTTAACACGTTGATGGACACTAACGTCATAGAGGTCGGTGACAACTGCGACACAACGCCGCACATCCGGATTAAATTGGACAGAACACGGAAAGGCGTGTAATTTTGCATAGTTATTATAGGAGACACGTGATTACTGTCATGGATAGTGTGCAATAGGTTTGTGTTGCGTCACATTCTTGCATAAAATATCGGTTAATCCCCACCATGCTTGCCAAGAATTTGTCCTTCCAATTTCCATAAGAAACTCATTTAGTTCCGCGATGTACAGTGTGATGTACAATTCTTTGAGTAACTTTTTTTCCAAAAATAATTTAGTTTTTGAGTTACATTTTTTTTTTTTTTTTTTAAGAATACTAGGAGATATTATTTTAGTCAATGTATCAAAATTAGATGTTTTAGTTATTTTCTTAAAGAATTTCAATGTTTATTTTGTTTCATATTTTGACTATATCTTTTTGCAGACGACTACGTAACTTTTAGAAGGCCTCTCCTTATTTTGAGTAATTAGTTGTCTTAAAAATGGCAAAATTCAAATCCTGTAAAAACAAAATGTTTTTATTTTATTTTTCTATAGCGAATAACAACAAATTTCAGGCTATTACCTTATAATTACAAAAATCTGTTTGTGTCACAGCGCGAACTATTTCGGATTTCCCTGTATCCTTCAACGAGTTAATTTGACAGTGACTTGGACGTCATCTGACAGTGACTGAATTATTTTGATAGGTTTGGATAAACAATGGTAAATCCCTACTTTTTTATAGCAAGTAGCGTGTAAATTCGCGGATATACTAATAATATGTGTATATTCGTTGATATTGGGATTTGATTGGTTAGATAAATGCATTGGATTAGCTGAATTCATTTCGAGGCATATAATCACCAATATAAATAACTTAAAAAGGTGAACAAGAAAGGACCCAAGTGGGAGCCATGTGGGACATCTAATGGAACCATTAGTTTTGTTTATTTTTCAAAGTTGGAACTCTGTCGGTAAGATAGTCCCTAAGCCAGTTTACAAGAGAGTAAATCCATCAATAAATATTGATCATTGTGGTCGAAGGCCTTACAAAAATTGGAATAAATTGCATCAACTTTTATGACATACAAAAAGTTTTCATTTATATCATTCTGATAAACCAAAAAGTTAGTGACTAAAATTTTCCAACTGTTGCTTATCAATGATAACATTTTTATGGTGCTTGCCAAGTTAATAATGGTTCTAACATTTCACTAGCAGTTTCGGTAGGTTTGATAGTAAGTTGGTTGTACAGGGCACCCGTTTGCTGCCATAATATAATAAAATTATCAAACCATACTACCAAAATGTTATATATTTTTGTTGTTACAAATTATTTTGAAACCCCTGATCACCATGCTCACAGTCAAACTAAAATCCCATTCTATAATTTTAATCTTGTGGCTTTTCTGGTTTCACTGGAACTGACATACTCTTTGTTATTTTCGATAGAATACCATAGATTGTAGATCTGTTGTTTTTGGAGAGAGAGCCAAATGATCAGTCTAGTAGAATACTATATAAGCGTATAGTAACATAGTTTACTAAATACATCACCTTAGAAAACCATAAGTGGTATCAAAGCAAGGTTATGCCTAGGAGAAAATAAATTTAAAAGGTGCGATCTTTACATGTAATGAATGTAGAAAATTGAAAATTATTAGAAAGGAAACCTTATTAAATTTTGTCAAATAATATAGTGGATCAATTGAGATTAAAATTTCATTTGTATTTGGAAAGTGATAACATAAACCTATAAAACTAAGTCAAAACCATTTTGTAAACTTTTATCCCACTAAAAAAGACAGCTTAAATTGTCATGGCGTAAATGATACATACCTAGATTTTTTAACATCGCCAATCAGATGTCCATCGCATTCTTTAAATTTTAAACTTTTTTTCTCAGGTATTATATCCGTTAACATTAGTTCAAAAATGCATTGTCACAATACCTATCTCAAATACCTTGAACAAATTGCTGATTATGTCTGTGAGTTTATCTGTTTACATGTTTATGCTTGAAGTTGCATTATTTGAATTTAGACTTGGACTAACACACTTTTTTACATTATAGCTCTATATATTCACGAAACATTAATGTATTTGTCCAATATCATGCCATCACTATTGTTTATGCCATTGTGACATGTCTACGCCACTGTGGTTTGTTTATTTACAGCATACAAATTCACTTAAAAGGAAAAAATATTGTTTTTAATTGTTTGACTTAGGTTATTCTGTGAGTAGCAGATTCAAAATCTTGTCGCGCTAAAATACCTATTTTATATTCGCGGCAAGCTTTTGAATCTACTACTTACAGAATAACCTAGGTCAAACAATAAAAATTTTTTTTTTTAGTTTTTTTATTCAATTCTTTTTAGTCATTCATAAAATCAGTCATTTTATTGAATTTTGACAAATATGTATAATCTCCGACACCAAAAAAACCCACATACTAATTTTGAATGGAATCCGGCCATAATAATAACAAAACACGTCGCCATCTTAAATTCATGAATTTTGACAAAAACATCATGATGTCCGACCCCAAACACCAATTTTGAATGGCATCGGGCTATAATCACAAAACTCGTCACCATCTTGAATTGGGGGAAATTGACAAAATCAATGATCTCTGACCCCAAAAACCCGCACATACCAATTTTTATTGGAATCGGGCTATAACCACAAAACTCGTCGCCATATTGGAGCCGCCATCATGAATTTATGAGTTTTGACAAACAATTCGTGATCTCTGTCCCTGAAAACCCCCACATACCAATTTTGAATAGAATCGAACCATAATCACAAAACTCGTCCGCCATATTGAAGCCGCAATTTTGTTTTTTCTCTAGAAAAATTCCATAATGCATTGTCACCGGAATTATGAACACTTGCCAAATTTCACGTTAATGGGACAACTAGAAGTGGGTCAAATTTAACTTGTAAGATTTGATTACAAACTCACAGACAGACATCGGGACAGGTGAAACTAAATAATTGCTTGTAAAATAGTGCCTTCTCAAAAGCAGTCTGTATATTAAAAACTTCTCCTTTCTATAGACATTGTAAAATTAAAAAAAACTTGGTAATAAAAAATTATACTATTGAAACAGCAAAAATATTTTCAACATAAATTTATGAATAAGAAAAAAATACTTGTAATTATATATAAAAAAATCAAACGTTTTCTGAGAGAGTTCTGAAATATCGACCTTCAACTACTACAAAGCCATTTATGAAACCTTGAAATAAATTTGTTGAATAAACCATTACTATCAACTTCAACGGACAAAATCTCACTCGCGTTTTACTCTTGAATATACTTTCTTTAATTTCCTTGAAATGAATTTAAAATAGTTGCAGTGAAGCCAAAACCCAGATATATCTAGGTACAATTACTCTTAAAGCATACATCTATATGTGCATTAACAATGATTATATTACCTTTCACGTCATTGTTTTTTTTTAATCTGCACCATAGTATTATAAAGTTTTTAAATACATTTGTATATTTTTTTTAAAATAATTTCTCATGTAGAAAACTCATTAATCAATGATAGATGTATCCATCAATAGGTAAGAGAGACTTTTTCTCCAGGATTCCGATTCTGACTCGAAGCACCAACCAAAATCAAGTCGTGAGAGAGTAGATGACCGTCGCAGTAGCCCCAAACTCAGAGATGGAAGGAATGATCGTGGTAGAGAAAGAAGAGAAGACAGGAGAGGGGAAAGGAGAGATGAAAGAGAGAGACATAGTAGCAAAGAAAGAAGCGAAGAAAGGGCACGGTTAGTAGTATTTATTTTTGTGGGACCTGTCTATATTCTAATGTATATACATCAATATCTAGGGGCGGGTTTGCCTTTCCAGCCCGCTAAACTGAATTGCCATACCAACTTGCTCTAGCTAGAAATATTACCGAAATGTTGAATTTGAACTCTTTCTACTCAGTAGTATTTAAGTTGAAAAGGTCACTTCTTTCGACTAGGAGAAACAATTTACATGGTATTTGGTTACCTTTATATTCTTCACTTTCGTGTGAGGTCAAAATGTTTCTCTTTTCAGTCCAGACATTGTAGCTCTTTGGTAGGTGGTATAATATTTTTCATGATATAGAAAATACTATTTTGTTCGATACTAGTGGACCACCCTGTGAATTTTCCAATAAAATATAAATAATGCAACATTTTTGAAATATTACAAAATTGGAATTCAGATATAGTGTATTTATCACAAAAACATAAATTTAATCAATAAAGACCAAAAACACATCTATATTTATCGAACTAGTCATCAGAAGAATAAAAATAATTGTAATACTGACTGAACAAGCCTTAATACAGTAATTTTAGGCCACCATATGAAAAAGTTTCTGCCGGTCATGTAACATGTGCTTAACCTGGAGCATAGTTCTTATATGGGGTTCTCAAGTCAGCTTTGGGTCGAGAGTAACACAATAAATTCACTGTTTCTGTAGCTTTAATTGATTTGATATTCATAGGCATTGTTAGAATTATGTAGGTGTAACATTTCTTGGTATATCCTACATAAAATGTTTTCGTAATATTCAGTTGTACAGCATTCTGGGTACAATATTCATGAAACTCGCTAGAACTAGTATACTATTTGTGACTAGTTGTTCAATGTCACTGGCACAAGAGAATTATTACCAATATTTCAAACTATTCAGTATGACAGGATGTTACTAGGAATTTTCAATAATGGGTATTTTCTATGGTCTAGGGTTTTATTGAATATTGAATTATTCCCATATTTTATACTCCTTGAAAAATACCTAACTGAATAAAGTGTAACAAGTTTTCCAAAAACCTTGTTACTTTGCTTTGGAATATAACATCACCAGGTCAGTTGATCCAAAGAAAATAATTCTGATTTTAGGTATAGAGATGATGAAAAACCTAATTATAGAGATGTTAAAGAGGAAGACAGAGGAAGAAGTAATCGAGATGAGGACAGAACCAGGGATAGAGGAGATAGGTTCAGGGAGAGGGAAGATGATAAATTAAGAGACAGAAGAGACGATAGAAGAGGAAAATCTAGAGAGAGGTGTGTATATCTATGTAATGGAAAAATTCAGTATACAAAATGTATTTTAATTTGTCATTAATTATTGTCTATTATCGTAAAACACTTATTGAAATAAAACAATATTTTGAAGTTATAGCAGCAGGGATGACAGGTATAGAAAAGATAGAGATAGGCGGCGTAGCAGATCACCAAGAGATGGAAGAGAAAGAGAGAGGAGGCGTAGCAGATCACCACGAAGAAATGAGAGATCTAGATCGAGATCAAGAGACAGAAATTTAAACAGGGGTAGAGGTGGAGGGGCGTTTGGAAGGAGGTATGACAAAGGGCTAAATAGATTGGATCGCTTGGATAAAATGGGTAAGTAAATTATTATTGTTATTATATGACAATTGAAAGCTGAAAGTGATGAATTGCTTTACAATTTATAATGTAATTTTTACCTCTAACACACCTAGCGCCTTATTGATACTCATGATCTGATATCATCAGAAGCCTAGCATAATTTTCTAAGGTATAGTTAAACCATTTACAATTGCAGAAGCATGAAAACCAAGTTTTGCAGTCTTGCGGCGGTATACTTTGAGCAGCATAGGCGGATATAACTAATTTTATTTAGATATTTAAATATTAAAAAAATACGTTAAACTAAAAAAAAATATGCCATAAGCGAGGAAGTATGTATTACTAGGCAATCGGATCATCATCATTTCATTTTTACATAGTCGAAAAAAAAAACATATTTTCCATCAAAACACCACACAACTATAGAATATTTTAAAACCTATTTCGATCCCAGACCAGAGACACTACTAGCTTTCATTTATTCAGACCTCTCCAAACACATATATAACTCGTGATTTATCAGCTTTCTTGGCCTCTGAACATATCGACACACCTACAAGCATTGTCATTGGCTTGCAGTTCGTTTTGATTGGCTCAGGCGAATATGCTGCAGAACTAGACAGCTGTCACTCAAACCCACGTTGACTGTCGCCTCTTTTGATCTTCCGTTTGCCGACGGAGAATGTTTACGAGTAGTAAACATTATTTTTCGTTCCGTTACTTCGCATATATGCTCGTGTAAGCGAAGTGAGTTTTTGATTTGCTCCTTATAGAAACAGCTTCTGCAATTGAAAATTGTTAAACTATATCAGATCATCCAACTAGGTAGGTGTATTATCAATAAATGGTAGAACTTACCGAAGTGGTCACATTGTTTTCCGAATCAGATATGAATTGTTCACAACATTGTAGAGAGCCAAAATCAATGTTATGGTCAATAAAGCCGAATTTACATGGGGCCAGTAGCTAAAGCCGGTAACTAAAACAAGTTACTAAATTTAGTGAATAACCATTTTAGTGTCTGTCTACACAGAATTTAGTCCGCATTCTGTTGCAGTAAAACAGTGTGTAGAAATTATTGATGACTAATATAGGTACAGACATCAACAGTGTTATTGAAGTGGTATGATCATCTTTTACTAAAAATTCAACAATAGATAAAAGCTATTTTGTTAAACTTAATAATGAAACTATTCATCTAAATTGTACTAGATTCTTAGGGGTTGATATGGATAATAAACTTACCTGGAAGTACTTTGTTGATAGTGTTAAACTTGGGCTTAGTAAACATATATAATTACTGCGTCAGTTGAGACTATCGGTCTCTCTTGGTATTCTCAAACTTCTATACCATAGTTTAATTCAATCTGTTATTTCCTATGGCCTTGAACAATAGGGTTTATCGGCTAAAGCTAATGAAGTCTTTGTTATTCAGAAAAAGGCCATTAGAATTTTGGCAGGTTCATCGGCAAGTGAACATTGCAGGCCCTTATTCATGCATTATAATTTATTTACAATGCCTTGTTTGTATATCTACCAAACTTTGAAGTAAAAAACAATATTAATTTTCTTCCAAAATGAACATATCTACAAACATTTCGCAAGAAATAAATCTCAACTACATCAACCATATCGTAGATTGACAGTATCTCGGAATCATCCCTTGTACTGTGGGGTTAAGCTATATAATAAGCTTAGTGATGACATGTGATGGAAGATTATGCGACTTCTTCTTATTATTTTATCTTTCATTAACATTTTCTTATCAATGGATTGGAGAAAATGTTATTCTCGGTTTTGAGAATGTTATGGTGATAAAATAGCATTTATCATGTATGGTTTCACACTGTTCCCTGAGATACTGAAATATATGCTTCTATGTTGTCATTTTTATTAGCAGATTATTATTAAAATAACCCTAATTTGGTATTTAAAATATTTTTCTTAAACCAAAAAAAGCTTGAAATGTCAATGAAAAATATATT
This sequence comes from Gonioctena quinquepunctata, assembly GCA_018342105.1. Classification (NCBI taxonomy): domain Eukaryota; kingdom Metazoa; phylum Arthropoda; class Insecta; order Coleoptera; family Chrysomelidae; genus Gonioctena; species Gonioctena quinquepunctata. The sequence goes on from JAFIRS010000478.1 coordinate 247,413, forward strand.
ATTACATTTTTTGTAAGTACAGTAACCAAAGTTGTGATTTGTAAAATGAAGGTATGATGACTGCTTAGAACAGTCAAAAATACAGTACCAAGATAGAAAATCATTGTTTTCAGTCAAATTGGTTGAACATCATAAAATAAGAATTTTGTTCTAAAAATTTGGGTAATTGACAAATTTATGCGGTCGTTCATAAGAAGGCAGCTTAAGTGTGCAGTTTCGTAGTTGTTTGGTTAAAATCATTACAAAATTTCGGTAATTTTCCCTTAAAATAAAATATTATTTTTAGTATATTTATTTTTTTCCAGTTATGCACCAAATGAAAGTTTTATTAACGAATTATTAGTATCTGCGTAATTATTGAAAAGAATAATTGCAAGTGTATTCTCTTGTCCTAACCATGAAATCCCTCACATGCATGCATTATTAGAGAATAAGTTTTTTACAATGCTGGACAAGCGTGCTCAATTTTCACCAATATTCTGCATATATACAAATTGTATGTATTGTATGTGTTAGTGATTTTTTCAATGATTACATAAGTATAGGCATTACTTCATGCAAACTTTTATTTGGCGTTATTAGTAAGTTAACAGAATTTAGAAGAAAATAATATCTGATTGAAGGTTGTAGTTGTAGAAAAAGTAGTCGTATCTTTTTTCAATTATTCATAATTGTTGAAATTTTCAGCTTGCGCATCTACAAACTCCGAAGAAGGTTCAGCAGAAACAGACAGTACTCAGAACAAAGATAGATTTTTTGTGCCTGGTATTACTGGTAGATTCAGAGAACAAATTGAAAAGCGCAAATTGCTGTGGCAAAAGAAAGAACCCGAGAAGCAAGAAACTGTAGCAAAAACCTACCCAAGCTTTGGGGTAGGGGAATCGAAAACTACTAAAGTTTGGGAAGCAACCACTTTTGCTCAAGATACTGATGGTAAGTATTGTAATACTTTCAGCAATGTTAGATCATTTTATAATTCTGTTAATTATTGTCCAGTGTTTGAGTGAATTTGATAACATATGAACAGAGTAGAAGATATGTGGTTGACGAGAGGGAGCAAAGCCGCTCCCATATTGGGGTGCCTGGGAGGGGGGAAGTTTCAGAAAGTAGACATGAATATTGACAATAATTGCCACTGGGTTTCCTAGTCCAGGCCGACTGATATATCTACAAAATATGTTACTGACGGAAACTTATGGGGTCCGAGGTCTCAGTTTGCCTACTCCTCAGGCGTTGGAAATAAATATATTTGTTTCCACTTTTTTTTGAAAATGGCTCCAATATTGGAGCTGAAATGTTGAAATTATGAAATTTTTAGACGCTGTTCAACCTGAATTTTCAATATTCAGAATAATCGTGACCGTGGAAACATATCCGAACAAATTATACGCCTCTACAGGAAGGAAATGTTCGAACTTGGTAAACACTATTCACTCATTATCCGAAAATACAAACTCCTTTGCAACCTCATTTTCCTCAAATCATGTAAAGATTAGAACATAATCTCCAAAGCCTTCAGTTTAAAATATCACGATAAATCACCATCAACCAATCGCATTGTCAGAAAGTCCAGTGAAGCTCTGATTTGTTAAACCATCCAGGACATCAGACAAAACCTCGATATCACTAACTATTCTTTATATCACAGTTTTGGCAAACTCTCACTAGCGAACATCTATCCTGTAAACTGGGACTCTTTCTTTAGAATATCCCAAGAAAAAGCAGACCACGTCAGCACTCGGAAAACAGAAATAATAAAAAGAAACTGTCATCCCTATTACAAGCCACCATCACTCACTACCATACATAATCCTCCAGTTCTAGACACCACCTATAATCTATTATCCAAAGGATTCAACTTTTCCATCACTCCCAATACTAACCCAACATAAACCGTCATCACCCGAGTAGGAAGTGCCATAGCCCATCTTCCTAAAATAATCGCGGAAGGAACTAGACAAGACATTGCCATCAGGAAAATGAAATGCCCACCATCCAACATTACACCTGCTGATTATGTCAAGAAGATGAGATCACTATTAGGCTCTCTCGAATATCAGACCACCGAACTTGATCCCACAAGAAGACCAAAACACTTATTAACAACTCCAAACTACCAAAAGAAATAAAGATATCCACCATTCCTAGGGAGAAATCCTTGCATACCCCTCATATATATGGTTTTCCAAAAATACACAGACCATGATCCCCCCTCCTTTCATTGTCACCGTTTTTTCGGATCACAAACTTGCCAAGGATTTAGCAAGCACCCTTCAGCCTCTAGCTGAAGAAGCTTCATCAAATGTGTGCAACTCATACAACTTTATAAAAATCCTCAAAACACAGAATCCAAAGCACCGGTATCCTTGTAAGCTTTGACATAATATCCCTCTTTACGAACATCCCTCTGGCAGACACACATAATATCCTTAAATCTAAACATAATATACCCTAACCCTCATCAACCATTGTATGAACACCACATACTTTCTTTTCCAAGGCACATATTACAAACAAGTAAGAGGTTCACCAATGGGATGGCATTATTTCATAAGGTTAATTGGCTTGTTAGCCAAATGGTTTTGTCCCATTTTCTTACGTAAGATATTGACTGGGTTTGTTTTTTTGTAGATTACTGGACCGAGACACGCATTCTACATGGATTTTTTAGCTTAGGCGTATCTCGGTTCGTTCTGCAGAAAAACAATCAATATCTAACGTGAAAGAAAGGGACACAACCTAACCAATTTTTTTTTAATGCTGTCCAAATTAATAGTCAGTTGCCAAATGCAAGTGCACTTTTTAATATCTCCATTTAAGGTCCTCCCAACTAGAAATTTTGTCGAATACTCTGGAGTTTCCAACCAGAGTTAGGGATCTTTAATGAGCTCAACATCCATGAACTCTCTTAACGTCCCCTTCAAAGGACGTCATATATCGTGCTCATTGATATAATGCCCGCAGCTGTGAATATGCTACTACGTTGTAGTTATTTGGGGCTTTCTTAATGCGAGTCTTCTCTGGTAGGTTTTGTCACTCATCCAAGTACTGACCGCCCCCAGCATTGCTGCTTCAACTATCAATAAGACTCAATTAATCAAATCAAAATATAATTCATTGTCAGAAGAATGACAAAGTTTGATACAGGTCATAGAATAATAATAATAATAGTAACATCTTGGGATTAATTTATACATATTAACAAGCTTACATTTTTACACATTTATAATCGTATTTGTAAAATTGTTTTTAACCGCTTTCTTAGTTATTTGACCAACCCTCAGAAGATAATGAAAACTTGTAAGAGTTAAGATCATGGGGGCCTTAACTTTTATAATGGGGTCCAAAACCACTCTTGGGGATTTTTTTTTGAATAATTATATTACTGTAGCTTCAAAATTCTGCAGAAGCAAATCAAATCATGGAGGTACTATGATCATAAATAAAAATTTCGCAGATACATTTGTTATAGAACATGTTTCAAAATACGACAATCTTCTCTTGGAGCAAAAATTTGAATTCTCTCTGGTATACAATGAATAATTACATCCTTTGCTTATACAGATCTCCAAATTCCAACATTAATATATTCCTCAGAAATCTTGAGACTATTCTCACAAATTTATCTGTAAATTCTAAAATAATAATAGCGGGTGATTTTAATATAAACTTTACAGAGGAAACTACATCCACTCAATCATTGAATAATTTATTGAGCTCATTCAATCTGGCAATGTATGTGATTCAGCCGACTCGAATATCAAAATTATCTGCTACTACTATAGATTATGTTTGTCTTAATTTTAATGAAGAGGGTACTCAATCTCTAGTCATCCTCGCGACACTCTCAGATCATGAAGCTGTTGTTACATATTTTTCATTAAAATATGAGAAAAAGGGGAAAAGTAAGAGGCAGAGGTATAGCAGGCTTTATACAAAGAACAACTTCACCAAGTTTCAACTTGATGCAGATGCAGTTAATTCGATCAGTGTTTTAAACTCTGCCGAACCCTTGTGTGTATTCCATAATATTTTGACTAAGGTCTTCTTGCGTTGTTTTCCTATGCAAAAAATTAGAAGTAAATTAAAAAAGCTTGGATAACTATAGAAACCAGAACCTTTTACACACCATTAGAAAATACACTACAAGTGAAGTCTTCCATATCTATTTCAATAAGTACCGTAAGATCTGTTGAAGTATAAAGTTGGCAACATTGCATTATTTCTAAATATTCATGTTGTGTGCCTAAAAGATGATATATGTTAGATGTCAATAAACAATAAAAAAAATAAAAAGAAAACCAAGCATTGTGAAGGTGAAGTTAAATAAAACTATTACAAAGAAAAAGACTACTCATTCAAACAGAACTAAGTTTCAACAAGATCTATAGAAGCATTATTAGTTGGGCAAAAGAAAAGTATTATAGTGAGAGACTCTCAAAGGCGCCAAATAAACCCAAAGAGAAGTGGGCCATTTTCAATGAGTTGAGAGGCAAAACAAACAAGCTTCCTGTGCAAATTGACATCAACCCTAATAGTCTAAATGTGTATTATTGTACAATAGCTAAAAAACTTCAATCTAACATAACCATACAAAACAACCCTTTAGACTACCTGAGTGAAGTAAGAATACCCGAAGAGTTTACTTTAAATCATACAAATATGGAAGAACTTAAGGAAACATTTAAAGAAATAAAAAAATACATGGAATTGATGAAATATCTGTGAATCTATTAAAAAAACTGCCAAATCAAGCCGTTTTTGCCCTGGCAGAAGCTATTAATGTATCATTTTCAAGTGGTATATTTCCGGATGTGCTGAAAATTGCTGTAGTGATTCCTATTCATAAAGGGGGTGACGTGGATGAACCATCCAATTTTCGACCTATTTCATTAATATCAACCTTGTCCAAGGTGATAGAGAAGCTTGTAAAAAAAGATTACTTAAATTTCTGGAAAAACACAATATTACTGAGTGGCTCACAGTTTGGTTTTCAAAGATCCAAGAGTACAATTGCTGCTATCTTTGACTTCCTGGAAGAGATATATGTGGGGCTAAATAGAGGTGAAGTGGCTGCACCAGTACTCTGTGACTTTTCTAAGGCCTTTGATTGCGTTGATCACAGAGAACTGTTGGAAAAATTATTTTCTTATGGTTTCAAAGGAACAACCCTCAATTGGTTCCAATCTTATCTCTCGGACAGAAGTCGAATGGTAAAGATGCCAAATGAAAATTTTAATCTCTCAAAAATAACCTGTAGAGTTCCACAAGGATCAGTGCTTGGCCCCATCTTGTTCCTTCTCTATGTGAATGACCTATCTGAAATCGACGTACAAGGAAAGTTTACAATGTTTGCTGAGGATACAACCATACTGTGGCACGTAAATGATACAGACTCCTTGAAAAATATAATTGAAGTTGATTTAGAGAAAGTCAAATCTTGGTGTGATTCCAATTATTTATGTTTCAATGTGAATAAGACTAACTTAATTTCATTTCAATTTGCTTCTGGAAACCTAAGCCTTTAGAATCATGTCATGGAAAATAAGACGTGAACCAAATTATTGGGATTATGGATTGATAATACCCTGAAGTTTGATGAACACATTCAATATCTCAACAAAAATCTTTCATCGGGCTGTTATGCTATCAGGGTCATCACCAATGAGTTGGGAATAGTAGCAGGAAAAACATCACATTATTCATTAGTTGAGTCTCATCTGAGATATGGTATCGCTTTTTGGGGGGTTTCTGTAGCAAGCAGTTGATACAATCAATATTTAACCTAAAAAAAAGGGCGGTAAAATATATATCTAGAGCTAAACGTTTGGACCACTGTTCATTAAAAATAAAATACCAACAATCTATTACATCTTCATTTTAAAAACAGTATGTCTTATTCAAAAAGAAAAAGACAATTTTCCCTCTGAAAGGATATATAACATCCTGCAAAATGCCAATATACCTCTGCCAAAACCAACTTCAACATTGACCAAAAATTCCATTATCTTTGAGAGTCGGAAGATCTTTAATCATCTGCCAGCTGAAATGAAAAGTATGACTGAGTTAAAAGCATTTCGAAAATGTGTGAAAGAACTTTAACTTCCGAAAGAATACTACAGCTTGGAAGAATATTTTGTAGACAGATTTTGAGTACCTGAACATGTGAGGTCAAATTGACTGATTTATAAGTTTTTAATATATACAATTTATTTACTTATTTATTTATTTTAACACATCTGTCAAGTCTTAAACTGTTCTGTAGAATCCTGTATACATGTAAGCTTTATACTTTGTGTTGTCCTATTTTACTTTTATTGTATATTTTAAATTTAAGACATATTCATGCTTTGTCAATAAGATTACTTTCTTCGACAATAAAGTACATTTTGAATTGAATAAACAAGACGTTTCAAGGATAAACAAAGATGGAAGAGTTAACAAATTATTCTCCTTAAATAGTGACCTGCATGACACTCACGGTCCTACCTTATATAAGTATCAGATAGCACGTTACTGTAGAACGAAGATTGAATTGAAGTATCAAACTGACCTGATTAAAAACTCATAGCAACATTTTCCAGGCGAAAATAAAGGAATAGAGTTCCCATTCGGTAATATTTAGAAAGACTGTACTATAGTGAGAATTGGCCTCTGACAATGTCTGTGTTGAGGCTGCCAATATTGTGAAATAAAAAATCACTGTATTTTATGGCTATGAGTAATACTTCTGTGATCTTGCACTTTTCTTGAAAACCTATAGATGGAGAAATTCGAGAATAAGGCCATAGAGTCATTTGACCGCAAGTTTGTTGGTTCAGATACTTTGACGACATATTCGTTATATCATCTAAACAACATCCACAACATTAAATTCATAATTGAAACTGAAAACTCAATTCTTTTCCTAGATGTCCTTACTACGAAAACTAATGACTCCTTCACTCACACAGTATACAGGAAAGCAACCCACACTAACCAGTATCTACACGCCAGCTCTCATCACCATCCAGCTCAAACCAACTTTGTCTTAAACTCCTTCATCCACAGATTTATTCAACTCACTGATCATCACAACTGACTGCAAGAGTTGAACAAGCTCAAAACCGCACTTTTTCAAAACGGTTATAACATATAAATTTACAGATCAATCCACCATCATCAAACCTGTTCTCCAAACTCCCAAAACCCAACAGGTAACCAACCACTTTCCTTCCTTATATCGTTTCCTTCCCTATATCAAAGGTGTCACCGACAAAATTGGCAGAATTTTGCAGAATCGCCACATTAGAACAATTTTCATACTCCCAAACTGCCTCAATAAATGTGATGATGGACGCAGATTACGCAATACTTGGAAATCTCTACTTTCCGGCATTCCCGCTAAACCAAGCCCTGCCCGTTCCATTGAATTCACCTAGGATAAATACTGCACATCCACCCTCGCATCCTCAGTTCTCTCAAAGGAGTAGCAGATTGAGACTCTGGCATCGAGTCACAAAATCCTGAACCCTATCTATCTAAGTGTATAAAACTGGGACCTTGGTTCGAAATCATTTTCTTTTCTAAGTGACAATACCTGAGAGTAGGCATTTCTCACCTTTGGTTCTGGGTCTTGTAGATCAGCCCAGTGTATGAATCCGTGAGAAAGTCTTGTTTATTTTTACTGTAATTTTTCTTGTCAAAAGGAAAATGTGATAATTTGTGATGTTTGCCATAATACTCTTAAATACTTCCAATTCCAGGATTTCATGAAAGTATGTTGTTTCAACAAACATAACCTATAATTTCGTACTTCCTGGATCATAGTGCAAACATTGAGAACAAAAAGCATATTGTTTTCCACTCCGAAAGAAGTAATTTAATAGTCCCCATTTCATTTAAATTTATTCATTGGACAACTTTACATTTACATGTACCAATTTGTTAATTGAATACTATTCAAAAATACCACAATGGCAACTCTTGAAGTGGAACAAGAAAAAGCAATTTTGTTTTGGAAATTTTTGAAATAATAATTTTTATGACATTCCCAGTTGTTAAATATGGTATAATTATACAGGGTTATGTTTTTTTTTTACCCGACTGCGCGAAGCAAAGGAGGTTAAAGTGTTTATCATGTTTGTTCCTTTGTGGCGCTCAATCGAATTGACTTAATCTTGCGAGTGTCACTGAAAACATGACCTTAATCAAAATTCAATATGGCGACAACCAGATGCCATATTGTGAATAAAGACATGACAGTATTAATCAAAATTCAATATGGTGGCAACCAGACGCCATATTGTGAATAAAGACATGACAGTATTAATCAAAATTCAATATGGTGGCAACCAGACGCCATATTGTGAATAAAGACAACAGTAATAATCAAAATTCAATATGGCCACAACCAGACGCCATATTGTGACAAAATTCAATATGGCGACAACCAGACGCCACATTGTGAAAAATCCTAACTAAAAAGTGTAAAATAAAAAAACTTCATTTAAAAATAAAAAACCCGACTGCGTAAAAAGTGAACTTTAAAAAATATGGAAACAAGGTGACCAGAAAATTATGTTTTAAGAGGTTAACTATTAAACTTAATACTGTAACAATCTCACTCAGTCTGAGGTAATAATATATCTTCATTTTAAATTAAAGAAGATGCCTCCGACTGTGTGAGATTGTTTACAGTGTTAAGTTTAATAGTTAACCTCTTAAAACGTTATTTTCTGGTCATCTTGTTTCCATTTTATTAAAAGTTCACTTTGTACGTAGTCGAGTTTTTTTATTTTTAAATTATTTATCATTAGATACTGAAAAGGTATTCAAAAGTAGATATTTGTGTACTCAACCCATTTTTTAGGTACCGTTAAACACACCCAGCTCTCACACCATCTGTTTTTTGGGAGTAATCCTAATGAAATGTCAATCAAATCTCTAGAATCCAAATATCCCTATGAACAGTTCAATCACCAATAACTCTACGATTTACAAAGAGGCAGCTTCTCACTGTTCCACTAAAAGGCTGTCATAGTTGTATTTTGCGGTTCATCAATTAACAAATTGGTATACAATGCAGTCAGTATCAAATGAGACAAAAAAGTCTTCCCTGACTCTACATTACAATGTTTACATCCGGTAAAGTAGTAGATTACAAGTTGTTTAAAAAACCAAAAATGTATACTTGACAAGTAACAATTCCTATAATATTTCACCTTTGACTGCTTTGCTTTTCTTTTCTTTCTATTAATTGTTTGATGTATTCATTAATTTATGTTTCATATGTATTGCCGTTATTCAATTTATATAAAAAGTAATCCCACTATAAACAGCAATGTTTCTTGGGATCAATAAATAAATCTAAATCTAAAACATTGTTATGTAATACTGCAATGCATCCCTATATTGATGAACTGGAGCATTCCTTCCATACCTCGAGCTTTTCTGCATATTGGATTTCAGTTTATTTTTAAAAATAGCGCCACATTTTCCATAGAAATGCATATTTCCCACAATATACTTAAAAAAATGCAAAAGTGATGTTTTCTAAGCATACAGGGTGTAACATAAGTACATTAAAATATTCAAGTGACGTATTCCTGAGACAATTTTAAGAAAAAAAGTCTATATAAACTTATCCGGAAATGCTTCGTTTTGGAGATACAAGGTGTTGAAATTGAATTTTTTTGTTCGCTTTTTAAAAATAACTTTTGCAAAAAATAAGTTATTTGCACGAAATTTGGTACCCGGAGTTTTTTTGAAGTGGGAAATCATAATTTCGTATTAATTTTCATGTAACATCTAGAGGGCGCTGCGTACGCTGTCATTATTTATTTCAAATTACCCTAACATTTTTGACAGTAAACTTTTGCTACTTTTCATGAAAAAACCTTATTCCCACACCTTTTCCAAGTAAAAAAGGTACACTTCCTCAACAACGCTGGAGGTGATCGTTTTCGAGATATTTACAATTTTCTATATCGATGCATGTTACTTAGCTCCTAGGGCGCTAAGTGAAGTTGCTGAGAACATTACAAAAACAAAGTATGTGGTAGGTCTCGTCAAAATAAACTACTTTTTTTCTATGAAATGTTTATCGAAAAATAATTTGTTTTCAAGATACAGAATTTTTCAAAACATGGTTGGTTTTTGTCATAAGTTTTTTGCAATTTTAGTTATTTTCATCAAACTTTATACGCAGTATACCCGGACAGACTTCTTCTAAACTGAGCATTATCAAACTGCTTAATCAGTATAGCCAAATTTGATTTCAATAATTTTTGTCACTCTCCGCTTGCAAATTAAGTTGATTAAATCGAGTAGGCATGAACGTTCGTTTGTAAAAATAGAAGTTCGCTGTCACATTTTTAACTATTCATTGACAAATTCACAGTTCGGAGTTTATAAAGTGATTTTTTGGTACCATACCCGACTTTACTTAATGCTGAAATGGCTGATATGGTTTTGCATACGGCTTGCTGGACGGAAATTCAACCGAGGACAGACGATCTATCAGGAAAGGTAAACCACAACAAAAACAATGGAATTGGAGGAGGTGGTTCTCGAAGAAATTAGTGAACATCCAGAGGAAAGGATCCCCAACGCTCACTCCTTGTGCAGCGACATTTGCGAATCTTTTCCGGCGACTTTCCGAATCTGGAAGCTTTGAAAGAAATTCTGCAGTAGGACGGCCATGGACTACAAGAACTGTGGAATTGGAGGAGGTGGTTCTCGAAGAAATTAGTGAACATCCAGAGACAAGTACAAGAAAAATAAGTCAAATTTAAATGTAAGTCACATGACCGTTTACAGAATTTAAAGGAACAGCAATTATATCCTTATCATATTCAGCGTGTCCAGGCACTTACGCTACGCGATTTTCAACCACGTATCGAATTTGCTCAATGGCTTCAATGAAAAGTCCAACAACATCCCCAAATTTTATCGAAAATCTTCTTCACAGATGAGGCTAATTTTTCAAGAAATAGTATCATGAACTTCCATAACAACCACATCTGGGCGGAAGATAACCCACATGCGATAACGCAAACTCATTTCCAAGACAGATTCTCTTTTAATGTGAGGGTAGGCATAATTGGGCCCTATTTTCTCCCCTTATGTTTGAATGGAGATGCTTACCAAAATTTTTTGGAACACGAGCTTCCCCAGCTTATGGAAGCTGTTCCCATTGGTTTCCGAAATCACTCTTGGTTTATGCACGATGGAGCCCCTGCTCATTTTAGTCTGATAGCAAGAAATTTCTTAGACATAGCATATCCCCAATGATGGATAGGAAGAGGAGGCACTCAGCATTGGCCCCCGAGGTCACCGGACCTCAATCCCGTCGATTTTTTCTTTTGGGGACACCTAAAATTACTAGTTTATGCTAGCCCCATTGAAAACGAGGAAATGTCAAGGGATCGCATCATAGCTTGCTGCGAAATGATAAGAAACACTCCCGGCATTTTTCAACGGGTGCGGAATTCTTTGATGAGGAGAGCAGAAGCTTCTATTACTGTTGGGGGTCGTCACTTTGAACAGTTGTTGTAATAGTTGTTTCGTTCAATTTTTATATGTTTAATTGCCTAATAAATAACATAGTACTTCTCCGAATTGTTTTTTTACAAACTCCGAAATGTAGCACTTTCTAATTGAATAATTAAACCTGACAATTTTTTTAAATTTGGATTGATTAAGCAGTTTGATAATGCTCAGTTTGAAAGAAGTCTGTGTTTAAAGTTTGATGAAAATAACTGCAGTTGCAAATAACTTATGACAAAAACCAACCATGTTTTGAAAAATTTCAACAATCTGTATCTCGAAAACAAATCATTTTTCGATAAACATTTCATAGAAAAAAAGTAGTTTATTTTGACGAGACCTACCACATACTTAGTTTTTGTAATGTTCTCAGCAACTTCACTTAGCGCCCTAGGAGCTAAGTAACATGCATCAATATAGAAAATTGTAAATATTTCGAAAATGATCACCTCCAGCGTTGTTGAGGAAGTGTACCTTTTTTACTTGGAAAAGGTGTGGGAATAAGGTTTTTCATGAAAAGTACCAAAAGTTTACTGTCAAAAATGTTAGGGCAATTTGAAATAAATAATGACAGCGTACGCAGCGCCCTCTAGGTGTTACATGAAAATTAATACAAAATATGATTTCCCACGTCCAAAAAAACCTCGGGTACCAAATTTCGTGCAAATAACTTATTTTTTGCAAAAGTTATTTTTAAAAAGCGAACAAAAAAATTCAATTTCAACACCCTGTATCTCCGAAACGAAGCATTTCCGGACACAAGTTTATATATAGACTTTTTTTCTTAAAATTGTCTCAGGAATGTCACTTGAATATTTTAACGTATTTATGTTACACCCTGTATAATAACAAGTGAGGATATGAACCACAATTACTCTGAAATTTATTCCATTTGAAAAGATAACTAAGTCATTTAGTATTATTGTCATGTTGTGTAATGTTCTGCCTCATTAACTTAAACATAATTTTTCAATAGGTAAAGTCGCCAATAAATTCAAGAGACTCATGGGCATAAAATCTGCAAGTGATGGCAGTAAAGCTGCTAGTGAAGTCCTCAAGAAACAGGAAGAAATGTTCAGTTCCATGGAACAACAATATGAAGTTGCGCGGACAGCAACACATACCATGAGAGGTGTAGGTTTAGGATTTGGTAGTTACCCCCGCTGATATGACGTCTAATATATTTAAGGATAATATATGTATGTTGAATGTTTACATATTTTTTGTAGGCATAAATTAATTTGTTTGTATAAGGTTTTTGAGTTTTGATGAAAATTAATTTAATTTGTACAGAAATATCAAATGGAACATCAAATTATGAACTTGAAATTATTGTTATTTTTTTTTCAATAAATTTTTCACATTCATTTTCAATTTGATTCTTAAAGGTACAAACTCATTCAGTTCGACAAGTTATTGATATTAACTATGAAAAAATCCACGGACACTCTAAAAAAAAAAGGTTGGTTTTTCTGATGCAGAAATTTCCACTGATCAAATTTTATTACAAGAAAAAATCACGCTGATGTATGCAGTCCAGAATCCTATAATTATTGTATCAAGCTGAAGATGAATTTAATAACAATTTGAACCCAACATTTAGTAGAAATAAATAAATAAAATTATTTACAATAAAAATTTGCAAACATCAGTTATCCACTATAACGGGTGGGGCCATACTACGCCGGAGCTCAATAGCTAAAGATCTGAATGAAAAATATAATCAAATTAGATGAAAAAGCCTAGAACTAGAAATTATTGTTGAATATACATGTTAATTAGGGTTAATTAAGTACCTTTTTTTACAAGCTTTTATTTAACTTGCTTCGTTCGTGTCATTCTTACCTGTTCAAAATTTGTAATCCATTTTTGGAGCACTTGCCGACATCCGATTGAGCTGAACTTTGGTCATAAAGAGTATAGACGTAGACTTGAGGAATTTGGTAGACAGTTTGGCAAGTTGAGTGAGGAGGGCTTGGGAGAACGTAATATACCCCCAACAACATATCCATTGCGACACATTCAACCCTCAACACCCTTCTGAAGTGTCTGCTGCTGCTTTCGACAATCCTCAATAATACGCTATATGCCAATGCGCCCCATGCAGTTCAACACATAGCAGTTTGCTTCGATACCAAAGGACTCAACACAAGTGCAATAGATCAGATTGGAGAATGATGGGCTTGACAAAAGTAGACAACAGTATGTTGGACGATTTTTCTATATCGCTGCCAGAGGAGACGCAATTACAAACTCAAGATCAAACCGAACAAGATGCAGATGAATGGGAGCAGCCTGTCAATCACCAGAATCATCCCAAGTCCGCATGCAGACTACTGAAGAAGATTCTCCTCAAAATTATCATCATCTCGTGCATAATATTGTCAATTATAATCATTATTCCATTGAAAATGTTTGTGAAGGCTGTAAAATTCCATTTTTTCCAAGCTGAATGAAATCCTAATATATATTCACGAATTTCATTTGATTAGTATTTCATAATCATGCTCCAACTTGGGAAATGTAACACTTATCAGAAAGTGCAGAAACCCAATTATTCATAACAGCTTTATCAGCAAAAAGTCCGGGTCCAATGTCCTGATAATGAGGTCAAACTCAGCAGAAAGCCAATAACAATGACCGGAAATTAATATCTATTATTAGAATTATTACAGATAACGAAATTGCATTCTCACATATCCATGAAGTGTGTTTATTTATAACAACTGCATCAGCGAAAACTCGGGGTCAATGTCCTGATAAGAGGTCAAACTCAGCAGAAATCCAATAACAATGACCGGAAATTAATATCCTTATTCAGATGATGAAATTGCATTCTCGCATAATCATGATAGCAGTTTACTTCGTTAGATGTACGAAATAAACTGTACAATGTACGAAGATAGGAAATAAGCCATCCTTTCATTGTGTATAATCATTGGAGTGTACCGTAGGAGGACAGTAAGTAATTTATTCAGAGTTGAGTTCATTCAAGGTGAAATTGTATTTGGTGCAATGAGGTATATTATGGACAGTGAATTGTGATTGATTACTGTTCCTTGGGAGGAATGAAGGTATTGCATCTCGCATGGATTGATGGAAGTGGTCATGAGGTTTACTTGATGGTGTCAAATAATGAAAGTCAACTTGAACAAAGGCATACAATTCACTCCAAAATATATTAAAATTCAGTTTAAGATTTATAACTAAAATCATAAATTAAGTTTTCTAATCTTATATACAGAGTCAGCCTATATACAAATATAAACACTGAGGACTAAAGAGCTTCAGGTGGGGACACTCCACTACTTTCTGGTTTACTTTCAAGAGAGAATGGGGGAATTCTACAATCAAAAGTGTATCCATCTTCACGCTCCATTCTGAAAGTACCCCTGAAACAGAAATCAAATGCAAATTCCACATTTATGATTCTCTACTACTTCCTCCAAAAAAATAACTATTATGATATTTGTTATATGGAGTGCGGGTATTAGGAAAAATAATAGATTATTGAAGATTGATCAAAGTTGATATAGAATAAAAGATACGCTCTATTCAAAATAACTATAAAATTTCCAAGCTATTCAAAAGGTGGAGTTTTTGACTTGATGGTTAAAGCAATGCTTTTCACTGATTAAGCGTGAAGCAGAGATTCAATTTGTTTTATAAAAAAGTATTTGAGCCGCTCACATGCTTTAATCATCAGAAAACTTTTTTCATTTTTATAGATAGACTATAGACACAACACTATCCCTTATTGGTGATAGTGTTGTGGATCTCGAATGGAAAAAATGTTTTTGTTTTTAACTTTTTTCACGTATATTACATAGTTGTCAAGTAATCACATTAACAGGTTCAGCGCCACGGGGGATTCGCTCAAACTTTTCTCCCAGACCAAGGAGTTTTTTTGCCAATTTCTTTATATTCACTTCATGTGGGCCACAGCGGACATGCTACCACGTTGAATCCCGCAAGAATGTGTCCGCTTAGCCAGGAAGAATAAACAAATATTCAAAAATTGGTCAGACACCGGTGTCCGCCGTGGTCTTGTCAGCAAGGAAGCGTGTAGGACACCGGTGTCCTCCATGGCGCTGAACCTGTTAACGGGAATAAACTACACGTAACTATATAACTTCCGAAATATTTCATGCTACTATTCAACCACATCAGGAGGATTATTGAATCATTATTGCCTTTCATGGTGTACATTCAATTTTGGCTAAATAAATATTGTGTGTCACGTAAAACTGAATATTCACCAAGATCTGACTAAAATAAACTTTGATTGCGACTTAATTTACTTTCAAAAATTACAATTAATTCTAATTGTTTTTACAAAACAAGTAACTCGATTTTCATCGACATTCTCCCCCTCAGTATTGACACCTTGGTCATCAATACGGATATCAAGACCATGAATCTTTCTTGCTGGTCTCTTGTAACTTCCTTGGGATGTTCGTACGTCGACAACTCTCACAATATTGTCGGGTCCTGTATAGACCTTTTCGATGACTCCTAATGGCCATACTCCCTCGGTATGTTCGGTTCGTTGATAACAACAACTTGACCTTTCGTCAGGTTCGTATCGTCTTTCGTCCATTTGGAACGCCCAATAAGTAGGTAAATATTCGCGCAACCAACGCTTCCAGAATATATCTGCAAAATATTGCGAGATCCTCCATTGCTTCCTAAGTAGCAGATCGTCCGCAGAAAAAAGTCCAGGTGTGATGATATATGCTGATTTTCCGATAAGAATATCATTGGGGTGATGCTTGTTGGATCGTTCAGGTTATCAGATACCGGAGTGAGAGGGCAGCTGTTGACTATGTACTCAGCTTCGTTGAACACTGTATGGAGAACTTCCTCTGTTGGTGGTCTCGCAGGACGGCCATGAGTGCTCTCTTGAAACATCCAATTAATCTCACCCAACTTCTACCCATAAATGGTGAAAGAGGGCAATTGAATTTCCATGAAATACCATGATTTGTATTTCATTGACGAATGGATCCATCTGTAGTTCATCGAGTGCTTCTAATAGTTCCCGGTTTGCCACTCTCAAATTTGTGCCATTATCTGACCATATGACCTCAACTGCACCTCTTGTGGATAGAAATCTACGGAGGGCCATAATACAGGAGTCGGTTGTGAGAGAATGGGCTATTTCCACGTGTATTGCTCTCACAGTGAGACAAGTGAATAATACACCATATCTTTTTTCTATTCGTCTCCCCAGCTTGATAGTGAAAGGTCCGAAAAAGTCTATGCCGGTTGCAGAAAATCGTTTTTTATACTGGAAGATCCTTTCTTTCGGTAACAAACCCATTTTCGGTTGAACCTGTTTTGCCTTTCGCCTTCTACATTATGGACATTCTTTGATTGTTTTTTTACCATCGATCTGATACGGGGTATCCAATAGTATTTTTTCATGTTATTGATGATGCTAATAATAATAATAATAACATAGTCTTTATTTCATGGAATATTTAATATTTTTATACATAGTCAAAATACAAAAACCAAAAATGAAATAGGCGTCAAAAAAACAAGATCACATTTAACCATGTGAGTAGGATTAGAGCTATGTGAATGTATGTAGGAAATATTCGTCAAGAGAGTAAGGTTCAAGGTCGATAAGTAATTTCTTTACTCCCTTTTTGAATTTACTGATGCTATTCAGACTTTTTATATTGTTTGGTAGTTTATTAAAGAATTTTTTAGAGGCATATGATGGATGCTTTTCTGATAGTCTAATCTGTGTACCGGAAAATTCACATTTATATTTCGTGTTGGATATTTATGACTGTGCCTATGTTCAGTAACATTTGTGTTCTTGAACAAATACAGAACACATTCATATATATACAAAGCATAAATTGTCATTGTGTTACTTCTTTTGAAAACACCTCTGCATGTTTCCCGAAATTTCATTTTAAACATAGCTCTAATCACTCTTTTTTGAATACAGAAAAGGTCATTAATGTTACTTTGACATCCCCAGAATATTATTCCAAATTTAGCACAGGATTCAAAATTTGCATGGTATATAATTTTTAATGATTTTTCGTTAAGGTATTTGCTTATGACTCTAATGCTATAGCATATCTGGTTCAGTTTTGCTCCTAAGCTTAAAATATGGACGTTCCAAAGTAAATGTTCCTCTATGAAGACTCCCAGAAATTTGGTATTATTCTGAATTTTGATTTTATTGTTGAGTAAGTTTATATTTTCTGGAGTTTCAATTCTCTGTTGTTTGGTTCTAAATAATATAGCGTTGGTTTTCTCGACATTTAGTATCAATTTATTTTTGTTAAGTTGCTAAATATTTTTTTACCTTCATAAATGTTTCTCGTGATGTCCGATTTTTCGTATTAGGTCTGGATAGTCCGGACTTGAAACTATCAAATTAGTGTCATCTACATAATTAGTTAGGTGTGCATGAGTGTCATTCAAGATATCCAGAATATCATTCATGAAAATTATGAAAAGTACTGGTCCTGTAATGGTACCTTGAGGGACCCCTATCTTGGTATGTTGTAAGTTAGATTTGGTTGCATGTCCATCAGTTATAATTTTTACTCTTTGTTGACGATGTTTCAAATAGGATTCAAACCAATCTAAAGCATTTCCTCTAATACCATATTTTTCGAGTTTAATCAGTAGGTAGTCATGATTCAAACAGTCATATGCTTTAGAGAGGTCTAGGAAAATACCCAGCACGATTTCATTATTTTCGAATGATTCAAGGATTTTTTCAGTGAACTGTGTGATTGCTGTTTCTACTGGATCTGCCTTTTATATATCCATGTTGACTTGTATTGAAAACTTATGACGGTTCATATGATCCATTAGGCGATCACACATAGCCATTTCAAGAGCTTAGAGAATGATGGTAGGACACTAATTGGACGATCATTTTCGAATTGTTCACAATCCCCTTTTTTATGGATCGGGGTTATTATTGCAATTTTAAGTTGTTCTGGGAATACTCCATATTGGAGTGAGTTGTTCATTATATAACATAGTAAGCTTGCTATTGATCCTACACATAATTTTACCATACTAGTAGGGATGTCATCATCACCACATGTGTGCTTATTTTTTAGTCTATTTCCTAAATCCTTAATTTCATTTATTGATACTGGTTTGATGAACATCGATTGCGAGCTACTTGGGCTATTACAACTGAATTGTTTAGCTTCTAAATTTTCTAACAAACTAGGAATTATATTCAGAAGGAAGTCATACCTATTTGCAACATTGCTTGGTTTACCATTGAAAGCCGAATCTGTGAGATTTTGCTTTCCTACAATTTCATTGTGAATACTCCACATAGTTTTCATTTTGTTGTCTGAGTTAGTAATTTTATATTCATAGTTTTCTTTTCTTTTCCGAATTAACAATTCATTGTAATTTTTTTTCATGGCATTATATACATATTTAAGTTCTGGGCGGTTGTTTGATATAACTAACCAGACATTTAATTTATTTCTACACTCTTCTATTTCAGGATCTTTCCGCAGAGGTTGATTCTTTACATCGATTCGTTTTATAGGGAAACAATCGTTGAAAATATTTTTGAAGTGACTCATGAATTTCTCCCATTGTTCATTCACTTCGTTTTCCTTCAAGTTATATATGTCTGACCAATTCTGATCGGCCAGTTTTTTCATGAAAGTGTTTTTGTTCTTTGCCGAGAATGTTCTGATATATTTAAAAATTCTACTTTTTGTTTTATTTGTGAAACAGCAAATTTTTTGTGCAGTGTGATCTGAAATAGAAGAGTTCAGAACGTCTGTTGTATAACTGTCTTTCAGGTTTGTGAAAATATTGTCAATACATTTTTTCGAAGTTGGAGTTATTCTTGTGTATTCCTTGATGGTGAACACAAAAGAATAAGAGTTCAATAGAAGATTCATTTTAGTTATGTTTTCAACAGTATCCCTCAGTTCAATATTGAAATCACCAGCAATCAATATTACCTTATTCTCATCAGTTATTATCTCAAGCAGTTCTTCGAGTTTTCCATAGAAAGGTCCTAGGTTTTCAGTATATGGGGGACGGTAGACACTTATAATTAAGAAATTAGTGTTATTTACCCTGCTTTCAATTGCGGCACACTCAAATACCTCACATTTTGATAATTTATTAATTTTTCCTACTGTTTTATAACTGATTCCATTTCGAATGTAGACAGCTGCTACTCCATGTTTACCTTTTGGTCGACAGTAGTAGGAGGCCAATCTGAAGTTTTTAATACCATGTGTTTTTAACTCACTTTCAGTTTTCCAATGCTCCGTTGCTGCGAGAAAGAGACAGTCGGGATGTTGGTCTAGTAGTGCGTTTACTGGATCTATGCTGTTTCCTATTGATTGTAGATTTTGATGTATTAGGCTCACCGAGTGTTTGCTAATTGCTGTGTGTTTTAGTGTTTGAGTTGAGTCATGGTTCTTCTCATAGGTTTTCCTATTAATCAAAAATCCTCATTTCTTTGATAATTATGGTACTTTCTAAAATCGAAACGTCTGAATGCCACACTTCTAGGCCATGTGGATTTTTTGTAAACTTCATCTTTAAATCGTTCGTCGATTCCGAACATGAAGCATTTATTTTGTGATTCATCTGTGGGCAATTCTTTTACTGTAATTTCAGCATTTTTCAGGGTATCTTGTTCTTTGACCTAATCCTTAATTTTTTCGGTAGTGATATGTCTTTGGATCCTATATAAATATAGCCAAATTTTCCGTTCAGCTCCAAAAGCTTCATTGGTATTGTTTTCTCCAAAGTTTTTTGTGGGTCCCGTTTTCATTTTGTTCTTTCCATATCTGACAGTTGTAAATCCATGTTTATCATCTAGATCACTATTTATCTCTATGATTTCCCTCATTTTGTTTTCCTGGTGGTCTATAAGTTGTTTTGTTTGGCTGGCCCTTTTTATTTACGGCATTTCCTACCAAAAAGTTGGGTGTTTGTGTTTTTGTGGTGGTGTCTCTGGTATTTGAAGTTGCTGGTTTTTTGTTGGGTTCTAGCCGAGATAAATTAATTTTTTCTTGAAGTAACTGATTGTTACTTTTTAATAGTTTATTGTTTTCTAGTAGTAAATTGTATTTGTCATCTTTTTCCTTCATGATTTGCATAATCATATTATTTTCATGTCTCAGTTTATGGATTTCACTCCATTCACTTTGGTTTAATTCACAGCACTGAATTCGCGATTCACAGATTTTTTTGCACTTTAACTTGTTTTTGATTGCACATGATAAGTGGTATGCATTTCCACAAACTATGCATATAATGGTTTTGTTTGCTTTAGTTTGGCAACATTTGAATGTTTTTTCCCCAAAGTTATCTTCAGCAATAGTGAGGAGCACATTAGTCTGGCTCTCACTCTCCGCCATCTTGAATAGCTATATCAGTATATTTGGTTTCGACCTTGGAATTTTTTATGGAAATGAAGAATTATCTTTTTTGTATACTCATGAGAACCATCCAATATTATTGGTTCCTTTTCCAAGACTGATAAGCTTTCCATCTTGGTGATTCTACTATCGATTCTGAGTAGTCCATCGGAATCAAGTATCACTGACAAATTATGAAGCCGGCCATTCTTATTGGGTTTACTCTTTTGAAAATTTTCGAGATCTGTTGGAAAAGATTGGCATTGAACGACTTTGCACCATAATTTCTGGCTCCATTCTAGATCTTCAGCTATAGGAGTCACTCCAACGTCTCGTGATCTTTTTAAAACAGAGAGAAATATTCGTACTCTTGCCGTGATTCTGAGAATTTTCAACCAACTAAAATGATTCTTCAAGATTGGAACAGCCTCAGAAAAACATAATTTTGTAACAATTATCTCGTTCATGACATAATTCTCATTGTGTTCACATTCATTAGTCATTTTGGAGGCTTCGAACCATTCGTCTTCACTACTGTATAGAAACTTTGACCCCTAATCCACCTACTTTCAGAATTGAATTTCTCATTTGATGTATCTCTGGTACAGTAATCAGCAACGTTGTCCGAACTGGGTACCCATCTCCATTGTTTCACTTCTGTATGCTCCAACATTTCTCCTACTCTAACCGATACATAAGTCTGAAGTTTCTTATCACTTTGAAGCCAGTGAAGGACGGTTTTTGAATCAGACCAGAAGTATTTCTTTCTGATGTCGATGTCAAGATATTTTGTGACTTCCTAGGAAAGTCTAACGCGCAACAGTGCCGCAGAAAGTTCAAGTTTGGGGATGGTCAGTACTTTCAGTGGAGCAACTCGGGCTTTTGAAACAACTAGTTTCACTTGGATTTCATCGGAATAGACGAATAGTAAATAAATTGCCGTCGAATAAACATCTTCACTGGCATCGAAAAAAATGTGCATTTCGATTGAATTGGCCTCGGTGAATTTCGTGGAATAACATCTTGCTTGGCACTTCAATATTAGTTACTTCCTTTAATTCTTTGAGCCAGACCAACCATTTTTGGAATATATTGTTTATGATATTATCATCCCATCCAATGCCAACTTTCCATATTTTCTGCAACATAATTTTTGCTTTTATGGTCACAGGAGATAAAAATCCTAGGGGATCGTTTTCAGAACCTGACGCCTGGTAGGCATTTTCTTTCCCTCGATGATTTCCGTGGGAACTTTGTGAAATTTCACTTTGAAACTGAAACAATGTTTTGCAGGTTTCCATAGCATGCCCAGAATTCTTTCCTGATTTGTCTTCCCAACAACTTCAGTATTGATCTGACTGGTAGACACAAGATGCTGTGGTATGCCCTCGAGGACTTTCACCGAATTGGAGATGAAGTTTCTAATTTCAAATCCTCCATTGGAATGTATTTCGATGACATGATTGATTAGCTGAATAGCTTCGTCTTCATGATCAACGCTATCGAGATAATCATCCACATAATGGCGATGGATGATTGCGTCTGCTGCCCTGTCACTAATCGCCATGTATTGTTCGGCATTGTGATTCTTGACGAATTGCGCAATGAAAGGAGACCAAAAGTCATAGCTGTCATTTTGAAAGTTCTTGGCGACAGATTGTTGTCCATATTTCTCCAAAGGAAACACTGAGAATATGTATCTGTTTCGGCGATTTTTACCCTATTAAACATCTCCCTGATGTCACCAGCGAATGCAATCCAATGGACTCTGAACTTCAACAGGATTCCAAGCAAAGAAGCGAGCATGTCAGTTCCCGTGAGTAAATGGTTGTTCAATGGTTTATGGCGGCCGCGTCAAAAACAATCCGTACTTTTCCCGGTTTATTTGGATTTCTCATTGGGAAATGAGGTAGAAACCAGACATGCTCGGCTCTTTTCAAGTCTTGAGGATCTACTGGAACTGCATAATTTTTCACAATGAGTTTTTCCATTTCCAAACAGTATGCTTTGGCGAAATCAACATCCCTTTTCAGGCGCCTTTCCAAACATAAAAGTCTTTGAGTGGCCATTTTTCGAGATTCTGGAAGATCCACGTTGTCATCCTTCCAGGGAAGTCTCACCTTATACTGCCCTTCAGAAAAGAAAATAGAGCTGCTCACAATGGAAAGTGCCCTCTCTTCTTCTTTCGTTAGACCATGAAGTTTTGTATGGACGGCACCAACATTTTCCATTTTTATGAAATTTTTCACAAGTTCGTGTAACTTATCATCTGTACCTTCACAGCAAACTATAGCTATTTCTTCCTGATTTCTGTTGTGCCCCAAAGAACCGTGGATTGTCCAGCCTATTTTCGTTTTAGAAAGCATGGGTTCATTGGGATGCGGCTGAATTACTTGCCTAGAAATTATTAGATCAGCATTGTTCTGTCCAATCAATAATGTAGGCCTTTCCTGATTGTTCAAGTCTACAGGAACTTGTTTGACGAATGGAAATTTCCGGAGCATACATTGAACATCAATTTTTTGTTCTGGTAATTCGAGATTTCCGATAGTTCTCACGTTTTTTAGGTCGAAAAATGTGTACTAATTGAGAATTTTCATCATATCTACATATTTCACCAGTCTATTTACAACAAAGTGGTGTTATTTGCCCGTTCAATCCAATTTTGTTTGCTATCGCAGAGTCAATCAAGGTTGCAGTACTTCCTTCATCCAGCAAGGCACAAATAGTGAATGTGCCGTTGGAGCCTTTAATTTTCACGGGAAGGATTTTCAGCAGAGTAAAGTTGGGATTGACTTCGATACATGCATTCGTTTCGGATGTTCCAGGGATCGCGTTGAACTGATTGTTTTTGTGGAGCAGTGGTGATGATTTCTTTCGCAGTGGTCGACGTTGCAGGCCTTTCTCCTCTGGCATTTTCCTGTATGATACTGGAGACAGCAAAAACAAGCCTTGAGATTTTGCACCAGTTTCCATCTCTGTTGTACGTCAGTATTTTGGAATTGGTTGCATTTTTCAATTTGGTGTTCACCCTTGTTACAAACCTTACAGATTTTTCCAGATGGTAATGAAGATTTTTTTTCCTTTCTAGGCAATAACTCATTTCCTGACATTTTCTTCACTGAATGATGATGATGATGATGAATGATGATGATGAATGATCTACTTTGCCATTGTTTGAAACGAAAGTTATTCTCGAAACTACGTCAGACATTTGTTGTATCCATGTTGAAAAATCTTGTAGAGATTCTTTATGTTTATCGATCTTCATCTCTACTAAAAAACTTCCCCATTGTGTTAACAGATGGGATGGAAGTTTATTAACAAGACTAGCAAGTAAGTTCCGCTGATCAATGAAGTTATTTATATCTCCTTGGAGAACAACTGAAACTCAGGAAAGATTGCATGCATTCCACAGCTGGAAGTTGGTGAGCTTTTGCAAGTAACTCGTCCATTATGAATTCGGGCCTCCCATACTTTTTCTGAAGTATGTCGAGAATTTCACTGGGTTCTTGAGCTGCTATTAGGAGCATTTCTACTGAATTATCAGCATCACCTGTCAAGCTTTTATTCAGCCTTAGAACATTTTCTCTCGGTGAGAATTTGCAAGCTCCATTCGATAACTGATATTGTGAGAAGAATATGGGCCATTTTAAACAAGAAGATCCATCAAATGATGGGAGTTGACTACCTACTGTTTGCCTTGCCAACATATTATTGATCGATTTGGATAAATTTATCATTTTGGTATCCTCTGATTTTTTTGGGAAAAACTGTTTATTGGCTATAGTCCATTCTTCTACTCCTTTCATTTTTTAAGAGTTTTCTGAATCTTCCTCTTCTTCTGAGAAACATCTACCGCTCTCCCACTTTGATGGCTCTTGAACTTTCTCCACTAGTTCTTCTTGCTTCTTCATCAACCGGTTTTCGGCAAGTTTCTGCTTCTTTTCGAGATCGCTTTGTTTATTTTGTAGATCTTTAGGCGCAGTTGTCTCGTCGTTTTTCATGAAACTTATTTCAGATTCGAGATAGATTATTTCTTCTTTTTTGGAAAATATCACCTCTCGAAGTCTAAAAATTTCTCTCTGAGTTTCGTATAAGTCTTTATGATACTGTATACAATAGGATTTTTGTGATTCTGCAATCATTTTTCGGCTATTCACGCTACCGATGGTTGATTTTGCTCCATGGTTTTCATTTGAAATGGTCATACTCATCAAATGTCTCAATGATTTCAGCAGAATATTGCACAACTCACTGGTAGAAGCAGAATCGTTGTACTTCAATTCGAAGAAATCACACAGTTTTTGAAGAATCAAGATGCTGAGAGATTTTCTGATTTTTTCGCTATATTTTCGAAATTCTTCGGACCCTTGCTCATGTTTGAATCCTTGAAATGAAAGAATCTTTCTTTTGTTGACAATTCCTTTAGCTTGTTCTCCGTGTATTAGGAAGTAGAGATTTTCAAATAGATCTCTGTCAGAAATTGAGTTGACTTTTTTCTCCATACCAGGTACATCCTTGAACATTGCTCCTGATGCCATATTAATGTAAGGAACCTTTCTCTGAACTGCGTTCACCTTAGGAATGGTTTTAGATTGCTAGAAGGACCAACTTTGTCACGTAAAACTGAGTATTCACCAAGATCTGACTAAAATAAACTTTGAGTGCGACAACTTATATTTGACAACTTTCAAAAAATTACAATTAATTCTAATTGTTTTTACAAAACATCAAGTAACTCGATTTTCATCGACATTGTGTATTTGAAGTGTTGATCATTAATCAAATCAAAACTAATAATCAACTCACCACATATGTCCACTAGGTGCTTGGAGACTGACATGGCTGCTATATTGAAAGGCAGGCAATAATCTGGTTAGAGCTGGCTCCTGCCCAACAACTCCTCTTCCTCTAACAGTTTCCAATGTTCCCGAGAGGGAAAAAATTCTCCAGTGCCTTTCTCTCAGTTGCACGCTCAGTGAACCCAAGTTTTCTAGTCTTATGCAGTATCTCCACTAAAAACAAAACATACCATGATAATAATCTAATACATGGTATTATTTTGTGGGGTTTTCATCACTTAAAAATATTTTATAGAGATATCAACATGCTCGCCATTGTTGATAAAACAAAAAAATTCAAAGATGCGGCCACTACATAAAGGAGATTTCACAATTTTTGCTGAAAAATGTATAACGTTTTTATATTATTCTTGTCAATTAACCTAACATACAGTGCTTTCGTAAAGTACTGAATAAATTCATTTTTAGCCAAACTATCAATTTCTGAGGAATCTCCTGAAACAGGTCAATTTTTAATCTCAATTTGCCACATTAATAAGGGAAAATTAAATATACAGGGTGATCCACGTTTGACTAATGACGTCCGCGACAGTTTTTTCAAATGGAATACCCTATATATTATTCAATTTATGGAATCTCCATGGAGAGCTGATTTCAAAAATATATCACACAGAGGGTTTGTATACAGCTCTCGTAAAGTAGTGGATTAATTCGTAAAAAAATAAAGGAATAATTTTTGGAACGAACGCTCGAAGCTGTTGAATTTTATTTTCATTTGGGCATTTTTTCAAATTTAATTAATACATACAGAATGATTCGTGTAGGAGAAATGACGTCATCGGTATTTTTTTAATGGTCACTCTATTTTTCATTACGGAATGTGAAAAGGTGATTATGAGTATGGGTGAAATGAAAATAAAATGAGAAAAACTATTTTGAAATTTGAAAATACTAAATTTAATGGCAATGCTAGCTTCAAACAACGATCAAATTAAATGTTCACATTTTGCACCGTTTGCTATCTGACAGTAGCCAAGACGATGAATAAATTCCTTTTGAACATTGTCAATAACGTCAGGAGGTATTCATTGTATCTCATGACGAATTCTTGTTTTTAATTCTTCTAAATTCTCCGGCCTATTGATACTTTACTCTTTCAGTATCCCCACAAGAAGTAATCAAGTGGTGTCATATCTGGAGATCTAGCTGGCCACTCAATCAGTCCCCTTCTCCCTATCGAACGATTCGGAAACACCACATCTAAATAGTCGCGGACAGCTGCTGCATAATGAGGAGATGCACCATCTTGTTGGAAGAATAAATCAGTTCTCGGAAGATCAGGTCCCTCTAGATCTGGATACAAAGCTATTAGTGCAGGAATAAGGTCGAATCAAAGAAAATCCAAATATATTGCACCAGTCAGGTTCACGTCAAAGAAATAGGGTCCCAGAATTCTTCCGTCGACTATGCCACACCATACATTCACTTTCTGTGGATTTTGAGTGTGATACTCCATCATCCATCGGGATTTTCGGTAGCCCAATAACAGCAATTTTGCCTATTGACGTGGCCGTTCAAAACAAACATAGCCTCGTCAGAAAAATTTATATTTTTTACAAAATTATTATCAGTATTGCATAGCTGTTGCAGAATTGATTTTGCCGATCAAAGTAGTCTTCATTCAGCTCATGAATGAGGCGTACCTTATAAGGATTTGCTTTTCTCAGAATTTTGTGGACTGTAGACGCTGCCATATTGAAATCAGAAGCCAATTGGTTGAGTGTTGTGTGATCATTTTCATGCACTGCCAACACAACATTAAGCTAATCGTCTTCTGGTGGTGAGGGTCGACCAGATTTCGAAAGATCACGGACATGCCCAAATTCAAGGTATTTTGACTCTTTCCTTTGGTTAATCAGGATGAGTTGCATTAAACAATTCAACTACTTCTCTTTGGGTGCGCATTCTGTCTCCAAATCTTATCATGCAAAGAATTTCAATTCTTTCTCGTTCATTTAATTTAATCATTTTCCATGAAATGAAAGTTACTACTTAATAATGTATCGACAAACGATACGATATGTTATTCTTTGAAGAACTAACTTCACAAAAACTATTCAGCAATAAAAACAAAATTATGGTCGCTATGGCTACTGTCAATAATGGAAATAGTCAGATAGCAAACGGTGCACAATTTGAATATTTAATTTGATCGTTGTTTGAAGCTATCATTGCCTTTAAATTTAGTATTTTCATATTTCAAAAAAGTTTTTCCTATTCTATTTTCATTTTACCCATACTCAATCACCTTTTCACATTCCGTAATGAAAAATTTCTCCTACACGAATCATTCTGTATGTATTAATTAAATTTGAAACAATGCCCAAATGAAAATAAAATTCGACGTCTTAAAGCGTTCTTTCCAAAGATCATTCCTTAATTTTTTACAATGTATCCACTATTTTACGAGAGCACTGAATTTAACGGACGCACTGTATACAAACTCTATGTGTGATATATTTTTGAAATCAGCTTTCCATGGAGATTCCAAAAATTGAATAATATATAGGGCACATTTGAAAAAATTGTCGCGGACGTCATTAGTCAAACGTGGATCACCCTGTATATTTAATTTTTCCCTATAAATGTGGCAAATTGAGATTAAAAATCGACCTGTTTCAGGAGATTCCTCAGAAATGGATAGTTTGGCTAAAAATGAATTTATTCAGTACTTTACAAAGAACTGTATAAGTTTTTTTTTATTTGTCGCAATTCTAGCTGCTTGATTTACAGAAACTTTCATTACTGATCAACTTTCGTTGCAAAAAATTTCAGGATTTTTTGTTCAGTTCAATAACTTTCCGAGAGCTATTCGTCTTCTATATATTTTTTTAGAAATCCTTGTTCAACAGCTGTTTTTCTCTTTGTTGAAACAAATTCACTTGGTACGGATTCTGGTTCTATTTCTAATTCCAATTACTTCGAATTCAGGGTTGATACTTTCCTCATTTTCTTTCCTTAATCCGTATTCAATTCAATTTCTTTCGAACGTTTTACTTTATAAGAGTGATAGTTACCTTCCTTTTGAAACAATAATAATTTGCTCACTTTAGCAGTATGGTACACATGCCTAGTAAATCCCGTTCTCTCTATCTTTTTTATTGAAATCTGGAATACTTTTAGTCCGGTCAATTTAGACCAAAAAATGAGAGTGAAGTTACATAAAGTCCCAACAAGCTGAATTTTTGTGAAGTTGTTCAAAACATAATTACAAACAATGTCTAGAAGTTCCCCATCATTCCCCTGTAAGGAAAAAATTTAATTCAAGGTCAAAGGTCAAAAAAATGAGTTTTTCGCGATTTTCAGCAAAACGGTAAGTTTTATCATAAAAGTACCTCAGACAAAAATTGTAGATCATATAAATATTAATAAAAATAATACATTAGAGTTGTAAAATTTTATATAATATATATATATATATATATATATATATATATATATTAAATGTTTAAATATTTTTCTATCGGTCATTGTAACTTATACTTACAATATAAAATATACATAAGTTTTAACTACAAGAATATCAGGTAAAAAGAAACCCAGTCCCTTAATCTTTAAGCCAGTGTAACTTCGAGACATCTGTCTTACAATATTATTTATATTTAATTTAATAAATGAAATACCGTTAGTCTTGAGCGTCACTCTGTAGTGAAAACACGTGTTTATTCTAACCTATATTGTGCTGTTTTGAGTTTTATATTGAAAATGTCTGAATATTGTTTTATTTGTGCTAAACTTTTAACTGAAAGTGAAGTTGTTACTGTTGAACGTGGTATGAAGACATTAATTTCTTACTAATACCCACAACAAGTCTCGGTTCATTTCAATGTTGAAAGAAAAGTTTACGGCTGAAAATATATTGGTAAAACAAGCTAATAATGATGCTGATGTATTGATTATTGAAACAGCAATAGAGCAATTCAATTTGACAAATACAACTATTGTTGTTGGTGAAGATGTTGACTTACTTGTATTACTCACTGCTCGAACGCCAACTGAAAAAACTATTTTTTTCTTAAAACCAGGAAAAGCTCAGCATCAATCAGCTATATATTCATCAAAAAGTTTATTTACTTTTGTAAAGTGTAAAGATCATGTACTATTTTTACACGCAATAACTGGCTGTGATACGACATCTGCATTTTACAGGAGGGGTAAAACAGCAGTTTTCAAAATGTTTGAAAACAAGATTTAATTCAATGTGCTGAAGTTTTTAAAAAAGTGATTCAACTCAACAAGAAGTTATTACCAACGGCATCCGCTTTCTTCTTTCTATGCGGAGCTCCTAAAAAACTACCTGTTTAGATAAACATCGATATGCATGTTTAGTTAAAATACTAAAAATAAAAACAAGTTCAATTAGCTTGTCTTCCTCCAACCCAGTTGCTGCTCACCAACATCTTCTTCGAGTATATTACCAAGTTCAAGTGTGGCTTGGTTATCAGCTAGACCCTACAGACTGGGGTTGGAAGTTGGTCAACAATATATTAGAGCCAGTTCAAACTTTACTTCCACCTGCCGGAAAAACTGCTGAACACTATTTTTGCAACTGCAAAAGGGATGCAGTGCTAAATGTGGATGCAAAAGTCGGTCTGTCTTGTTCTTTGGCATGCACAAATTGTCAAGGCCGGTCGTGCTCTAATATTGAATCACAAACAATGGAGGATTCGTTTGACTCCGGCTAGTATCATGCGATACATCGCTATTGCCTAATTTACTTGCATCCAAAATGAAGATGAAGAAGAAGCAGGGAGAAGAAGAACAAGAAGAAGATCAAGAAGAAGAACAAGAATTTGAAACTTACGAATAAGACAATAAACTTCAACACTTTTTTTCATTTACATCGCTTTTATCTTTCCCAATCTTTGAAAATTTCCGTTATTTTGCAATAGTTTTACATTAAACAGGATCACAACTGACCCGTGGAGTAGGCCTACTGGGAAAACCACGTTAACAAAAACGCGCTAAGTACACTACCTCATAGGTGGCGTGGAAGCGTGGCATATTATGCGATAACAACTTTTATAACTTTTAGAATCGTTATATCTCAGAAACGGGGCTCGTAAGAAAAAAGTATTGATACTTTTTTTATAGATAATTTTATGATCTACAATTTTTGTCTGAGGTACTTTTATGATAAAACTTACCGTTTTGCTGAAAATCGCGAAAAACTCATTTTTTTGACCTTTGACCTTGAATTAAATTTTTTCCTTACAGGGGAATGATGGGGAACTTCTAGACATTGTTTGTAATTATGTTTTGAACAACTTCACAGAAATTCAGCTTGTTGGGACTTTATGTAACTTCGAATGTCTAAATTGACCGGACTACTTTTGGAAGAACAAAAGTCTTTCTTGCGCCATAGTTTGTCAATCATATTTTTTCTCTGCTTTGATTTTTTGTCCAATTTTTTATCTTGGAATTCATTGGCGTTATTTTTTTCCAAGTATTTTGAAAACATTTCAACTAATACCTTAGAGTGTTCATTTTGAGATGATTTTCTAAAAATTGAGATTGTCAGTAACTGAACTAGAAAAATTCCGTATCGCTTCCGATTATGGTTTTATGGTCAAAAAAATGCTCCCACTTATAAGATATGTCGCTGTTCTGCGAGGAAATGCAATGGGAAGCTCAAACTGGAGTTGAAATAGAAGCATGTTTTATATGTTTGTAAACATTTAGCCTTATAACACATTTTTCCAAAAATACTGCCAATAATAAAGTAAATGGAATGTTTTCTCAAGATAATGGCAATTTAAATGCAATAGAGTATACCTGGTGTCCTAAGAAGACACTCGCGGTATGGTGATATCAACTTCTTCCATTATCTACTTCCAATAAATAATTTTTCATCACTCGGTTGAGAAGCATTTTACAATTAAAATTCTTTTTCTGCGATCTTGAAAACCCACGATAAAATTTTTGAGTCGAATCGGACCATAAAAGACAAAGTATGACCTACATTTTGAATATAAAATTGGCACCGCTATTCCAAATTCTCTCATAAGCTTCGTTATCCACGATTATAGAAACATCAGATATCACACAAAATCCCATAATTTTGAATGGTCAAATTTTGATAATGGATAATGACCCGCTAGCCCCATAACAGCCAGATATAATTAAATAGATAGATCTTAATATACTTTTTATTATAGAAAACAATTCAAATTATAATAAAGCTAATCTAAGTTGGTGTCCTCTTGCTCATAGAAAAGGACGAATGCTTCTTCACTTATAATGGATTGTGATGATATCGGTGATATTCTGGAGTCATTGTACTCGTGCCATATGCCTGCGTAAGGGTGCTTACAGTAAGCCGTGTAGTGTCCGCTATAAGTTGTTCCACTATGGTTGGATACAGCATACAAGTTGTATTGACATGGAGCTACATTATCTGCTGCATAATTACTCATATCCAATCCTTTGAGAGGAAAGTCAATGTTGATATTTAATTTTCCCATAAATCTCCCCAAAGGCGAAAATCGTTTCAAGTGAATTACTAATATTTTGGGGAATTTATAAATACATAATGACTTTGTACATTTTATTCTTTCCTTACATTTACAACAAGTTGGTTTGTCTTCGCCATCTAAAATTTCTTCTCTAATAAACAAGTCTAAACATTGTGACAGACTCGGCTGGCCAGGTATCTGTGGAATATCAAGTGGAAGGTCCCAGAAAGGGTCAAAAGAGACAGAATAATGGCCACAAGAAGAACAGAACAACGATGATTTCAGTTGACCAACAAAGTTATCAACCATTTTTGAGTTGTCCATTCTTAGATATCTTGTCCAAGACTCCTGTGCCTTTTCAAGATTGCTCAGTTTTTCATCAATTTCTATCAAAATAGGTTTGGGCTTTTCAATCACTCTGTTTATATCTTCATGAAGACCTTCCAATAAATATCTGAGAAATTCTTGGGCGTCCTGTTGAGCGTGCCCCATGAAGCGAGGTGCGAATATTTGTATCTGGCATTTCAAAGAAATAGTATTTACCACCCTATCAGACAAATCTTTTGACCAGAGTTCTTTTATCACAATCGCAAATGTTTTTATCAGAGCACCTTTCATGCTTGATATGCTTGTGTTGATATCCCTCATATGCTCGTCTTTTCTTAGATACTCGAGCAACCATCTGGTGTTCGATAAACATTGTATTATACTATTCATGAAGCAGGTGTTGCCAATGTTCTTCAACCCATTGAGTCCGAGTGGTCTAATGGTATTGTAGTTACTTGAGTTGGATTGAGATATGTCAGAACAAGTTATTTTTTGGGAAGAAAAAAACAAATCATTTTTCTTCAAAGTTTTTCTTCTAGATGTGTCTTCCATTTAGTCAGAGTTCACTTCTTCTATTTGCCTTGATGGTTAAGAAGTGGGAAGGTAGAAATAATTGAGGAATTGCTCAAAATTCTCAATCCTGGAGGACGGATAAAAATTTCATCCAAACTTTTAGAAGTAGGTATAGAACCCAGGACAGATGCAGCGTTTCCTCTCTGGATTGCAATACTTATACGTTGAAACAGGAAAGTCCTCGCCCTAGGATCATTAGTTTTATCAATGAGTTTACGACCGATAATTTTGAAAAATTCCAATGCATATTCACCAAAAGAACCGTAGGTTTCGATAGCTATTGGATAAAAATTATATTGATCAATCAAACTGGAATATTTTTTAATCTTCAATTTTTCAGCAGAATTTGCAGCACCACCAACAGTCTTTGATGTTAAATTAATATGTGAAGGAGCAACAGTGTCTGCACAGGTGAAGTCCCAAACTAGTGGTTTTCCATGGCTCCAAGGAATGAGAGACATCCCATCTGGACGTTTACCATCGTCACGAATTATTCCTAAGGGTTCCAAAACAGAAGGAATGTCAGCAGTTGACAAAGCACGTTTAATTAAATCGTTAACAGTGGAGTGTCGTAGAAACGTCCGAGCTATATTTACAACTCAAACCATGAATACCTTTATCATTGACGTTGGATCCACATCTGCATGTATGGCTAACACAAATCGAACAACCCAAACGTAGACCAACAGAAATCCTGAAAGATTCATTATCCAATAACGTTCCAAGGAATGCAACAGGATGGGCGTTAAGCCAAGCTCCAGATTCCTTAGTGCATACTGCCTTGAAACGAGCCTTTTCGAATTGAGAGTTAGCAGATGACTCAAGGAGTTTTTTAGTTGAAGATTCGATAAGAGGAATATCCCAGGATTTCTGTGAGAGTTTATAACTAGGTGTAGAGATACCTGTTTTCGAGAGCCAAATAGATTCGCATTCTATGTAGAAAGAGTCTGGTGAATTGGTGAAGTAATTAGGTAAAATCTGGTCAATCAAATGTTGGTCGCTGTTGAATGAAGAAAGGAAAGCTGGTAAAGCGAGTGAAGATGCTTGACGGATTCCTAGACCACCTTTATTCACGGGAAGCGTTACTTGGAGCCATGTTAGATCGTTGAAATGGTTATTGGTTATCTGCTCCAGAATCTCACGGAGCGTTGCATCAAAATGAATGAGTTCCTCCATGCAGCGCCATGTTGCACAACATCTCAGGGTATACATCAATTTGGGTATAGCCAAACAATTCTTCAGGAGAAAATATCCAATATGATTAGGAATTTTATCGATGCGTGATGCCATCAAAATGAAGGAATTTGTTTTTTGGTTTATGCATTCTGTCAAAGATTCATCCGAAAGTGGAGCACCAAGGAGGGTCCAATTGTTTCTGTCCATAATTTTAATACCAGGAGCTAAATAATTGAATTTCTTTGAAATGTTATCTGTATGTTCGTTCAAAAACAAAAGTTCGCATTTTTTGAAATTTAATTGGAGGCCGACTTCATTGGAAGACGAAATAATTTTTTGGAACTGTTCTAGAACCAAATCTGCATTGCCACCTATTCAAATAGGATATCCTAATATATAAAAATCAGCTAGAAAGTATAAAGTAAAAGGTATGTGGTACATATTGAAAAAATATACAATAAAATATATAACAAAAATTAAATAAAATACATTAAAAAGTTGATCATAATATGAGCGTAAAAGTACTGAAATTGTTTAAATAATAAAAGTCATATTTGTGCATTTGAAACAAATTTCTTTACTTCATTTTTGAAAATGTTCAGAGCTACTTTTAATTAAATTTGGTAATTAATCGAAATGGTCAAAACCTTTGAAAATCAAAGAGTTCATGGAGTTTTTGTGATTAGTTCTGTTAATATATAAATTATTATTATTTCGAGTGAAGTGGTGGTGAAGGTCATGATTGAAGACAATGTACTGTTTGAAATAACATGGCCCTAAATTGTTCAGTATTTTGTATACAAATAACATGGTGAAATAAAACAGTATTTGTGAAATAGATTGCCAATTTAAAACATTAACATGTTGATGGACACTAATGTCATAAGGCATCATAGAGGTTGGTGATAAATGGAACACAACGCCACACTGCGTCCTCACACATCCGGATAAAATTGAACAGAACGCGGAACGCCGTTAATATAGGAGACATGTGATTAATGTCACGGATGTGTGCAATAGCTTCGTGTAGTGTGTTTTCTTGCATAAAATATCGGTTTAAATCTCCACCCAGCCAGAATTTGACCCTCCCAATTTCATCACAACGCCGCACGGCGTCGTTTTTGCCATAAGAAGCTCATTTAGTTGTGTTTGCTGTGTCACGCGATGTACAGTGTGATGTACAATTTTTTTAGTTACTTTTTTTCCAAAGGTTAGAATAATATTTTATTTTTTGGAGTTACGATTTTTTTTTGGAAGATCTTAGGAGAATATTTTATTTTAGTGCATCTACCTTCTAGAACGTTTAGAAATTAAGAAATGCAAAATGTTACGATATTTGCTCAGTGACCAGATCAACTTGGAATAATTCTCCTTTATTGAATTTGTTTCAATAAGATTAAACAGGTAATCGATATAATCCCATTCTACTTAGACTTCGCCCTATTCATTACCTATTGGTTTTTCCTCAATATCTTTAATATTCTTAATTAGATTCATATACATACTACTACCTGCCTTGATTATTTTACATGATATATCGTGATTGTTGAGTTGGTATTATTTTCACCTGAAGAAGCTATTGTGTAGCGAAACACGTGTTGTGATTTTGTAAACCCAGTTAAGTGAAAATAATTTAGTGAAGTGAGTTGTTTGTTGAAATGATTTTCGTCACCACATTCTGAACTTCTCCCAATTCAATTTCTAACAAACAAAAATCCGAAAAATAAAAATGTTTGACACGGAAACTGCGAAAAAAAAAACATAAAAATTATTTTTTCCATTATGATTCAATATGCCAAGAATAATAACCCGAACCCAACCTCCCCATATATTCTTCGTAGTCAAGACAAAGCTACATCATGCCCAAAAACGTGATTTTCTAAAAATCTTTATACAAGATTGATTTGTTCGGGGTTATCATTGGATTGGGAGGGATACAAGAATAATGGTGAAATAATATCAAATAAATATAAGATGCTAACAAATCATAATCTTAAGTTTTTTAACTCAATTTTCCGTTATACGTGCATTTCACCTAACGTTTATTGGAGTAAAAACTGATATATTCAATCACTACCACTTTTTTCACTTTAATATTCTTACCCAAAAAACGGAGCTTGCGTGAGAATCTCTACATCCCATATAGAATGGTATAACTGTAACTCGAATATTTTCTGTAGTTTCCTTGTGAACATCTGAAAGTTCCAGCCATGGGTGATTTTTATTCTGCCATGCTTTAAGCGTTTCTTGAGCAGTGAATGGAGGATCTGAAATATTGAAATATAATAAAGAGAAGACTTACAATAACATTTAATTCAAAAATATAAAAAAAAACATATTTGGTTCTCACATAAATCAAATTTCTTTATGGGACTAAGCACACATTTTATGTGGCCTGACTTTTTTACAAGCTTTTATTTAACGTGTTTCGTTCGTATGTCATTCTTTCCAGTTCAAAATTTGTAATCCATTTTTAGAGCACTTGCCGACATCTGATTGTGCTGAAATTTGGCAGGTGTTCATAATTCCGGTGACTATGCAATATGACATTTTTGTTAGAGAAAAAAAAATGGCGGCTCCAAGATGGCGGACGAGTTTTGTGATTATGGTACGATTCGATTCAAAATTGGTAAGTGGGGGTTTTCGGGAACGGAGATTGTGAATTTTTTATAAAAATTCACAAATTCAAGATGGCGGGCGAGTTTTGAAATTATGGCCGATTCGATTCAAAATTGGTATGTCGGGGTTTTTGGGGTCGGAGATAATGAATTTTGTAGAATATTATTGATTTTTAGTTAAAATTAATAAATTGAAGATGGCAACTCCAAGATGACGGATGAGTTAATCTTTAGATGGGCTCCTCATTGAAGGACTAGATAGCTCATAACTTACAGGAAAAAAACGGCCTCATAATAACGATGCTTTAACTTTAAGTACTAAAAAGTACAAAATAAAATAATGAATAAAAAACCTTTTTAAAGACAAGCTTTTATTCAAATGCACTGAAATGTAAAAAATAATTGCTTTGGATGTGTAACGTAGGTTATTCCGTGACTTATAGATTCAAAAGCTTGACGCGCAAAGTTTTCAGTTCGAATACAAAAGCGACAAGCTTTTGAATCTACTCACGGAATAACCTACGTCACACATCCAAACAATTAATTTTTACTTTTTAGTGCATTTGAATAAAAGCTTGTCTTTACAAAGGTTTTTTATTCATTATTTTATTGACATAGCACTTTGTCCCCGGAGTTCGAATGCTTGTACACCATAGCTAATTTTAATATATATATATATATATATATATATATATACTGGGTGAGTCAACAGGATTCCCGTGGTTCATTGCTCCTTAATGTATCACTATTTCGATTTCTTATATTTGTGTCAAAGGACCATCTAAGACCACCTTCAAAATTATTCTCAATCATACAGGGTTCATCATTGATGCGTGGCTAACAAAGTTGTTCTTTTCAAATTAAACGCAGTATATTTTCATATAATCCAATCGGCTGTTCCATTGCTCTCAACGATTGTTTCATTTTGATTTTTGTTGCGTTCGAAGTTATTCAAAAAATCTATTTGTAGAACTTCTTTTCGAAAAATTACCTATTTCACATTTCGAAATATTTGTAGTAAAGATAATTGGAATCGATGGTCATATGATGATTTCATTGAGAATACCAAGAATTTGAATCAATTGTACAGGATGTTCGATACAACAACACAAACTTAGCCATTTCAAACATCAGTATTTTGACTTTTTTCAAATGAACACCCTTATATTTTCATTTGAATTAACCATTTAACTCTACACTTTCATTCTTCATGTCATGTACCTAAAAACAACTCTCTTCCGAGATATTCTACATCCAAAAGATGGATATTTTTCCACAGAAAATATTGACAATGTTCCCTTGGTATCATATTTGGAATCTAACTTTGCATAAAAATCATATTTATTCGAATCTAACAGAAATAACAATAATTAGCAGCAAATGTTCAATGTGCCTGCCATTTTAACAATACACTCTCAATGTTCGGAAATTAGTATCCACATGTGCAGCTTTTCCTCTGAAATTTCCCTAAAGCAGTACAATTCTTGCTTTCATATTTTCAGGAGTTGTATGCGGAGTTTGATAGACAACCCATTTAATGTATCCCCATAGAAAAATCAATTTTGGTAAGGTCCGGTGACTTGGAGGCCACTGAACTGGCCCTCCTTACCTATCCATTTTCAGGAATTCATTATCAATGTATTCCTCGACATCAGTGTGGTAATGTGCGCGCTCCATCTTATTGTAGGACATTCTCTGCCTATTGCCAATGGAATATCATTATAAATTTGATAACTTGACTTCTAGAAGTCTTAGATATATTCTTCCACTGAGATGACCGTTGAAAAAAGGGCCCAATTATCGACGTCAATGATACCCCCAAACATTCAGTGACAACGTTGTTGGTAATTACATATCTAACAAATAGAGGATTTTCAGTGCATAATGTGCATATGTATGCCGATTCACATGCCATTGTTGTGAAGTGGCTTAGTCTCCGAAAATAGAACATACTCAAAAAATCAGTTCTTGGTTTATTTATCTACACTCTATTGGCAAAACCCATTCGCTTTGAAAATCTTTTAGTTTGCAGCTCCTGCATTAACTGATCATGATATGGATGGTAATTGCATTTTCTACCATCCAGAAACACCATTTGAGATATTCCCAACTCCTACGAAAACCGTTACTCACTGGGATTCTTCGGTAATATGCAATGCAACATCAAGAGTATTTTCATCATTCGTTACAGGACAACACATCAAACTTTTGTAAAATA
The DNA here is from genome assembly GCA_018342105.1 of Gonioctena quinquepunctata. NCBI lineage: Eukaryota > Metazoa > Arthropoda > Insecta > Coleoptera > Chrysomelidae > Gonioctena > Gonioctena quinquepunctata. The sequence goes on from JAFIRS010000478.1 coordinate 286,569, forward strand.
CTTTTCGTTCTCAAATCTTGTTTGAGGTCGAAATCTTTCAGCTGGTCTGGATGTCTTCTTCAGGAAACTTTTGTTCATACTAATCTATATGCTACTAAGCAATTGCCATCATTTCTCAAAGATACACCATTTTAACCATGTCCTCTAAATGATAATTCATAATGAACAATATTTTTAACACAACTGGATTGTAGTTTGACAGTTACCTCTATTTACAAATTCCGATAATCATTTTCAGCAGTAGTCATGGATAACTAAACTAGAAAAAATAGTTACATTTGAAAATTTCTTTGCTATGCTAGTTATCATGAGTTGCCAAGAATGCTTTTGAAGATGGAAAAAATAATTGAAACATCATTCAGTATCAGTATTTCTATGAACAAACAAAGTAGATAAAAATCTATAGAATTGTTGATTGATTTCCAATTCCATTAAACCAGAATATCTCGAAACGGTTGTTTTAGGTACATGACATGGAAAGGAAAAGTGCTAGGTATTAAAAGGAGTTGATTAAATATACAGGGTGTCCATTTGAAATCAAAATACCGAGGTTTGAAAAGTAAGTTATGTGTTATCGCATTCTAATAAATTTATTCAAATTTTATTTCTCAAGAACATCATATCGACCAACATTCCAATATCTTACAGAATATTTGAAATGTGACAGATTTCAGAGAAAAGTCTACAAAATAATGAATAACTCGGCAAAGCCAACAAATTGCAATTAAAAATGTTGAGCATGCCAATGGAACAGCCGATCGAAATATGAATATACCGGTTTTATTTGAAAAATCAATTTTGATTTACATCATTCACTTATAATGAGAATAATTTGTTTGAAGTTCTAGATGGTCCCTTTGAAAATTAAAATCGAATTATGTTCTTGGCAATGGATTCTGTTGACTCATCCATTATATATATATATATAATATATATATCTATATATATATATATTCCAAAGAAGTATTAAATGATATTATTACACTCAACACAAAGAATGGACATAAAACCTATCAAACAACACATAGAACTCTGTCACAGAATTCGATTAAAATTAGCGTATGTAGAAGGTTATTGGGGTCGAAAATGAATCATAAAATATGATTTTATTAGAAAAAAATAAGGTTGAAGAATGGCAATCCACAATGACGTGATCTAATCTTTAGATGTCATTGAAGGATAATCCAACTTCAGAAAAAACCAAAAACGTGACTTTATTTAGACTAAAAGTTCAAATAAATGAAAAAAATTAAGAAATTATCAAAGATGACAAATTAAAAATAACTTCTTATCGAGTATTCGTGCAATAGATTCAACGCACCTAAATTTTGTTAATATCAACGAAATTTGATTATAGGAAACCTCTCACAATGCTTTTCTTTTAGTCATGAATAGCAACTTTTTCATCCATATTGACACACTTTGTCCCGGGTTCAATGTTTACACCATAGCTAATTTTAATATATATATATATATATATATATATATATACTGGGTGAGTCAACAGGATTCCCGTGGTTCATTGCTCCTTAATGTATCACTATTTCGATTTCTTATATTTTTTTTGTCAAAGGACCATCTAAGACCACCTTCCAAAATTATTCTCAATCATACAGGGTGCATCATTGATGCGTGGCTAACCAAAGTTGTTCTTTTTCAAATTAAACACCCAGTATATTTTCATATAATCCAATCGGCTGTTCCATTGGCTGCTCAACGATTGTTTCAATTTTGATTTTTGTTGCGGCGTTGCCGAGTTATTCAAAAAAAATCTATTTTGTAGACTTCTTTTCGAAAAATTACCTATTTCACATTTCGAAATATTTAGTAAAGATAATTGGGGAATCGATGGTCGATATGATGATGTTCATTGAGAATACCAAGAATTTGGAATCAATTGTACAGGATGTTCGATACAACAACACAAACTTAGCCATTTTCAAACATCAGTATTTTGATTTTTTCAAATGGAACACCCTGTATATTTTCATTTGAATTAACTCCTTTTCAATAACTCTACACTTTTCATTCTTCATGTCATGTACCTAAAACAACTCGTTTCCGAGATATTCTACATCCAAAAGATGGATATTTTTCCACAGAAAATATTGACAATGTTCGCCTTTGGTATCATATTTGGAATCAAACTTTGCATAAAAATCATATTTATTCGAATCTAACAGAAAATAACAATAATTAACGCAGCAAATGTTCAATGTGCCTGCCATTTTACCAATACACACTCTCAATCTGTTTCGGAAATTAGTATCCACATGTGCCAGCTTTTCCTCTGAAATTTCCCTGAAAGCAGTACGAATTCTTGCTTTCATATTTTCAGGAGTTGTAGGCGGAGTTTGATAGACAACCCATTTAATGTATCCCCATAGAAAAAAATCAATTTTGGTAAGGTCCGGTGACCTTGGAGGCCACTGAACTGGCCCTCCTTCCTCCATTTTTCACGGAATTCATTATCAATGTATTCCCGCACATCAGTGTGGTAATGTGCAGGCGCGCCATCTTATTGTAGCCACATTCTCTGCCTTATTGCCAATGGAATATCATTAATAAATTTGATAACTGACTTCGCAGAAGTCTTAGATATTATCTTCCACTGAGATGACCGTTGAAAAAAAAGGGCCCAATTGCACGACGTCCAATGATACCTCCCCAAACATTCAGTGACCAACGTTGTTGGTAATTGACATATCTAACAAAATGAGGATTTTCAGTTGCATAATAGTGCATATTATGCCGATTCACATGGCCATTGTTGTGAAACGTGGCTTCGTCCGAAAATAGAACATACTCAAAAAAATCAGGTTCTTGGTTTATTTTATCTACACTCTATTGGCAAAACCGCATTCGCTTTGGAAAATCTTTTTCAGTCAGCTCCTGCATTAACTGCATATGATATGGATGGTAATTGCATTTTCTCACCATCCGAGAAACACCACATTGAGATATTCCCAACTCCCTACCGAAAACACGTGTACTCACATGGGGATTCTCGGTAATATGCAATGCAACATCAAGAGTATTTTCATCATTCGTTACAGGACAAGCACGATCAAACTTTTTGTAAAATACTTTTCCGGTTTCCTCAAATCTTGTTTTGAGGTCTCGAAATGCTCGCTGGTCTGGATGTCTTCTCTCAGGAAACTTTTGTTCGTATAATCTATATGCTACTAAGCAATTGCCATCACTTTCCCTCAAAGCATACACCATTTTAACCATGTCCTCTAAATGATAATTCATAATGACACAATATTTTTAACACAACTGGATTGTAGTTTGACAGTTACCTCTATTTACAAATTCCGATAATCATTTTTTCAGCAGTAGTCATGGATAACTAAACTAGAAAAAATAGTTACATTTGAAAATTTCTTTTGCTATGCTAGTTATTCATGAGTTGCCAAGAATGCTTTTGAAGATGGAAAAAAATAATTGAAACATCATTCAGTATCAGTATTTTCTATGAACAAACATGTAGATAAAAAAATCTATAGAATTGTTGATTTGATATTGACCAATTCCTTTAAACCAGAATATCTCGGAAACGAGTTGTTTTAGGTACATGACATGGAGAAGGAAAAGTGTAGAGTTATTAAAAAGGAGTTGATTTAAATATACAGGGTGTTCCATTTGAAAAAATCAAAATACCGAGGTTTGAAAATGGCTAAGTTTGTGTTGTTGTATCGAACATTCTGTACAATTTATTCAAAATTCTTGATATTCTCAAGGAACATCATATCGACCAACGATTTCCCAATTATCTTTACAGAATATTTCGAAATGTGACAGGTAATTTTCCGAAAAAAAGTCTACAAAATAGATTTCTTTTGAATAACTCGGCAACGCCGCAACAAAATTCAAAATTGAAAAAATCGTTGAGCAGCCAATGGAACAGCCGATCGGAATATATGAAAATATACCCGGGTGTTTCATTTGAAAAAGAACAACTTTGGTTAGCCACACATCAATGATGCACCCTGTATGAATGAGAATAATTTTGGAAGGTGGTCTTAGATGGTCCCTTTGACAAAAAAAATATAAGAAATCGAAATAGTGATACATTAAGGAGCAATGAACCACGGGAATCCTGTTGACTCACCCTATATATATATATATATATATATATATATATATATATATATATCCAAAGAAGATATTAAATCCGATATTATTACACTCCTCAACACAAAGATGGACATAAACCTATCAAACAACGACATAGAACTCTGTCACAGAATTGGAAGAAAACAAGACGAAACGAAGAAGGCTACAGGAATACTTGTGAGGTTCAAAAACTAGAAACCAAACAAGAGATTTATCATAAGAAAAAAACACTAAAAGGAACTGGATTAGAAAACAAAAATCCACCATATCAGCTAGTTCTGATTGTTTAGAATTCATTTATAGTGCATTAAATAATTAATAAAAACACATTGGGACTTTTTTTATGACCTGAGCCGTGCGTTCGACACGATTGATCGAAACCTGCTACTGCAGAAATTAGAAGGAATGGGGGTACGAGGAAAGCCTCACGAGTGGGCAAAGTCGTATCTCATAAACCGGACACAAACCGTTATTATCAATGGCATTAAATCAAACCCCGGAAAATCAGATATAGGAGAACCCCAAGGCTCCATTTTGGGGCCACTATTTTTTATAATTTTTGTAAGTGATATAAACACATTCTGCACTATTCCTGATCAAAAAATACTTAATGCTGATGACACAAATATTTTAATGTCAAGTGATGAAATTGAAAGTCTAGTTAAGCATAGTAACGAAGCATCCAGAGAGTTAAAACAGTATTGTAATCAAAATGGACTAATGATGAATGTTTCAAAAACTTATTTCATGCGATTCTTACCTAAAACGAAATCACCAGACTATGATCTATATTTACATTTAGATGGTAAATCTATACAGAGCACTGCCTCCCTTAAATTCCTGGGACTTACTCTTGATCCAAAACTAACATGGGAAACACATATAAACACGATAGTATCCAAACTAAGTTACGTTATAAAAAACATAAGAAATACAGTTACCTTTGATGTCCTGAGATTACTCTATTTTGGACTAGTGCAATCAGTACTTCAATACGGACTATTACTTTGGGGTGCTTCACCACATTTAGAAAAGACATTTATAGCACAAAAAGTAATGAGAGCAATGTATAATATTGCTCCATCATCATCTTGCCGACAACTATTCAAAGAATCTAAAATATTAACCTTGCCAAGCCTTTATCTTTTTCAAGTGATACTATACATAAAAAATAATTGACACAAGTTCATAAAGAATAAAGACATACACTCGTATAATACACGTTCAGAATCAAATTTACACCAACCTTACTCAAGACTAGCAGTAGGTCAGAACTCACCCAATCACGACTAAATATTATAATAAAATAATGAACATTGTAAAAGCTACCACAGAAATGTCTTTCAGAAACAAATTGAAAATGTTCTTAATTGAAAATGCATTTTATAGCACTGAGGAATTCTTGAATTTCTGAAATCTTCACATAGATACTTCATCTATACTTAATTGATACGTATTTTATTTTGTAGTTTGTCTTTTAGTTTAGTTTAAGGTCCTGGACTAGTCTGATATGTTTATACATTTTTTATATATTTATACTGGATGTGTAATCTTGATTGATGTTAATAAATTGTATTGTATTGTATAATCATACGAGATCTTACTAATCTGAGAGCCGATTTGCTATCCAAAGCAATTGAAAAAACTACCATAAAAGATGTCTGGACCGAAGCTGGCAAAATGTATGTCAACAACAATAATAAAATCTCCATCATAAGATCCAGAGAAGAATTCAAGAAAGTCTTTGAAAACCAATCTATTTTATAAAGTATTAAATATAATCGGGAGCATTGCGAATGTTTGTAAAATTTCTTTCAGCATCTAAATTCGCTTGTAATTTGTTAAATTCTTATTTTGAAAATTTTATTTTCATTTTCTATACCCAAAGTTCTGTTTTACTGAAACATGTTAGAATTTCTCGATATATTGGATAGCCGGAATGAAATAAAAACAGAAATTTACAGTGATATCGAAACTGCTATAGATGACATGGGAAAAGAGGAGAAGCAGGGTAAAATAGGTATTATTCACTTCAATATACGTAGCATTAGTAAGCACTTTGATGAACTCCTCATTTATCTTGAGACAAAAAGAGAAAATATACATATTGTGGTTTTATCTGAATTGTGGAATATTAACCAGGTGAGCGACTATGAAATACCAAATTATACACTTTATTACAATCAATCTAAATATAACCAAAATGATGGAGTAATTGTATATGTAAAAGACACAATTTCAACCAAAACAAAGATCTATGATTTTACTGAAACAAAATTATTACGAATATCTGTTAGAATGGAAATGGAAGAGTTTGGCATCACTGCATACAGACCTCTATCTACAGATACACAGAAATTCTGGATGAATACTCTCACTTGTAATCAGCCTCAGAAAGTATATAACCACTTTATTCGTTGCTGTTATCGGTTAACTACCCACTCAAGTGACGTTATTTACTATTCATATTCAAATCAATGTTTGCAAAAGTACACATACGAAACCTTTTATACTGATTACCTACAAAAGATTTTGCTTACCGGCTTCTGGGACTTAAACACACGTTTACTACTTGTCTCTGCGCATGGTGTCTGATATGATATTATTAACGGAGATAAGGCTTTTATTTATTTAAGTTAGCATGGAACTTGTTGGGTTACTTCATTACAACTTCTCACATTGTAATGATTTTTCAGTCCCAGCAAATGAAGGTTTATGAGAACATTCATATGGAAGCAGCTTGTGTTTTCAGTTATTTTCGGGTTTTTTGTCAAAAAAAGTGTATAATCCATTTTTTATTATTATGAAAAATTAGAGTGGCACAATTTCTTGTGACTTCTCTTTTCAATTCAACATCCCTAACAAAAACTAACGTCGTTTGTCAGCTGAAATGGTTAAGTTCTATTTTCAGGATTAATCTTGTTTAACTGAATAATCAAGTGTATTTCAATAAGTTTTTAACTAGTTTTAAATTTCGAAAAACAATGATATTAGACACTCAAAACTCCTACAGATCATCATTAAAAATGTACATTATGTCATACGGACAATAAAAAAGTTGGGTGAACTAGAAGTAGTGATTTTTTCGTTATAGACTCAAAATAAAAGTATTTAGCACAATAAAAAAATCCTAAATTTAGAAACTTTTTTCAAAACCATAAAAAAATTCAGGCATATGGTCATCTGGTATAAGAATATTCTATAGAAAAGTTATAAAACATCTTGCAAAGTCATATAAGTTGAAAAAATATTACTAATATAAGATTTACATTCTCTGAAAAAATATAAGAGTATTTAATTTACCTCCTTTAGGATTGGGTATCAAAAACTTGTCAAACAGCTCATGGTTCAAGGGAGTTTTTTCTGCACTCACGTAAGGGATGATGTCTTCATGAGCAACATAATCGAGGCCTGGTATTGCATATAAACTCCTGGAAGACTCCTGATTACCCAAAAATGTTACGGCTTCTGTTTGAGCTCTCTATAATGAAAAATACAATTACTTAACTATGGAATCGTACTAAATTGGAAATGCGGGGATATTTTAGAATTCATATCCTGTAGCTACATCTGGCAACCCTGTTTAGGTAGAACACAATCCCGCGTAAACTACACTGTAATAGTATCGTGCATAACCTTACTTATTCAGACAGCAGATGATTTCAGTATTCGTAAGAGCGTGGTAGTGGGTAAGTTGTAGCAGGTAAGTTGTAGCAGGGAAGTTTTATGTAAAAATTGGTGTGGATGTTAGTATCATTGTGCAATAAAGTTAAAAACATTAGGCTGCCCCTTTTTGAAGATCGGGGCTATTCTGGACGACATTTTTATAATTATTCCAAAATATCCCGGTCTTCTAAAAACGGATGCCCAAAATTTTCGTTTGGGCACCTATAAATAAATATATATATATATATATATATATATATATATATATATATATTTTCCAATATAGCCCCACATACGAGGCAACTATAATTTATGCGTTATTCTCACCAATTCTAAAATAACCCCGACCCACGGACCTAAAAAAATATTTTTTAGGCCCCCTGTAAGAAAGGGGGCCTATTTGTCATAGGATAATATTTGGTTGTATATAAACCTATCCAAAACAATTGTCAAAATAGATTATTTTTAATTACTTTTTCTTATATATTAAAAATAATGCAAAAAAAGTCTAGAATAGCCCCGTTCTACGGTACTAAATATTGTGAATTGATTGCCGAGCAATAATCCTAATATAAAAAGAAACTCTAATAGGACTTTTCATTCTAGAAAAATGTTTGTGCGCATGCTGCAACTTTTCGGACCTTTTTACATGTATGTGTCATTGTTATCCTAACCTTTCTACAAGTTCTGAATTTCAACCATAGCCTTGGTTGGATACAATTATGTGCTTCAACTGTTGTAGGTTTTCATTTAATTGCACTGATAATAAGGGTAATAAACCACTCGGAAAGAACCTAACCTAACATATCTCAACAGCCGTTTTTTCATGACTGCAACCCGAAGGAATATCCTTTTATAGTGTATTTCAGTAAAGGTCAAGAAAATGAGATCACCCAGCATCTTCCCGAAATTTTCAAAGGCCCTTCAGAAGACGATAAAAACAGTTTAGCAATTAAAAATTTAGCGCGGAAAAAATAATTTTAGGAGATATTGGTACCCCCGAAGGTCCATAAAGAGAGGTTATGGAATGCCACTTTTGGAAACTGCAAACTGATATAAAGAATAGCTTTTTACACTAAAATAGTAACTGTACACTCATTTAACGTTTAAGTAATATTAAAATCAATTAATGTTCGATAAAGTCATGAAAAAACTCCAATTACATTTCATTTAATTTTTCATATGAAATTAAAAATCAAATATTGGTCTTGGCGTTTTATGCACATGCCATGTTGCTAACTATTCAAGCCAATCCGGATTTTCGCGAAATTTTCACGAAATTATCACAGGTGCTTCAAAACTCGATAAAAACACTTCAGCAATAGAAATTTAAGCGCGGCAAAATATATTTTGGAAATTATGGCCTTTTAAATTTTAAAAGGTGTGGTTTTGCTTCTTCAATATTACAATGTGTAGGCTTCATAAAGTGAATTGGCTTGCATTCAACTTGGATAGCAATGTTAGCCAAGTTTAGGTTAGGTTGTGTTCCTTCTTTTATGTAACAAATTGATTGGAGCGAAGCGTCGCTTTGTAAGGTTGATTAGCATGCTTTCAACATAGATAACAAGGTTAGTCAAACTAGGTTAGGTTATGTTCCTTCTTTTTACGTAAGGAATTGGTTAGATCAAAATGTTCGCAAGCGGAGCAAAGCGTCGCCTTATAAGGTTGATTAGTTTGCATTCAACTTGGATAGCAAGGTTAGCCAAATTACGTTAGGTGTTCCTATAAATACACCGACAAAAACAAAAAATCAGGACTATGACACAATCCTACCAATCACTTTGGAATCATGCGTTACAGACCATTTCACAACCATAGTACAAATTGTCATACCTCATGAGAAAAATATTCAAAATAATATCAAGTACTATAGAAAAGTAGATGAAAAAATGTTTAGAGTTAAAATAGAGAGTGTTGACTGGGGTGGTATCTTACATTGCAAGAATCTTGATCATGGAGTGAACGAGTTCATTGATATTGTAAAAACAAATCTGGAAGAATGTATGAGGTATACCAAATTAAACATCAAACAAAGAAAACGAAAGAAATGGATAATTGGAAGCTTGAATAATTCTGTAAACAAAAAAAATAGCATGTACCGAAAACTGAGGAAAAATCCAAATAATACCGTTTTACATGAAGAGTATCAGGCTTATAAGAAAATATTAGATAAGCTAATTAGGGAAACAAAAAACGAATACTATAAGAATCTTATTGAAATGTGACTGTGGATAATCTGCTAGTAAAGCTACACGACTCTGGAATTACGACTAAAGGTTATGCCGATGACCTGGTCATGGGGCAAACATGATGGGATAATATCCAACCGCATGCAGACAGACCCAAACATATTCAAAAGCTGGTGCGAAAAGGAGGGACTGAATGTGAATCCAACCAAAACAGTGCTCGTTCCAATCACAAGGAGGCGAAAGTACAAACTAAAAGCCCTGACGCTGAATGGAACTCAGCTAACTTTTTCCAAGGAAGTCAAATCTGTGACAGTGAAGCTGGCAGACCACTACTTGGCGACAGCCACAGTTTTTGAAAGGGACTGTACTCAATAAGGACCGGCGAATATTACATCCATTGGGATCATTCGCTCATTTAAAAATAATATATCTATTTGTTCCAATATCAAATAATATAAATATAATAATAATAATAATATTTCAAATAGGCATCCTAATATACGAAAACATTTTTGAAATTGGATGGACAGAGTCACAGTCCAACTTCATAGCAACAAAATGTGTATGCTTGGAATTATCCAAGCAAAAAATAACAATATTAATTACAAATACTAGATATATATATATATATATATATATTATAATATCAATGTTAATATGGATGTTGTATCTTCAAATGACTAGTAAGTCCTTTTTTGAATGTCATAGTAGAGGTTATTGTAGTCCAATAGTCCTTTATGGAATAAGGAGTTCATGGATCGTGTATAGTTCAAACGTGGTACATATAAATTAGTATTCCCCCTGGTGGGGTAATTATGAATTTGGTGATGGAAAACAATAAATTGATCAAAATATGAGGGTGCATTACCAGACAGTATTTTGAAGATGAATGCCATGGTAAGATAGAACAGACGGTCTTTCACAGAAAGCCAATCCAGAACTTCCAACATTGTTGTACTTGGCGTATATCTATTACATCTTAAAATTAGGCGCATGCCTCTGTTCTGTAATTTATATATGAGAGTAATATCGAGGGGACTGTTAAAAATAAATTGAAAGGAATTTAATGGACATAGCCCTCAGAGAAAAGTGCTAACCGTAGACACGTGTTTCGGCCTCTCGGCCCTCATCAGTACGGTGGAGAAGTGCAAGGATGAACAACACTTGGTAGAAAACGACAAATCAACGGAGTCAACAACAGAAGCCAGTCGCTCATTTGTGATTTCGGGAATGTATAGATGGGGTCAAAATATCACCAGTACTTCATATAACTTTTGTTCCTAAAAGCCTTCGTTACCAAGTTACGGGCCCTCAAAGTTACAAAATGAAAAATGTTTTTCTTTGATAACTTCCAAAGTGAATAGTCAAAATCATCTAAATTTTGGTGATTGACTAAACAAATGAATTCCTTCGATGAGCTTTCATGCAGGAGTCAGTTGTTTTGCTACAAAGTCAGGAACGGACTACCCCCGATGGGGTGACTGGGATTTGTCAATATGTTTTAACAAAACAAGGTTACCTGGACAATTTCCTGAATAAAAGTACTCGTGTGGAAAATCATTCGGAGCAACGATTTTTGATAAAAATGCATTTTTGTTCGATGACATCCAACCTGAGATGTCTACCATTATTCGAAAAGATTAATTTGTAATGAAAATAGAAATGATAGGTACAATGTTCATAACGAATTTTTATCATGCAAACACGTTTACCTTACAAAACTCATGGTGTAAATAATCAATCGCAAGCCTCAAGAGTAAACAGAAATGCAAAATCCGCTACAAAAACTGCTCGATATGACCCCCTCTCTCAATACATTTTGTTAGTCGGCGCAAACACCCTCTCTGCACTTGAAACAAAACAAAATCGCATTCCAGTAGTCATTTTTTATCCACACTAATTTTATTTCTTTCTACAAGGTGTTTTTGTCAACATCTGTGGAAGAAATGGAACATAAATTTATTCACCGGATATTTTTCACCTATTCATGTGCAGCCGTTTTTGTAGTTTATTCGTTTGCTTTTTATTAGTTATGTCTTCCGATGTGCGTTTTTTCAGCTAAATTTATCTTCGGGTTGAAGATTTTTTCCCATGAAATTATACTTATCAGTGAAACTCCTCAACATTTAAGCTGTGAATACGAATTTGCAACATCCAAATGTTGAGTTATATGAGATTCAGATAACACAACACGAAACGTGCTTGTTCCACGCGTACATACAAAATATGGACTGAATTCGATATTTCATAGTGGAGTAGCTTGTTAGTTGAAAAACACCACGAATCTACATAACTTGATATTTCATTTGAAAAAATATCTACATTGTGAATGAAACTTTCAACTAGGTACTGTACTTTTTGTTTACGACTTTATTTTAGCATATTTTGTATTATCCCTGTTATAAATGTTGTTGAATTAACGTTAGCATTAATATTTCTGTGAACATTTTTCATTTCAAATAATGGTGGACGATCGGGTTTGATGCCGTCGAGTAAAACTGCATTTTTATTAAGAATCGTTGCTCCGATCGACTTTCCACACAAGTACTTTTATTCAGAACATTGTCTAAGTAACCTCATTTTGTTGAAAACTATTGAAAAATTATCTGTCATTTCAAAGTTTTGGGGTGTGGACCATCGGGGGTAGTCCGTTCTTGACTTTGTAGCAAAACAACTGACTCCTGCATGAAAGCTCATCGAAGGAATTCATTTGTTTAGTCAATCACCAAAATTTAGATAATTTTGAATATTCACTTCGAAAGTTATCAAAGAAAAACATTTTTCATTTTGTAACTTTGAGGACCCGCAACTTGGTAACTAAGGCTTTTAGGAACAAAAGTTATATGAAGTACTGGTGATATTTTGACCCCATCTATACATTCCTGAGAGGAAAAGAGGAAGTCCAGGGACACCCTGTATATATATATACAGTGTGACCCATTTTTAATGGAAACACCCCCCCTAAAATTTGAAGTTGTAAACAGATTTTAATGGATTTTTGAAATGTCAAGTACTAAAAGGTCTACTTTGGGACAAAATTTCAAATGTTTATTCCAATTTTCAGGGCATACTACGATATTTTTTCTTAGTCGAAAATCGAGATTTTTTATTAGCGATTTTTTTATTGAAAAAATCACTACGCCACTGGATTCAGAGTGCCTCTAAACAGATGTGACCAAAATTTCATGGAAAAATATTCATTAATAACAAAGTTATGACAACTCAAAAATTCGAAAACTCACACAGCTGACAGTCACAAAAAACACCCTATATCAACAGATATAGCCATGAGAATATTTTTTTTATGATTTCAACAATAAAGTGCCGCCAGATGAAAAAAAAAACAAATAGCGTAAATTTTTTTAATAAAAATAACGGAATTACATTCAAGTTTTCACGCAAATTAACTAAAACTAATACCTAATTGATTTTTCAATTTAAATCTTAGTTGCCATGGAAATGATATTACAGTTTGACACTTGTGAAAGATTTAAATGTACTATTGTCAACAATATTCACCTTAGAATTCTTCGAATTATTTTGTGTCATGGCTGCAAGATTGAGCATAAGAGAGAAAATTGAAATTGTACGCCTTTCGGGAGATGACGTTAGAAGTGCTAGAGAGGTTTGTAGAGTATTTAATGAGAGACATCCAGATCGTCCTCGTATTAGCTGCGGTACGGTAAATAAAATAAATAAAATATTCAATGAAACTCGTGCAGTATCAAAAACGATGTTAAACAGTAAATCCTGTACAAAGACGAAACAGGAACGACAGGAATGATCAAACCATTTTAGATTATTTCGAAAATAATCCTAATGCCAGTATAAGGAATGCCACCTTAGATTTGAATATTCCACGAGAAACTATTCGGAGATGTCTCAAGGCGAAGAATATTAAACCTTTCAAGCCAAAATTTTTACATACACTGCAAGAAGGCGACGAAGCAAGACGTCTGGAATATTGTTTATGGGCCCAAGGGGAATATTTAAACAATATAAATTTCCTACAAAATATTTTATATACCGCGAAGCCACTTTCGCTACAAATGGAGTAGTGTCATCACAGAATTGTCGCTATTGGGCAGCTGAATAATCCTAACTGGGTAATAAACTGTAAAAGCCAGTATTCCCAAAAAATCAACGTCTGGTGTGGGATATTGAACGAACGAATTATTGGTCCTTTCTTTTTTGAGGAAAACATTAATGCCCAGAACTTTCTAGAATTTTAAACACAGAGTTTTGGGATGCTATTCACGAGCTGCCAATCAATGAACGATCAAATTTAATTGTCCAGTTAGATGGGTGTTCAGTTCATTATGCCAGAGCTGTGAGGCAATGGCTTAACGAACATTTTCCAAACCGATGGATAGGCCGTGGTAGTCCGTTTATAGAGTGGCCACCCAGATCTCCAGACCTCACAGTTTTGGACTTTTTTCTCTGCGGACTTCTCACACAAAAGGTTTACAAAAACCGCTCAAGAGATAGAAATGAACTTTGTGCAAGAATTCGACAGGTATGTGCAGATATTAGCCCACAAGAACTAAGGAACGTAATCAGAAACATTCGTAAGCGCTACAACAAATGTATCGAAATACGTGGTGGATTAGTAGAGGCTACTAGAATATGAGTTTGAATTAATTGTTGCACTGAATCGAAACATTTCAATAATTAGTTTTCATAGTTACGTTAATTAAAATTTTTTCCTTCATTATTAGTTGAATTGTGTGAATGTAATTCCGTTATTTTCATTAAAAAAATTTACGCTATTTGTTTTTTTTTTCATCTGGCGGCACTTTATTGTTGAAATCATAAAAAAATATTCTCATGGCTATATCTGTTGATATAGGGTATTTTTTGTGACTGTTAGCTGTGTGAGTTTTCGAATTTTTGAGTTGTCATAACTTTGTTATTAATGAATATTTTTTCATGAAATTTTGGTCACACCTGTTTAGAGGCACTCTGAATCCAGTAGCGTAGTGATTTTTTCAATAAAAAAATCGCTAATAAAAAATCTCGATTTTCGACTAAGAAAAAATATCGTAGTATGCCCTGAAAATTGGAATAAACATTTCAAATTTTGTCCCAAAGTAGACCTTTTAGTACTTGACATTTCAAAAATCCATTAAAATCTGTTTACAACTTCAAATTTTAGGGGGGTGTTTCCATTAAAAATGGGTCACACTGTATATATATACATATACGTACCCGACGGATGATTCCAAGCCCAATACACACAATAGGGGTTTGGAAGCCCAAGTTGATTTTCACTTTATCAGTGTGTATTTCCATGGAAAATATAATACTGAGTAAGTATAGGAGGAACCAGTAAGAGGGGTAACATTTTTAAACATATAATCTGACAACACATTTCAAAGGTTTTACTAGTCCCGTAATATGCACGGAATTAGGAAGCCCATCTTAAAAAAATATGATCTTGTTACCTATATGAAGCCCGGCGATGTTGCCATATTGTATAAGCAGTAATAATTGAGTAGCCGATGTTTGAGACGGTCTTGATATGTAATTTATTACCTGCTGATGCTTTCAAGCCAGATTTACTTGAAATATAATTTAGTAAATATGTGATGTGCCATTTGAAAAGACGTACGGTGACATGAGGAAAAAATGCATAGGTCATCAAACGATGACGTCATATGAATACTTCAACTTTTCAAAATGTCTAGTCAAAAGCAGTATGATGGTAATCAACTTGCTGCAATAATTCAGCTTCACCTTCACCTATGTTTATATGGTTTGATATACAGAATACAGTGAATTCATGATAGTATTTGATTGAAAAAATATTTTTTGAATAGTCGCGGCGGACACTTGATGAAAATCCATAATTAAAGTAAACTAAAAACACTTCACTACGATTTTCGCACTTTTTTTTTGTGGAAATCGTAGTGAAGGAAAATTATAACATTTTTTAGATAAAAAGTCAACATGTGTAAAGAATTAAAAATTGAAAATTGGATAGAAATATTTTTCTGAAAATTGAAAAATCGACGACAATAATGAGGTCATTTTTTGTATTATCTAACAGAAAACAACTACTTTCCCGGCCACAGCCACATCTGATTTAATGAACATCATCTTCATAAAATCAGGATTAATTATTTTTTGTTGAATTATTTGGTTTCAAAAAGCTTGTCGCGCGAAGTGTTCATAATAGTAGGTACCAATTAATTTGATTGGGCAGTGATAGTTGGTAAGTAAGAACTTGTCGAAGTATTTTATTTTTACAAAGTATTCATGAAAGAAGATACCAATTAATTTCATTGGACAATGAATGGTTGGTAAGTAACAACTTGTCGAAGTATTAATTTTATTACAATTCGCGCGACAAGCTTTTTGAAACCAAATAATTAAACCATTGTCAGCAATGACTTAAATTTATTTTATACGTTTTAGTACACGGCTTAAATAAAAGCTTGTCTTTAAACAGTTTTTTAATTAGTTATTTTATTTTTTGCTTTTTAGTTAGTTCGCCTTGATTTGTTTATTTCTAAAAGAGCATCGTTATTACAAGTTCTCTTCCCTGTAAGTTTTCAGCTGAAAGAAATAATGATCTCTAACCCCAAAAACTCCCACATGCCAATTTTGAATAGAATCTGACAATAATTAAAAAAATCGTCGGTTATCCTAAAGTCGCCATTTTGAATTGAATAGATTTAAAAAAAAAACATTATCTCTTAACCTGAAAACCCCCACATACCAATTTTGAATGAATTACATAATCACAAACTCGTTCCTCATCTTGGGGCCGCCATCTTGAATTTATGAATTTTGACAAAAAATTTATAATCTCCGACCCCGAAAACCCCCACATTCCAATTTTGAATCGAATCGGACCATAATCACAAAACTCGTCCCCATCTTGGAGCCGCCATCTTGAATTTATGAATTTTGACAAACATTTCATAATCTCCGACCCCGAAAACTCCTACATACCAATTTTGAATCGAATCGGACCATAATCACAAGACTCGTCCGACATCTTGGAGCCGCCATCTTAAATTTATGAATTTTGACAAAAAATTCATAATCTCCGACACCAAAAACCCGAACATTGCAATTTTGAATCCAATCGGACCATAGTTACAAATCTCCTCTGCCATCTTGGACCCGTCATTTTGTTGTTTTTCTTCAACAAAAACTCTATAATGCATTGTTACCGGAGTTATGAACATCTGCCAAATTTCAAATACATCGACAACTAGAAATTTGTTAAAATTCACTTGCAAGAATGAACTAACAAGTGAAACTAAATAAAAGCTTGTAGAAATATCCGGAAGCAAGAACTCCACGGCTGTCTTCATTCCAAAGATCCGTTGAACTCACTGGTAGTGTATCTTATACCAAAAAGGAGGAGGAGGAGGACTTTCACTTCAAGGGGCTAGGACTTCTTACAATTGTACACTTATCAATTAAATCATAAAATTTAGGTCTCCATTGAAAATCTGTCAAAAATTCAACTCTTAAAGTTTATAAATAACAGAGATAACATAATAAAACTAGCTCGGCTTCTAGAAAGATTAATTTTTTGTTTGAGAGCGTGTTTTTTAACCATCTTTTCAATGAGCCTAATTATAAGCGTTTACCGTGAAAAATAATAAAGTTTATAAGCAAAAAACACCCATCATTTAAATGGGCTTCTCAATATTTTTTTCTAAAAAAATAACATATTTTTTCAATTTACCTTAAGGTTGGTTGGTTGAAAGCTGACGAGCCAGAGACAGAGTTGGCACTTAGCTTCCCTTGACACTGCGACCAGCTGGGGTCTATTGTATCACTCTGTCATCAGTGGTTCCTCATTCAAACAGGTTTGTGCCTTTAATTAGGTTAAGAAGCCTGTTGATAAGGTTCTTCGGATTCATGCCTGTTTCCGGGCTGATCTCTCCAAAGGTTCTGTGTCGCCTACTACTTAGGGCGTCACAGTCGAAGATAATATGAGAGGCTGTTTCCTCCTCTTCATCACATAGCCTACACTCCCCGGTTTCCCTGCATACTCCCATGGTGTTTAGGTGTTTTCTTAGGCGCAGTGTCAGTCAACAGACCTATTATTATCTGAGCCTTACGTTCTGTTCAGGTTCTATCATGTCTATTCTTTTTATCCACTCGTCGATCAGGGTCCTGCATCGGGAAGGTCAGCCGTCAGGGTCCGGTTTGGATGCCCTACCATGACTTTGCTGTGTATTTGCCCGACAGTTTGATCCCAATATTGTTGGTGTATTCTTTTTATCCACTCGTCGATCAGGGTCCTGCATCGGTTTTTGCTAATCCCATGTGCAGGTTCTGGCCCTGTGAATAGCGTTTCAGATGCTTGTCTAGCTAGCTGGTCTGCTTTGACGTTGCCTTCAATGCCTCTATGACCTGGCACCCACATCAAGGTGACCTTGTTGTGTTTTGCCAGCTCGATGAGGTTCTGGAGGCAGTCCCAGACCAGTTTGGACTTTATCTGTATAGGGTTGAGTGCTTTGATAGCACTTTGACAGTCAGATAGAATGTAGATGTGTTTTTTCCTATAACCACTTTCTAGATTCTTCTGAATACATACCATGATAGCATGTGTTTCAGCTTGGAATATCGTGGAGAATTTGCCAAGTGGTATTATGAAATCCCTTCTTGGCCTTACCCCATGTATTCCTGCTCCCGTTCCTTCAACTGTCTTTGAACCGTCTGTATACCAGACTATGTCCGCAGTTGATTCTATACTCGGGGCCCATAGATCCATCAATTCGTGTTTCGAATAGTTTTTCAAATGAGTATAGGGGTTGCATGTAGTCTGAAATCGTTTGGAGTTCTTCAATGTTGATTACATGAGTGATTCTGGTATGTCCAGTTGTTCGGATTCTCCAGTTTTTTGTTTGTTTCAGTCTGTATGCACTCATCCTGGCCTCTCCAATGACATGTAAGTCAAGGGGTTCGAGGTTTAGGATGATTTCCATTGCAGCTGTTGGAGTGCTATTCATTGCCGCCGTGATTTACCTTAAAGTTCAACCTTTCGAAAATCCATTTCACTTTGTTAAACAGCTCTAGATCCATTATCTTGCCTATGACGATTGTTTGAATAAAGGGTATATTAGAATAAAAAAATGCAATCGTTCGTGAACTATTGAAGCGATCTAGCTGAAATTGGATACAACTATTGCCCTCCTAACCAAAAATTATAAACATTTCTAAAATAGTCCAGAAAATATGGTTTTTTAGCGTTTCTCGAGAATTTATTCATCGATTTTAACGCATAAATGATCAAATTGAAGATCTTTCTAAAACCTACAACTTTTATGGATACAGCTTTTCTCTCAGACGTAGTAGGAAAATTCTACGGTCCGAAAACTGAATTTTCCGACTTTGATCGTTGTTTATAAAAAAATTGGGCAAATCTGGTTGTACGTTTTTATGTGTTTATAATGTTCTTCCCCCCTATCTCCTAAAACCTTCTGGTATCTGTAATAAATTGAATAAACTTAATTCATCCACAGACACATGACTACTATGAAAAGGATAGAAATAAAAAACAGCACTTGCTGTAAATCATTTTGAATCGTCGTGCAATTTTGATTTCGATTCAGTAAAAATTTTGGAAATGTAGATGACTTATTCAAAGAGATTGTTGAGAAAAAGGATTTAAATCAATTTCCATGATGATTGCGTAAACTAAAAAAGTGATTCACAAAACCTGACAAAAATATATACGCACCTTCTAGAAAAGTTCAAAAGAAAAACAGATTTCTGAAGAATAATAGATAATGTTCGTTTTTTTTTCCTTGCTTTATCTATGTAGGCTCGAGTATTTCAGGTGGGATGATCAGCTGATCATTGGCTATTCACTGTCGTATTTCGTTTTATTTTAACGTGCCTGTATTTGTTTGATTACTTTTTTGAAATTTTTAATGTGTAGTTTGTGCCAATGTGTTTTTTATCAAAAGGAGTTTGTATCAATTACTCAACAGTTTTCTGAAGTTGGATTCATGAGCAGGAAAACTAAGTTTTAAAGGTCGATCGTGAATATGTTCCCTGTTTTCACCTATACGTAAATATTGTCATTTCAGCTTTGAAAAACAAATCAATTATTCCGAAACGTCAGCGATAAAAAATTATTTGTACCCCTGGTCCCAATTTTTGTTAAATCAAACAATATTGAATTCGTTATTAATTCAGAATGGTACAGCATTATCACTTATGCTCAGTTCGAATTTACAAATTTCTATTATTGTTGGAACTTTATAAACATCGAAAAGAACGAACAACATGGGATACGGCCGTATTTGTTTTTTTGTGAAATCAAATTAATATTCCACAAGTTCTCAACTTCATAATTAAAAATAAAAATAAAAAAAAATCTTAAAAACTAATTCTTCATTCAAATGCACCAAAAATAAAAAATTATGTATTTAGATGGGTGGGAAGTTATTCTGTAACAGATTCAAAAACTTTTCCCGCAATATTTTCAGATTGAATAAAAAAAAATCTTGCGGTAAGCTTCTGAATCTGTTACTTACAGGATAACCAACGTCACCCATCTAAAGATATTAGTTTTTGAATCTGTTACACTATAACCTACGTTACCCATCTAAAGAAAGTATGTTTCTATCTGTTCTTCTGAATTAAAGCTTGTTTTGAAAATGTTTTAATTATATTTCTGTAATTCCTTTTGTCATTCATTTAAAATCCGCCACTCCAAATTCCCAAGCCACCAATTTTAAATATATTCATAAAAAAAAAACTCGTTCACTTCAATGGATTCTTCAATTTTGACTCCAAAAAGCACTTGATAATAATATTATTCAATATTGGATTAGATTACAAAAATTGTCCGTCATCTTAAATTATCTGAATCTGAGGAAAAAAACTCCCACCCGAAAAACCCGTACATACAATTGTATTCAAAATCACAAATTTTTTGTAGTATTCTTAGCCTCTGACCCCAAAATCCCCTTAACCCCAATTTTGCTAGATTCACAATATGAACAACAAACCTTGTCCACCATCTTGAATTTTTGAATGGCGAAAAAAGTTAATAATCTCTCATACTTTGAGTAGAATCATATCATAAATCAAAAAATCGTTCTCCAGCAGCCATCATGAATTCTTGAATTTCGACTAAAAATATGACATCCGACGCCAAAAACCTTTACATACATATTTTGACTAGAATCGAACCATAAATCACAGAACTTGCCGGTAGCCATCTTGTTTTTGATATCGAAATGCATTTTCACCAGACTTATACACGTGTGCGAAATTTCAATGCCTAGCTTAATTAGAACTAGGAGAAATTTTTGTTTGCGATATTTTATCTGAACATACTAACTAACACTACTAACAGAGATCCTAATGGTGAAGTTAAATCAAAACTTCTATCAAATGAAAAATTCTCCCAATCAAACGATATTACCAAATATAAATTAAAAAAGATGAATTACGATTCTCAGTTAAAACGTTGATACAAACTTAAAAAATAATCAATATAAAATATCCTTCCTTAACTTTTGCAATCTTTATTGCTAGGTTAACCATTAATCTTGAACGATTCATGTCACATCACTCCGTTTCCAGATCGGGCGTCGAATAAATGAAGACGTTCAAATTTGAAGACGGGAGATGCACATAATGAAAATCGTCATGCACAATGTTGCCACTAATTTAGTATGAATAATCGTCGAAGAAAATGGCGGGCCTCGTATATCTGACAGAACACAATCAACATATACCCAACATGTTATCGGACCTTTGGCAAGCACCAAGAACTACACGTGTATGATTTGTGGTATACGGCCAACTTAAGAAGCCCGACCGAAAATTTGTCAAATGACGCCGTGAACTACGTAAAGACCAGAAAAGATTTACACACGCTAATAATTACGAAGCCCGATACCGGGCTTCAAAAGTCGGGGGTGGGCTTGGTATCTTATTCACAATATATCGTTTTGGGCTTCTTATTGACGGATAACATGTATATATATATATATATATATAAATATATAAATATATATATATATATATATATATATATATAATAATAATAATAATAATAATCTTTATTTAAAATAGGCATCCTAATATACAAAAACATTTTTAAAATTGGATGGACCGAGCACAGCCAACTTTGTAGAAAAAATTATATGCTCGAATTATCCAAGAATTCGAAAAAATAACAATATTTATTACAAATACTAGATATATATGATATTATAATATCAATGTTAATATGGATGTTGTATCTTCAAAAGACTAGTAAGTCCTTTTGTGAATGTCATAATAGACTCACTTTGTTTTATCTCAAGCGGGAGGTTATTGTAGTCCAATAGTCCTTTATGGAATAAGGGGTTCATGGATCGTGTATAGTTCAAATGTGGTACATATAAATTAGTATTCCCCCTGGTGGGGTAATTATGAATTTGGTGATGGAAAACAATAAATTGATCAAAATATGAGGGTGCATTACCAGGTAAAGTATTATGAAGATGAATGCCATGGTAAGATAGAACAGGCGGTCTTTCACAGAAAGCCAATCCAGAACTTCCAACATTGTTGTAGTTGGCGTTTATCTATTACATCTTAAAATTAGGCGCATGCCTCTGTTCTGTAATTTTTGCAATGCAGACAAACAATTTGCATCAAGTTGTGATAGTAAAGTAGCACAGTAATCGAAATGGGGTTGAATGATTGATTTGAAAACTGTAATGGAAGTCTGAAACGGTAAGCAACTGTTTACACGGCCAAAGAAAAATAATTTTTTAGCTATTTTATTGCGAATATTATTGTAATATTTTTTCATATTCAGTGTTTGATCCACGATGAACCCCAAATATTTGAATTCCTCGACAATTTAAATTTTTTGATTGTAGATATTTATACTTATAGATGTTTTGTCAATTGAATTATATTTATATATAAAGTGTTCTGGGATACTTACAATATAAGGACAATCTCTCTGGTCAATGAGAACTTGATAAAAGGTATGAGTTCTTCCTCTAACATCCTTCCCAACCCCCGTTGTTGGTTCCTCTTCCCCTTCTCCACGGTTAGGGAGATCTCTGTCGTAAACCCTTGCAAGCCAGGGGAATAAAACAACCCCTCTGTATCCAAAGACCCTATGTAATATTAGCTGGCCTGTCTCGTACCTTCCTGAAACTTTCGGTGTTTCCAATCTTCCAACTTCTGCTAGTCTAGAAAAAAAAACAGTCATTTTACAATATCTAGTGTGGATATGAAGTTTAAACTTTTACCTAGTATAACTCCTACGTGTGGCGATTAACCTAAGGGCTATTGGTAAAATTTTATTTCGCATTGAGATATATAATACATCCATTTTACATTTTTGATATACAACATTAATGTTTATTTTTATATTGACATTTTTCAAAGGAATGTTTAACAGAACGTTAGCAGTATTGAAATATTATTTCGTATTTGGTATGGTTTTTATGTTTTAAAACGGGAATTTGATGATGTCTAGGTAAATTGTGATTGATATTTCGATTTTGAATTATGAAATGACGTTAGAGGTTATGGTGTATTAAAGTACCAATATTGATAATAAATAAAAAAGATACCAAATGTGAAGCCAAAACAAATGAAGCATGACCATCGCTCGGACTCTTTCGAATTGATGCGCATGCGCTAAAATGGATGCGTGACATATTGGTTGATGTTCGGTTGCCATAGCTACGCTCTGCCAATATGACAAGGAAAGGCATATATAACCCGACTTCACTCAAAGAGAGTAAACGTTATCTGAATAGGAGATACTAATAAGCTCTAGCCAATCAGCATCTTGTAGCATTTACCCCTCATAGTGAAGTACATGGACATGAGTACAGAATGCCCACGTAACATACTGAGTAGTCCAATATACATTCAAGAGCCTATCTCTCAGATACCAGAGTCGGAGTGCGCCACCGCCACTGTCCAGAGAGAATGGTGGCCATGACATGACTATAATAATAATTTTAATTTTTTATTTATATATAAAATTTAATAGTTTATTTTTTATGTTTGTTCTCACAAATGATCTTTCATTCCTTTCTATTGGTGTCACCATTGTCTTATGGGGAATAGTCCTCCTATTCAAATAATGTTTACTCTCTTTGGACTTCACTTTCATTGCATTGCGCTCTTATGGCCAGTTATTAATATTCGTAGTTGATAAATATATACCAGGAATTGATAGTACTTTCTCTCTCTCGCTCTCTGGGGTAGGTTCTTGGATTTAGCTTCCAATCGGCGTTATTACGTAGCACTCCCTCTCTTACACAAACACAGCTGTCTTGCTCGTAGCAATCCAGTGTTCAGATTATTTTGCAATGCATTTAGAACGGCTAAGTGTAGGCTTCATTACTCACTCCATACACCACCTTACGAGCAACACTGTTGTTTGAAGGTTGTAGACGATGTGGTAACTTGATTACTCTCGTTTCGGACGTCCATCGTCTTAATGGATTTAAAAGGTTTTCACGACATTTCGAATGCTTGTATCTGCAATCGTCTTCAGGTGAATACTGGATTCACAGACTTGATTGTTCCAATAATATGGTTATTCGATTCTGAATATCATGTTCATAGTAGTATGTTCATTAATCTATTTAGGTACATATTAATATAATGGATCGTAGGAGGAAGGTATCCTCAAGGCTTAAGAGAAAAAATACACTGAATAAATATTATAAAAGGAAAAGAAAACTTGGAAGACAATTCCTCCTGCAATAATATGTTTGTTACAGGATCTTCTGAAGCCATTGGCAATAAAAAAACAGGTTGAGGAGGCTTTGCAGAAGTTTTTCAGGAGGGCCAAGGGGAGAAACCACAGAGAAAAAGATAATAAATGTAACACCCTAATATGTGTACAATTTTCATCTGATTCACCTAGTCTTTTTTTGCTTATTTGTCATATAAATTTATATATAGGATGAGTTTTTGTTTGTCGTTTTTTTTTATCATATTTTAACACAATATGACATATTAATTTCTGAATTAAACTCGTTTTGTGTTGAGAATCTTTAGATTTAATTTTTTCCATATTTTCCATGAAATTTTTCAAAATTAAATCAATGATAGAAAAGGACATTCGAGGACGTCCAGGGGATGTCCCTGGGATTTCCTACTTTAATTATAGAACATCCCTGGGGTGTCGCTTTGATGTCCATTGTCGGGACTTGGTACATCCCTGGGACGTGTACCAAAGGACATCCCTTGGAAGTCCTTTTTGGTGGAAAGTAGATGTCCCTGGGACGTCCCTAGTATGTACCATGTCCCGACAAAGGATATCCCAGGGACGTCCTAGTAGGAAATGAAGGACGTCCCTGGGATGTACTTGTGTTAGGGTTATTTCCAAGTAAAAAGCTTCCAATATTTGAATGGCTTTCTTGGTTCTGTCTCGTGTATACGGTAGTCCATTTGTCTTCAGTGAGTCTTGTTCATCTAAAATATCATGGCATTCAATACCCTGGACAGTGCTTACATGTTTCTGGACACGATTTCTGGATAAGGCATCATCATTTGTCCTTGGCAATGTTTTCCTGATGGATAAACTCTGAGTATATTTTTTTTCTCTGTTGACGTGGATGACCCTGGTTGCTTCGTTATCACTAGCCAGCCTGCTCACCGATATATATATATATATATATTGACTAATATATTGCCTAGTATCTACCCGAAAACTAACTGGATGATCCAGTACTCAGCGATGAGTAAGAAAGTGGATATGCTCTCGTAGATAATGACGAACCTGGTGGCAACCTCTCCCTACAAGTGTCCGCCCTGCCACATCTAAAACAGTTTTCTTATTATTATTGGCGCTGTTATCCCCTGAGCACCACCTATCTTCCTGAGGTAGCTCTTCAATGATGAAGGCTGTTCCCACTTCTAAGGAACGAACCATGCCTCACTGCATTTCTTCTATTCTTTCTATTTCTCTCAAACTGCCAATAAATATCTGGACTACCAACAATCTATTGAAATCCTCTGGGCCATCTGGGTTGGGAATATGAATAATTCTCTGCAAATCTGCTTCAAATTCCCACATACTTTCACCCAATTTCTGCACTCGTGTTTTCAACTGTGCTCCATACAGCTGTTTTCTACGTTGATCGCCGTTTTGCAGAGGCGTATGGCGAAAGTGTATTCGTTTTCGTAACGATACACTGAAATAAGACTATTCTATGAAGTGTTTTACTGGTGGTTGACCTGACTATGATTTAAGTTCATGAACAGTGAATCATTGACTTTTTAAATTCAATTCACAAAAGATATCTCCGATATTGAAAAGGGAAACATTCTCAATTGAATATTTTTTTTAATTGAACGATGGAAGAGAGTGACTAAAGTGTATCTTTCAGTCGCAGATGATTCCACATCTGATTTTATGATCATCCTGTTCATATTTTCAAACAAATCAAGATCTCCGATAATCTTTAAATCAGAATTATGCTTGGGTTGACCAAACTGAAATGTAATTATTCTTTTCAATGTTTCACCATCATATGTGTATATGTGTATATATTTATTAATTAATAAACTTAGGAGTACCCCAGGGCAGTGTACTCGGTCCAATCCTATTCATTTTGTATGTCAATGATATGCCAAACTTGGTAAATGACCCTCAAAATTCATTAACAAACCATGCAGAGAAGCAATACGAGGATTTATGTGAAAAAACTATTGATATTACAAATAACATTGCTCACTGGTTGAAGACAACTAATGCTATTTTGTTTAGACATAGTCGAAATACCAATGATTTTCCCTCACATGTTCTCATAAATGATACAGAAATAACATATAATGCTAGCACAAAGTTCCTTGGAATCACCATTGATCAACATATGAGTTGGATAAATCATGTACAACTGCTATGTGGATCTTGTTAACCTCTCAGAGAACTGAAAAAAGTTACTGATAGCTCTGCTCTACTAACAGCATACTTTGGACATTTCTATTCCTCAATGAGCTATGGAATATTATTTTGGGGGGGTATTAATTTTACAAAAGAGAGCAATAAGAATATTATGTGGTCTGAAAATTGGAGACTCTTGTAGAGGGCATTTTAGAAACTTGAATCTTTTAACATTACCCGCACTGTATGTTTTTGAATGTTTAAGTTTTGTCTATAAAAACAAGCACTTGTTCAATAATTATGTTAATGTAAATACCTATAGAACTAGAAATAAATACATGTTTTGTTACCCTGCCCATACAACCTCTCTCATAGAAAAAGGCTGTCTCTATAAGTGCCTAGAATTTTATAATTTATTGTCGAACAACATGAAGGAAATAAAAACTTTTTTTAGTTTTAAGAAAGTAATTAAGAAACTATTAGTCTCTGCAGAGCCCTTTAGGTTGGAAGATATAAATCAAATGACATTTACTTAGTTGTTTTTTCAATGTTGTTTTTCTGTATGTTTCCTTTATTTTTATTGTTTCTCCTTGTTTGGGGACCAGTTAGAAATGTTTTTTAGAATATGGCATGGTTCCGTGGGTTTTATCGGGTTTTCCTGCAGATGTAAAGCAAATGCACCATGATTCAGTCGCCCCGGTGCGCATTGCCATATCTTACATATTCTAAAACATTTTTTTTGTGCTGTTCCCCATAACCTGTGATTTCTTAATGGAAAAATTCCCTGTACCACACACAATATTATAATTGTCTGTAATAATCTGCTGTTATTGGTACTCAATAAAATTCTATTCTATTCTATTAGTATTTTTATCTTTCTTTTTTAAAATAGAATGCTTTTTTGATATTCCTGAATGTAAGGAAAAAATTAATGACATATTTTACCTTGACTTTTATTTTATGCAATTTTATAGTGTGTTGTTGCACCTGACTTTTTTGTGTTCGTTTCTATACTTATTTATTATTGTTTTGTCCATGATATATTCATCTTTTGACAATAAAGTATATTTTGATAATTGATTTGTATTTTTTATTTATTAATAAAATTTTTTTTTTTTTACTAGCCCAATTTATTATTCAAGTGTTAGTGTACCTAAATATTTCAAGTTCCAATTAACTAATGAGCTCTGAAGAGAATAATTGGTAATTTTTGATGTTTGAATATCAGCAGTGGGACTTTAGAAGAGTAGAAATGTATCAGAATTGAAATATGACGACAGATACGAGATCTCGGTACTCTGCATACATTCATCAGATAGGTATTCTCAGATACTCCTATTTTTCATGAAATAGTCTCCCCTGCCAAGCAAATAAAAAACTTTTCAGAACGAAAAAAACTTCAACTGCTGAATGTGTGCAAAGTAACAAGTTAGAGAATCGAAGTAAGATTTTGATATTGACCACTAGCAAGCACTCTGATGGAATTCTGGAGACCAAGATATTATGGCTGGATAGAAATGTGAATTTTTTCATCAGATTTGTTGTTTTTACATCAGAGTCAAAATAAAACTAGTTTCATGCCCATTTGCACGACTTTTTTTTAAAGAACAATTAGACTAATTGTCCTTTAAAGTACCATTAGCGGTTTTTGTGTGTTGCACCAACTTTAAGAGACTCTTAAAGCATCAATTAAAACCACATTAGCTAACTGACCAAAATCCTTCCCTTAAAATATCTAAATTGTTCTTTAACCTCAAATATTCAAAAATATTTGATTTTTGTTAATTAATATAGTGCCTAAAGACTGCGAAAATGGAAAATTTTGATGATGTCCTGGTGGAGGATTTTCTAGAAGACGATTTGGAAGTCCTTGATTTCGTTGATATGGGCTACCCAAGACGCATTTTTCTTAGTGCGAATTTACACGATCCAATAAATTGGTCAATTTTGTGACCTTCAATTTTATTGATAGGTGTAAACAGAAAATTGTCGTCAATTTGAACTTGACCAATAAATTGATGAGTTTAGAATCGGTTCTAATTTTTCATCAATTTTTAGTGACAATTTGCAGTAACTTTCGGCCGTGAATTGGATGCCTGCTAGAACAGAGATTTTCAGGTTATGTTATTATTTACGCGATTTCACATTCCCTACCCTAACCGCGAGAAAAATGATTGTGCGAAAAAAAAACATAATTTACGTTGCATTACATTCGCAGCAAGGTGCATTGCTGAATATAAAAGACAGGGATGTAGAAGATGGTGTATTAGAGCTTGGATTGAGAAAAGAGTGAAGGAAACTTGACATTAGTTCACGAAAAATTCCTGAGTGTAGATCCTAATCAATTCAAACTATATTTAAGAATGGATCAGAGTCAATTCAATAAGGTATTGAATAATATTCGGAACTTTTCCTATACTTGAACCATTTCTTGTCAGTATGTTGGTATTCCTGAGTAAAAACTGTTTCCAAAATTGACCAATAAATTGTCAGGTGTAAATATAATCCATATTGGTCAATTTTATTGTTCAATTTATTGATCAATTTTATTGGATCGTGTAAATTCGCACTTAGGCCCAATTATTATGAAGAGATGTCCCAAATGGAATGGAAGGTTCCCAGTAGTTGCCTATGGACTCAGACTTAAGCTGGAAACTATCATGGCCTTAATTGTGGCAACCACTGTCCTTCATAACCTTGCGAGGGACATGAATGAACCAGAGCCTCCATTGCCTGAATGAATGAATGATGAAGATGAACTTATGATGAATGAAGATGAACTTAATTATTTAATTCAAACCCAACAAATCAACATGGAACCACAAGTCGATGGCGGCCCAGTCAATTTAGTTCAAAATGAATTTATTCGGTATTTTAGTCAGCTGTAACACCTACTAATACTTTGATATTTAATTAAAAACAAAAAGAGCTTCTGACTAATTTCTGATTACTAATTTGCATTTTTTTGTAGGGATTTGTATTACTGTACAGATTTTATCTCTCATATTATTTTCAATAAAAAATTGTAATACAGGCAGTGACTTTTATAAATGTATGTATAACTCTTTTTCACACTTTAGGGATTAAGGTGTCACTTTTTATCCCTGAAATTAAAAACGGAGATAAAAAGGAAAAGTAAAAATAAGAGGTAAAAAAAACTTTATTCAAAAGTAACTTATAACTACATAACTCAACAAACTACATTCTGAATAAATCAGGTTCAATAACAGTAGGAACTATAAGAAAAAGTAATACTCTGTGATTTTTTTTTAATTTGTTTGCAACAAGCTAACGAGAAAGTTTCTCGTAATTGTTTTTTTCTAATATCCACATCTAATTGAAGACATTATTTTCTAAGGTGATGCTCCTCCTCGGCATGCAACCTTTCCCTTTCCATTTTCTTGATAGTGTAATCTGCGATTATATTTTTTTTGAAGAGCTAATGTAAACAGATGACTCACTTCCCCAGGGCTGAAATTCTGCCCCCTTATTCTTTTGGCTTCTGCGGACATCGTAAAAAAAATCAC
This sequence comes from Gonioctena quinquepunctata, assembly GCA_018342105.1. NCBI lineage: Eukaryota > Metazoa > Arthropoda > Insecta > Coleoptera > Chrysomelidae > Gonioctena > Gonioctena quinquepunctata. Next base: position 316,916 of record JAFIRS010000478.1, read on the forward strand.
AACGAAAACAAAACATTTACAAATACTAAAGAGATTTTAAGGTTAAAAACAGTGTTCCAACAGAATTGACACAAAAACCACTGGATCATTGCGACGTTGCCATACTGTAACGAAGATAAAGAACCGTTAGTAAAAGTTTTGAGAAAATGTTTCTGTGCAAATCATTTGAAACTTAAGTAGCAATTAAAATTAAAGGTCCATTTGTTAAATAACAGTTAATAAAAAGTCGCTGCTAATGGGCATCAGCATCATGTTTTGGGGGATTTCTGGTTTGAAAAACAATCACATCTGAGTTTTCAGAAGAAAAAAATGGAAATTTTCACTTTTTTTAGTTCTCGACGATTTCCAATCGGAAATGTTTCAAAAGGTTGTCTTGAACGAGGAAAGATACTGACTCAAACCATTATTTAAAGAGATGAACAATGCTGAAACTTAACTTTTAACTCGCAGATGATTCCTCATGTGATTTTATAAATTCTAATTTTGAAAGGAATTAAAACTAATATTATTGCATTATTATGATGCATTCAAATTATAATTTGAGCTTACCCATAAAGAAAGTAACCTCTTTAGAACCATTGTTCGTCAAATAACAACTTGTAATACCGAATTAATACGAGACGTAAAAGTTGTATCCCCCGCAAATGAGCTGGCTGAATATGCCTGAGAGAAAGCAAAAGCCATGTAATATTGTGACAGGAAAACTACCCAAGGTCATAAAATTTAGCATCACCAAAATCAGAGGTGCCGCCGGCTTCTGTAACCCTCCTATTCCTATATTCTGTGGTTCTGTGTCTGTTCAACCTAATTTTCTGTGATTTGAATTTTCATTCCAGAATAAAAAAAGTCTTGAATGAGTGGTTACTGTAATTTTTGTTGAATTTAATGTATACTAATGTGAACAAATATTGAAAGAAAATCTGCAAACATACACTTTATTAGAAAATAATCTTGTTTTTTTATATACATGAAGTATTTTTAGAATAATAATCAATATGTATACTTTCCCGTTTTTAACCAAACCCATTTCTTTATATTGATGAAAACACACCTTTGAATTAACTCCGGTTATGTGAAGAGCGAAGGCCACAAGTCAGCAAAATGGTCCGAACTAGATATTAGATATTAGTACAGGAATATTTTGAAAACTCATCATGGTTCGAGTAATATCTGTTCACCACTTTGCTAATCAGAACATCCAGGTTCTTGAACAACCCACTGCTTGTACAGTTGCTCCACCAAATCGTCTTTTATCTGCACTGTTGAGTAACTGTGTAGAAGTTAGAGACCTGAATAATGAAGCAGAAGTCCTATTCTCTTTCCCAACAGTCGATGAAGTGATTCAAATTGTACATTGTTTGAATGGTTAGTTTATATACAATATTTCATATTTTTAGTTTAATTATTCTTATCTTCAAGGTGATTATGTGGCCACCCTCGAAACCAAATTCAATCGTCAAAAGAAAGAAATCAATTTTGTTAGGATTTATATCAACTGGGATAGTGTAGCAACTTTGCAACAATCTAAAATGACAAATAGTGGTGTTAGTCTAGGGTCTTCTGAGTGTGGTATGGTCCAACCTATGAGAGCAAGGATTGCTGGACGAGTGACTCCAACAACCAATCAGTCTGAATTGGGAAGTCTGGAGATGATCGAAATACCTGTTAAGAGAAATCCAAAATTTATTGATTGTTGTCAGGTTAGTAATTTAGGCACATATGTGTTTCTCACAATTACTCATCAAGGGTCCTTTTTTATAATTGTTTTTCATGGAAACATATCTTTTGGAAATCATTTGACACCTAAAGGCATAGGAATGCTATTAAATTGAATGTGCTATGCCTCCTTTATCATTCATACTGAGTAGTTATCCATGCCAAAATTTGTAGATATTCGAAAATTTAAATAAAAATTCCTCCTTAAGAGTAGAAAAGCGCTCGTTTACCTACCCCCATCCCCTCTCTTTTTCAAATGCTTCTTACCCTCATATGAATGATTTTTGTGAAGAACAACCTAGCACCAAACTCATTTAGAACTACATAATGCGAACATTTCATTTTTTGGACCAGCTTTATACTACATACTACATGTTATGTAAAAATATATTAGTCAACGAACAACATAGTTTCAATAAGGAAAATCCACCATCACTAGTTCAAGTTCAAGTTTATTCATCTGAAGTGAAGTGGTATAAGACATGTCAAGAATTTGGAGTATAGAGACAATACAAAATTACAGAGTAAAAAATTAAATATTACAAGAATGAGTACAAGTGCACACAAAGTACACTACAATTTAAATATTATGATAAAAAAAACAATTTCACATAGAGTACGACAGAATACACTAACATTAAATCACATCTCAAAGAATTCTTCCAAAGTATAGAATGCCCTCCATTAGTAATTTTTTCAGTGACTTCTTGAATCTGAAATAGGTAGGTTCATCTCTAATGTTTTGGGGAATTTTATTGAAAATTCGAATTCCGATACTTAGAGGTCCGTTTTGCGCTAGGTTTAAGTTGTTTAGAGGAGTATTCAGCAGATGCTGATTCCTGGTGGAATGACTGTGAATGTCATTACGGCAGAGTAAAGTATTTTTACGTTTGTAAATGTAACAAGCAGTTTCCAATATGTACAGAGAAATCAGCGGTAATACTTGTAGCTTTCTAAAGAGAGGTCTACTAGATTCTGTTTGAGGTTTACGAAACATGCACGAATGCACTTTTTCTGTGTAATAAAGAGACGTTTGGCAGCAGGTTATTGTCCCCAGACTATGATTCCATATGCCAGTCTCGATTGAATTTCTGCAAAATAGAAGTCTTTCATTACCGGGGTTGTCAGGACATTATACATACAGCGTATCTGGAATATTTTGGTGTTAATATTTTTTATTACTGTAGATATGTGGGTTTCCCAGTCTAGTTTATCATTTATAGTGAGACCTAAGAACTTAACAGTGGTATTACAATTCACGTTAGTGTTGTTTAAGGTCAGGTTGATATTTTAATTTGTTTTGTCTTGTATGGAAGATAAGAAATTCAGTTTTTGCTGAGTTTATATACAGCTTATTTTTTGAGAACCATTTGGCAATTTTGTACATCAGATCGATACTACCTTGTTCATTCAAATCATTAGATTCTTTTGATACCAAGATCGACAGATCATCCGCATACAAGATAACTTTAAATTCTGATAGGTAGTTCACAATGTTTGCCAGATACAGGGAGAATAGAATTGGAGCTACTACACTTCCTTGAGGAACTCCTACTTTCACGGAAGTGTAGTGGAGTAGTTAAGAGATAAGACCTCTCTCATTTTGGGATAATGATAGATATTGATTTCTATTTGCAAGAAAAGATCTGAACCAATCATGTGCTCTTCCTCTAATGCCAAGTGCCCAGAGCTTGTCTAGTAGCCGATTGTGTGGCACACAATCGAAGGCTTTACTCAAGTCGCAGAATACTCCAATTTGACATTTTCTTTTGTCAAGCTCTTCAAGAATATTATTTATAGACTCAGTGGTAGCAGTAGTAGTTGACCGCGTTTTTCTGAATCCATGCTGTTCGGTTGGTATTAAATTAAATTTCTCTATGCAAGGATTGAGCCTTTCTAGCATGCAGTATTCGAAAATTTTGGAGAATGATGGTGTTAAGGAGATGTAACATATAATTATCCAATTCATTTCTACAGTTTTTTTTGTGCACAGGTATAACTTTCGATGTTTTGAGTAGGGTAGGGACTGTGCCTGTCTCGAAGGAGTAGTTCACAATGTGGGTGATCGGTGATAATAGAAATGAGCTGAATTCCTTGATTACATTACAAGGGAGGTCATCAGGTCCTGAAGAATGTTTGTTTTTAAGTTTTGCAAAGATGTGGATCATATCATTTTCTGTGAATGGCAGTAGCACCAAGGATTGTAAGGTTCTATTAGGCATATCTGCAGAATCCTCGAGGGGGATTTGCGGAATAGCATCAATTATTTTTTGGGGTGCTGATATAAAGAAGTTGTTGAATATATTAGCAACTTTACTAGGGTCTGTAATCAGTTCATTATCCTGCAAGATTTGTATATTGGGTTGCATTGAATGTTCCTTGTTTTTGAGTTTATCGATGATTGACCAGGATTTTTGTTTTCTGAATGTTGGATGACATTGCTGAAATGTAACTTTTTGGCGTTTTCAGTAAGATTTTTATGTTCATTGAGCCTTTGTTTATATATAGGTTTTAAATCAGGGTGTTTTTTTTAAGAGCATATAGATCCTTCAACGATGAACTAGAGGCTTTTACTTCCTCCGAGACCCAGGTGTTGTTTGCTTTACTTTTATTTTGGAGGTGTTTTAGGGAAATGCTACATTAAAGTGGGATGTCAGAATACTAATAAAGTTCTTATATTTGTCGCGAGGATTTTGCCTTATAAACAAAGACCCATTTTTCAGAATCGAGTAATTCTGCCATGTGGTGCTTATTATTATTGGAAAATATTCTTTTGAACGTAAAAGATTTTTCGGCCGGGGCGAAGTTCGACAGTGATTTTTTGACAGAGGTAATAATAAGTCTGTGATCAGAGATAGGTGTGTCTACTACTAAAGAGATCGACTGTACATTTGTAAAGATATTATCGATTTTGGTACTCGAGTGTGAGGTTATTCTTGTATAGTCATGAACTATCGATCTTAGTCCAAACTGTTCAGTGATATTCAAAATACTATATGCCTCTTTAGATGGGGTACTAAAGTCAATGTTGAAGTCTCCGCTTAACCATATTTGTGAACTGACTGAGAATACTTCATTTAATAGCATCTCAAGTTTATCTAGGAAATTTTGGAAATTACCGGTGGGTGATCTGTAAATGGAAAACATTTTGTGGGTTTTGAAGCCTGCACCACAGACCTCAAAGTCTTTTTCAGTACATATATGAACTAGAGATAGGAGTTGCTTCATAGCCTTTCTTTGCCCATAATGCAGTGCCTCCTCCTCGATATGGTTTCGACAAAACTACTTACCAAGTAATAATTATCAATTGGAAAACTACCTATTTCATTTTCTGATAGCCAGGTTTCTGTTGCCGCAATGAATGGTGGATATGAGTGATGTTCAAGTTCTACTTCTATTTGAGTTTGTTTGTTTCTGATACTTTGGAAGTTAAGATAAAACATAAAATGTACATGTTCCAGTTCCAGCGTCTCACTTGACTCTATATTGGGATGACTTATGCTAAAAAATCGTTCTCTTCACTTGTTCTATTGTAGTTATTGTATCTCTTGAAGTCGAATCTTTTGAATCCAACTCCCTTTGGCCAAAAGGAGGTATCGTATAAGGTTTCCTTATGTATGAAGTCGGCGCCTACCTTGAAACATTTAAGACGATGCTCATTGGTTGTGAGTTCCTTCACTACAACCGTTTCATTGTTAAGTTTTTTTTCTACAAATTTTTTAATGTTGAGGTCCTTTACATTTCTCTTGACTCTGTATAGATATATCCAGGCTTTAGGTTTTTCTCCAGTGAACTCTTCATCATTGTCATCGGCAGCGCCAATATTTTAATTTTTTGCATTTTTGCGTGTATTCCTTCTGTTTCTGGGAAAAATAAAATTGTCTTCAGGTTTTTCGCTACTATCATTATCGTTAGAGGCGACTTGAGGTTCAATTTCACTTTCTATGTGGTGGCTGGTTTCAGATGAATTGGATTTCTTCTGACTTGTTCTGTACCACAATCAATTTTTGAATGCCTTATATAAAGCTTGTGAAATGGATGTCTGTGCCTTCGTTCTGTTTAGGTTAAAATCAGTCGTGCCCCACCATGACTGCTATGTTTTTGCCTTTCAATTTGGTCCCAATATGTTTGGTTTTTGCTTTTTATCCACTCTTTTATTAGATTTCCCCATCGGTGTTCATTTATTTCAAACACTGGGTCTGTGCTTGTGAATGGTGTATCATAAGTTGTCAGCTTTTCAATTACCTCCTAGGCCTTTGTGTCCAGGTACCCAGACAGGTGTGACTTTGGGTTTTGGAGGTATTCTCCAAACTTTGAATTGACCTGTATGTCCTTATGGCATATGTCTCAGCTTGGAATAATGAAGTGCACTTACTTACCAAGTGCAACTGCAAGGTCCATCCTTGGCCATTTGTCATATATTCCTGCTCGTGTTCCGTTATCTGTTTTTGAAGCATCTGTGTACCAAATGAAAGTGTTTCTGCTCCCGAGTCCCACTCATTCCACTTGAGATGTGTTTTGAATAGTTTTTCATATGAATATAAAGGGAGCATGTAGTCTAATGTGAGGAGTAATTTTGGTGAACCCAATTTATGATTGGTTTCTTCAATTATCTGTTTGCATGAGTCTATATCATACTGGCCGGCCCCTCCCATAACTAGTAGGTCTAATGGTGGATGGTTCAGGATGATTTCCATAGCAGCAGTTGGTGCGCTATTAATAGCACTTATATTACACAGACAGGCAAACCTCTGAATTTTCACAAGGTTGTTCTTTGCCTGTCTCTGGTTTGTTTTTGGACACCACAGAAGTGAGCAATATGTGATTCTGGGTGTTATGATCGTAGTGTATAGCAGTCCTAGAATGATTTTTTGTTTTTTTTATTACATAATGGGAATGGAGGTTCCTGGTTAGTTTCTTATCTAAGAAAAGCCCTAATTATTTGATGTGCTTTGCAATTTGTAGTATTTTGCCGATGAATCTGGCAAGGTTGATATGCAGATTTTTGCCTATGAAGGGAATTAGTATAGTTTTGTTTGAGTTGGCCCTCAGATTTTCCCTGTTTCCTCCCCATTCCTCTACTGACCTCAAAATGCTCAGAGGTTGTTCGGGCATATTTTCCCTGTCTGAAGACAACAATATCATCCACATACTTTTGCGAATAATATCTCTGATTATTCAAAGATACCAGCAGTTCATCCACTACCATATCCCACAGTAAGGGAGATAGTGTGTGGGGTTCCTCTGGCTTTACCTTCATGACGTCTTCAAAGATATTGGTCTAGACCTGTTGGTTTTGAAGCATTGAGAGTATCCATCTGCAGGTGGTGTCGTAAATATTTTTCCGCCTGACTTCAGATACCCTCTTGAAGGATATGTTGTCGAAGGTTTCTTCGATATCTCTTTTTCCGTATGTCTCTAGGAGTTTTTCTAATCATTTCATGAGAAAGGATGATAGACTAATTGGTCTATGTGCCTTGGACCAATCATATGAATCTCAACAGGATAAAAACCACGTTCATAGTCTTCCAGGTTAGAGGTAGCCAACCGAGTGCTAGGCGCATCCTGTAAAGTCCGCATAATACGTTTATGCCCTGCTGGAATGAACAGTGAATAGGGAATATTTATTTATTGTTGTAAACGGGTAACCCCAGTAAAATACAAATATATAAAATCGTGATACAATAATACTTAAGACTAACTATACTACTACATATATAATAAATATTAAATATCGACTGGCAATAAATTGATATTCATAAAGATTTTAATTTATGCTTGAAGGCAGTAAGAGGTGTCCAAATAGATCCAATTCTGCAGAAATTCCATCTGGTCTGGGTAATTATATGGGTTGAAAGAGTTTATTGCCCATATTATTTTTGGGTAGGTTACGATTTGGATAGGTTATGATCCACTTGGCTACCTCCTATTTTGCTCTCTTTGCCCTTTGTTGAAGGTTTACAGGGATTTCTTTGCTTAGATTAGTAATTGTTATGTCGATATATCCTGGAAAGTGTTTATATAGCATAATTTTATTTCCCAGTTGTAGTGTAACCTCCAGAGGGTTTTAAAGGGCCCCCACTTGAAACTATGTGATTGATTCTCGTTAAAGAAATGCATTGACCTACTCCATGAATTTTGAAAAATACAACCATCTAATCCAGGAAAAGACCTTTGAATTATCAATTATTCTTAGTAACATGGTTAACATGTACGTTATCTGCATCACAAATGTGGAACTCTTCCTCAATAAATTAGGTTTATTACTATCAAGGCTACCTCTAAATAAAAATATTTTAACCGGTAAACTCAACATTAACTTTCGTGAGACACACTCATATCCCACCCAAGCCCTGATCCAGCTATTAACTTCCCACAATCTAACTATGCATGCAAAATCTTATACAAGAATATCGCAACATTCAAACAGCATTATTGACTATGTCTGCTCAAACATGGATGATGATCGAGCTCCTGCTCAATTGAGAACTCGTGACTATCAGACTATGAAACATGTATTATATTCTCCCTCTGTACAGAAATCTCTGAACAAAAAATTATTCTAGGCTGAATATACTCAAAGAAAAATTACAGTAGGTTTTCTCAATTACGGAATGAAACAAATTGGTAATCAATCACTCGCACTCACCCTGACTCACAAAACTAGGAAACCATGGATTACAAAATGAATCAAGATATCAGGGAAAATTTTAACTCAACCCCACATTTTAACTCTTATTTCAACAAATATAAATATATTTACAGGAAGGTAATCAAGTTAACAAAAGCACAATTTTTTGACAAGAGAATGACTGAATCCTCCAACAAACCTAAAGAATCCTAGGCTATAATAAATGAGTTGAGGGGACAAAATCTACCTACATTCAACAAATATGAATATTAACCCTGATGATCTCAACCACTACTACTCCATAGGACAGAACCTTACTCATAACATCAACTCTGGAACAAACCCTTTAAGTTATCTAACCAAAATTAACACACCCGACACATTTTATCTCCTCCCCACAGACGTTTCTGAATTGAAAGAAATCATTGCCGAAATAAAAAATAAACATGCCACGGTTATAGACGGCCTTACAATTGAAATATTCAGAGACTTACCAGAAAGTGCACTCAATAAATTGGTTAACATCATATAAGCTGTCTTTTGAAATGGAATATTTCCACCTTGCCCAGAAACTTCTGTCATAATACCAGTGCACAAAGGGGGAGCTAAAAATAAACCTGGCAACTACCGTCCTATCTCTCTCATACCAATCTTCTCAAAAATATTAGAAAAAATGGCCAAGAAAAGAATAATGGCATTCTTAATAAAACACAACATAATATCAAAACAACATCCCAACAAAAACACAAATGACGCTATGCTAAACCTGCTGGAAACTATGCATCTCTCAACAGGGGAGAAGCAACTGAAACAGTACTCTGTGATCTATCCAAGGCGTTTGACTGTGTTAATCGCAGGCTCCTGCTAAGTAAACTCTTTCAATACGATTTTCGGGAGATCTCTCAAAATCTGGATCAAATCTAGACGATCGTAAGCAAATGACTGATACTCAGGAAGCTCTCCAGTAACAACTGGAGTCCCCCAAGGAACTGTTCTATGGTCCACTCTGTTCCTACTTTATATAAATGATATTACACAAATAAAAACTAATTGCAACATCACAATATTTGCAGATGATACAACACTCTTCTGGAACAACAAAGCCCCAAAAGAACTGCAATTGTCTATAAATCGCGACGTGGCACAAATACATTATTGGTGCAACAGCAACCTCCTGATCCTAAACACCACAAAAACAGGATTCATCAACTTCAAATGTGATATAAACATTAATATCAATAATACTATGATCGAAAAAAAATCATGCTCAAAATTTCTAGGACTCCACATAGACCACCAGCTCAAATTTGAAGATCACGCATTGAAACTTTGCAAAAAACTAGCATCTGCGTGCTTTGTGATAAGGTAGCATCTATAGAACTTGGTTAAAAAGTAGCCAAAGAAGTATATTACTCACTTTTCGAATCTCATTGTCACTTTGAAGTGAAAATTGTCAGTGCGAACTGACAATTGTCACTTCAAAGTTCATCACATCACATGTTGTTGAGCTATTCTACAAAATGATATGATAAATGACTACAAAAATATTGCTGGCTTTTGTGATAGTTTAGTTTTATTTCAAAATCGTCTTCCTGAAAGGAAAGTAGGAGTATTTAAGTTAGAGGTATTGGCCGCTGAAGATATTTTTCAGTAGTCATTTAGTGATACTGTCATGCATATCATAGATTTACAAACGATTTCTAATACGTTACCGTACCTAAAAACATTGTGCAATCTATTTTAAAAGGCGGAATGTTGAGGAAAATAGCCAAAGTAAAGATAACCTACGAAATTTTCAAAAAGGGTTTGTAGAAAATGGTGAAAAAGACATATATTATTTATATATAGGCATATTTTAACAGCACCATTAGAAAATAGAAAACCTCGAGTTACCAAAAATTAACGTATTTTAATGCAAATAACAAATTTTTTCAAGTCCCAAAACAACGATAAGATGCTGTAATTAACTTCAATTATTGTTGCATATTATATACATTTTATTTTATTATTTATTTATATATATATATATATATATATTATATGAAAAGCATCAAATTATAGATAGCGACACCTATAATCTGTGCGGTGAAGCTTAGACCTGTTATCGTGGAATTTTGAAGACACGAAATTTCGTGCACATCAATAGGTCACCGACAGATGTCAGCATAGGCCAACCCACGATACCAATAGTCGTACTCCTAGTGCGTTCTGAGTAACGCAAAACAAATAACGAGAATATGATATATCTGTTACGAATCCAAGAGAGATCACCATCCGTCTACAGCCTGTTTCATGGTTTCCCAATCATCAGGACGGCCTGTGGTCTCTTTCAAATTCGTATCAGATATCTCGTAGAGTTATTACCTATCGGTACGTACAAAAATGTGAAAAGCATCAAATTATAGATAGCGACACCTATAATCTGTGCGGTGAAGCTTAGACCTGTTATCGTGGAATTTTGAAGACACGAAATTTCGTGCACATCAATAGGTCACCGACAGATGTCAGCATAGGCCGACCCACGATACCAATAGTCATACTCCTAGTGCGTTCTGAGTAACGCAAAACAAATAACGAGAATATGATAAATCTGTTACGAATCCAAGAGAGATCACCATCCGTCTACAGCCTGTTTCATGGTTTCCCAATCATCAGGACGGCCTGTGGTCTCTTGGATTCGTAACAGATTTCTCATAATCTCGTTATATATATATATATATATATATATATATATATATATGTGTGTGGGAAGTATTTGCTGAGTAGTTAGGTACAAAACTAGGGATATTGGGGTAAACTCTTTGAGGTTTTTCCAAGTTTTCGGAAATGTTTATTTCCATCATCGTGGAGAAACTTTGTTGAGGTTGGTTTCAATTATGTTAAACATATTCATCTAACATAGTGATAAGAAAGAAAAAAATGTAGATCAAGGAATAAAACGAAGTTCAAAGTTACTACAACCACATTAGCGTTGTTTAAAATTATATGTATAAATATAAATGTGTACTCTATGTGGTGTGACAAGTGAAAGAGATTCATTCCTAACCTATCAGTTTCACTTGTCACATCACATAGAGTACACATTTATATTTATACATATAATTTTAAACAACGCTAATGTGGTTGTAGTAACTTTGAACTTCGTTTTATTCCTTGATCTACGTTTTTTTCTCTTGTATCACTATGTTAGATGAATATGTTTAACATCATTGAAACCAACCGCAACGAAGTTTCTCCCTGATGATGGAAATAAACATTTCCGAAAGCTTGGATAAACCTTAAAGAGTTTACTTTTTCATTGCTGCTTACCCCAATATCCCCGGTTTTGTATATTTATATATATATATATATTGTGGCTCAGTGTCACGAGCGTCGGTCTTGTGTCAACTGTTTCCACCTGGCGCGGGTTCGATTCCCGCAGCTGGTGAAAATTTTTTTCAAGGTCCCAAGAGTTGTTTCGGATCCCACTATAAAAGGTAAGGTCCCCGTGATCTTAACTCGTACAAGTTTTCATTAACTTCTGAGGGTTGGTCAAACAACTAAGAAAGCGGTTAAAAACAAAACAATATATATATATATACAATATATATTAACGTTATATTTCAAAATGTTTTTTTTTTAATTATATAACTGAATATTTTTATTACAAAATATGTATTTTATAATAGATTAATATATGTTCATACTGACAAACCGAAAATTCAGCGTTTCAGTTATTTCCATTCCTGTTTGATTTGAAATTCCCGCTCATTTAAAATTAGTCAAGCTAAGCACAGTGTTGCCAGACTGCATTGCACATGACAACTACCTCAAACTTTTTATCTCTTAGATCGCTTAGTGATAAACATCTGCCGGTCCTAAGCCCGGAAAAAGGGTTCATACACAGTCTAATGTCTCTGAAGAATTTGATGCGAAATCAAAACAATAAATTATTGAAAATTCAGTTCTATTACGTTTCTATTTTCTCAGCCCATGCAACTAACTGCAAAAAAATATATTTAAACACAAATATGCAAAGTTATATTTTAAGTGAAAAAAAAAAGCTCGCCTATGGTTGGCATATAACATCAAAGCGGGCAAATCCTATTATGTTTCATTGCTCCTCTTGAATTATATAAAAAAAAAAAATCTGGAAATATAAATATAAAATCATTCTACATTGACCTAGTTTTTCAGCAAAATCACTCGACGTGTTTTTTAAATAAAATTAAAAGTGTGTGGAAATTACTACTTTTGTATATACCTGTAATGTTAATCGTACAATTTTTACCAAAACTAAACGGTAATTAATTTTGAAATTTTCAATGGAGTTTTAAATAATTTATAAAAAATGCAACCAATTTCACACGACAACTACCTTAATCAGCACATTTCTTGGCACATGTAGAAACTCATGGGACTCTGTGTTACAGATTTCTGCCTCCGTCTTAGAAACCTCTCTACAGCTAATGCTTTTGCGCATGACAGATCTAGCCTCAGACTAGGCTACGAAGTTGATACATTTGAATCAATCCATTCGAGTTCGCAGACATTAGTTGTTGTCTGCATGACCTACCCTGCACTGATGAGGGGCAAAAACCCGAAACCGGTATTCAGATGGTCAACCTGAATTCTCTTTATTGAAGTGTCTCTGCTTCACAACAAGCATTTGCAAAATTATCTCGTATTGAGAGGCTTTGCTCGATTATTCATCACATGTAATCCAACGTTCGTTGAGGGGTTATGAGCTTTCCTGATATAACGAGGGTATCTCTTCTCTTGGCATATATATATATATATATATATATATATATATATATATATATATATATATATATATATATATATATATATATATATATATATATATAATAGATAGATAGATAGAGAGAGTATATTAATTTCCATAAAAATCCACATAAAGGGATGTAGAACATGTCACAACAAATATTTTTAACATATTTCATTTGTAACATTAGCACTTAGGTACGTATAATTGGAGATAAAATTTACAAATTAAAATTTAAAACTAAATGACTACATATACATCATTTCGCAATGCAGACTAGAATCAGTAGATAATTAAGATGATTAAAATATCGTACATAATAATAACAATAATAAATGATGAAGACATATAAAAATTCCCGATTGACACATTTGATGAGATAGATTCAATTGATAGGTATATTTTCATTGAAAAATTCGTTGAGGTTATAAAAGGCTTTAGAGACAAGTATTGTTTTCAACCTTTTTTTAATTTGACTGTCATCTAGGTTCCTTAATGTTATAGGAATTTTATTCCATATTTTTATGATTGAGAAGTTAACATTTTTCTGAATATAACTATTTTGTTTTGTCTGCACGAAGGTCATTTTTATTTCTTGTGGAATAGTTATGACTTATTATATGCTCCTCAAAAAGTTCTGGGTTTCTTTTTACAAATATGACAGCTTCTAATATGTACAAACTAATTACTGTTGAAATACCTCTTTGAATAAAAATATCTTTACAACTTGCTCTTGGTCCCATTCCGAATACATTTCTTAGACACTTTTTTGAATAGCTAATATACGACTTACATGTATTGAATTCCCCCAAAAAATTATTCCATATGCCATTCTAGAGTGAACAAATGAGTGATAAGCAATTAATGCAGTATTGACATCTACATTATTTGAGAGGACCTTCAGTGCATAACTATATTTTGCCATATTTTTTGCTGTATTGTTTATGTGCTCATGCCAGTCCAATTTGTGATCCAAGCTCACCCCAAGAAAATATACACTGGATTCTGATGATATTGCTTGATTGTTAAACTGAACTAAGAGATTATGACTTGTTCTATTGAAACTAATCAGTTTAGTTTTGTTTATGTTTAGCATTAGATTGTTTTCTGTAAACCAGGTCTCGAGTTTCCCTAATGATTCTGTAATTTGACTTTCACATTCATCTCTTGTTTGTTCTTGAAATATTAAAGATGTATCATCTGCATAAAGAACCATTTCCTGTGCCACTACTTTCGGCAGCTCATTAACATATAGAATGTACAACAAGGGACCCAAAATGGAGCCTTGCGGTACCCCCGTCAGCACCACTCTTGATGTCTGGTGCTGAATTTATATAGAAGTCATTTATTCTGTTCAAAATATCATGTGACGATGATTGAGGATCCGATTTGCTAAGATTCTGAAGAATGTTTTTTTTTCTCATTATTGGAGGTATTGTTTGTTATTCTCTTGACTAAAGACCAAGTTGCTTTAGTTTTGTTTTATGCCTTGACAATGAAATCCTTACTGTCCTTGCGCTTAGCCTTTCTTGTAACTTGTCTCAAAATACTAGAATATTTTTTATAATAATCCTTAGTCACATGACCTAGCAGCATTTCTTTATGCAAATGATGTTTCTTAGCACAAGATATTCTGATACCGTTTGTTACCCATGACTTTGAAATGTTTACATTTTTGCATTTTTTTAGGGGAAACACTCTGTTCATCAGCGTTTGAAATGTGTATATGAAATTATTATATTAATAATTAATATTATATTAATTTACCTCTGTACAATTCATTATTTCATCCCAATTTTCGCGTTCTAGTTCTTCAGAGAAATATCTCAACCTGGCCTCTTCATATATATATATATATATATATATATATATATATATATATATATATATATATATACACAGTGTGTCTCACTTCTCATGGAAACACCCCTGTATCTTCCGTAATTATTGCAGTAGAATTCTGTAATTCTCACGATCGGTAGATATACTAGGGGTGAGTCTAAATTATTTCATGGGATCACCTGAGTGACATACACTGCGCGCCAGATGCGATGGATATACAGATTTTTGCAAAAAATAATATTAGAAGGGAAGACACGCTCAAAATTCTTACAGATTCGTGATCAGGACATCAACTTTAGTACCAATCCATATTTTCGCTGAAAAATTTTTTGTTCTGAAAAATCCGAATTTGTCTCAGTTCCCATGGAAACGCCCTTGTATCTTCCGTAATTATTGTAGCGTAATTCTGTAATTTCCACGATCGTTAGATATACCGAGAATAAGTCTAAATCTCTTCTGGGGTTGATCTGAGTGACATACACTGCGCGCCAGGAGCGATATATATATATATATTGATTTTTGCCTAAAATAATATAAAGAGGCCAGGTGGGCTCAAAATTCTTACGGATTCGTGGTCAAGACATCAATTTCAGTAGCAAACCACATTTTCGCTGAAAAATTTTCAGTTCTGCAAAATTTTCAGTTCTGAAAAATCCGAATTTGTCTCACTACCCATGGAAACGCACCGTATCATCCGTAATTATTGCAGCAGAATTCTGTAATTACCACGATCGTTAGATATACCGAGTTTGAGTCTTAATCTCTTCTGGGGTTAACCTGTGTGACATAAACTGCGCGCCAGGGGCGGTGGATAGAACGGTTTATAACTGTAGAACGTGATATCGAGTGATAATTATCACTGATAATGCAATATGTTTGAGAAATATTTCTACATTGAGTTTCTCTAACCGTTGTTTCTTTAATGAATATTAACGAACAGAAAAAGAAAGGATTTTTTTTAGATATGCTTTAATAACATAGTCTGAAATAAAGTTCAATACTTCCTTTAGAAAATCCATATTTTTGTACTCCTCTCTGGAAGCTCAGCAAATTTGACTCCAGATATTATTAAGACTCATCCCCTGAATATCTACTTATCGTGGAAATTTCAGAGTCCACTAATTATGATAGAGAGGTGTTTCCATGAGAAGTGGGAAGTTTTCTGATCTGAAATATTTTTCAGCAAAGATGCCTATTGGTTATAAATTTGATGTCCTAATCACGAATCAGTAAAATTCCGCTTATCTCGCCTCCTAGTATTATTTTTTGCAAAAATTTGCATTTCAATCGCCCCTGGCGCGCATTATATATCACTCAGGTCAACCCCAGAAAATATTCAGCATCATCTTCGGTATACCTAATGATTGTGGAACAATCAACAACCTGTATCTCGAAAACAAATCATTTTTCAATAAACATTTCATTGGAAAAAAGTAGTTTATTTTGACGAGACCTACCACATACTTAGTTTTTGTAATGTTCTCAGCAACTTCACTTAGCGCCCTAGGAGCTAAGTAACATGCATCGATATAGAAAATTGTAAATATCTCGAAAACGATCACGATCACCAGCGTTGTTGAGGAAGTGTACCTTTTTTACTTGGAAAAGGTGTGGGAATAAGGTTTTTTCATGAAAAGTACCAAAAGTTTACTGTCAAAAATGTTGGGGCAATTTGAAATAAATAAGGACAGCTTACGCAGCGCCCTCTAGATGTTACATGAAAATTAATACGAAATTATGATTTTCCACGTCAAAAAAACCCCGGGTACCAAATTTCGTGCAAATAACTTATTTTTTGCAAAAGTTATTTTTAAAAAGCGAATAAAAAAAAACAATTTCAACACCCTGTATCTCCAAAACGAAGCATTTCCGGACACAAGTTTATATAGACTTTTTTTCTTAAAATTGTCTCAGGAATACGTCTCTTGAATATTTTAAAGTACTTATGTTACCCCCTGTATATAAGAAAAAATAAATGTGAATGGACGTCTATGATTAATATTAGAAAAGTATAGGCTTTCTATAAGACTCTCATTGGATTTGAATGCAGTGAAAATATAGACATATGGCTACTTTTTTGGCTGATACTGGCCTCCATATTTTGAATTATTTTAAAATAGTTATTCCGAATACTTTCAGTAACTTTGAATTCGAACTTTTCTTTTATCTCTTTCACCTAATAACATTATGTGCTCTGTTTTTCAAATGCCTACAACTTCATGCATCCCTGACACATACTTTTCTTTCCAGGTTTCTGGTAATCTACTGATTCTTTCAGATGCAATAATCAATATTTATACATTCCATATTAAAACCCATGATATTTCCAAGATGAGATTTGTAGATTTTGAAGAACTACCACTTTTTATAGAGCTATCATTTTGCCCTTTTCATGTTGCATTTTGTGAAAATTACATAGCTTGTATGAATAGAGATAGCTTATACTTATTCAAAATAATAGAATCCACTAGGAAAGATAATGGAGAAATTAACAACAGTGTTGAAAATGACTTCAACTTCATTCGTAAGAACATTTTTGCCCTTTTAAGATATTGTACTGATTTATTTTATTTTTTCAGATTCTAATAATATACCAATAGATTATAAAAAATCAATAGCAGAGGAAATATTGAAAAGCAATGGAGAAAAAATAACTGTAAATCTTCCGACAATTGTTAAAGAAAATAGTCTAATTCACAAAAATAGCCCCTTTACTTATAGTGATAAGGACATTGTGGCTACAATAAAGTCTAATTCACCTATTGAGGTAAGTTTATCTATTGAAGTTGAAGGTACCATTTCATAATCTCATTTAAAGTCCTTGCAATACAATGTATCACACAAAAGTTCTTTCAGTGACATCTATTAGATTAACATAAACATAACAGATTCTCGTGAGAGAAGAACGCTTGAGGTTTCTGAAAATATTTCACAAATAAAAAGAAACTAAATTTCGGTTTTGAAATATTTTTAAAAAGATTTTTACAGGAAAAGTATGTTTCTATTGTACCAGACATTTATTTTAACAAAATACTAAATATGTAGAAAAACAAAAAATACTGGAAAATACTGAAGTATTGTGTGAATATTACAAACAATACTTACTCATTGAATCAAACAGTTGATGTTCACTGAACCATGTATAGCAACTTTATCTTATTTCGAAAACTTAACCAAAATCTAAATTTCAAACAATCCGGGACATGTTTTCTATATGTAAGGATATTTTACAATGGGCTTGATTGATCCCTTCATTCGTCATTGTTGACAATTCAAATATTTTCAATGCTTTGCCTTTTTTTGTTAGAGTTGCTACAAAATGATTAATCCATTTACAGCTTATTATTATTGATATTTCCTATAGAATGGTAACATCAAGTTACACAACAATTATTTCCAAAAAGACTAGGTCCACACGGGAGGGTGGTTTAGGCAGCACCTAGAGTGTCAAAAAGATGGGCTCATAAAAATTCCAAAGAAATGCTTGCAGAAAAACATAACGGGAATATTGCGAAAATTAAAAATGCCTTATACCTAAATTCTCAGAAAAATGCAATTAGGGGATTTTCAGATAATTTTTCACAATGGATAAATCTGTGGTTTTCAACATAGTGTGATCCAAATGTCTTGAGCGCCATTCTGCTACTTTGTCTGTTGAAGAACTTTGAAGTTTTTACGAACAGCAATGATTACTCCTCCATCTTCTGCTTTTTGATTTGCAGTCGTGTGTCTATCTCTTCAAAATACTGTATAGAGGTTCACACAGAATACTTCTTCACTAAAGACTATCGTTCAAGTTAGTTTCAGTTAGCAGATAAATGTCGGCATCTATACTTGTTGAATTCACTTTGCATTCGTGTGTTTTTGATCTAAGATAGTAAACTTGAAGAACTATTGATGGGGGAATGAGAATGATCACATTATGAATCAGCAAGAATTATTGAGCGTAGTAAAATTGGAGGAGCAACGAATTAGTTTACAGTGAGACTGATCGTCCTTGCGTGAGAATATCTTAGCATTCTTTACCCAAATGAATTTATAACAGTTGGTTTTTGCAAAGTCTCTGGATTCTTTGAAGATAATCTTATTCTGTAAAGTGAGATCCTCATTAATATATAGAATCCAGAAAACATCATTGACTCTTATGGATCTCCTAATGTTATCGCCAATCTGACGTTTTAATTAAGCTGAAGCTTTTTGGACGGTGTTCGTAGGTCTTATTAGACTGAACATGATGGACTGTCTCTATTTTATCTGTAACCTCCACATCGAGGAATTTAGCTATCTACAACAACAGATTGTATTCTATATTCCGGAATACCCTGTATTTCAATATTGGTTAGTCTCGAAGCCTGCTCAATATCATTCACTTTCAAGTTCAAATCGGCGAATTGTTTCTTCAAAACGTTGTTTTCAATGTTTACTTTTTTGAACTACATATTCCTCATATCCACGAGCGATTTTTCAAAATCACTAATCTTAGTGGAACAGAATGATATAGAATTGATTAGTTATTTTTGACTGCGACTCATAGCTTTTAACTAATCTCTCAATTGGGCAAAGACTTTCGTATAACCCTGTGCATTTGATTCATCATCCTCGGTACCAAGTAAATTCGCACCGGCGTAGTTACCCACTGACTCAGTTCTCGTTGCAGGCGACTGTAGCAAATTCTTGGATTCTGCCACGACGCACTCCGGGCGTTTTCAGCATAACCCGTTACTGATTTAAGCAATTTATGTTGATCAGCTGATAGGTTTGCACACTTGAAATGATTCAGAACGTGACATGTGTATCGTATGGCGTAAGTCTCTTTAGCATAACTAATAATATTATATGTATATATATATATATATATATATATATATATATATATTTATATATATGATATAACGAAATTTGACACAAAAATGCTTGACCTAGGCTAACCTCAAAGATTGGCTGAATCAATGGCGACTGTTCAAATATAGCAAAAATGTTAAACTTTCATTTTCATTGCAATATAGGGAAATTATATGCCGTTTTATAGAGCTTTTTGAGTCCCACAACTTTTTTACTGAGTACAAAAAACAAATGCTGTAAATTACCATTGATGTTTTCCAATGAATTCATAATTTTTGTTTACCCAGTATGCCCTTTATATGAGGAGTGTTCGTTCTTGTTAATAAGATGGTATGTGACGATTTATTTTCAGTTGACAGTCTTCTCTTTCTAGAATAAAATGTAATAGCTATGTCAGGTCAGGAGGCCATCCATTTGTCAGTAATACTACCTCTTCCGGTTGGACGCTGGACGTGCTATTTTTTTAAATGATCACTTATCTTTTAAGTATGATGCATGATACAGTCCCGGAATATGTGTTGAAATAATTTACATTATGAAACCTTCAATTGCTATGGGTTCACATAGATCAAGCTCATTGTGAAAATCCTTAGTAATACTTAAAGTTGAAATTTATGAATTTTTTTCAGTTCCAAAACTACGTTATTCAAAATCTAATACAGCTTAGGCTTGTCCCAGTATTGATCGAAAGTGCGCAGAGACAAGTGACCGAAGAATTTAAAAGCCTAATCTTGAAACCTAGGTATATTGACCATAGTTTGAACAAAACAACTATGGGATCTGATAAAAAAATATTAAGAAGCGAGTTCCATGCATGTTTGAACAGTGTAGTGTGTGTTATTGCAACACAACAAGAAGGATATTTGTATCATTTTAATGATAATGGTGAGTGATTATCATTGAGGTGCTGACATCATGATGATTATTCATTTTATGGTGTGAAATACTATGATTCGAAAACTGCATCACTTAAAATATCTTAATATTTATGCATATTGAATCTATATTTGATCCTGCAGTAGAGATAATTGTTGCCTATACCCATTTACAGCCGTTCAAATGTTATGACATTCTACATGCACTTACTGAAACAGGACTGGAATCATATACCTTGAGATACGGCCACCAGATGTGCAGAACTTTTGAAATTGTGGATAATATCAATGTGGTTAGTTAATTTTTGATCATTCCTTTTTTATTCTTTCTTCTTTGTTCCTGACAGACTGAATATATTAATATCCACAATAAATTTTAAGTGAATAATTCAATGTTGTATTTGAATATTTTTTCATTCTATTTCTCTGTTCACCTTTACAAAATAAATATTTTTATATTCCACTTAATGTTTAAATGTTCTTTGGGGAGGTATAGGAGTATAACTGTCCATTTTTTGTGTTTTTTCTACCCTGAAAGCAAAAACTGTCAGTTATATATATGTTCAAGAAGGGCCAATTACTAAATTTGCCCATACGTATTGGTACTCTGGATTGGAAAATATACTAAGAATTGAAAAACATACTTAGTAAGGTATTGTTTGTTTCGATTGTTCCTAATTTTATAAAAATAATTTTTATCAAATCAAACTCAAAATATACAAAAAAATGTGAAAAATTCAGCAACGGGGTCGGTTATAATTAAATACCAGACCAAAAGAGAAATGGCAGCAAAAAGCTGACTCCATATCTAATATGTCAAAACATTCCACTACAAGATCTATGAGGTCCATAACGGCAAGGGAATACCCATTGATCCTGATGAATTCACTCCACATGTTGATAGTTTGTGTGAGTTATTGAACCTAATTCACCTCAACATAAAAATATTTGATGAATTATTGACACTTAAGATATTAATAACTTCCACATTCCTGGTTTTAATACTATGTGTAATAATGGCGACTTTAACAAAAATAATGATATTCTTATAAAGTTCAATTTTAACTACAATTTGACAAATCTCAAATTTGTACTTCTGGTGTAACTCTATGTATTCTTAAACTGTTGATCAATGATACTTTTATTGAGATTATAGTCCTATACAGATCCAATCCTAGTATTTCATTTATCTATGAACTAGAACCATATCTTGGGGAACATATAAAAAATATTTTGAAATATTTGTTGGCGATATTAATATAGACTTTTGAAATGATAAAGATTTGAAAGTCAATGAAGACATAGCTTCTCTTGCAAAACATAGATTTGATCATTATCACCACCCCATACTGGCAATGCTTGGTTCATATATCTTTAAAATCTCGAATCAGTAACAGTCATGAATATAAGATGATTAATTTCAAACCAGAAAAAACAGGGACAATATAAACAATACGCAGATTAGTTATGACTTTGAGAAATTGGAGCAAAAACTGATAAAAAAACTCAGAAATAACCTGAACAAACTATTTACAAAAATAAAATGTATATTTTATGAAAAAAATTAATGAAAATTCAAATGATATGGAAAAAAATATTCCACATCAATTACAAGAAACATATTATCGAAAATATCTTAATCACTTCTAATGATAAAATCCCTTTCAGAGATGGCCTGGAGATGGCCAATTTTTTTAACAATTATTATAAACATGTAGGAATTGGTATTTTAAAAAACATAAAGCCCCCATTAAACTTTGAAGAAATCATAAAATTCAATGAAAACTCCACGCTTTAAACCCTTGTAACCATCACTAAATTAACCAACCTCATTTGTACTCTAAAAAACAATATTACTTCAGGAGATGATTAGGTTACTGTAACAATCATTAGATAAATTCCTATATACATTTTTCCACAACTTCAGCACATTATAAACCCTATTTTCCAAACGGTGTCGTCTCTCTGCAGTTCAAAACATTTGTAATAATGCCCTAATACTAAAAACGGAGGCAAAACAAAAAATTGTAACTATAAACCTATCAGTGGTAAAATATTAGAAAAATGAAGGAATGTCTTCGTCGGGTGGTCTATACAGAAACTCACTATAACAATTGAATATCCAAAATTATATCTCGAAAATGATATACAAAAAGAAAAAACGGATCTCTACAGTATTATTATATTCAAGCAATATATACAATATCCTATCACTTTATTTTTCATCTATTTGCACAAACGGCTTAAAAAATTATACAATTCATAATCCTGTTTATCACAAATACGGGACCCAGGGCATAATCAACTTCCTCTAAATCCCGTTATGCCATCAAAATAAAACCCGTCAGTTAGTTACTCACTCCCTAAAACGTTTAATCTCCTATTTACTAATATCAAAAATATTTAAAAAAATGTCACTGCCTCTAGACAATATATTTTCGATGATTACAATAAATTTATTGAAATCTCAAATGACAATCACACAACTTAGAGAAACTCACAATACACTATCTGAAAATATAATTCTATCAACTAATTATTAATATTACCCAAATGTTGTTGAAAATTGCATGATGCAAGGGTTTGAACACTAAGGTACAAATAAATTATTAGTTTTCTTTATTTCATTTATTCATATAGAAAAATTGTATTCTTGTTATTCCACGATATACTATGGAGGAGTATGCTACGGTCTGTATGGAAAAGCTATCTCGGAAACTAAGCGAGATAGAGACACAGTTACTTTGGCAAAAATTATCCCTATCGAATTTTGAACAACTTTGGTTTTGTATGTGGTCTGTCTGTCTGTCCGGATGTGGCATTTCAAATCGATATATCTACGGAACCATTTGAGATATCGACTCGAAATTTTGTCATCTTATAGTACTCAAAACAATAATATGTCATCAAAATAAGAAGGAAATCGGAAAACTCTAAGGTGTTTTTTCCTGGGTTTTTTTCCAATTTTTTTAACCTTATGTAATACAAGTGAAAATATAATTTATTGTTGACAAAACTTTTTACATATGGATTATTATTTTCAATAATTATATTTTTTGGAGCTGATGTTTGTTTCTTTCCTAAAAACATTAATTTCAAAATTATCTGGATACTTTTTAATTGCTATCTGGGAAATAAATAAATCTTCAAAATTATCGGAGTAGATAATGAAGATTGTACAGAAAAAGAAACACTACTTAAAAAAACAGTCAAAATAGTAGACTAAATGAACATTGCGAACGAAGTTGATGTTACATTAATTTTGGAATCAAATTCGATATTCAACTGTACTTCAAATGTGATTTTGGACACTCAGCACAAGCTTGCAGAAATAAATGGTGGGAAGAATATAAATATATTGACTACTAGAAGTAACATCACAATGCTATAAATATATATATTTTATATATATATATATATATATATATATATATATATATATATATACATAAATTCAAAA
This sequence comes from Gonioctena quinquepunctata, assembly GCA_018342105.1. NCBI lineage: Eukaryota > Metazoa > Arthropoda > Insecta > Coleoptera > Chrysomelidae > Gonioctena > Gonioctena quinquepunctata. The sequence continues at coordinate 341,050 of JAFIRS010000478.1, forward strand.
CTCAGTGAATTTGAAATAAAATATACTCTCATCAATAGCTACAAATTGAGGTCATCATTTACTCGAGAAATGCAGCATGGGGGAGCCAGCAAAGTATTGCTAAAAAAGTGCATCTGGAGTGTGCAAGTGTAGTGATACGAAATATAAAAATTGTAGTTGTATGTATTTACCAAATCAACGAAGAGTAACTGGACGCTGTGGTGTCACACAATAAAAAAAATGCACAAGTAACCCCTTCACCACACTTACTCACTTCACACCTATATGAATAGTTATCGAAATGCGCATATAGGTGTGAAGTGAAGGGGTTACTTGTGCAATTTTTCGATTACCAAAACAACAATGTAAAAAGTGAAGTATTTCTGAATTTACTGCTAGCACACAATATAACACTATTTTTGAACGACTAGAGTACAACTATGTAATTATGTATTTACCAACCTTTTGCTGTGTGTCAGATATTTAAGAGCGGAATTCTAAGATAAACTTCTTTTCAGAAAGAGAACATAAGTGATTCTAAAAGTCGAGGAAGTATATTTTGTATAATAATTTTTAATAATATTTAAGGCAAATCATTTTCAAACAGCGCCTTATTGACAAATTTCGAATCCAGAATACCAAAATGTAGTAACATATCGCGGCATATTTATTAAATTTGCTTTTCTTGAACTCATGATTGAGATTTTTCAATTCCAGGAGGAGAAAAAATCCAAATAATGGAAAGTATTATTCTCATGTTATACAGGCACAATCAAATTCGAAAATGATAGTTGAGCACAACGCTATAGTTTTTTAATTGGTATCATTGATAGTTTATTATTAATTTTTTATGCTGGAGAATTTTCTAAAAAGTATCTAACTGCAAAATGTGCTTGCAAATTTATGTTGTTTATGTTTTTTCATACCTTCAAAATCAGATTAGCTGAAATTTATTTTTAAAATCATATTTTTCAGACATACACTTTCATCTTAATGTTCAGGATATCAATATGGTTTCATAGTAATAGGCACTCCTCATAGATGTCTAAATTTGGTTATAGAAGGGGGTGGTTCCATTGGCAGAAATAAAATCTAGTTTAACATTGAAGAAAAAGCAAAGATTCGCCGACACATATCTTGAAAACCATGATTTCTTGTAAATATAATTTAGTGCAAAAATATCTTATGAACGGCGTCAGTAAATAGGCCTCAATTGGTACTTTCACCAAGCCCCAGCATCTTCCCAACCACACACTACCTGTTGATTCTCGAACCTCCTCAATTTTCTTACAAAGGTCAACATATCTACCCATTGTTGAGAGTGCAAGCCCTCTCCATGACGTTTTACATATTCTTTCTCTTCTATCATATACTTCACATTTGTCTAGAAAGTGAATGGATTCTTCGTCTTTCCCACATCTTGGTCATGCTCGATCTTCGTCAACTCTGAGTTGAGTGCCTCTGGAGGCTGTAGTTGCTGGTTAGAACTCCCATTTAGAGTTGGAGCTCTTTCCATTTAGCTTCAGTATACTGGCTGTCCTTACTTTGTCGGGTGCGATAACATCATCTGACCCCTTGCTTGGCTTCTCTTTTTTATCGATCCCTATGTGTTCTAGAACACACATTAACGTGGATTCTGTCTTGGTTCCAAGGTGCTGTCGGACCGGTTTCGATCTGGTCCTAGTTCAGTGCCTTGAGGACTGCTTGATGGTCTTCACTAGAAAGACTGTTCCGTAGGATTCGAGGACCCTTCTTTGTCTTCTGAGTACACTCCCTCACCGGTTTGCACCTCCTCGAGTTCAGATTAATCTATTAACAGACTAGGCTCCCTGGGGGAAAATCGCCTGTTCCTGTTTCCTCTTTTGCATATCAGGGATTTCCAGAGAAATTCCTTTGTCGATGATATCACTTCCATTGTAGATGGTAGGATTTCATTTTCCTGTATTTTGACAATATGTGTGTGTCCTTCTTGCCAGCTTTTCCAAAGGCCCTTAATCTCAAGTAGGTCGTAATCAGACTGGATCAGCTGGATGTCTAAGACTGCTGATGGGGTCGAACTCATTACCCCTTTATCCCCATTTTGGCTAACTTGTTGGTCACGAAACTACTTTTCTACCAGGGATTTTGGGTCAGATTACTGCCATGTAGATCCTGTGTGGAACATGGGGCACTTTTTCCAGCCAATGGCGAGCAAGGTTGATAAAGTTGGCACCACTCGACTAAATACAATATGTATTGCTTTCCCTGTGTCATGGCTATTTCCCTCTTGAATAATTTACTGTCTAAACGAAAATGCCTTATTTTCAATGTTCTTGTTGTACCCATATCTGTTTATTAGCTCGAGAGCTAGCGCTGATCTGGGTGAGGTATTTTTGTAATGCTAATGATTCGTAAATCAATTATTTGAAACTACTGAGATGAGAAAGTGTGTGTTTTGTGTTTAGTATTTATAAACCACTTTCTTAGTAGTCTTATCAACCCTCTAAAGTTTATATTAAAACTTGTACGAGCTAAGATCATGGAGGCCTAACTTATTGTAGTTATTGTAATTATCATTAGAACCTTTGATTGCACCAATGGGCTAGTGAACCCTAATTAATAGAATGCAAGTTCTCTGGGAAAACAGTGTTTCCTCTTTGTGTTTCAACATTGCTGTAATTTCAATGAATTGTATTTTAAATTATTTGAAATTAAAAATAAACGGCAGGTGATTTGGAAGTTGAAAGTTCATGCCAAGCAGTAGCCAGAAATTTTCAAAATTTGTTCATTACACCATTTAAATGAATCTTACTAAAAATCAATTCATTTCCGGCGGTTGGAAGTTACTGTCAGGAGAGCACAAATCTATTGTGAGAGTGACAGAAAGCAAGGATTATACGAGCGTGTGCTTGCAAAAGCGCGCAATAATTACATCATTAGTTTATCTTTACAAAATAATTTCTGGTATTAATGATTGTCCAGAAATTCTCTCCCTCATATCTTTCAACGTTCCACGTAGGTCCACTAGACAAATAAAATTATTCGTTACACCATAACATTCAACTAACTATGGTTACAACTCTCCTATATCGAAAATGTTAAGACTGGCAAATAACTATTGTGATAAAATTGATTTCTTCTGTGATACTCCAAATATTTCCAAGAATCAAGTCTCTCGCGCATTGCTCATTTGAATGTAGTTCATTAGTTCATATTGTTAATTGTTAATTATGTTTATTGTCATCATTGTCCTATATATTGCATATATTTAGATCAAAAAAATAATTGTATTTACATAATGTTATAATAATAGTATAAGTAGTATAATTGTGGTAGTATAGTAGTATAGAATAAGATTTAATTGTATAAAATTATTGTAAAAAAAATTGGGGTTCACCCATATATAGATAAATAAATAAATGCAGATTCTATGCATTAGCTATAGTGTAATGGCAATGAAAATAAACAAATTATATACAAAATAGAAAGTAATATTTTTTGGCAATAAAAAACACTTGAAAAAAATGTTGTCATTCAAGTTTTGCCGATAAGCAAAAAAGAAAATTGTAAATGTGTACTTGAAGCAACATCTTCAGTATTAGGTTGCTGCAACAGAGCATCTCAAACTGATAAACAAACCAATGAAAGTGGTATTGGCAGTGGCAGATTTACCAGCAGGCTGAGTAGGCTGGAGCCTAGGGCGGCAAATTTTAAGGGGAGGCAAATTTAGTTCATAAATTTTTTATTTCGATTTACAAATTAAAAAAAAAATTAGTATACACACACAAAATACGAATTTAAAAAATTGGAGCGAAATTAAAATATTTAACAAAAATCGAAATTTTAGTTATTTTTACATATTTTCTTCACTGATAACTGCTATAATTTTTTCTCCGTATACCTAATAATTATGACATCTGCTTACACAATTCAATCTTGATATAATATCGATGGTCTAATCATGATTGCTGCAGCAAGTTTGCAAATTGTCAAATTCAATTTCAGAAAGTTATTTCTTTATGCGTAAAAAATACTGACTAAAATTGACTAATTTTTATTAAATAAAAAACTAGTTCAATATCTTAGAGAGATATAGTCTTTTGGTTTAAATTAATCGAATAACTGATATTTGAACGACTGCGACTTGACAATAAAAAAAATCCCTCCACAAAATATGAAGTTAGACAATTTGCTGATTCGAAAATTGATACATTTCATCAATTAATTATTTTATTTGTAGTAAAAAATTGATATGATTGTGGACTAAGATATCAAAATTTAGAGGCGGCAAAAATTGAATAATAGCCTACGGGCGGCAAATCTGTAAATCCGCCACTGGGTATTGGGCATCCATTAGATGCCAACCATTGCATTCCTAGTACTGGAAGGCAATGGTTGGAAATTTAGCATAACTTGTCTCAGATTTTTGTATTTTCCACTATTGTTTGGATTATGTTAAGAAAGGCGACAAACATGATATTTTTTATCGCCGGGTGATTTATTTTCCGCGGGCTTTATAACCTTTTTATATTCTTTATAATTCTAATTAAGAAGTATTTTGTAGTACACTGGGAATGCTGGTAGTAGCCTTTGTGTTTCTTTATTAGTTTTTTACAAAAGAAACATTTGTTGTACTTTCTTTGTTTATTCGGGAATCTACAAAATTAACAGCAGCCATATTTGCAGTAAACTTCCAGTCATTTGACGGTATAATGGAAAGGGTAATCTTCTCCTATTTAATAATTTATACAAATTCTTCATATAATTTCAGTCATGTAATCCAAAAATAACTATTGCTGGATGCAGCCGTGTTTAAGATATATTTTTGACAGTTTAGGATTCACATATGAAATGTCAGAATTGCAATAATTAGCAGAATCCCAAATTAAGTTTTCTTCTATCAGTAATTTTTTTTGAATTCACTGCACAAAAATGTTGACACAAAATATCATCGAGAAAACAGCTAACACTTCTAGACAAATTTCTAGACAAATTGCAATTCTACAAAAAATTCTAAATCGACTATTTGAATAATGCCCTATACCTAAAATGCACCCCTAGAAAGACAAATGTTTTCATTTAGACAACTTATCTATCTATCTATTGAATATATTCTTAACCTCATAAATTATTTTAAAACGTCATCTACATGAAGATACTAGGATCTCTAGATAAATAAAATGTTCTGAATAGACCACTGAAAAACTGCCATTTTCTCCGTATTTGAAAAACTACCAGTCTCATTTGTCATTCAAAATATTACATTTATTATTGTACTTATCTAATGGTTGATGATGACAATTTGAGAGAGGCAGAACTTTCCTTTTTTACGAATTTCTTCATTACCGCAGGAAATTTCTTGTGGCAGTTCACGTAATAACCTCACTTATTCCTTCAGGCAACACTATGTCTTCATATTTCAGTTTTTTTTTGTATAATTTTCCATTTGTCATGGCTTTATGTCAAAGTCTGTTCCTTTAATTTTCAAGATGTTTCAGCAATTTTGTCTTACAAAACACAGAAATAATTTCCATAATTAAGGTAGTACCGCCATAGAGACAGTTAAATTAGGAAATTATTAAAAATTTGACATGTATCACGTATTGTTTAACAATGTGATCAACACCTCTATAAAATTTTAAACTAAGTTTCACCATCCCGAACCCGAGAGAGATATATATATAATTGAAGTTGACTCAATTAACACGTAACATATGGACCATGCATAGGCAAACATCACATTATTAATTCTACCGTTGACAGATATAATCAAAACTACTCTCGTTATTCAAAATAGTCCACGGGGAAGCGCACAGCCTAAAGGAGGGGTCGTAGAGAAATGCGGATTGTGCCAGGGGACTTTTTAAAGAAGGACGGAGAACAATTTGAGGGTCTGAACGCGAAAAAAAACTCCTCCTCCTAGTTGACCCCATCGATTTTAACGATACCCCCCCTCCTAGCTATACAATACATTTATGCTCTCTGAATAGTGTAATGAATAAATCTTGAAAATTCCAGCCTTGTTGAAACAACTTTATGAATACGCATCATAGAGCAACTTTAGGGTCTCCTGGCAAAAACTTCCAATCTATAATATAGGTGGAATTTTTTTAGGCATTTTAAATAATCTAAAATACAACATATTTAAATTATAAATAACATGTTTTATTACATTTTCAAATATTCAAGGTTTGATATCACAACCGAGATAGGGCTGCCAGGTCCTTACTATCTCATTTGACTATCGAATCTTCAATTAAAATACCTCAGTAATATGGACGCTAGTTCTTAGACATTGATATGTGAATAATCTTCAAAAGTTTTTTTCAGGCCTGCCCTCCCATAACTGACTCAATCTGTCTGGTTGGCTTGAGACCATTCTTGGGTGTGGAACAGATTTTATTGTCAGAAAATTACATGGTTCTTTTAGCCAATTCAGAAACTTCACCTGCCCACTCTGCCAGTTCTAACAGCAGTTCTAATGCATCTTTTCTCACTTTGTATAATCTGGAGTTGCCTTCTCCAAAAATGGTTTTCAATGATATTTCGATAGTGGCAAATATGCATCGATTCACTTCAGTCCAGACATATTGTCAGTTGATAAGCGAGGCTCATATGGTATTACGTATGGTTTTGTTACTGAAAAATTGGACTATCACTGAAGAAAATGTCAAACTCATAACTCAGAGGGATGTTAACAATGATGATGTCATTGAAACTTATAGAATATCTTGTGCTCTATTGGGTGATCACTTTATCATGTAAGTAAATTAGTTTGCTCCCTTCTTTAGGATTCATTGTAAGGGGCCCTTCGTTATTTACGTAAGGACGATTTTGGCCATTTTTAACCCCCCCCCTACCCCCATGCAAGAAAACATGAGATTTCTTGCACTCCCCCTCCCACTTTTTACCTATAGTTATCTTTTATAGTTAAAATTGTATATTAACTTAATACTCTCTTTCTATTAGAACGTCTAAATGGAATTTTGTTATTAAAACTGTCAATTTTCTGTGATTTCCGAGATTGACTGTGCGAATATTTTGTTCTCATTAAAATGTCAGATCAACATTCAACTTGAAATTATTACTAAGAATGCTTTCCCTCCCCGAGATGAAGGTCAATGTGAGATTTTTGAACCTCCACTTAGGACCCTTAGTATTTGAATTGAATGCCTAATCTAGTAAAATGAATGTGAATTATTAGTTGTTTCCAAGTATTAACTAAAAAACGTGATTTATTATTCTTCATTTGACTTTAACATGTTGAAAATTTTTAGTTTTATAAAACATTTTGATACCAATAATTTCATTTTAAGATTTCTTCAAATTGTTTAAGATTTAACTTAACAGAAATTTTTATTTCAGCATTTTAAGAGTAATAATGAGGATGATTATAGTTTGGCCATACCCTACTATAAAATGGCAAGAATATTGTCTGTGGAAGTTTTGAAAAGAGTTAAGAAAATACAAGAACAATCGGGAAACAAGGTAAAAAACATTTTTTTTCATAATGCAGTACCAAGAAATATTTTTTTGCATTTTAGTCTACAAAAGGTTTAATGCATTACTTGAAGAAAGTTCTACTGGAGGTCAAATTGGGTTCTGATACTGATAAAATATTTGGTTCAAACCCAAAGGAAAATTTTTAATCAATTCTAGTCTACTTGAAAACCATTCCTTCCTACTACCAAATTTACTTAAAAGCAAAAATTAAAATATTAAAATAAATTTTTAATTTTAAAAAATCTCAGAGTGAGTATGTAAAGATTAAATGAAAATCTTTTTACATCGATTTTTTGTAGGAATCCATCAAACTTACCTGAAAAATATCTAGCTATAACAATTTTATATATCCAAAAATGCAATTTGAATAAGGCACAGGAATATTTGGAGAAAATATCTCAAGAAAGTATCTGCCAACTCATTGTGGAAAACCATGATTTACTCTTTGAAACCACTTATTCTTTACAAAATAGGAATAAGGGTGTGACTACCTTTTCTGAATTGACAGTGTTGTTGATAAGTGTCTACCCAGAGTTGCTATCATCTATTTTTGTGTCCCTGATGACAGACAGGAAAGTTATTAATTTAAATAGGATTATAAAGGTGAGTAGAGTTATGAAGTGAAATATGCTTATTTTTTATAGAATAGTATTTTTTGGCAAATATGTAATGAGTACTTTGAGAAATTGTATGTAAATAATATTGATATTATATGACGAGTAATATGCGAGATCACTAATTTCTGGGAAAAACACCACAATGTCTAGAACGACAAGAAAAGTGGTTAGATTTAAAAAAAAATATTTTTTTTGATAGTTTTCCAAAAAAAATTCCCCAAAGAAATGTTCCTGTTTGAACACTGCAGAAACCGCGCCAGGATGTAACGTAACAAGTTCAGATCTATGGCCGATCGCCAAGAGGGTAAGATAATTACAGAGTTGCCAAGCGTTATGCATAATATTTTTTACAATAATAGCAGGCTGAAAAAATAATGACATAGCACTCGGTATACATACATATTATTCTAGAATAATTAAATTAAGAACAGCTATCAAATACGAAGTCTTCATTTCAATATAACACATGCTGACACAAGTTCTCTTTTATTCATAGGATGAGACAGAATAACATTTTCTCAGAAGTTCCGCAAAATAGTGACACTGGCAACTCGGTAAAATGCCAAATCAATGGACTTCAAAAGAAGCGGCAATAACACTGTGTTTGAATGTCTCACTGAATTTGAGGGTTTTAGAGCAGCGTTTATTCGAATATTACACAATATCTCCTAGGACAAACTATGCATACATAATATTTTATCACTATATTTCAACTTCAAGCATATATGAAGCAAATTTGTGAGTTTGTGATTTCGCCTATTGACCGTTTTCCCTTGATATCATTGTGTTGATTCTTTCAATCGAAAGTAGCTAATATAGGCTACTCCACATCTTCAAAAATGTGTTAATTAGAGTTAAAGCGAATTAAAATATGTGCGGTAGCTCATTTGATTCAAAATGACTTATAGAAAAATGTGCGAAAGTTTCATATTTGCACATAAACATTTATTTTCTCTTCCTCGGATGCTGGTCCTGTCGCCAGCTACACAGCCTCTTGGTATTTTTGTGCCTCATTCCGTAACCCTAGTCCCCTCTACTAGTCTGTACAGGTAATTCACCAGTTGGCTGTTGTATTCTTCGGGTCCGAATATTGCAGCACATGTACGTACAATGGATGAACAATAGACGTTGAATATGGAAGTTCAAGACATCCACTGGATGTCCAGAATTAGTCCAATGTACATTCAATGGACGGCCAGGACACCACTTTGGACATACAATTAAAGCCCAGATAACGTCCAATGGATGTTTGTTTTCAATTCTAAATTTTTAATTTTTTAATTTCTTAATTTTTAATTTCTTAACTTTAATCTTGTTATCCCATAATTGGTATGTAATGTACACCCATGTAGGTATGTACATATCCCTTGTATGAAATTACTATAGAAGTTATTACTGTAGTCACTTATTATTATCACTTATTATTATAACTGATTCATATAACTTTGAAGATATTTATATTTAGGCATTTACTTTATTTTCTTTATTTTATTCTTTATTTTATTTTTAATATTTTTTATTTTGTTAGTCTTAAGCTTAAAGAAATAATTATTGTTATATATTAGGATGTATCCTACCAATAAATATTTCATTCATTCATACATTGTGCGTATTTTGGGCATCCATTGTATGTCCATATTTGGTAAAATGGATGTCCAGAACATATCCAAATAACAACCACTGTGGTCTTCCAATGTATATCCAAAATGAATCCAGAAGAGATTATACAAGGTGTCTTGTAAATAATGGTCAATACTTTGGAAACATATTGTAAAGGTAAAACTAACACAAGTTAAAATGTATAATAAAACAAAAGAATAACAACACTGGTCAAAAGTATAAATAAATAAAAATATTCTGAGAACGATTCATTTCCTTTCATTTGCACTCCTTAACCATTTCATATTTGCCTCCTCTATTTCTTTTTTGTTCGTTTTTTCATCTGCATGTTCTGCAGCACATGTATGTATATATTCAATAATAATCCACAATATTTATTTTGTTCCACCCACTGATCAGGAAGTCGGCCATTTTCAAATCCTTGAATGATTGTTTCATTTTCGACGTGGTAACTATATTGAGATGCGAGACCTTGGCTTATAAGTCGGGATGAACACCTTTTCATTAACTCATATGTGTTCCCTCCTCCTGTTTTTGACATATAATTTGACTGAAAAATTAATAATCAACATAAAGGAATAAAACTTTGCTTCAAAGAGTACGTACAGGAAAGATTTGCCAAGTTTGAGTTTGTTATATATGATCATTACTGAAGACTTCTTGGAAAATTATACACCTTCATTTATTTCACTATCGACAGGAGACACTTGAGAGGGATTCAATCCTGTATTTATTGTAGGCTTGAATGGAGGTAATTTGCCATTTGCTTCAGTATTAACAGGAGACACATGAGAGGGACTCTTATCTCACAAAAAAATAAATTATAGTTATGTATATTCTAGTGAAACAGTGATATTTATATTGTAATTGTTCACCTCTCATTTGTTTATTTAGTTATTTGTTTAGTGTTTTTATTTATATACTCTTGACAAAACCTTAGAATACTATTGTATTTCTTATGGTGAATAAAGGATATTCTATCCTTTTTTCATTGTAGGCTTAAATGGGGGAGGTAGAGGTAATTTTCATTTGCTTCATCGGCCTCACTTTCTTCTGAAGAAAATACACCCTTCTTCTTTCTATATTTTCTAGACTAAGGATCATTATCATTCAGATCACTGCTGTATTCAGCCACTTTTGTTTTATTTCTTGCTTCCAAGATATCTGTAAATAGGTTGCATTTCTGTTGAAACCTGCAGCACACTCATTTTCATCTGAATTAGATTCACCACCATGCATCAGTCGCACAATCTTATGATATTTATTCAAAATTTTTCTAGAACTTATATTAATCAGTAATGAAAAGTATACTTATTTATTACCATCGATGAACGAACGAAACGGAGTCATAAATGGAGAGCAAAGACGCGGAAGCATTAACCTCACATTTCTCAACAACACTAAAGGCACGATCCACTAAACGTTCGTGGCGCTCGCAACGACCCAAAAAATTGCCCGCGAATTGCAAAAATATTTCATAGGCGGCAAGAAAAAATAGCAACCGGAAAAATAACGTTTTTTGATCCCGAAAAGAATACAGTGGTTAAAGTATTGTTGAATTTAGAAGATGCGTGACGTACCCAAAATGATAAGCACTTAATACGTGACAATTTATTAAAGAAATTAATGATTGTATTTTGATGGGACGTATAATGGATGTTAATTGTTGAATGTACAATAAATATCCAGAAATGTACATAAACTGGCCCAATAAAATATTCCATCACGGTTGAAATTTTTGATTGAAGATACTTACGAATTTCAGTTTCATTTGAAATAAAAATAAGATTCTTAGGGATCATACTGAAATTCATATAAATATTTTTGGACATTGAATGTACAATGGACGAACGTTTTTAACATCCAATGGACGGCCATGTTCACACGTACAATGAACATCCATTCAATGTCCATGGTCGTTTGGACTTGAGATGGACCTAAAATGGAATGGATGTCATGTGTTCTATGGGTGCTTGTCTTTTAGGGTCTAGTACCTCCCATTCTAGTCTACTCGACAAGTTGAAAATGATCTAAAATAGAGATACTGCTCTTAAAATTATGTGTGATAGCTCATTGGATCCGGAATGATGCCTAGAAAAATGTGCCAAAAGCGTGTATTAGCACATAAAAAATTGCAAAAGTTATAAACAATTGAAGATGAACAAAAAATGGCATTTCGTTTTTTGCCAATATTTCATAAACTATTAATATTTAAGGAATTTCAAAAGAACTATTGAATGAATGTGGTTTTTTGTGGAGGAACAACGTTTCTTGACATGTTTTTTGGGTAACCTTCCACAGTCTGAAAATGAAAATATAATCAGGAAAATCTATACAAGTGTAGAAAGGGCAAACTGATTAGTTCACCCCGATAAGTTATTGCGTTCACCAAATTATATTTCCTATGGAAAAATGATTCAATTTGTCAATAACTTGCCGTTTTCTGGATTTGCCTATCAAAAAAATTTTAAAAAATTCAAAAGATACTTCTCTATAGAGTTTTTGCTTGACGTTTCGGGGACTATATCTGCTCCCGCTACTCAAAATCTTCTAAATCTCCTTTAATTGTCTTATAATTTGGATTTTTGATCGCAGAGTCTTTTTTGCTTTTTCAACTGACGGATGTCAATTGAGATCTGCCAAAAAAGTTTGAGATTGACGTATTGCTCATTTGATATATGGGGTGTTGTTCGGATCAGTTTATTAGCATTCTACCATATCTCACTTCCTCTCTGAGTAGAGGTAACCATGTATGATCCATTTCAACAGAATTTGTTGAAAAGCAGTTGTTATTGGAAAGAAGAATACAGGCCGTTTCTTTCAATTTTCTCCTCTCTTGATGTGGTTCTTTCATCAAGATTTTTGTCCTATTCCATTCAATCGTATGATCGCCAAAGTACAATAAAAAATTTTTTTTTTCTATACTTTGTTATATATGGTTGTTTTTGTAAATTTTAGGAGTTTCAGAAAAAAATCTAACAAAGTTAAAAAAAAAATTATAACAAATTGGTAAGTTAATAAACAATGGAATTGTTGATAAAACATTTTTTTTTGTTACTTCATAGAGGACTCAATTATGATTTTTAGAAAAAAAATAATTCCTTAACTAATTATTTAAACAATAGAAATATAAAAATATTAAAAATTTCAAAAATCATAATATAATGAAGTTGTGGAAAAAAATTTCAAAATTATTGAAATAATAATTTGTTTATAAAAAATTTATCAACAAATAACGGGAAATTTTTTTTGCAAATCAATTTATATCTTTATTATAAAAAAACGATAATATGATGATTAAGAAAAAAATATTTTTTTTAACAACATTACTTGGATTTTTTAGTTTTTGTTCAAGTACAAAAATTATTATAAACAAAGTATGAATTTTTTTAACTTTTATGGCGTGATCTTTTTGAGTATGTATATAAGAAAGGCTCTACGAAGCGAAACATTTTTACGACAATTATTTAAACATTTTTTTCATTTACAATTAAGAAAAGTTCGAGAACATTTTGTCAGTTAACAATCGTTTAACTTGTTGAAAAATTAACTTTAAGTAACATTTCCAACGGGAATAAATTATTTATAGTGTTCCGAATACACCATAATTTTTTCAAATAAAAAAAAATATATTTAATACCTTAAATAAATTAATTAATGTGTCGTACTCGCCTTTGACGCCGCGCGCCCAACATAAAAATGTCGCTCGGAGACCCATTTTCAGCGTTAAATAAAAATTATAAATAATGGAGATAGAGTTCCGGGAGTTTTTTATTGAAAAATTTCCTCCTCTTTCAGAATCTTTTTTTGAAATTTCTTAAATATCAATAGTTTATGAAATATTGGCAAAAAACGAAATGCCATTTTTTTTTCATCTTTAATTGATTATAACTTTTGCAATTTTTTATGTGCTAATACACGCACATTTTTCTAGGCGTTATTCCGGATCCAATGAGCTATCACACATAATTTTAAGAGCAGTATCTCTATTTTAGACCATTTTCAACTTGTCGAGTAGACTATTCTGACAATATATGTTTGGCCGTTTTCCACATTGTCTGCAGGTGTCCTCTCATTGGGCTGTGACCAGTGATTGTTCTAACTTGGTTCCTACTCATCTTGAGTTCTGCGCTTCAACGGTTCTTTAATAAATGTTTTCCCATGGTGCATGAAAGGGGCTTCTTTCCAGTGCGCCCTTGGTTTTCGTTTGACCCCTCAGCCTCGGACGGCCGATTTTGTGTCCCCGAGTGCGGGTTCTGAGCAAATATATGGAGTTGATGAGCCTTTCCTAGCATTTTTGTTGCCCTCTATGCCACAGTGTCCTGAAACCCACATCAAAGTTATTTTGTTGTGTTCTGCGAGGGCACTGAGCTTTTCTCGGCATTCCCATACCAGTCTTGACGTCACTTTTGGGTTTGTGAGAGCCTTTAGTGATGCCTGACTGTCTGTACATATTTTGATCCGTGCGTTGCGCTCTTCCCTCATGTTGTTTTCTCTGGCGCATTGAGAGATTGCGTACATTTCCGCTTGGAATACGGAAGTATTTATACCCAGTGAGGTGCTCAGTTGGGAGTTTCTCCTCTCACTGTATATTCCTTCTTTGGTCTTGGATCCGTCAGTGTACAATGTCCAATACACCATTTTGGGACTTGGCCCCCATGTTTTTTCGTGTGCTTGTCTGGCTACCATAAATGTCACCTCTGCTTTCTTCTTTACTTTTGTCAGTTGTTGGTTCCAGGTAAGTTTCGAGTCAAGGATTACCCCAAGTTATTTACCTTCCTCCAACCGCTGTATGTTGGTCCCTTGGAGGGTCTTTATTTCCTTGAAAGTAGCTTTCAGTTCATAGATATTAGTTGGTACCAAGAAAAAGTTTTACAGATTTGATTTTGGAGGTACTCCAAGAGATCAATTTGACTCTCTAAGTGTGATGTAATTTTTTCCGCAATTGAACAATAAATAAAACTGGTTGAGTGTATCTGGGTCAATATCGAAATCAGATCATGCCGTATTATTTTTTCTCTTAAATCATTAATTACTTGCCAATGCTCCCTTGTTGAATTTTGGGCTTTTTCAAATCTAGCTTAGTACACAGAAAAAAATTTGTTGAATCAAATAAAATTTATTTGAATCAAACAAATAACAGTGTCGTTTATGCACGACAAAATATAATCTCAAAATGAGTAAAATTATTTCTTGGTGTTGGATCAAATTTAAAGTTTCATAATTTGCATGAACCAAATATCTTATTTGACCAACTCTATTCATAACTAGTTTTGGCAGAAATGTTGTTTCAACCATGTAACTATTTTTAACCGACGAAACCAAAAAGGAGGAGATTCTCTATTCGACGCGTATATTTTTTATTTTTTTTTATGTATGATCACGCACAACTTTTCACAGAGCGGTTCGATTCCGATGATTCTTTTTTCATTGGATAGGGTGTACTTCGAAGTTGGTCCCATTTCAATTTGAACAACAAAATTCATCCCTAAGGGTAGCAAAATGAAGGATATTGATCGTTCACACTCTGAATTTTGGTCCGTTAACCGATTCTATCAGGCATAACTTTGTAGTGGGTTTTCCGATTTGGATTATTCTTTTTTTTTAGAAAGGGTATACCTCATAGTTGATCATATTTCAATTTGGAATGAAATGATCCACCCCTATGGTAGAAAAATAGGGGATGATTGATTTTTCACTTGTGAACTTTGGCACACATATGTAGTTGACATTGACAGACCCTCCTAATCCGTCAAAATGATTACATTTTATTAAGATGTATAAAAACCCTGGTGCTTGCACTTATACCTGTAGAAGTTTGGGATCGACTTGGCGACACTTGGCCTACTTGATAATAGAGATTACTAGCGTGTCAGATGGCGCCAATTTCGATTTAGTTTCAATTCAGTAACAGGGTATATTTATTTCCTCAGATTTCTTTTTGAGGCGAACTGTGCGCGGGTTTCAATTCTAGTTTTGCTATTGGTTGAAAATAGACATCTGTCAACCTTCACCAATAGCAAAGCTAGAATTCGAAGCCCCCGAACATTGTACAAAGAAAGCACTGTCGTGTTGTTTTTCGTATTTTGTACGATTCAAATTTGAGGTTAACTTCATTTTGACAGACGGAGAATTGGAAATTAAATTGTCATTAAATTGCAGAAAATAAAAAATTCAATGAATACAATATAATGAACTATGGAAATATCATTATTAGTCAATTCGTCAAGATTTGTACTTGCTTTTGGTATTGAATACAGGCGAAAATTCGCGAAAAATCTGCGGCTTTATACTATCCACATAAAATACAAATGTGGCCCATTCTACAAAAAGTATCCTTACACACTACACAGTAATATAAACAATTCCTCACGCACTAATGAACTGATGAACGAGTGATTGTTTGAAGATCAAACTCAGGAATAAGCTGAACAAGATTTAATATCAAAGAGATGGAAAACGCATAGATACCGACAAAACACTGAAAATAATTTCATATAAGTTGCTGCAGATGTCAGAAATTAAGTTCTGACATTAAGCGAGAATATAGACAAACATTTTTGGACGGCGCCATCTACCACAGAGAGAGAAGCTCTGTTGAAGTAACAGGTGGTGTCCCCTCAAAAATCTAAACAATATCGAATCAGTTCATTCACCAGGGTTTTTAGACATCTTACATTTTATGAAAGGATGGAATTATATACAAAGTGATGAAATCAACTAACCAGAACTTTCAAAATTAATTTATATTATATAACAATAAATAGTTAAAATAGAAAATCATATTATTTAATAGTTAATAGTTGAAGTAAGCTAGGTAAGTAAGTATTTTGGAAGTAATCAAAAATTAAGTAGGTAGTAATTAGTAGATTTTAGCAACAAAAAATTTAAAAATAAAAACTTTTTAACAAAAAATCAAACCGACCAAAAAATCAACTGAAAAGTAAAAAATAAAATAAACCTTCTTAGTCTAAATGATAATTGAGCTCCTAAACTAATGTGAGTAACTGATTTTGAGTCGGCGTCAAACAAACTAGCAATTGAATTAGGTAAAGCGTAAAATGATGGCAACGAGATGCACGTCTGCGTTTTGATTACTTCTTTCAAAGTAATATAATGATCTTTGATAATTGTTTGTTTGGCGCCGACTCAAAATCAGTTACTCACATTAGTTTAGGAGCTCAATTATCATTTAGACTAAGAAGGTTTATTTTATTTTTTGCTTTTCAGTTGATTTTTTCGTCGTTTTAATTTTTTGTTAGAAAGTTTTTTGTTGAATCGAATAATTAGATCTACAAAATTTGCGGCTCTTGTTTAACAATTATACGACTTGGAATGTAAACAAAATCCGAAAAAATTACTTGATTTATAATATGTATGGCATTACTTCGACACTTGAAGAAAAACAGTTCTGCAGAGTTCCAGGACTTTTTTTATTGAAAATTTCTTTAAGAACCTTGTTTTTAATTTTTCCTAGCTCTTTAGTTTTTGAGCTATTAGCAAAAACTAGACCCCTCTTTTTTCCAATTTTTATTTGTTTATAACTTTTGTAATTGGTTATGTGCGAATATGAAACTTTCGCACATTTTCCTAGTCCTCATTCCAAATCGCATGAGTCATCGCACATATTCTAATTCGCTTCAACTCTAATTTACACGTTTTTGGAAATGTGAACTAGCCTATTAGACAGTTATATTTTAGCTGTTAATTATGACACGTCTGTTACTTCCTGAATGTAAAATATTTTAGGTATTTCTGGAATACCTACCTTCTAGCATTGGAAAAGATAGCAATTCGGCAAGTATGGTACTTCAGAAAACACTTGAAATATATTTTGAACAATATTTTTCAAAACCTGAAAATATTGATTTGAGTAAAATTATTTATGAGAGAGGCGCTTGTGAAGCTATGAAGCTTTTGGTGAGGTCATATTTATCTCAACTACAAATCCTTCAATTACGAGGAATGGACAGTAAAGAAGATGAAACGATTTCTAGGTAAGATGATTTTGTGATTTCCTTCATAAAATGTTATTTCCTAAATTCATAATATCTGAAAGAAGGATCAACCCTTGAATATCTACGAAAAAAGGAACCAGTTCTACAAATAAATTTTAAAGATTAAAATTGTTTATATCAGTTGTTTTAATTCAATCATTATTTAAATCGTTTTTTGAATATGGATTTTCTTTCGATGGTGAGCTGAAAACCATTAAATTTGGAAGAAGAATTAATTTTAACAACACCATCCGAAAGAGGGCAATCTGTGAAATTGCGGATAGCCAAAACTGTCAGGATACCTGGTTCATCTGAGACGATCGCTGAGGCTCGACTAGAAGAAGACCCTGGGTGCTGCGTTGGAATAATACTGCCATGTGTAGAATCTCCTAGCAAATTATTTTTTGCAGGAGCTCTAATTAGGACAAAAAAAAAGTTGAGAGGTGTCAAGGGACACCCGGATGGAACGAAGTTCCTTTCGATTAATTAGTGAAGGAATTGTAATAAAATTTTATTTTTTTTAAGTTATAATAATAATTTTTTTATTATTAACAAATATAATGTAATATAAACTTAATCAGTAGGTTCAATTTTAGTACATACGCATTGATATTGTAATATTAAAATATAATTTGCTTTTAAATTTATTAAAGTTATGACGCGTACACTTGCCAAACACACAATAATGGAGAGATATAACGCGTATGACTTGGTTAGCACAATAGTAAAGAGAGGTTATAATGCGTACTTGCTAAAAATACATAAGCATTTATTATTGTCTGTATAAAATCTCTACTTACCTAACTCCATCAGCAATATTCGGAACTTGTGCAGAAACACTGTCAGGATTCATTATTGTTATTATTTTTTATTATTTATTATGTACAAAAAACCTGTATACACTCAACAAAAATAATCGTCGCGACACCACACTGTTCAATGCGAAATAGAAAGACGAAACGAAAATAACTGGCTTGCTTTCTATGAGAGAGAGAGAGAGAGAGAGAGAGAGAACAGACAGAGAAACACGCGCACGCCGCACGGCTTACAACTACAGCAAAAAGTGTCGTTACAACTTTTGGTCTTAATTTATTCCGTCTAGCCCCCTTTCGCAACGCGCGATAAGGAACTTCGTTCGAACAGGACATCACTGACATAATTGCTAATGTATTTCCTGATGGAATAAAAAATTCGGAAAGGAGACATCATAGGAGTATGTAATGTCTTGGCGACCTTCGAGATATTGATTGAGCTGATATTGCGTAAACGTGTCTGGTGAATCTGGATAAGGTCATGGTTATATGAAGAAATTTCAATTAACATCTGGCCAACCTGTGTGAATTTTTCGGACATTTGAGGAATGCCAACCTCAGACTAAATCTTCAGAAATGCTCCCTATTTTAGAAACAAGTAGATTTCTTGGACTACTCAGCCTCGGCAGAAGGAATTCAAACAAACAAATCTATGAAATTTTTTTTGAATTTTTATCCATATCAATTAAGTATGTTAGTAACAATATATTCATTGGTATTTTTATGTATCTCGTGGTTTATATTGGTTCATAATTATGTTAATGGATTGTAGAAAAAAATAGAGCCTTAAAATTATCATTTAAAGGTTGCTCGAAAACGTCTAATCTATAGTACTCCCCAAGATTCAAAATTCTTGAGCGACCTATAAAAATATATATATTCAGCAAAAATTTTCAGGATGTAATTGTTTTTATATGTACAAACAATTGCCGCCATGAGAAAGAAAAATAAAAAATAAAAAATCGAATTTTGACCATTTTTGAAATTTTGAAAATTCTTGAGCCATCTAAAATTTCAAGAGGCCTCTTAAATTACAAAAAAAACATTTCCATGCAAGACTTGGAAAAAAACATTTGTCGGTCAAAATGGGTCACCCTAATATATATATATATATATATATATATATATATATATATATATATATATATATATATATATGATGGCCACTTTTTTAATGGGATTGTATTGGTAACTTTTAAACCATAAGAGTTAGAAGGTCGGTCAAATGGAGAAAAAGTTGCATTCATAGAAGCATTGTCAAGCGGTTCGAACAAATCGAGATTATCAGGGCCGGTTATTGAGATATCATAAGAAAAGTAAATTCTGTCATTTTGATTTTTCTTTTTTTCCCACTTTATTTCGAATATTATCAAAAAATGACACGGGAGTTTTTTATTCGACAGTGAATTATCCTCATTTTGACATAATCAGATTTTGTATCCAACGTTTCGTACGCTCTGGGCCACCCTCAACCTCATTTTTTTCAATACGAACCTGCATATTTTATGACACTTTTCGAAATAACTTTCAACGCTAAATTCAACGATATATCATACAATGTCATTCAAAGTTGATTTTCAGGTGATTTTGACCCTTATTCAAATTTCTTTGGGTCGGATCTGTATTACATTTAGGTACCTTTAGTTTAATTAACAACATGCAATACATTTCGATAAGAAAATCAACTTACTCATCTTCAACTGAATGGAACGTAACAGA
Source organism: Gonioctena quinquepunctata (assembly GCA_018342105.1). NCBI lineage: Eukaryota > Metazoa > Arthropoda > Insecta > Coleoptera > Chrysomelidae > Gonioctena > Gonioctena quinquepunctata. The sequence continues at coordinate 361,276 of JAFIRS010000478.1, forward strand.
ATCAAAGCAAGAAACAAGTAATAATTATTTACAAATTTCAAGAGGTGAAAAACCTAATTCATGATAATTAAACGAAACTATCATTTAATGAAAGAAAAATCAAATGATTATTCGAAAGTAAATGATGAACATTAATGAAGTAAGTGTTAGAAATGTCCACCATTTTGTAAAATGCACTTTGCGGTTCTGGAACCCATACTTCTTATACATTTGCTTATTTCGTCTCCATGAATACCTTCCAATACATTCTCAATCTTCTCGCGAGGAATCATTATTGTTGGATTTGTCATTTGTTCCGTTGAAACAAATTACAGAATCGAACTTCATTTTGAGATCATTACGATATAATTTTTGCAAGGCTTGGTATTCAAATTTAAAATCATTGTATTCGCGTCTCTCGACTATTTTATTAACAGCAGTTTTTGATAAATTGCATTCACTGGCCACAGTTCTCGATTTTTTTTCTGGGTTCAATTGAATTTGGGTCAGAACATTGATATCGTTGACAGACTTGTTTTTTCTTACATACACACAACTCTAGGTTTATTGAATGTATTATTTTCAAGTAGTAGGCCGTGGATAAAAAATAACATAACAAGAAATGTCATATTATTTGTCACTTCGTTTATTATTGTGTCACAAGAACTTGTCATTGAATACTTTTCTGAGTAATTCCAATTCAACTTATTCGATATGGTGAGATACACAAATGAAGAGAAGAGAGATATGTACGAAGTGTACATAAAACTAGATAGAAATTCGTTCAAAGCACAACAAAGGTATGGTGAATTATATCCTGAAAGAACAACACCAAATATTAAAATGTTTCGACGTTTATCTACAACGTTACTTGCACATAATTCATTCATCAAACCTAGAGGTCCATATGTACGACGAAACGAGCCTATCAATGACATCAGTGTTCTGGCCCAAATTCGAATGAATCCAGGAATAGGATCGAGAACTATGGCCAGTGAATGCAATTTATCAAAAAGTGCTGTTAATAAAATAGTCAAGAGACACGGATACCATGACTATAAATACCAAGCCGTGCAAAAACTATATCGCAATGATCCTGAGAGAAGGTTGCAATTCTGTAATTGGTTTCAACGGAAGGTGCGGAATAACAATAATTTTGCGCACAATATCAATTGGGGAGACGAAACGACATTCACAAATTCTGGCATGTTCAATCGAAGGAACAAACATTTCTATGCCACAGAAAATCCTCACTCAATTCATGAAGTTAGACATCAATATCGTTTTTCTTCGAACATATGGTGCGGTTTGTTGAATTATAAATTACTGGGACCCTATTTTATTGATGGCAAAATATGTAGAAATTATAGAAAAAATGTTGGATGATCTTCCTATACGGTATCGGCGTAATAGTCCATGATTCCAACAAGACGGATGTGGTCCACACAACTCAAGAATAGTCACAGACTATCTAAATCGAACTTTTCCCGATTCATGGATTGGAACAAGAGGTCCAGTAGCATGGCCTGCCAGATCTTCGGATTTGAATCCGCTGGATTTTTATTTGTGGGGATATCTCAAAAATAAAATTTATGATACTACGAACCCGACAATAGAGATTCTTCGCGAGAAGATTGAGAATGTATTGGAAGGTATTCAAGGAGACGAAATGAGCAAATGTATAAGAAGTATGGGTTCCAGAACCGCAAAGTGCATTTTACAAAATGGTGGACATTTCGAACACTTACTTCATTAATGTTTATCATTTACTTTCGAATAATCATTTGATTTTTCTTTCATTAAATGATAGTTTCGTTTAATTATTATGAATTAGGTTTTTCACCTCTTGAAATTTGTAAATAATTATTACTTGTTTCTTGCTTTGATTCTGTTACGTTCCATTCAGTTGAAGATGAGTAAGTTGATTTGCATGTTGTTAATTAAACTAAAGGTACCTAAATGTAATACAGATCCGACCCAAAGAAATTTGGATAAGGGTCAAAATCACCTGAAAATCAAATTTGAATGACATTGTATGATATATCGTTGAATTCAGCGTTAAAGTTATTTCGAAAAGTGTCATAAAATATGCAGGTCCGTATTGAAAAAAATGAGGTTGAGGGTGGCCCAGAGCGTACGAAACGTTGGATACGAAATCTGATTATGTCAAGTTGAGGATAATTCACTGTCGAATGAAAAACTCCTGTGACATTTTTTGATAATATTCGAAATAAAGTTGGAAAAAAAGAAAAATCAAAATGACAGAATTTACTCTTCTTATGATATCTCAATAACCGGCCCTGATAATCTCGATTTGTTTGAACTGCTTGACAATGCTTCTATGAATGCAACTTTTTCTCCATTTGACCGACCTTCTAACTCTTATGGTTTAAAAGTTACCAATACAATCCCATTAAAAAAGTGGCCACTCTGTATATATATATATATATATATATATTTATATATATATCTTCGACGATATTCATTTCACTTTTGTTTGGTTGAAATGGCCCCAAAAAGGGATAATCTTTTCCGAAGTATATTTTGTTTAAATTCATTCTTTCGTAGAAATTGGGTTCAGTTATAAGGACGGAAATGGTTTTTGCACAACAGGGGGCCGGTGAGTACGGTAAAATTATGCTAGTCATGAAATGCCATTTAATATGCGCAAATAATGGGTTATGAGAGATTTACTTGAGAGTATAGTTATAGAAAAAAAATTATTGTTATGAATAAGATAAGATGAACGAGAGTAAATTTTTTCCCACTGGGTCATTTTTGAACTCTACCGCCAGTAAGTAATGAAATATTGTATTTTTCGATAAATGAATTTAATCCGTGGGTTAGGGAAATCATTGTCAAATATTTTATCTTATATAGGAAATACTTAAAATAACTGGTCTATCACTCGTGGAGGTCTTCAGCTTGTTTTGGGAATTTTTATGAGAGGGCTTAGGTAAAGCGAGAAATTTTGTCACAAATGGATATACCAAAAAAGGACCTGACCAGTTTGCATACAGAAAACTCGGAATGGCCGACATCTGTTGTAGCTGTGTTTCAAGTTGATAGAAAGGACAGATAACAATAGAGTTGGAGAGGGCAGTCGTGGAAGAACTCTCTTGACAGTGAGATCTCTCTCTCTCTCTCTCTCTCTCAAGGCATAATATTCTAATTTTTCAGTTCTGATTCAAAATATATTCAATTTCAATTAATTTCATTGCAATTCAAATATCAAAGTTAACTTTCCAAAACGATGTGAAAGATGGTGCAATAGTACTAGGTCTTAAAAACAACTATCCAATTAATCATTTAGAAGTCTTGCAAAAAAACTTCTAAAAAATCAGTAAAAAGTTTAGGCAGTGAATTTAATAGGTGCAAGTGCAAACACGTAATTTCGTTCCAATTCAAGAAATAACGAACATACCGAGGCAACAACAAGTACGGAAATCTCTAGCACCAACGGTCAAAAATCGGAGTCATATCATTTATCTGATATGTCTTTTATTTCCTTCAAAGGCGAAACCTTTCATTCATTATGTTTGTACCAAATGTAATAGTGTATACCATCGAAGTTGCCTCCATAAAAGTGTTAAGTCTAAGGTAAAATTTTTGCAAGACAATATAATAATATGCTGTGAGGGTCAGACTGATTCTATTATGCCAGATGAACTGAGTTTACTGGAACAAACCATCAGTGACTTATCAACAGATAATAAGATGAAAGATAAACATATGGAGAGACTGAATAATGAAAAAAAAACATGTTGGATCAGGCCTTACAGTTAGAAATGGAATTCAATGATATTGATCCAACATGATAAGACCAGAGCTCTGAGATGCAAAAGCTTATTGACGAGCTACAAGAAAAAGTAGCAAATAATATAAAGAATACGGAGTGCTCTGGCACCCAAACAGACACAAGGGAACAACATGCAAAAGGAACTTTAACAGAGAAACATTTTACTTTACACAAGAGTACGGAATGCGCTGGCACCCAAATGGACAACAGGGAGTATAATAGAATAGGAACTTCTACGGAGGAACAGTGCCAAAGCAGAAGGAAGGGATAATAAAAATGGAAAATTTCAAACAAGAAAGGGAAGTCAAATTCAATTGGAGCAGAAGATTCTTCACCTGATGCATTCAACAGAAAAATAAAAGTGAGGTTGGTCTTCAAGGGGCATGTCTACAGTTAGAACAAACGAAAACAACAAACTGCAATCTGCTATGATCAAGATGAAGGAAAATTGCTGTAAAATTATGTGTATCTCTCAAGAAAGAAAAAACATATATATTTGATATCACTATGTGAGAAACTAGTGAAAAATGCCTATGAAGAGTTTCGTGATTTTGATGTGATGTTTGATAACACAAAAGTATATTGGGAACTTTCGTTGAGTCTGTAAGACTTCTATATATTAATATAATGCACAAATCAGTATTTTTAATTAAATTAATTGATTCCTGATGATTAATTACTTTATCACTTCGGAAAAAACAAGATAAAATATTCACAAAAGTAATTATATGGGGAGTTCACTAGCTTCAATAATTGTACTTAAACATGACAATGCTTCTCATAATTATTACTTTAAAAAAATTCGTTATAACTTATTTGACCAATAGTTCTTTTTTAGTTATAATGAAAAAGTGGAGAAAGATATATATGAGAATGAAAATGATAATACTGAAAAAGATGGCCATCAAGAAAAGCTGGGATACAATAAGTTAAACCAAACTTACTTTGAGGAACAAACTAAAAAACCTCAAGGTTCTTATTTATTCTCAAGTCTTCGTTATGAATATCTAGATAAAATGTGGCCATTCCAAATAGAAATAACTTCCAAATTATATGAAACTTGCTTAGAAAACAATCCTGTGACGACGGCACAGTGTTTACGAAATGAAGAGGCTGATCTTATTTTGAAGAAATTACAGGCTTTATTATGTAGCCAAGTTGTCCCCAAACAAGTTGTAACGGAGGTAATAATTTTTATTATATGATTTTTTGTTTTCTACATAGCATAGAGTTTGTGATAAAACATATCTGCTACTTTGATGAAGATAAAATTGTCAATAATTTTTTAGGTAAATGGTTATCTTTCTGTCAATGAGACTTTGAGAGGCAATGAGAGTTTACAATCAATTATTATGGGTACTAAGGATGCTGTTTTATTGCTGATTGATACTTGTCCACAGTGCTTGCTACAATTCGGGAAAGTAAGTATTTCATATTATGAACCAGTATGGAAAATGAAATAGTGATTACACATTGTAAGGGTCTTTTCCGCCTTCGACCTGATCTTGGCGCGTTTCTATCAAATTCGGAATTGCCTCGGGCGCCACCTTCTGCTCCGGTCAGTCTCAGTAAAGAAATGAAACACTCCAGAAAGAATTAAACAGCTTAGTGTGGAGAGATATGCGAGATACTGCATTTATCCGTATTGTTTACCTTATATAATGGTTCGAACAGTCAGTACGATGCGATTTAGAAGTATGAGGTATAAACCTCTCAAGTGAAAGCAATTCATACAAGGAGGTTGAGTTCCGTGCTAAAAAAGGAGCACGAATCTCAGTGAACCTTTGTGACCTCTCGTGGAAAAACAAATAGCAGAATTGAAATATATAACTATAGTATTGACATAACACAACGGGGCCAGAAGGGCAGGCTTTAATTGCCCTTGACTGGGTTTCGAATCTGGGTGCTGACTGCACAATAATTTGTTCTACTCAAAGCTCTAACTCAAGTAAATAAAAGAGACACTTCTAGATCATTTATTTTATGCTCTAAATTGTAACTATATAGGGTACGGATGACGCAGCCTCAAAACTACATAAGCAGGACAAACATACTTTAGAAGTGGAAAGGGGTGTTAAGCTTTATATTGCAGAGGGTATCAACTTAATCAAAAGCTCATGCTGTGAGCAGATTAAGCAGTAATACAAAAGCTCAAAAAGGACGAGATTAGCCATATTAACAAGCAAAGCGGGTTTCAAAGCGAGCGAGCGAGCGACTTCAACTTTTCTCAATACCTTCCAACGTATATTTAACAAACTCCCTTCGTGTATCTTCGGCGTCCTGTGGGTAGTTGTGGCTCAGACTGTCACTCTGCTCAGTACCAACTCTCTTCGTGTATCCTCGGCGTCTCTCGGGAGTCGTGTCTCGGGCTGCTACTCTGCGTGGTAGGCTACTTCGCTGCTCAGGTACAACTGACTTCTCTCTATCGTCTTCTATAGAATATTTACCAAACTCCCCTCGTGTATCCTCGGCGCCTCTCGGGTTGTCCTGGATCGGGCTGCTATTCTCTGTGTGGTGCGCTCGATGCTGGTGGCCGGACGACTGCCCTCCTAGCGATGATTTTACATTTTCGCCGTTTCAAGTTCGATCCGACCGAGGTTTCGCGCGTGGGGCGAGCGTCGTACTTATTTATGCTTTCAAAAATGTTATGCAACGGTTCGAATGAAGGAATTATTTCTCGCAGATTTGCATGCCATCAATTTTGATACCATTTATGAACCAGATAATATTGATGATAAAGTCGTTCTGTTCACTAATTTGGTTCTCAAACTTTTTGATGAACATTCGCCTATAAAAACCGTTAAAATTACCAAGAAAAAAGCACCATGGATAACGGATAATTTGAAGCTCATGTTCAAACTTAGAGACAAAGCTCTTACGAGATTTAAAAGAACAAAGGCTCCACATCATTGGAATTATTATAAAGAAATAAGAAATCTTACAAACCGAACCGTAAATCTTGAAAAAAGGGCTTACCTAGATTATCGTTTGAAAAGAAGCAGGCAATTATGGAAAGAACTGGCTGATATGAACGTTCACAACAAAAAATCACGAAATTCTATCCCAGAGCACCTGATGAATGCTGAGGAAATCAACAATTTCTTCGGAAGTGTATCAAATAATGACTCTGTACCTGATGATGAAACGATCCGTTTCTTTTCTGGTAATACAGTAAATAATCATAATAATTTCTCTTTTCACGAAACTAATGATCATGAAGTATATAAGACTATACTAAGTATAAAATCAAAAGCTGTTGGACATGACAAGGTAAGTATTTAAATGTTACTACACTGCTGTCCCCTGATATTGCCACATATATCCCATCTATTTCATTTCTGCATACAGAAAAATGTTTATCCAGCAAGTTGGAAACGTTCCCATATTCTTCCATTAGCGAAAGTTACTAATGCAGAAAATATGAGTGACCTTCGCCCAATAAGCATTTTGTGTGCAATCTCGAAAGCTTTCGAAAATATATTGAATGCTCAGATGCGTATATACTTGAATGAATTCGACATATTACCATCCTGCCAATCAGGCTTTAGATCTGACCATAGTTTTGTGCCCTCTTCTTTTTGTTCTCTACACTTCACAATTCTCAAAGTCCTTACGTTATGCTTCAATGCACTGTTATGCTGATGACACGCAGATGTATTTAAATTTCGAAGAAAACTCCTACAACTTGGCACTTGACCAAAGGAATCATGATTTGAATACTCTCATAACCGTATGAAATAAATACTGCCTTACTGTGAATAAATCTAAATCATACGTTATGCTATTCGGGAGGACAGCAGCAAGAAATCGTGTAAGAATTTATTGAATATACGTGTTGACGGAGTCCCCCTACCCACCGCAGATACAACAAAAAATTTGGGATTGTACCTTGATAATGCATTACGCTTCACTACACATGTATCTCATATTTTAAAACAGGGTTATATGAATCTGAGAACGATCTATTCAAACAGAAATATTTTGAACAAAAAAAGTAAAATGATACTATTTGATGCATTAGTGTTGTCACATGCAAACTATGCAGACATGGTTTATGGACCAGGGCTGATGAAATCTGACAAAATGAGACTTCAAAAATTGCAGAATTCATGTGTGAGACTTATTACAGGCACAAGAAAGCGGGAACATGTTACGCAACATTTAAGGAATCTTGGTTGGCTGAACATGGAGGCTAGGCGTACACTATACTCCAGTACGATTTTTCATAAAATAATAACAACTGGGAAACCTCCTTATCTATTCAAGAAACTGACTTTCAGAACTGACATTCATAATCTCAACTTGAGATTTCGAAATAATTTGTCTGCGCCTAAACACAAAACCTCCTCTTTTCGTGGCCCATTCTCATTTCAGATCGCTCGCCTTTACAACCGGCTACCCAGTGATTTCAAATTATTACAAATAAAAAATAAAATAAAATATGAAGCAATATTTATTTGATAACAATTTTCCAAATTTCTTAGTATAATATAATAATTATAATGGCAAACTTGAATCGGCACATCACTTTTTCTCCGCTTATATGTACTGATCACTGTATTTTGATATTTTTTTTTTTAGGAATAGTATTTTCTTTTGTTATATTCTTATGGTTAGACTTTAATTTTTCTCGGAGCAGTTTGAATAGTCTACCATATTCTATTGTATATACTTTATAATATTATTGATTATGAATTTATTATGATAAGTTACTCCACTGGTTGGATGGAAGAGCAATTCCTGCCATGAGCAATCATGTGCAGGCATTGAATCCTGCCTTTGTTAGGATATAAGCTAACTGCTGTACCTGCAATAAAAGCATTTATTATTATTATTATTATTATTAAATACCCACTCTGACTGGCGGATTTATTTCGTACATGAACGGTATTTTTATGACTATTATTAACGGATATAGGACTTTTATTTATTTTAATTCAACATGGAGCTTGTTGAATTGTTTTAAACAAATGAGAAACTAGTAACTTCGTTACAACATGCACATCAATAATTGGTCTTCTTGTTATGTTTTCCACACATTCTCACTCTTCCATTATTGTCTGTTTAGTCTACGTAAATTTAAAATGATAAGGTACATGGGAAATTTTCACATAGAAACCTTCCTTACCTTCTGACAAGTGTGTAGCTCTGCAGAATGAAGTTGTCCTGGGCTTCCAGATTCCAGATTCTTTCAGAGCGCCGCCCGACGCTCAGATAACTCCAAACACTTTTCAATTCAACAAGGCCTCGTAGCCCATTTGAATGAACGCTCGCTTTCAAAGTGCAAGGACCAGGGTTCGATTCCGAGCTATTTCTATTACACTCAAATCAACCACAAAACTTCTACAAGTCACCAAAATATATTACCTGAGAACATACTTTACCTCATACTTATCCACCGTTTTGTCAACTCGTAATTAATTCATAATTCATTGAAAATTTTAATTATACAAAAAAAATTGGCAACACTGCATCAAAAAAAGTTTTACCGCTTCAGCGATATTATCATTTTGTATATCATTTTGCCCTCTAGCAAATTATGTACAGCTTTATTAAGCCGTAAATAATATAAAAACGAAATCGCCAGAACTGCACATTGTCATTAAAATTTGAACAATGTTCTTACAACTTTACCGACTTCTGGCAACGTTTAACCCTTTGCGGTCCTTCGTTGGGGCAGCCCCGACAGTAAAATTATAACGTTCGGATCCGATGCCCCGACGGTAAAATTTTCACGTTTCGGTCCGATGTCGGGTAAGCCCCGACACTGGATTTGGTCGAAGTCGTTGAGTTTTTGTTTTAGGTTAGGCCGTGTTTTGTTCTCTGCGCATGTCGAATAGGCTGTTGTTCATTTCCTTGGCGGCACATACAAAAAGAGGTTGAATACCCGTAGAAGAAGTGAGAGATAATGACTATGATTCGGAAGAGAATGCAACTGAACCGAGTGATTAAGAAGAACATCGTGATACTGAAGATCAAGATACCGAGAAAGCGAGATGTGAGAAGATTGCCTTTCACAGCCAATAGTGGATATAAACCCCCCAGTCAACAGACCAGAAACAGAATTAGAATTTTCTCAGTTGTTTTTTACTGATAACCTGCTACAAGAAACCATTACAGAGATCAATAGATTTAGTGCTGAAAAAATACAAAAAGCGACACCATTACAAAAATACTGAATATGGCATATGTGGGGAAATGTGACTCACAGAAATGCAATTTTGGGTGTAATTATGAATTAGATGACTAATCATCTGTGAAAGAATACTTTAGTGAAGAGTGGAGTCACAAGCAAACTTTTTTCAAAAACGTTTTTAGTAGTTGTCGTTTTCTCCAAATATACTGGGCTTTTCATTTGAATCCTTTTCCAGCCAATCCTTTACCAAATACATTACGTAGTATGAAAATATAATTGGACGGCAAAGGGTTAATACCTGACCTAGACTTCTGGCAATAATTTCACGCAATTAAGGATAAAATGGGGAAATGCCCATGTGAAGAGGCAGTTGGAGGTCACCTCGCGATGTTTTGTGATACCCTATGTAAAAATAAATTATTTCAAGTCAAATAAAGCTTCATATCCCTTCCTGCTAGTCGCTTATGAGAAAGATCTATAATTTGATCATGATAGAACAATTGAAATTTACGGATAATACTTTTGTTGAACAAATTAGAGCTATTTCCTGGAAAAAATACGCCGAAAAACCAGGTTCAGAGAAATTTTCTGCAGCCTTCGGCAGCTGCGGAGCAAGTCATGCTCTAGGAAAATGCTGTTTTGTGTCTTGAGGGGTGATGATGAATGTTCTGAGGTAATACAGGGTGTTAGTGAATAAGTGCGACAAACTTCAGGAGGTGATTCTGCATGAAAAAATAATGACAGTTTGCTATATAACTTTTGTCCGCAAATGCTTCATTTTTCGAGATATTTTATTTTCTTAAAAACTGACTATTTATTTATTACTCTGAAAACGGTCAAGATATGCAAATGAAATTTGGTGAGTTTTAAGAGGTGGTTATTGCGCAATTTTTGACATGCAATTAAGAATTTTATGTTCATCATTGGCGCGCATAAGAGTAATGATCTCAATTTTTTTAAAGAAAAAAATGGTACGCCACTGAGATAAATCATTTTTGAGTTCCTCGTTCAATTTGTGACAAAAAATCTCTCTTGCCTTTTTTTCGTATGGGGCGCAGTTTTTTTGCAAAAAAATAAAACATCTTAACGCGTATTTGCCATTACTTTAATACATTATCTAGTAGTGATGCTAGTAGGCTACTGTCAATATTCTGTTAAATACGAATATTTCAACGAAATGTCAAATTAGCGTTTCTTCATTTTTAAGCTTTTAGTTTGGTATAACATTAATGATAATGAGTAATTAATTTTTCTTTTATCGAAAAGAAATGAAAATTATACAAATGCGGAATTGTCAGACATGCATTTTGTCTATGGTCGAAGTAATTGAAATGGTCGGCAAGCTCGACGATTGTATGCTGAGTTGTATCCAGGACGTAGGGTACCCCATCACACAATATTTGCTCGTCTTCACCAATGTTTGCGCGAAAATGGAACATTTAAGGAACAAACGGCTGACTGCGGGCGCCCTCGAGAAGTACGAACTGTGCAACTAGAAGAAGCAGTTCTCGAGTTAATTGCGGAGTCACCTGAAACAAGTACTCGAAAAATTGCCAACATACTGAATGTAAGGAACTTCACTGTATTTAAAATTCTTAAAGAACAGCAATTGTATCCGTTTCATATTCAACGTATGCAAACTCTACTACCTAGAGACATTTTTCCGCGCCTAGTTTTTTGCCATTGGATTCTTCATCAAAACGCTCAAATTCCTGATTTTTTCAAATGGCGTTTTGTTTACTGATGAGGCTAATTTTGGACGACAGTGTATACGAAATTTCCATAACAATCAGCTCTGGGCTGAGGAAAACCCACATGGAATCTTTGAAGCTCATTTTCAGCATCAGTTTTCAGTAAATGTATGGCTTGGGGTACTTGATGATCATTTAATCGGTCCACATTTCCTCCCACAACGACTAACAGGCGACTCTTATCTTAATTTCCTACAGAAAGAGTTACCTGTTCTTCTTGAGGGAATTCCTCTACAGCTGAGACAGCACTTCTGGTTCATGCATGATGGTGCACCAGTCCATTTTAGCATTATTGTAAGTAATCACAAATACAGTATATCCAAATCGTTGGATCGGTAGGGGAGGTACAGAACATTGGCCTGCTCGATCTCCGGATTTAAATCCTCTAGATTTTTGCATTTGGAGTTTTCTAAAGTCATTAGTTTATTCCACTCCTGTCGAAAATGTTGAAGACCTGAGGAATCGAATTATAGCCGGCTGTGAGACAATAAGATATACACCAGGAATATTTGCGCGAATACGACAATCAATGAGGCGAAGAGTTGAATCTTGTATGATGTCTGAGGAAGGTTTAAAAAAATTGAAATCATTACCCGTATGCGCGCGGATGATGAACATAAAATTCTTAATTGCATGTCAAAAAATGCGCAATAACTACCTCTTAAAACTCACCAAATTTCATTTGCATATCTCGACCGGTTTCAGAGCAATAAATAAATAGTCAGATTTTAAGAAAAACTTCAACACCCTGTATCTCGGAAAAAGAAGCATTTGCGGACAAAAGTTATATAGCAAACTGTAATTATTTTTTCATGCAGAATCACCCCCTGAAGTTTGTCGTACTTATTTACTAACACCCTGTATATTTTGGTGACTTGTAGTTGATTTGAGTGTGATAAAAAATTAAAAAACACAAAAAAAATGCGTGACCCAGCTTGGGACCGAACCCAGGTCCTTGCACTTTGAAAGTGAGCGTTCATTCAAATGGGCTACGAGGCCTTGTTGAATTAAAAACTGTTTGGAGTTATCTGAGCGCCGGGCGGCGCTCTGGAAGAATCTTTGCCCCCCCCCCCGCTTTCAGTCCCGGGACTGACTTCTGCCTGCAGTGCTACACACTTGTCAGAAGGTAAGGAAGGTTTCTATGTACAAATTTCCCGTGTACCTTATCATTTTTAATTTCCGTAGCCAGCTCTCCGTCCATTTTGAGTGAGATTGGCATAAGGGTTTAGGTATTAGGAGAGGGGCAGACATACACATATATACGAACATTTTTTATTTTCGTGTTTTTTACACTACAAGTGGTATACAATCGATTTCTATCAAAATATCGAATCCGTTTTTTTTCAATTATTTCTATGGTCATTTGAAAGTAAAAATGTGTCATTTTCTGATCTGATTTTATGAAAAAAAAGACTTACTAATTTTACTACAAATTCCAGGATCGTTTCAGCAGAACAGATGAGTGGAAATTGCTAGTAGCAACGGTGCAAAGAAGAATTTTGAGATTAGCTCAAAATGGGAATTTGAAGAGGGTGTGCTTCTTCCATAAAAAAATGTTGAAAGGTATTTAGAAATATTTAATAATTTATATATAATTGTTATGACAATTATTCAATCAACATGTATTAGATATGTGTGGTCACTATTCATTTCTTGTGAAAGCATAGTTCGCTATGCTTTTTAAACACTGGCAAATTTCGAAACTAAACTCCATATCCCATAAACCAGAGAGTACATATTAATACTATTTTTTTTTTCGAACATATGCCCAAAAATTTAGCAAAAAAGGTTAAGGAAAATAAAATCCGGATAAGAATTAATTCCTGACCAATATTTCGAGAGAAAATTAATTGAAGAACAAATATCATTCAGTAAATATATTTCTTGTTGAAAAATCTACTATACGAGAATAATTTGCGATTATTGGTTCAAAATCTTATGTGAAGCTCAATTTACGTGGTGACAGTAAATCACCAGTAACTTGTTCTTCCACTTAACCTTAATTCATTTAGTAATCTTGAGTTACACAATCGCCAAAATGATATTCCATAACGTATATGAGAATCTATAAGAGCATGATATGCCATTCTGGCAGTGTCTGGACCTAATTCATTGGAAATTACTCTCACCGCAAAACATCCAGATGAGATCTTGCTTTTAAGTAGTTTAACATGTTAATCAAACTTTACATTTTTATCTATCAGCACACCAAGAAATTTAGTGCAGACTTTGTTTCCTATTACGCCTAATCCAAATGAGGGTTAATCGATCGAGCTTCTAAAGGATATTAAATGGGTTTTTTCTGTATTGAAAGTTAGATTGTTCGCATGGCACCACTCTTTTACAGTTTTTATGTCTTCTGTTATTATATCATGTAACTCTCCGGTCTTCATGCCTTTCCATAGTATCGTCGTGTCATCTGCGAAGAGATTGAATTTTTCAGATATCTTGGTTTTAGTGAGTTAACATATAACAGGAAGAGAATGGGACCGAGCACAGATCCCTGTGGATCTCCACTCGTTATTTCCCTTTTATTCGAAAGTTCCGATGTTTTAACCTTCTGAAATCGCCCTGAGAGGTATGAGTCGAACCACGTGAGAGTCACATCTCGGCAACCAAACAGTTGAAGTTTTCTTAACAGTATCTTGTGATCCACACGGCTGCTGTTATCATGCCAGCATTTATCTCGGAATAGGCCTCATAGAGGAACGATAATATTGCATCATTCATATTTTTTTTATTCTGAAATCCAAACTGATTTTCACTAATTATTTTGTGTAGAATTGAAAATTCTAACAGACGTTTCTTGGCTATTTTTTCGATGATCTTTGCAATGGTTGGGATAAGAGAGATGGGCCGAAAATTAGAGGGATCATTCAGATCTCCGCCTTTGTGTAGGGGAATGACAACAGAGGTTTTCAAGAAAGAGGGACGGAACGAGAGATTGATTAGTGATACCAGCACGTTAAGGGCATCTAATGGAAGGTTTTGTATGATTTTTATTGATATTTCATCATAACCCACAGTGTTCTTGTTTTTGATATCCTTTAAGATTCCTATCAGTTCGTGAATGTCTGTATCATACAAAATAAGGCTTTCACCAATTGGGTATTGTTCCAGGTTTTCCAAGGGATCATGTATGGGTGTAATTTTTTCACTTGAGTTTCGAGCAATGGAACAGTAGAAGTCATTATCGTCATTATAAATTCCCTAGAAAGTTAATTTTTTCTTGAAACCTTTTTTATCAATCATATAATCATTTTGTACACCCTTCCTATTTTTAACCGACGAAACCAAAAAGGAGGAGGTTCTCTAGTCGACGCGTATATATTTATTTTTAATCATTTTTTTTTATGTATGATCACGCATAACTTTTTACCAAGGCGTCCAATTACGATAATTCTTTTTTTAGTGGATAGGGTGTACTTCGAAGTTGGTCGCATTTGAAGTTAAAAGATGTAATCCACCCCTAAGGGTAGCAAAATGGAGGATATTGATCACTCACCCTCTGAATTCTGGTCCGTTAACCGATTCTATCAGGCATAACTTTGTACTGGGATCTTCGATTTGGATGATTCTTCTTTTATCAGATAGGGTATACCTCATAGTTGATCATATTTGAATTTCAAATGGAATTATCCACCCTACGGGTAGAAAAATAGGGGATAATTGATTTTTCACTTGTGAACATTGGCACACATATGTAGTTGACAATGACAGATCGCTAGTGTCATTATCACAATCATTATATTCTATGAGAGGATGGAATGATATACAAAGTAATGAAATAAACTAACCAGAACAACAAAAATAATTTACATTACAACATTTAGTAAAAGTAGATAATCATATTATTTAACTGGTAATAGTTGAAGTAAGGTGGGTAAGTAAGTATTTTGGAAGTAATAAAAAAAGAAGCAGTTAGTAATTAGTAGATTTCAGCCACAAAAAATTTAAAAATAAAAACTTTTTAACAAAAAATTAAACCGACTAAATACGGAACTCAAAAGTAAAAAGAAATAAACTTCTTAGTCTCAATAACTAAGCTCCTAAACTAAATCGTAACTAATTTTAGGAACGAAGATCATTAAATTACTTCAAAAAACTTATCAGAATGTCACCGCCCAACTCGATGCCATCATTTTACGCCTTACCTAATTCATTTGCTTGTTTGTTTGGTGCCGACTCAAAATTAGTTACTTACATTAGTTTAGGAGCTTAGTTATTGAGACTAAGAAGGTTTATTTTATGTTTTACTTTTCAGTTCCGTATTTCGTCGGTTTAATTTTTTGTTAAAAAGTTTTCTGTTATGAAATTATAATTTGTATATATTGAACACCATTGTAAAAATGCCGAATATATTAAGAATATTTGTACATTTTATTTTTAGATATTTTAACATATGTTGCCTCCAATATGACACTAGATCAACTTGTGCAAGTGTTTCCACAGCGATTCAGTGTGAATAACCAGGATACTAGTGGAGACAATTCATCATTACCAATAGATCTTGTGAAGACTGGAATTGATAGCACTGAAAACGACTTGGATCTTCTGAAAGAAATTCAAAACTATGAACCCTATGTCATCATTTGCAGAGAGACAATGCATGCTAATCAAATAAATAAGCTGATTATTACTACAGGGCAGCAGTTGCTATGTTCTTTGAACCTGTGAATTCAACACTCTTCCCCAAAAATAAAGTGAAAAGGCATACTGTAAAGAAAATATATATTTTTTTTTTATAAATTATTGAACATTAATTTAACAAGGAAAATTCATAGTATGGATTTTCTCAATAGTTTCGTATTTGGTTATTCTGTGCCGCAAGCAGATTATTCAAATCAATGTGTGCAAATTTTCAATATTTTGCTGAGCTCGATCTACCGAACAACAAAATCTCATACATAGTTCACACAATACGATGTGTTAAGGTGGGAAAATATATTTCTCTGACCAATAACAACCAATATATTATATAATTTTCAATTCGTTTCATAATATCAATATTATGCATTTTGATAATTTTCTAAAAAACTATACACTGCATTGCAACAATGTTATTGTTTAAATCGGTATAAAAATTGTAGTTTCTAAATCAGATATACTCAATAAGAAGAAAAGGCAAAAAAAATTATATTTGTATATACCGGGTGACACAGGATGTCGGGCCACCCCTGTAACTTCTGCATTCGTAAACGGATTTTTATGAAATTTGGTACAGTTATATAAGCAACCATTTCGGATTTGATCACATTACAATCCAATATGGCCGACTTCCGGTTTTTCTGGAAATGCCAGTAACTTTGTTTTTTCAAATGGAACACCCTGTATATTTTTACATATTCAAGTTCAACAGGTTAAAATAAGTCCAAACCTTATGTCAAATGTCATTTTTTTAAAACAATTGAAATTAAAATTGTTTTTTTATTTTACCTCGTGGATAAATGAGATTTGGTCAAAGCTATTCACAATGAGTCGCAAATAACAGAAAAACTTTTTCTGAAAAATTGTTTTTTGTGTCATTTATTGATGAATCAATTCAGTCACATCACATTTTGATCAAAAATTATTTTTTTCAAATGAAACCCCTATGGGCCACCTACCTGCCTCTCTAGAACATTCATTAAAGAAAAAAATTACATATCATTTTTGTATTTCGGTGCAGTAACAAATTGTATACATTCAAAAATCTACAACTAGTTCATGAGTTTCCTTGCAGTTCGAATAATTTTTCAACTCAGTAAGCTGTGGAAAACAACATTTCTGAATCTTGTCAACTAATTGTGTTTCGCTGTCATCTTTCATCTCAACTCTCGAAAATTAGTTAACTTCCGAGAATTAGTTTGGTAGAAATGTAAAATCAAAATTATAGGTTCACAAGAAGTGAACAGCTTGATATGTTATTAATTTACGGAGAATGTCTTTAAAAAAAACTTGCTTTTTGCGCCTGTTATGACTTTTTCACAGTAGAGCGAGTTCAATAACATATTGAAACTTTGGATAATTTAACAGAAAGACATGGTTTATATGATTTTGTAGTATTCAAATAAAAGCCTTTGAGTTTTCTAGATTGATACCATTCATTTCATTACATTTGAGTATATTAGTAATTAGGGGCCAATACTTTGTGGCCCTGTTAAATTTCTGATTAGTAATCATATCTGTTGAACTAATTAATAATAATCACATGTTTTGCCATATTTGTCCTGCACATTCGAAAAATATATCTAAGTTTTCTAATTTACACAGAATGTCAAATTTAACTAGGCTACACCAGGTCGTGAAATTTCGGTCTTTACACTGACAAAAACTCGAAATATCTGGAAAAATAAAAAGAGGTTATCATTAGACCAAAAGAAGGTGTAAAAACATTCTTATCAGTAATATTTTTTCAGAATAGGTACCTAACTTTAGGGAAAAAGCAAATAAAATGTATTTCAAATAGGGGATTCAGAAAAAAAATCCCAAAATTTTTTGTCAAAGTAACTTAATATTGGCATTTGAGAATGATAAAACATAATAGAAATAAATGCTGATTTTTTACAATGGCGGGATAGTGTAATTGAAAAAATTGCAAATGTTAGTTGAAATTGGAACTGGATGTTTCTGAAAAAGCTTTGGTCATTGAATTGAATGAGTAATACTTCTGAATATACAGGGTGTCCCAAACTCGATGGCCTATTAGACATTTCTGGAAAACGGGACATTGGATTATTTTGAAAATTCGGTTTCTTAGGTAATTAGTTCTGTTCTATCGATTTAAAATATTTTCAGCGCTGCGACGTTGCCGCTTATATTGAAAAGTAGCAACAACTTTGATATTTTAAATAGGACACCCTATATATTATTGCATTTCTCGCTTTGCTATTGCTTTTCGATTATTTTTGAATAATACTTCCCTATACCTATCTCCAGTGGTTTTCGAGAAATTCATTGATTTCCTTATTTTTTGTGCGAAACATAGCTTTAATCAAATGTTTATTACTGCGGTATTTGGATTCGAAGACAACTGAAATTTTGGATGTAGTTTGACAATGTCCTGTGTATTAGTTGTGTCTAAGGAAATTCTTTCTCCATTATACAGGGTCGTTCAAAATTTGTAATTTTATCGATACATACAAAAGTGGTGAAAAGTGCATTTTTTTAAATGGAACATCCTGTATATTATCGAAAATCCTGAAAGACAATTGAAGTTCCTTTCAAATGATGTTTCATGTTCCTATACCTAAATAGTCAAGTTTCCGAAATAAAAGCAAGTTTCTATATAAATTGGATTATTTTGCTATATTTTGTATTAGGTAGCTATAAAATGTCATCAATAATAAAACATTTGCGCGTTCATTAACGTAAATTTGATTAGAAAAGAATCAAAATGGAAATTGTTTATTCTTCATGGTCAATGTGATCAAATTATAGCAAGAACATGCAAAATGTTCTGTAGTATATTGAAGTGTGTGACTATCATTTTCAATTCCCAGTATAACGAATCAAAATAGGTCATATTTCCCAATTGAAATGATCTGTAGTGTGCCGTGACCAGAAAAGAGCAAAACAAACTTCAAGTTTGACAAGCAGTAATTTTCATAGTGTTTCTGTCAGAAGAAAGTATTAAAAATTTATTATAATGCATATTCAAATGCAGATATTTTAAATTTGTTTTATATTCACGGTGAGTACCAAAGAATTGTTTCGAGAACATGCAGAAAATTCAATGAACTTTATCCAAATTTACCGCATATGAATAGAAAAAAATTCAGAAGAATTGAACGGAATTATGCTGTGTTTGGGAATGTTGAAGCACCAAGAAATCAAATCAAGCCGATAACTGGAGACGAAGTAAATGAAATTAACGTCTTGGGGTATTTCCACGCCTACCCTCATTTATCATTAAGAAGAGCCGCTGTGGATTTAGGTATGACCCTCACTTCAACATGGAGAATTAAAAAAAAAAACATAAAATGCATGATTATAAATTTATGATGAATCAAAATTTTCGAGAGAGGGAATATTCAATCGCAAAAACAATCATTTCTGGGCTGCAGAAAATCCCCATTTTATAAAAGAAAGGGGATTTCAAGACAAATTCAGTTTAAATGTGTTTTGTTTACTAATGAATGATACATTATCATATTGTATTTATGATGAAAACCTGAATTCTGGAAAATATTTGAATATTTTGAGAACAACAGTTACCAACTTTTTGGACAATTTGCCGCTCCATGTATATCGGAGTTGTTGGTATCAGTTGGACGGTGCCCCCCCTCACTGTACACAAGAAGTGAGCAGAGAACTGACTACAACCTTTGAAGATCGGTGGATAAGACGCTTGGGTCCACAGCCTTGGCCACCGCGATCCCCCGATCTAATTCCTCTAGATTTTTACCTCTGGGAAAAAATCAAACAGATTGTATATGAAACACCTGTTAATTCAAGGGACGAATTGGAACAGAGGATAATACGTGCTTTCGAGGAAATTCGGCCAGAAGAGGTTCAAAGAGCAACAACCAACCATGTAATGACTTCGATCCACGAATGTTTGCGTGTAAATGGTCAGCACTTCGAACACATGAATTAGCGATTAATATGACCTTCATTTGTTTTTTGAAGGTGAATCATGATTTCTCAACAGGCACAGGTAAATAAATGACTTATGGCCGTTTTTCCTTATCGCTTACAAGAACGTGTTTTTCAGACACTCTTGACATGAAAATATAAATATTAGGAGGTATTTGATATTGCTTGAACGTAATTTTTTGTGGAGGAAAATCAATTTTTTACTTGAGTTTTTTTGGGTTTGTAACCTTCCACAACCTTAAAAATAATAGAATTAATATAGAAAATCTATACAAGTGTAGAAGGGCAAACTTGTATAGATTTTCTATATTAATTCTATTATTTTTCAGGTTGTGGAAGGTTACAAACCCAAAAAGATATTTGAATTGAAGTTGGTCCCATCTTTGTAGCAAAACAATTACAAAACAATCAATATTCGATAAAAGGTAGAGATAGGTATACGACATGTTCAGTAAAAGTTATTTGTATTTATCAGTGGAATTCAAATACGGAATAAAATACTGGGTGTTCCCCATTTGAAATTAGAAAGTCGATATTAATTACAAGCAGATGTGGCAACACTGCAACCGTGAAAATATTTTCAAGAGGTAGATCGCAATCACTTATCGTGGAATACAAGATTTCAAGTATTTATGTTCCAGATCTCCAAAAACGTCTAATACCCATCGAGTTTATAATACCCTGTATATTCATCATTCTTTGTACAATCAGTTCGTCATCTTAACAGTCACACACTTCAATATACTACAGAACATTTTGCATGTTCTTGCTATAATTTGATCATTTGATTGATTGGCAAAATAATCCAATTTTTATAGAAACTTGCTTTTATTTCGGAAACTTGACTATTTAGGTATAGGAACATGACACATCATTTGAAAGGAACTTTGATTGTCTTTCAGGATTTTCGAAAATATACAGGATGTTCCATTTGAAAAAATGCACTTTTCACCACTTTCGTTTGTATCGGTGAAATCACAAATTTCGAACGACCCTGTATAATGGAGAAATAATTTCCTTAGACACAACTAATACATAGGACATTGTCAAACTACATCCAAAATTTCAGCTGTCTTCGAATCCAAATACCGCAGTAATAAACATTTGATTAAAGCTATGTTTCGCACAAAAAATAAGGAAATCAATGAATTTCTCGAAAACCACTGGAGATAGGTATAGAGAAGTATCATACAAAAATAATCGAAAAGCAATAGCAAAGCGAAAAATGCAATAATATATAGGGTGTCCCATTTAAAATATCAAAGTTGTTGCTACTTTTCAATATAAGCGGCAACGTCGCAGCGCTGAAAATATTTTAGATCGATAGAACAGAACTAATTGCCTAAGAAACCAAACTTTCAAAATAATCCTATGTCCCGTTTTCCAGAAATGTCTAATAGGCCATCGAGTTTGGGACACCCTGTATATATATATATATATATATACAGAGTGGGCCATTGAAAATGAAACAGCGGCTCTGTAGGTCGGCAGAACCGAATTATATAAAAACGCTCGGACACGTCAACTACATTGTCGAAGGGGACATCGTTCGCGATGAAATTCACCCGAAATACATTTCGTAGCATTTCCGGCGTTATTCGATGGTTTTCTTCAATAATTCTCCTTCGTAAATCTTCCAGAGATCCGGTTCGGTTGCAAATATTTTGTTTTTCAAGTGACCCCACAGGAAAAAGTCGAGTGGGGTTAAATCTGGAGATATGGCTGGCCACTCTATAGAGCCTCTTCTTCAAATCCAACTTCCAGGAAACATTCTATCCAAAAACGCCCTAACAGGCTGTGCATAATGTGGAGGTGCCCCGTCTTGTTGAAATATCAAGTGGTCTTCATGGTAACGATCGTCATTTTCAATGATGTCTACTAATTGTGGATAAACAAATTCATTCAATAATTCCAAATAAGTTTCTCCTGTCAGGTTACCGTCGAGCAATACTGGTCCAATCAAACGGTCCCCAAAAATACCGGCCCAGACATTGAGTTTTTGGGGAGTTTGAGTATGGACTTCGTGGAAAACATGTGGATTGGCATCTGACCAATAACGACAATTATGACGATTCACAGTCGAATTCAAAAAGAATGTAGACTCATCAGAAAAGCAGATGTTGAAAAGGAAATTCTCATCAGCATCTATTCTCGTAGTCATAATTTCACAAAATTCCTGTCGCCTATTAAAATAATCTTCATTCAATTGGTGTACCAAATGTATTTTGCAGGGGTGGAATTTATGATGTTTCAGGATTCGGCGGATACTGGTTCCACTCATATTGGTAACACTAGCCAATTTCCTTGTGCTCAATGTTGGGTCTGCATGAACTTGTCCTAAAAGTGCAACTTCAACAGCTCCATTTTTCAACGGAAATTCACGCTCTGGGTCTCGTTTCTTGTTGGCTACTAATCCAGTTTGACGAAATTTTTGCACTATAATTCTAGAACGTATTTTCTAGCAACAAGTTTATCTGGATGCGTTTCATTGAACACATTAGCTGTACGGTTATCGCACTCATCATTCTTTAAAAAAAATGTTAATATTTCAACTCTTTCCGCGATCGTATACACCATTATTGCGGAAAGATATTCAGCAGCTTTAGTCAAGTAATTCAATCTAATATCGTTCAATCAAAATCAGTTTGACACTGTTAGATGTCCACAATTGCAATTTGGCGAAAAAAATGATCTCATACATGTTTTTGTTGTACTCGCATTTGAATCGAATTCGAGAAAACGTCTTTTCATCGATTCTTAAGAACCTTAAATTTTTTTCGATCAAGTAAATGAGGATGAAATAAATTTTTTAAACGGAATTGCATGTTATTTGTTGGTAAACAGTTAGATCATTTAATTCCTTGACAATGATAATTATCTTTAAACAGTTGCATTGTTAGATGTTATTTTTATTGATTGAGTGAATAAAAAGTGATTTCCCAACTTCAAGTTCCTATATCTCGAAAACGAATCAATAGAATTAATTTATTTTTGTTGTTTGATATTAAGAAGGAAAATACCTTTCAAATGAGGTATCACTTGCCATATGTTGCCATTTAAAAATTTAGGGGTGGCGGTCACAGCTCCGAGGGATGAAATGTATTTCGGGTGAATTTCATCGCGAACGATGTCCCCCTCGAAAATGTAGTTGACGTGTCCGAGCGTTTTTTTATAATTCGGTTCTGCCGACCTACAGAGCCGCTGTTTCGTTTTCAATGGCCCACTCTGTATATATACTTCTTGCACAACCACTAACAGTTGATGGTCCATAAAAAAATAAAACGATTTCTCCTTTGAAATTTTTAAATACTTAATAAACCAGATTTTTTTTATTACTTATCAAAACTTGTTTCAACAAAAAAAAATGATTTTTTTTTCAATTTTTTTTCGAATTTTCAACCACTGTAATTCGTTATAAAATGGCATTATACAGTCGTCATTCACAGGTGAGCAAGAAGTTAAATGATAGGAATTTAGGAATTTTTAAGGGCCGAGAGCCCAAAACACGTGTCTACAGTAAACACTTTTCTCTGAGGGCTATGTCCACTAAATTCCTTCCATTTTATATATATTGGACCACACAATTTGAAGTTGTGGTCCAATATATATATATATATATATATATATATATATATATATATATTATATATATATATATATATATATATATATATATATACATATATATGTATTTATATATTTGTTTTCCAAATTTATTTTTGATATCAGTATAATTTCCCCTAGTTTGAAAATTGAAAAGCCTATACTAGAAATATTGCAGAATATTCCCAATATTACCTTCAATGGGGATTTGATGTTATTATGTTTACAGTGGCATGAATGTAGGAAATACATTACATTATATATAGTCAACTATCAAGTGGAATATATTGTGCAGTTTTTCACAAAAATATGTCACTTTCTTAAAATTTTGATGAACGTCAATATTTTATGACTTTGTTCCATAGTTTTATAAGCTTGTGTTGCCACCAACAAACATATGGCCTTGAAAGTACTGCTACTTTTTTATTACATTTCTTATCACTTTCCGATGCCAAACACTATTGAAATACCAAAACAGGTGGCCAAAATAATCAAATATTTATATATAATTAAATATTATAATTGGAATTCTGATATTTGAAGCTATATATGCATTACACCTTCACAATAGTACAAATGTGAATTTGCCCAAGTAGCACAGAGTCATAAAATTAACATAATGACTTCTTATACCGTCTTAAAGACCACGTATTTGTATGTTTTAAAACCAAAAAGTTAATGTGCGTTTTATAACCTTCAGGCGTTGCTATGAAGTCGTGTAGTATATAAAACGAGAGTACAATAAAGAATACTCGAGATGAAGTTGTACTGTGGTTTGTATGTAAATAAATTGTATGTGTCGTTAAGTAGAACTTAAGAGCAGTTGCTGTGAGGTTATTATGACAATGAACATATTCTAATGAATAGATTTTTGAAACGTTTTTACAACTACATGTAATCTTGTTATGTAGTTTTATCAACTGATGAACTTTGGTCGTAATGATTACATTATGTATCTATGGTTAGATTATTTTTGTTGGTTATGTTATTTTTGTAGGATAGGTACCTATATTGTGTTATGTATGTAGAATATTCAGTTCCGTATGAATGATTAAAATGCCAAAACAAAAATCCAATCTGCCTTACAAGAGAACTGGAGCGTATAGAAAAATATAAAGAGGAAGGATGAGTGCCTACCCCAAAATTAACATCTGAAATAATTAATCAGTCTATCGGGACACTGCAAAAAATTGAAGTTCATCCAGTTCCTTCAATTGTTTTCACAACAAGGAAAGGCATAAATAATATGTATGTGCACTTTGAGTGATGAATAAAAAATATTTAAATATAACTGTTCAACATCAACATAACCTCTTTTGTAAATGTCAGTTATTTTTAGCGTTTTCCATTAGGCGGAACTAGCGGAATGCTTATGCACTCAGTGTATTATATCTCTTTCTGTTTTGATAGCGTTACGACGTTAGTACAACAAAACATGCCACTTGTGGTCACAGCGACTACATTACAACTTTTTTATGTAAGATATTGCGATGTCTTTGAGACACTCGTAAACGATTTTATGATAGCACATACCGGAGTAATTACAACTTTTCGACACTAGAAGGACGGCATCCATGTTTTTCGATTGATAACATCATTCTGGTAGCCATATTGGAACAAAAATATTTAAAATAAAAAATATGGGACCCTGGGTGTTATATCAATTTAAAAATCATTGGAGATGTGCCAATCAAGTATCTTTCGTAATATGGTCTACATATTTCAACGATTAATGAGAAAAATTGATGAAATATATTTTTTCTGAAATGAAAATAAATATTTATCTCTTTTCTTTTTCGAGGCGCATGAATTTTAAGTGAGTAGAATTGGATTTTGATCGTAAAAATGGATTTGCTTGGTCACTAGAGTTTCATAACAATTCTTAAAAAAAAAATCATTTCTGTCTCGATAACTATCACGGTCACAGAGTATCATGAACATGTAAAGGAAGGCTGACTCATATATTATATTGATATTATATAAAATCTTTTGATATGGTATACATATTGTAATACTATATTAGAAAGATTATGACCTTCATGCATAATGATATAATGACTACACTAAGACCACAGAACGACCCTTTTGCGACTGGCTTATATAAGTCTATATTGGCAAGTCATTACCACTACTTTATAACGTCGATGTGACGTCGCAAGAGTGTGCCTTTTTGTCGTATTGGCATACATAGCGACGTCTTAGCATATTACAAGACATAAGTCATGGACTTTTGCGAAAGGTCTAGTAGACGTCTGTACAACCGAATTATGACCTCTGTGTGCTACTTGGGTGACACTGGAAAAATTGAATATGAGGTTGAGGTATCTTTGGTAAGATTATTATTTTTCACTGTGACTCGAGTCCCATTTTTTTGTAGATGTCTCAACAAGTATACACGTTTGTAGTATTAGTTTGGGGTATCAAGAGGTCTGATGAAGCGTCCAAAAACGTGTCAGTAGTTTTAAGGGCATAAATTTGGTATTGGTGCCACTGAATCCTTACCGAATTTCTCTATTGAAGTAAAATCACATTCAAGCAATTAATGCATGTTTCATGTTTGTCATTATGATATATTAACTCACCTCAGTATTGGTTAGCAAATACTATTATAATTTTTTCTCATGTTCTATGTTTGTTACAATTTCTCTGAGCACAGAGTACCTATTTGTTCAAGCTAGTAGATTGATCTCAAATGACATTTTTCACTTTTTTGCACAAAAATTGTCTGCATTCGATTTATCGAAGGTGCAACTTTACTACACCTATACATTTATTAGATAAGAATAAACAGTTTTTTTTTTATAAAACAAAAAATACATCGTTTTGAAAAATGATTATGATTAATATAATAATATATATATATATATATATATATATATATATATAATTATGTTCATTTTTCAAAACTGTATATAATTAAAACAAAAAAATTTTTCATTGCAAATCTATATAAAACTTTATTCTTATTGTAAGTATTTATATGTCTTTAATAAATAATAAAAGTACAAATAGTTATGTTTTGCCCCCATAAAATATATTTTTTAATCATTTTCGGAGAAGTTTCGGAGAAAAGTAGGATAAATATAAATTTTAAAAAATGCTACAAAGTATAAATGCACAAAAAACGTAACAAGTATCAAGTGAATTGAATTGAAAGACTTAATGAATATATTGACACATAGAAAACTATGGTGGGCTGGATTGTCATGAAAGAAAGAGAGATGCCTCTACCATAAGTACAATTATGTTGCCATAAGGGCTTGAAGGGATTTGGTAGCTCTTAGATAACCAGGCTATGAACTTACTATCAACAAAACAAACGGATTTTTTTATCGATATATACAGGGTGGCCCACCACATTCGCCTAGGTATTTCTACGAGAAATGAAGAGAGTTAGGGAAAAACTTTTAGCACAGTTATATGTGAATTCATGAGGAGCATATTCCAGAATTATTTTGAAATATATAGGGTGATCCCCAAAAAAATTACATACCAAAGTTATATTTTTTCTAATGGAACACCCTATATTTTTTATATTTTTAGATACTATAGACAAAATAAAGGTGAGTTACTATTATATTTCCCATACTTAAAACTGACCGTTTCTGAGAAATTTTGAGAAATTTAAAAATACAGACCATAATAAGAAAATTGTTTTCACCCTGTAACGTGTAACGAGCTGCTCGTGATTAAATGTACTGCTTAGCTCAAAGGTTAAAGTTAACTACTACATGAAATTTTTAATGCAATATTATACAGAGTGGCGAAAAAAATTGTCTCAAAATTTGGACACACATTTAATTAAATAACTTCTTAAAGTTGAATGGAACACCCCGTATTTAGTGGCGTAATTTGACGCAGAATTAGATTCCCTTCAAAACTATATTAGGGTTCCCTATACCTACTCTTCTGCTTTTTACACAAAACGCGTTTTTATATTTTACTTATGAGTAATTTTTTTATCTTAAAAATGAAACACACTGTATTGTAATGAAAAGCTTAAACAGCATTTTTGAAGTCATTTTATCGAAAAATTAAGAATTTTAAATAGTTTATTATTCTAATAAATGCTCAAAATGGTGTCCATTATTCTCGATGCATAGGCGAACTCTTTCTTGAAATGAGTGCTGAACTCTGGATAACATATTTTGCGGTTTGGAACGAAACGCATTTCTTATTCGTACTTTCATATCCTGAGGTGTCGTTGGCGGTGTATCGTGAACAATTCTATTATTAAAAAAATAGTATAATAGGTTTTATAGGAAATCGTAAATGTATGTTTTTATTGACCCCATATTGTAATTTTGGTATTTATTTCAATATGAAGTCTAATTTGCTAAGAAACAAGCGAATTTAACATATTTCGCCTCAATAATTAAGACACGTGCATCTTCTTATTTTGAAGAATGCTTTAATATTTCAGAAATGGCAATAAATTTGAGTTTTTACATTTGCCTGCATTTTCTTTAGATACACCGTATTTTCAAAAATTTAAACTTCTGCTTCTAGCGAATCTACGTATTCCCTAATAAAAAGGTTTTTAAAATGCTTTTTAAGCTTTTCATTACAATACAGTGTGTTTCATTTTTAAGATAAAAAAATTACTCATAAGTAAAATATAAAAACGCCTTTTGTGTAAAAAGCAGAAGAGATAGGTATAGGGAACCCTAATATAGTTTTGAAGGGAATCTAATTCTGCGTCAAATTACGCCACTAAATACGGGGTGTTCCATTCAACTTTAAGAAGTTATTTAATTAAATGTGTGTCCAAATTTTGAGGCAATTTTTTTCGCCATTCTGTATAATATTGCATTAAAAATTTCATGTAGTAGTTAACTTTAACCTTTGAGCTAAGCAGTACATTTAATCACGAGCAGCTCGTTACACGTTACAGGGTGAAAACAATTTTCAAATTATGGTCTGTATTTTTAAATTTCTCAAAATTTCTCAGAAACGGTCAGTTTTAAGTATGGGAAATATAATAGTAACTCACCTTTATTTTGTCTATAGTATCTAAAAATATAAAAAAATATAGGGTGTTCCATAAGGAAAAATATAACTTTGGTATGTAATTTTTTTGGGGATCACCCTATATATTTCAAAATAATTTTGGAATATGCTCCCCATGGACCCACATATAACTGTGCTAAAAGTTTTTCCCTAACTCTCTTCATTTCTCGTAGAAATACCGAGGCGAATGTGGTGGGCCACCCTGTATATGCATCAGTTAGTATTAAACAGGCTTGGGAAAACCTTGGTTTCATTACTTGAACCAAAAATGATGAAGTATTAAATATGTGTATTGTAACCGAACCCACCCCGGTCATATATGATTGGTAAATTTTCTGGTCAACTTTCATTTTTTTCAATCTTTTTTTTTTACCTTCTTTTTTTTTTTGTGATCGTCTAGATAGTCAGCGCCACTTCCCAGGTAGCAGGATTGGCAATCCATCTGCTCTCAGAAGATAGCCTTTTTTTATCGGCACACAGCCTTATATAGATATACCCTTGAAAGGATAGACCCTCAATTTTCCCACGTTGTGTATACATTTTTTTTTTGTTCTTTAGGATACAAAGTTCTGTTCAGCTGAAGAGAAATGAAAGACAAAGGGTAAATAATTGCATATATTAAAGCCAAGAGTTACAATCTCAACTTGTTCGAAAACAATTCAACGATTAAAGTATTTACAATTTTCATAATACAAAATTGAAAGTTATGAGTTCAGCTTATCAGGAAATCGTCTCTGATTTCGAATCTAATTTGATACAATAATGAGAAGTGTTTGTGAAGTGATGAACTTTGGACTAGATAA
The DNA here is from genome assembly GCA_018342105.1 of Gonioctena quinquepunctata. NCBI lineage: Eukaryota > Metazoa > Arthropoda > Insecta > Coleoptera > Chrysomelidae > Gonioctena > Gonioctena quinquepunctata. The sequence continues at coordinate 390,934 of JAFIRS010000478.1, forward strand.
ACAAGTGAAAGGAATATATCTGTGTTTCTAAATTTGTTCAATCCCCAAAATACATTGCCGGTATATTTCGCGGGTATATTCATAGATCTATCATCGCCAATTGACAGAATGAAGACTATAGTACATTTCCAGTACCCAACCAAGGAGTTGCTAGACTCAATTGACCTAGTGACCGGTGGAGATTGTTTTGTGTGCACACATACTAGACAACCCGTTACCATCCTCGGCCACTCTTTACAGTACGATCTATTTATATATAGAGATTTTATATATGCGTAAAGCCGGGATCCATGACATTGCAGAGAGTAACATTGTAGCACTACAAATCTACTCATTTCAAACATTTTTCAATTTAGCTATGGTATAGTGATATCGTGATACGATCGATTAATTTAAACAAATCCGGACAACTATATCTTGGCGATTTCTAGTTTATAATGACGTGATTTACTAGCTAAACAGGTACGTTCCCCAAGTCTATCGTCCAATTTACTTTTTAGTTAAGAGACGATTTCAATATCTAATTTCTTCCTAACTTACTTAATTCCTCAAATTTAATGATAAGAGGTTTTTCTTATATGTCTAACATTTAATGAGAGATACTGTGTAATAATTAATTAGTCTTGGACCTTAACCAAATTCTTATAGAATTTTCTCCTGACAACGCGTGAGAATAATCCTCTAGTATGTTTAAATTGCCACAACCATGGGTTTGTCCTGACATAAGCCTAGTGACCAGCTTGGACTCGTTTTGGGTGCACCCATAAAACAAACCGTTATTTTCCCGATCACTTTTTCAGCTTAAGGTTTTTTTTTTGCAAGTGTAAAATCCGGGATTTATTTATTTATGGCAAGAAGTAACATTGGGACCAGATAAACATACTCAGTTCCACTATTTCACCGTTGTGCATAAAAAGGTTTATAAAACCTAGACTTTACTTGAAGCTACAGTTAGATCCAGACCAATTCAACCTAAGAAAGCTGACTCCATCAATTCTAATTATACTGATTTGAGAGTGATATGAAACGACTAATTATGTCTTTGTTCTTAGGACGTTTCATCTATCTGATATAAACAATAGAACGTATACTTAAGACTCAAGGCATATTTGATATAAATAGTTACGGACCCGGACTCTCGAGAGGTAACGGGATTGTTGTCGTTGATTCCATCTTGAAAGAGGGCTCCCTTACTGTGTCGCCAGTACCAAGGAGTTAATTCATCCTCTGGGATGGTTTCGGTTCAGGTGCTGGAATTCGACTGCCTTAAGAATGATTCTGGGCTTGCTTATATAGTAAAAGATCGTATCTAGGGAGACGGAATTTGTTTGCCCAACTTCCAAAATCCTCGACTGAAACTTGCCAATATTCGAATTTTCCGAGATGATTTCCCATCTGAAACTTATATAAAAGTGATCTAAGATGTTTATGGTATAATTTGTACCAGGTTTCCCTTTGGAATAAATACCGCATGTAGCCAAATTTTGACTCTAATGGTTGTTGACGTCTTGTTTATGGGTAACGCTTCAGGACACCTTTTCCTTTGAACTCTATTTTCAACCCTCAAGCTTTGTAAGGTGGGTAAAAAAGCATGTCAGCTTGACGAGAAAAGTGTATTCTATCAATGGATATATTGGACTAGTAGGGAAACATTACAGGAAGATGACAGTGTAGCCCGAAAATTGAAGTGTCATCCCTACATGTTCATAATATTTCCTAGATTGGGTTTTAATATTTTCTAGATTTGGTTTTTCTAATTCTAAAGATACTATTATTTCTATCAGCTTTATCAAGCAAGTATATTCTTTCATTTGAGGTGTGAAATAAGTAGATAGACATTATTGAAAATTTGCAGGGTAGCGTAGAAGTTGACGGACACTCCTACATGCTTATAAAGTTCCAAGATTCGTTTTTTCTACCTGCAAAGTTTTATTATATTGATCAGCTCGATTAATAAAGTGTATTCTATGATTTAGGAAGTCATTTCAGCAGAGAAATATTATTGGCACAATACAGGGTAGCGTTGGAGTTGAGTTGAGTATCCTCATCTTTATAATGTTCCCAGATTTGTTCTTTCTGTTCCTAAGATTGATATTTGTAGGCTCAGATTCATCAATGAAGTGTGTATTTCAATTCTAGATGACAAATTGTTGGGAAAATGTGATTGGGAGATGGCAGCGTAGTGCTGAAGTTGCATCGTAGGAAGTACGTACAACGTTACCTATGAAGTGTATGGATCTCATACCTATGGAGTGATTCATACTCACCTTGTTCTCTTCATACAGTCTTATACTTGTTATCAGTTGTCGTGCAATTCCATAACTTCAGTGGTGGAGAGGAAAAGAAATCATCGAAGGAATTTTACTTGCTTTCTGCTAGATTCTTGCCATCGGAAACCCTTTTCTTGGAAGTACAGATGATGATGCTAACTACCTGCTTGGAATGTGTTCCTTCTTCTGAATGATATTCCATCCTCAGACGATGCTCTGCTGTTTTCCATAGTTGACTTCATAACGCTTTTTTGTTTATGAAAAGAACACACTCCCCCTACCCACCAAGATCTAGGAATTTATGTAATCTAACAAGACACACCGTCTCAGTATTCAAAGAATATAACAGTGGCGACGAGATAGTGTAATGGACTAGTGAAATCGCAAACTGTATTAGAAGTGTAACTTGTGAAACAAAACATCTTTCACACACGCATTATGGCAGTATATAACATCATTGTAAGTATATTAGGTGGGAGTGGTGAGTAATCTATGTTCTCATATGATCATTATATTCTCGATTGTTTCGTATGCAGTAGTTTTTGTTTTGTTTGAAAAAACTATGTAGGAATTAAATGGCCGCCAATAAAAAACTTTGTACGTCAGATAGTTATTTATTGTTGAATGTCTTATTAGCTATATGCTAATTAGACATGAAATGCAATACAACATTTTATCCTGAGCTGATATGTTATAAAGACGAAGTTGCTGAAAATTTCTAAAATATGTTGTTTGAGACGGTTATGACATGGTTTCTATGACAAATGATTTATTCATTATGTGAGTTTCGATTGTTTATCTACTTGTAATTCCAGGAACAAGTTTTCTCATCTAGAAGGGAAAGAAGAAGTATACTGCAAGAAATATTGGAATTACACTGAGAGAAACGTTGTTTCATTGTTAATGAATAGGTTTATTTCAGAATGATTTTTTAAATATTACGACCATTTTCTTGTTTTCAATAGACCTAGTTAACTGAACCTTGTCATTTGTAAATGTGTTATTGAGAAATTACAAGTATTTGTTTCAAGCTAATATCTTCAATATTAACTTTCTTGTTTTGCTGGAACAATGTATATTTTGTCACAAACTATTCATTATTGCCAAACTTTCAGAGATGACACTATTGAATTTTCATGTATTTATTGTGGAAAAATATTAAAAGCTATGGAGTTCTTTACATAATAGGTGATCACAATTTGGCATAAATAAATAATTTCTTAAGAGTTAACCTCCCTTCTATTGCATGTCGTCTCATCATTCTGTGCTTGATCCTAATGTGTCTCGTTTTACGATCACTCTCCCACCATCTTTATATGCCTTATTCTTGCACTAATCGGCCTTGGATCTCAGTGTAGTTCCAGCGTGTGTGAATCAGTTAAAGTTAATATGTATACCTGAGTGCAACGCATTATTGAAAGAAAACTGCTTGTATATTTCCAGATCAAGCAGGTATCAGCTGAATGTATGTAAGAAGATCCTTGTTTGTAGCTGAATTTGTTTCAATAAAGGTATCCTAATTAACATTAAATACATGTTGAAGTTGAAGTCAAAAGCTTAAAGGTTAAGAGGATGTCGAGTTGTTGGAAGTTCCATCAACTGAAAAAGCGGTGAATAATCCTTTAAATTATTAATAAATGCACAAGTTAATGTAAGGTGTAAGTGTACACCTTACATTAACTTGTGCATTTATTAATTATTTAAATGATTATTCACCGCTTTTTCAGTTGTTGGAACTTCCAACAACTCGACATCCTCTTAACCTTTAGCTTTTGAGTTCGACTTCAATATGTATTTAATGTAAGGGTAAATTTTTCATGTAAATATATCTTTCACAGCCCCCATCTTGTGCTGGAAGATGTTCTCGTCAACTATTGAGGTTTTCTCCTTTTTGTAGCTCTACCTATTGCTGAGGATGAACCTCTAAAGGTTTGAAACATGTACAATATATAGTATTTGAATTAGCCTTCTGGGCTCCATTAAACGTGTGGAAATGTCTTCTTATCTTTCTTTTGGATATTCTCACCCACTCCACTTCGAGATTTCAGACGTTCACAAACATTACTTCTTTGACTATTTTTTTTGTTTTCATTCATTCATAGACTCTAAAGGAAATACAGGCGAGACAAAACCACATACACTATCAGTCATTACAAAAATATCGTTACCACAGTACACAAAACTTTTAATTGGGTTTTCAACACTTTATTATAACACTGGTTTTGGAATTTTGAAAATACCTAATTGTTCTCTGGGGTCTTTTTATCATACGCCAATTTCCGTAGAGTAGTAGTAGTAGTATAGTAGTATTTTATTAATCACCAAATTACATGAATTTATAAAAGCATACAATAGAAAAAAATGGGCGATTAATATAGGTAGAAGGAAAGGTTTGTCAAACCGAGTCTTATTACTGAATTTATATCAGCGGAAACATAGGTATTGATGATTCACTTAAGTTTTTGGAAAACTTGTCTGTGAAACATCAATATCGTAATTCTTTCCTTTGAAGATGGTCAAGATATAATGTATTTTGAGATACTCGGCAAACATTATAATGCTTATATTTCTAAATAGTATTAACAATATCAATAGAAGTGAAAAAGACACATTAAATAAAAATAAAACATAAAAATTTGAATGTGTAAACGTATAAAAATATTAAATGTTACAATATAAAATACAAAATACAAACTCGTGTTACAGAGATGACATTTCTCTTTACTTCATCTAGTAATTTGATTTCGGGGGATTTTGGATAATGGACTTTCTTCCCGATTTACTTCCTTGTTTTCCTGCGTTTTTTAAATGACATCTGCAAACGGAATTCCTATGTTTTTCAATGTTTTTTGTAATGTTAGGATCATATCTACTTTTTCAAGATTTTCGATTTCTTTTAATTTTTTCATTTTGTGTTTTTATTTCATAAACTGAATTTCAACCACATGGCTCTATTTGTATTTGATGCAATATACATTTCAATTTTTTATTAAGAGCATCTCTTGAGATGCGAAATTGAATTTCACTAATGATTTGTTTCTATATCAACATCTCCTCTGTTAGTCTAACCATTTATTTCTCTTGTGCCAAAACGGGTATATCAGGGTGCTTTTGGTATTTGGGTTCTTGTAAACTGAACTGGAATAATACCCAATACTTCCATGCAAAGGTGTTTTATTGCGAAGTTGTCTATAAAAATGATCCAGATGAATATACCACAAACACTCAAGAAGCAAACACAAACTAAGTTTTATATAACAGAAACTTACCTATAAAAATGACCAGGCGGCAATAACAAAATATTCGACAATATTATTGATAATTGAATAAAACCAAAAGGTTCAAATTGGTAAACAGACGACGCAGATTATTGTATTATTTGGAAGAAACCATTCCCTCTCAAACTAACAGGCCGAAGTCAAGCCCAAAAGAAAAAAACCCGTGCTTATGTCTCCCCGACAATAGTTCCTTTTTTAACCGACGAAACCAAAAAGGAAGAGGTTCTCTAGTCGATGCGTATATTTTTTTTTATGTATCATCACGCATAACTTTTTACTGTGAATTTGAAAGATGAAATCCACCCCTAAGGGTAGCAAAATGAAGGATATTGATCACTCACCCTCTGAATGTCCGTTAACCGATTCTATCAGGCATAACTTTGTACTGGGTTCTTCGATTTGGATGATTCTTTTTTTATTAGATAGGGTATACCTCATAGTTGATCATATTTGGATTTCAAATGGAATTATCCACCCTTACGGGTAGAAAAATAGGGATAATTGATTTTTCACTTGTGAACATTGGCACACATATGTAGTTGACAATGACAGATCGCTATTGTCATTATTTTTGTTCTCCTACATCCGTTACAATCATTATATTCTATGAGAGGATGGAATGATATACAAAGTAATGAAATAAACTAACCAGAACAACAAAAATAATTTATATTACAACAAATAGTAAAAGTAGATAATCATATTATTTAACTGGTAATAGTTGAAGTAAGGTGGGTAAGTAAGTATTTTGGAAGTAATAAAAAAACAAGTAGGTGGTAATAAGTAGATTTCAACCACAGAAAATTTAAAAATAAAAACTTTTTAACAAAAAATTAAACCGACGAAATACAGAACTGAAAAGTAAAAAATTAAATAAACCTTAGTCTCAATAACTAAGCTCCTAAACTAATGTGAGTAACTAACTTTGAGTCGGCGCCAAACGAACAATCAACGAAGATCATTAAATTACTTCAAAAAAATTATCAGAATGTCACCGCGCAACTCGATGCCACCAATTTACGCCTTACCTAATTCATTTGCTTGTTTGTTTGGCGCCGACTCAAAATTAGTTACTTACATTAGTTTAGGAGCTTAGTTATTGAGACTAAGAAGGTTTATTTTATTTTTTACTTTTCCGTTCGGTATTTCGTCGGTTTTCATTGTCGGTTCAAATTTCAAATAGACTATAAAAAAACGTGTTGGAATGGCGCGATTTAAATCGAGGACGGAAGCTGAAAAGTATCCAACCAGTTATGCGGGTTTCGGTGCCAAGGGTTGCCCCTGTTCAGTCGGTCAGGTGCATGAGTACGCTAGGAGGAATCCGGAATCCTCTGAGACAACAAACAGGGCCGGATTAAAAGGTGTGGAGGCCCTGGGGCAACAAAGGAGTGGAGGCCCCTAATTATTTTTCAAACAATTTTTATTTATTTATTGCGGAACAAATCAAATTATTTCGACACGAGCATATGTAGGTAAAATAAAATACAAGAAATAAATTAAATTACAACGTAAACAAATGGATTCTTGCGAGCTTTTTTCGACGAAAAATCATTGATGATTTCGGTCAAATCCAGCATCCGGAGAAAATCATTCTCAATGCAAAGAAAGCGATAACTTTGATAGGCGGCTTTGTCTCATCGTAATTCGCCTATTTTTTTCATTTTGGAAAATGAGCGCTATCCAGTGCAATTTGACATCATCACATTCTCAGTTGTAATATCACAAGAGAGTGAAAATAATTTGACAGATTTTCGAAAACTTGTTGCCAGGCAATAGACAACAGAGACCAACTGGCTCGAGTGGCTATTGCCAACAAGTTTGAGAAAGAAATCTAGATAATTATTGTCTACTATATCGAACTCTCGTGTGGTATTCTTTAGATTATTTTTTGATGTTACGATCATAAACACATTTCCTTGCAAAATTATATAATGTACTAAACCGGTTTTGATTCATTTCACACTTTTCATGCGAATTGATGACAGACATCAAATTAAAAATATAGGTTGTCAGACAATAAAAACAAAATACCTCAAATTATTCCCGACAATTTTCTAGGTAGAATATTCCCACTATTGATTGACCAAAACGTATATGAATCATTTGAATTGAACGTTTCCATTGGTTTCTAGCAATGTCAAAAAATAATCACTGTAATTTCAATGTTTGAGAATGTAGCTCTGAAATTTTGGTTTTCAAGAATTTGATAGTAGAACATCTTAGATTGGTCTTTTTGATAGTCCTTTTTCAGAAGGATTTACATTTGTTGCGGAATGTTATCCTTCTCTTAGACTCACACTTTCAGATTTCGGGGATTTCTCTGTTACAAGCGTGCCACTCAGCGGACACTTGTCAATGCCAATAAATAGGAAAAACAGGTATAGACGGGCAAAGTGTTTGTAGAATCGGCAGAAAAATAGTCAACAGAATTTGAACTTTTGTTCTATTATGGAATGCGCACAGGGCTCTTATAAATAATTTGATGCAATCACATTCATAAATTGAAATATTATTTTCTTTTGCTTATGATTATTGAATTTCATTGTGTATCTAGATCGCTTGTGTCATTCGAAGAATACATCGACAGAAAATCCCTCATTTAATAAAAAAAAAATTTTCTTTAACTTCAATTGTTCTTGTTTTTACAGCTAATTTCGATACGATATAATATTTTGTATAATAGTATGATGTTTTACTTGGTGATTGTTTCTCGCATATACACATGATTCATCAGATCGAAGATTAATATTAACCATGGATTTTGACAAGAATACGAAACATGTTTTTGAATGTTTAAAACGAAAAATGAGAGGAAAAAGTGGGAGAACTGCTCTTTTGTTGTCATATTTTTTATATATAACTTTGCATATCCTTCGGTATTTGTTAGGAAATTTTACCTAAAAATTTATATTGTGGAGGCCCCTCTCTTGTGGAGGCCCCGGAGCTGCAGCCCCGTTTGCCCCCCTCTTAATCCGGCTCTGACAACAAACATTGTTCCGAGGGGATGGGGGTGTTTTGCCACATCCTTTCTCTTAATATTGTTCTCAATTCTTGATTCTCCAGAAGTTTTTCTTTCAAAATAATTACACTGTACCATTCCAGTTTCTTCTTTGAATGGTAGATATTCATCTGTTTATGATTTACTTGTCCTTTCAGACAGAGTTCTATTTTCAATATCTGAATTTCAACATCTTGGTCTTGTGAGTTAGTAATCCAATCTTTTTCTGTACATTTCTTTCTTCTTCTTTTTTTGTTGTTGTAATATCTAGGTATATATGTAGTATTTTACATTTCATAACATGAGCAGATTTGTTTGAAAATGTGAACAGGGTGTTCATGAAATCAGATATGGAATCATCTGCGACTGAAAGAAAAACTTTAGTTACTATCTTCCACCGTTCAAGATAACCTCTTGGTGGGGTATTCGTGTTGAAAAGGGAAACATTCTCAATTTAATTGAAAGATGTTTTTGAAAATAAAAAATCCACGTTAAAATGAATTTTTTTTTATCTAACAGAAAACAATTACGTACTAGTTAGGGCTCTTTGAATGAGATGTAATTCAATGTCCAGCGTGGCTTCAGCCAAGAAAGTATTTCTAGACTAAAAAATATTTCTATTAAATTGAGAACATGAAGAGATGCTTTCGGAATATATCAACTTCTTCTAAAAAACTGGTTCTTATATATTTTATTGATCATTCCTCTTGACAGTGTTATGGGGATTTTCATAAGTGTTCCCTTTTCACACGCTTTTATTAGCTTCACCTGTATCAATGTATGTATGTAACGAAATTTTTGAAATTATTTTCCACTCACTTCCAGACTTCCTAATTATTTGAAATTTTGCACTCGCCTTAAGAACCGATGACAATATAATAATTTCATAGCTATGACCTGATATTCTCACCAAGATCGTCAGGAAAAAAATATTTAAATCACAAAGATCTGGTGAAAGCGCTTTCTGGTCTCAGCACATTCACCAAAATTTAGTAAACATTTCAATCCCATGTGGATGAATCAATCAAAGAGTTTTTCTCCCGTAGTCGTTTTCAGTCTTTTGTAGCAATATTGACTAAAAAGTAAGATTAATAAGAATGAAGTCATTGACCAAGAAATTTCCTCCTAGGTAAAAAAGCGTGGGGTGCTGTTAACTTACTCTTCATAATTATATTAAGATAACTGATATCGAGCACCTCATCACGCTTTTTTTACATAAGAGGAAATTTTTTGGTAAATGACTTTATTCTTATTATTTTCAACTTTTTAGTCGATATTGCTATATAAGCATGTTTTTAATTTTTTTTTAATATAGTTTTATTTATTTAGTATTGGTGTTACTCCTTTCAAGAATAATTATATCATTTGATCGGTATCCGTTATATTCTCGTATTTTGAAACTCAAATGAATTTGATGTGCCATTTTTCATCGAAAAATTAACTCTGATATTGCCTATTTATAACTTTTCTTATTTTATTTCCTATTCATTAGGATAAACTAATATTACTCATGATATACGAAATAAAAATCTGAGTTATCAATGATTCCATATATTTACATTATCTTACACTGGTAATAAAACATTTACAAAAATATATAAATACTTATTTTGAAATTGACAGGTCTAAAAAATTTTTATAATGATACTTTTTCAAAGATTTTCATCAAAATGAAACAGTTATTTGTTCCACGATCACTGGTTTTTGTATATACAATATATATATATATATATATATACCTATACCTATATAATATATATTTATATTATATATATATATATATATATATATATAAATATATATATATATATTTAGTTAAAAATATTTAAAGTTTTTTTAAAATATTTTGGGAAGTAATAGAATAGGTATATTATTGTTCAGTTAATCGATAGAGATTAATGACTCATGCATTTTATATATAAAGTTGAAATTGTGCCAATAAATTGTCTAATGAAGACTTTTTATGAATTTTGTGAAGACAAAATATTATTTTGGAATTAACTCAATAATCTCCACATTATGTATTGAGCTATACTGCACTTTCGAACTACATGTTTATATTTTTTAGAGTGAAACATGAAAAGAAAACAATTCGGCCATATATTACTTTTCAGTACCAACCATAGAATGGTTGATGTCCAAAAGATTTTGGTGCTTGGTGAGGATGGTAACCGTGAATGCTATGCTGCATAGTATTCTGTCCAAACCCACTCAGGCTTTGTGATAGAGGCTGTGGGAGCTGGCTTAGAGCACTAGCAACGCTTTGACTATTATTGGTCGGACTCAGGTTTCTCATTTGATGGGATGGGGACATATGCCATTGTGACGGTAAATGTTGAATCGTATTGGATTCGTTACATAAATGAGTGCCATCATTACTATTGCTGTTGCCTGAAAAGAGAAAGACAAAACTACGATTATGACTACATATTATACATTCCATATAGAGAATTCATGGAAAATGACTTTTTAAACAACGTTAACGTTATCCCAGAGGAGGTGATCCACTTTACTAATAGCAAGGACAAATTGAAAACGGTATCCAGTCAGGTGGCATTATTTTTTCCGGTAAATTATATTATTACAATCATTGGATAGTAATAATAGTAAACAAAGTATTGTAGGCGAAATTCTTATTTCATTCTTGTCAATATATTTCATGGCAAAAATTAATACTTTCAAAATATCCAAAACTGTTTTAAAATAATTTTTAACCGCTATCTCAATTACCTTACCAATCCTAAGAAGTTTTTTATGGAAATTTGTTCGAGTTACTTAATATAGAGGGATCCCAATTCAAAACATGGGGCTGTCGATGTTGCATAATCTACTTCTGAATTTAGTTGTAAATTCATACTGAAATGCTATCAATTGGATTCCACGGAATATAATTTGTTATTGTGAAAAATATATGTGAGAGTTTGAGTTTGAATTATGCTTACACAATAAACATCATCAATGATATTATTTTTCATTATAATCTATAGGATATAGGGAACATGTGTTTCTGCCATACTAATGAGATGTAAGGTATAGAAATGCTCATCTCTTTTCGTTCATTATTCAATGATAAAAAACCACGTTGAAATATGTTGTATAATTTGGACATTAGCAAACATTACAAACTTATCGATTTTTTCAACCATAAAATATATTCTTTTAATGAGAGACCAAATTGAGTAGTTCCTAAGAAACGCACCAGACGATAAGTAGGTATATCATGATGAAACAACACTATATTGGGTATATTAGGAGCAGAAGACATGAGTTATGCCAATAGACATTCGACGACATCGAAAATTTGGATTCTACATTAGTATATAGTGGAACCCGACCCAATAACTAAGTTCAAAATTCATCTGAATGGCCATTTTTAGAATTATTATCGAAAATACAAAGCCCTTCTACCAGAAAATTTCGAATACTTCATTTCAAATATATGAATAACAAATGTTCTAGAAATCCAGTAGATAAAATACCTGCTGATTTAGCAGAATTCTTGAAACTGCCAGATCCCAAGTTGTACAATCATTGAGACGTGATCATTGCGTGCAGGCAGATTAGACCAGAAGACATGCCTTCGGAGGAGTTTCGAACAGGTACAGACTTGTGATAGTGCATATTCAGGCATGTTTTGAATATTGACTTGATTTATTTCCGTTAATTATAGTTTAATCCTTTGGTTAGGTGTTATAATTTGTTGAAGTTGCAGGATCCGGTATTTGATTTTTCCCCTATTCCAATTCATCAAAACTCAAATTGGAAGTAATTTAGAAAAATTGTATTTTTCGAATTTTACATGTACGGTCCTGAATGCGGCCCTGCTATTTCAGTTCACCGATTTCGATCACGCGCTAACGGCATGCATTTGTTTTGATGCTACTTGTCTTGTTTTGTGAATGTACTATAGTCTCCAGCCTTCGCGTCCTTTTTGACAATGATAGCGAAAGTTAATAATTGTACTTTTGATGTCAGTTGCACAAAAGCAAATAATATATCAAACGCGCAATCAATATTTCTCCAACTAAAATGTATCAAGTTGTAAATACATTTGTGTAACCGATCGACAGAAAAAAGTTGTCTTCGAGTGTAAAATCCAATGGAAAGGTTTGTCCCAGAATATTTCATGTTAGATGCTAGGAAGGTGAAGTGACCAGAACTACGCTTCAGCCGTTTAATATTAGTTTTACAGAGTCGATCTAGAGGTTTATCAATTAAACTGCACTCCCGATCCTGCAGAAACTACTATACAGTGAGCACGTAAAGGTTGGAATAAATTCGCTAAAGTCTTTACGGGGCCAGAAGAGAAAAATCGCTCGTACACGTCAATTTAAATATTTGAAAGTATTTGATAGTGTCATTTGAAAGAAGAAATTTCTCTGAAAATAATACATTAAATTTTATGCATGATACCATGAGGTAATTGCCGAGAAGTAATCAATTGAATGTTAAAGCAAGCACTACTTATGATATTACCCTGGTATAGATACAATCTAAGAGCTGGTGCAGAAAACCTGGCCTATCGAGTAACAAAATGTTTTTAAAATGTTAGTACTCACATAAAAAACTTGTGCACAAGTTTTGCCAGGCACTTAATGATTTTTATTATGTTTGCTGTGTGTACTAACATTATAGAATCATTCTGTTACTCGATCGGCCAGGTTTTCTGCAGCCAGCTCTAGCCAGTATCTACCAGGGTCATATTATAAGTAGTGCATGCTTTTAACATTCAATTAATTCCTTCTCGGTAATTTCCTCATGTACCATGGCATACAATTTATTGTATGCAGATAAATTTCTTCTTCCAAATAACACTATCAAATACAAAGGTTGCTATTCAAAAAAAAATCGATGAAGTCTTAACTGGCACAATTATGATGTCACTCAAAAGAGTTAGATGCCAAAACGTGCACGTTCAAATATCTATATTGATGTGTACGAGCAATTTTTCTCTTCTGGTCCTGTAAAGACTTTAGCGAATTTATTCCAACCTATACGTATATATATATATATATATATATATATATATATATATAAAATACCCTTTATAGAATTTCCCACATTCAGCATCATAAGGCAGTCCCACCCAATTGATGTACGCGTATGAGACCTATTTTACATTTTGAGTAAGAAGTAATGTTCGTTCACTTTATTTGTACAGTTGAGAGCAGTAACGTATCCAGACCATATTTTTTAGGTAGTTTGGTCTGGACTCAGACTGAAATCGTATTTGAATTTTACTCCTTCCGAAAAGTTCTCAGTGGTTGGAATTTCAGCCCTTCACTTGTTAGGAGGCTAATTTTTGTGCAATAGTTTTAATTTTTTAGTATCTATCTGAATAGTTTATGCTAAAACTCACCACTAGCGGGCCCTAGCATGGTCATACTCGAAGAATTAGGTGGTATGTTTCCAAATCCCTGCTGTACTAGAGGACTAGGGGACTGGTGCACATTGTTATCATTTTTATCTTTGTATTCCACCATCTCGATCTGTTGTGATAGAGGCTGCAAGGTGTTGGTAGTTGCTGGAGGTGGAGATAAACCAGTCGTTTGCGTCATGTTCTGGGGGATTGGCATCAAATTAGAGGTGGAATATATAGGATGCGCCGTATAAGGGTTATGGTGAAGAGGGTGCTCCCACTTGACTTCGGAAATTGGTAGATTTGGCGAGGTGGAGTTGCCGCTGTGCATTGGGTACAGTTCTGTAACTAGGAAAACATTAAATGAGTGTCTGGTATACATAATTTGGATATTTTCCTTCCAATCATCAATATACCATTATGGGATTGCCAGTTTTGTTCACATTATTGTAGGATTTAATTTTCGTGAAAAAATAATTTATGATATCTTCCAGACGATCAATTCGTTTCAATTCAAAACATTTTTTAAAATAATTTTACGATGCTTCAAATTGAGTTGGTACAGTGTTTTGTTTTAGTTTAGAATCGATTATATATTTCGGGACATCTGATTCCATCGAACTATTTGATTTTGTTTCGATATAATTAGGATTTTCAGAAATGTGGAAACCGAAATACCCCTAATGGAAGTGATTCTTCTAATCACTCAACTTACTTTGGTTAGAACTTGATGCCGCAGTAGCTGCAGAGCTGGAGAAAGTACTTTCGGTTATTCCTTGTCCAAGAGATGAAGCGTAAGGTGTAGTCGGTCCACTGTAATGCCCTCCTACAACTCCAAGTGGTGTATAAGAAGAGGATGAGGACAATTGTTTCCTTAGTCGTGCTCTTCGGTTGCTAAACCAGACCTGAAATTTAATATGGATTCGGAAAAGATAAATATCATTGTAGAAAAATTCATATCTAAATTGAAATGATTCATTAATTTGTCATAAACAAAAAATTCTGATTACCTCATAATATTAAAAGCCTTCCAGTGTACATTCCCAAATTATTTAGGGAATCAAATCATGTTCCGCCGCGATTTGTACTATTCATACAGTGCGGAATCCACGTATGGAATAAAATTATTCCAGGCGATATCCGAAAAAATTATGAGAAATGCTCGGAAAGGTTAATTCTTGTTTTGAAAGTGACTTCATTTGAACTATAATTGAAATGTACGGGTTGACCCACTTGTGTGCAGCACAAAAAAGGTGTGTTTTTTTCAAATAGATCACCCTGTATTATTTCATTCTACCTGATGAGCTGATTTGAACGACCTAGAACACAGGATCGCAATGAGGGACCTTAAGGGCTTCAGGCCACCCTACAACATTGAGCAAGGGCGCAAGGAGATTCTGCTAAGAGAGTTATTTTCTAAAACAGACAACGCGAACTTAGACCTCGAGGATTACTAGGAGTACGGCGGTAACCCCATACCACTCTTTACCATCCTTGAGCTCACCGAAGCCGTACAAAAACTAAAAAATAAAAGATCCCCTGGTCCGGACGGAGTCCTACCGGTAGCGGTGAAACTGGCAAATGAGATGATATCAGACACTCTCCTAGATCTCCTAAATGAATTATATGCCAGAGAAATCTTCCCGGATACGTGGAAAAAGGGCGAAGCCATTTTAATTCCTAGAGGTAACACACGTGTTGCACTGAAATATAGGCCGATATGCTTATTAGACTGGCTGTGCAAAGTGTACGAGTACCTGGTCAAGGCGCAATACTGGTTAAAGAACTGGATGATAGGACAGCCATCGCACGCACACATTTCGGTTTTAGGGCTAGAATGTCAACCGTTGGTGCAATTCAGAATGTTATAGACACACGGTGAATGGAAGCCGCAGAGCTTGGGGAGTCATCATCATGATTGATGTGAAGAAGGCCTTCAATACTGCCAAATGACACTTTATCAAACACGAACTGCGGCGCCTGCAAATCACCTGGCACCAGAGGCGGGTGATTGAAAACTATTTGGAGAACAGAACCCTAAGCTCTGGTAGGTTAGACATGTGCCCCACACAGGGCGTGCCACAAGGCTCGGTCCTTGGTCCTTGAGTTACCAATGAACTGCACTACTGTTGCTTATGCAGTAACTCACGGTCGTGGCAAACAGCAAGGAAGTGCTGATAAGAACGGCCAACCAGAGAAGATTGCGGGATGGATTACGGATCACGGGCTAGAAATAGCCCCTCATAAGACTGAAGGAAAGGAAAGGCGTTTCAGCCGAAAGAATATGTGTAATATCTTGGAGTATGGCTCGATGACAAACAAATTCACAACGAACATGTCAGGAAGACCTGTGAGAAAGCCAACATACAAGTTGCAGCCCTCACAAGAATTCTCCCAAATACTAAGGGACCAAGCATACCTATATAAGAGAAGAGTTATGTACTGTCTGTCTTACTGTACGTGCAGTCTATCCTACTGTAGGCCCCCCAGTTTGGGGACAGGTTATGAGGGTAAATAAGTACAGGGCAAGTATGATATCTACGCAACGGAAGATGCTCCTGAGAGTAGCCATGGCTATAGAACGACATCCGCGGAGGCCCTTTGTGTGATCACCTAGACACCGGCTATAGACCTCATGATCGGCGAGAGAATACGGATACACAACAGCCCGGAAGCAAATCAAAGAACCAAGAAGGAGGAAAGGGAAAGAACCATTGACCTATGGCAAACTAGATGGAATGAAAACACCACTAAAGCACAATGGACAAAGCGGCTCATCCCAGACATTAAGGCATTGGTGGACTGTAAATACACGGCCACTGACTACTACGTAAGACAGGCACTAAGCGGGCACGGTTCGTTCAGGTCCTTCACGTATAAAATAGGGAAGTCCACGAACGACAGGTGTATCTACTGCGCCGAACGTGACGACCCCCTACACACAATTTTCGTTTGCAGAAGATGGCACTTAGAGATAAGAAACCTTGAACTCGCCTCTGGAGAGGAACCATCCCCAAAAAACCTCATCGGACTCATGCTTGGCAGCCCAGAGGGATGGAAAAACGGTTACAGCTTCCTACGCCAGGTAATGGAAGGTAAGGAGAGGGAGGAGAGATAATATCATAGACTGGCTGAACCAGCAAATTAAAACGTAAGACACAGTGCAGAAAAGTGATGTCCGCAAGATAGTTCCGGATAAGGGTGAGGCATAGGGGTGGTTTTTAGTGATTATACGGATCCCCGAAGTCTCACACTACCAGGGAAAGGCAGAACCTGGTGTAGTCCTATGAAAAAAAGAACACTTGTGGGGTGAATCAATTATTTAATGAACTATAGGGGCTAAACTTTGAAATTCTTAAATGACTTGAGAAAAAATATGATTAGACAAGTCAATCTACTATATAATACAGGGCGATTAATTCAGGTGCAACACTATAAAGTTGCTTTTTAATGGATCACCATGTATAATTTGTTATTAATTTCATTTAATGAGTCGACTTGGTAGACTGAATTCTTAATTAGCTAATAAAAACTTAATGATGTTGAAACAATCTATTGAAACGTTACTTTTTCTTTTATCGTATTGTTCAAAATGCTCTCCATGTATACTTATTGACAGTAACCCAATCTATAATAAAATTCCTCCCTAACTTTTCCTAAAACCTCAGCTGAAATTTCCACATCTTTGTTCGTATTGAAAGGTAAGAAAATGTAGTCTTATAATTATTTTCACAAAAGACATTGTGATATTTGGGTACACACTGTAGTACCTACATGAAAGAGCCTACTGTTTTTTTTCACAGAAGTTTTTGCAATTGAACAAAAACATCCTTTTTATGTCAGTGTTAACAATGACATTACTTGTCTCTCGAGAATTCGTTTGTGCTTATATAAGCTATGAAATATTTAACAGAAACTCTTCGAATAAAAATTTGTATGTTGATAGGTTACGGGGATATGTGTAAAAGTCGAACTGAAGTTGCCAATATGTTCAATCTGCGGATTCCTAATTTGCTCAATATCTCAGATGGAACTGTGTCCAAAATTCTTGCACAGTACAGATAATTTGGACATGTTAAACCGCTCAAAAGCTAACCTCATTGTGTAGTGGACTATGTGAAATTAAATGTTCTGTTAAGTGTCCAAGAGAATCCGATGTCAGCTATACAACTGTCCTGAAAACATTTCATAAAGAAAAACTTCATCCCTGTAAATTTGTATTTACCCGGGAATTAACCGAAGACGATCCAGACCCCACGGTGCAGTTCTGCGAAGAAATGATGAACAAGTTAGACAGAAATGAGATAGCTTTTCAGTCTATTATTTTTTCTGATGAATCAACTTTCACGCACAAGTATGTAGAAAAATACCACTTGATTATCCCCAAGAACGTGTTTCTATAGGAATAAAATTCGTTTCATAATGAAAAGTACGTGTTTTTATTGGCCAAAATCTCTTTCGAAATGAAAATCCGTGTTAAAATGGACAATATTAATAAATCGGTAGCAGATATTTAATTCGCGTATTATAATGCGGGGGTAGAAAAACGTTTTTTCTGTACATAAGTTATTCTTTTGTTTCTTTACATAAGTTGTTCTTTTGTTTAGTAATATTCACAATTTCTAATTTATTATTTATAGGAATATTTATGTTGTTCATAAAATCAGATGTGGAATCATCTGCGACTGAAAGATAAACTGTATCCATAGCTTTCATGTAGGCCCGAATACTAGAAGAACGTGATTTTTTCAAATGTTGCCATCTTCATGGAAAATTCTAAAAATATTGGTTTTACCTACAGAATCCTTGTCGTTTTTTTATGGAAATTTCCAAGATCGCAAGTAAAGTTTTTATTCTTGTATGAAACTTGGGTATTTGAAGTTGGCACCATTGGACGTTCCTGTCAAGAATCCAATATAAGAAGTGTAAAAAACTAAGATTGGTGGTGCAAGATAAAAGATAACCATAAAATTAGATGATTTTGTTTTCTATTTCAAGGTATATTATACTTCATACTGTAGTACCGAATTTATTTGTGGGGCCGACCTTATTTTGTTCGAAAACATGATTACCATAGAGAAATGAACCAAAAAAAAACTGCATTAATTTGAATATCAGTTATTGTCAAATTCAAAAGAGCCTTCAATAATAACTATGGATAATGCAAGTTATCACAGCTTTTGAAAATACCTTTCTTAAACCGAAATTGTTGGATTTAGTAGCGAAGTAATTGTGAATGTACTTCAAGCTGAATTTTTACACCATATATTTATTTTGTAGGAATAAGCCATCTCCTGTATATTAGGTTGAAAAATATGTCTTCCACCGAATTACTTCATGTTCAATCCCATAGAACATATTTGGGGATTAACAATTTTTGCATAAAATCACTGGCTGTATATGGAAAGAAGCTCTGAGCAAAGCTGCACCTGATGTATGGGCTGAAACCGTACGATATACTGAACAAAAAATATAACTATACTGGGATAGAAAAATTGGATTTGATATTGCATTTATACAGATTCGATGTAAAGTACATATTCAAGATTCCCTTACGAATTACCAAGACTAAATTCTCAAATACGATATTGATCTTCGCAGTTAATGTCGGGGGCTTTGTTGAGTTGAAAATCAATTCAACTATAGAACGTTTAAAGTGAATCAGTTTTGCTGAATGTGAACATTATACCATTTACTCAAAATCTATAGATATACAACCAGCTATTGGCATCTATCCATTTAGGCTGTGGAATCAGTGGTTTATTACTGATTCAATTCCCCTTTTCCTTGACACCAAAATATTCGCGAGCGATTACGATATTTTCTCTTGGTTAGTAGATTCATCGTAATGTAGTCTTTACAAAACATAGAATGATTCATTCATACAATTTATCACCGTAAATAATTAGTCTAGTTGAAATAGCACTGTAGATATTGCTCGCAGGAAAACCCTCACATACACACAACTTCCTCAAAAGGTTAACGTTTGGGCAGGTATCATTGGACCAATTTTTATTGAAGGGAGTATGACAGGTAAAACATATTTGAATTTACTTAGGAGTTAAGTTGTTCCTGGCCTGCTCAACTTGTATCCAAATGAAGTAGATCCGGCCCTACTGAGTGAAAATATTTGGTTGCAACACCCCATTATGCTGTACCTGTAAAGAGTATTAAACGAAACTTTCCTAAAAGGTTGATCGGAAGGGCTCTGGAGTGGTCAGCTAGGTCGCCAGACCTAACGCCGTTGGATTTCTTTCTGTGGGGCTATCTCAAGAATAAATAATACGAACAGAAATGCAAAATATTTCACCTCAAGTTATTGTAAATGTTAGGCAGGAGTTTTACAATAGATTAGGTTACTTCCAACAAGTACATGGTGAACATTTTGAACAGTTGATAAGATAAAATAAAAAGAAACGTTCAAATTAATTCTTTCAAAATCATACAGTTTTTATTATCTAGTTAAGAATTTGGTCTACGAATTTCATAGTTCATTGATATCGACTCATTGAAGGTTGTTAAAAAAAATATTCAATAAAAAATCACCCTTTCAGTATGAATGAATGATTCGCCCTGTATTATATTTCAATACTAGTTAAAGAGTGTACTAGATTGACTTGTCTAAGCATATTATTTACTTTAGGTTTTAAATAATTTCAAAGTTTAACACCTATAATTCATCAAATAATTGATTCACCCCACAAGTGTTATGGGTCGTTGAACTCAGCTTTTCAGGTAGAATACAAAAATAAAAAAATATACAGAGTACACGGCTTAGTTAAAAGATTGTCTTTAAAAATATTTTTTATTAGTTATTTTTTGCATTGCAAACAGAGGCGAACACTGAAAGAGTTATCATGGTAACATGTCAAGGTATGAAAGAAATAAATATTCAGATATTTTAAACGTGTCCAGTATGTGAGGTGTGTATTATATTGGGTGACATAGGATATGTGGCCAGCTTGTGATGATTTCTATATTTAATAATGATAATTCGATCGTATCAGATTGGCTATAATAAAAAATAAAAGTGCACTTTCTTTTATCGTTTTTTTTTAATAAAAACTCAACCTATATATCTGAAAATCTCATTCAATATGTCTCTCACATTTAAACTTTTTTTTGGGAAAAATATTTTATTTTATGATTGATTCACTCGTCGACCCTGTGATAGCAGTAAGTACACAATTAAAAAAGTTTGGCACATTTGTTTTTTTTACATAAGTTTTAGCCGTTAAAGGTCGCCCTGTAATTTTAGTGAGAACACCGTGGCAGGAAAATGTTTGGAAAACTCACCTTTTTTGTGCTGCACACAAGTGGGCCACCCTGTACATTTCAATTGTAGTTCAAATGACGTCAATTTCAAAACAAGAATTGAACTGTGCGAGCAATTCTCATAATTTTTTCGGATATCGTCTAAAATGATTTTATTCCTAGGTGGTTTCCGCACTGCATGATCTATCTATAGGCTATTCAAATTCGAGTCTATACATAAGACAAAAATATTACGTTAAATTATGGTAAAGTTGCCTAAATTAATGCATTATGTATGACATTCAAAACCTGGGTTTGGTTCTGATTTCGGCTATATGCGAGGTAAATCGAGAAAATCGGTTTTTGTCAATATCTGTTTAATTTGAATACTATATAGATATATGTTGTTTGACTTGGACCACCCTTAACATTGTATATTTTTTTATCAATTTTAAGAAGACCGTATACACTAATACGTATATTAATAGGTTATGTAGTGGATAGAAGAAAGTGGATTAGTAGGTAATATTTGTTAGCTCTATTTGATGTTTATTAAGTGAAGAGATTTGATATGTGTCCTTTGCAAACCACACATAATATCTCACCTGAATTCTAGCCTCTGTCAATTTCGTTCTTTGAGCCAACTCTTCTCTGGTATAAATATCTGGATACTGGGTACGTTCAAAGGCTTTTTCTAGCTCATCAAGTTGGTGTGCTGTGAATGTTGTTCTGGATCGGCGCTGTTTTCTTTTCAAAGGGATGCCAGGTTCACTCTCACAGTCAGAACCTCCTTCGTTGTCAGTTGATTTGTCTGCAAAACACAATTATTCGTTTAATTTGGGCAGCTATTCATGCAACCAGTGTGACCACGAGCCATACGATAACCTATTTCTGACCATTGTAGACGAGGAGAAAATATGGTCAGCACATATTTAGGCCAATCATTAGATATTATTTCGTGACAAAAATATTACCATCTAAACTGTACCATCATACGAAAGACGATCCGTAGTTATATCCTGTTATGTTTCCTACTCGCAACTATCATTTCTTAATTTGTTATAAACATTTTTTTCGTTTTTTGTTTGTAACATTAAAACTAATGAAGCAATCACGATGCTCACGATTGTAGAGAAACAATATGCGAAAAAATGAGCCCTGCTACGACTCGATCGGATTATTAGTAACTGATAAAAAACCTGTTTTTTTTTTTTGAAAAATACATAACATTGTCATTTTCTAATCTGCAGCGCAGGATCTTCGCGACATAGTAGTGATTGCTATGTAGTTCGTGTGTAGAAAACTCAGGCACTGTCGGATTATTAGTTTTTAGCATAATTTCAATTTGCATTTTCAATGCATTTTATTGGAGCAAGCCTGGATGCGTCATAGGTGGTCCGATTTCAATTTTCAAAATATATTGCTATTGGAAGTATAGTACTACAAAATGTCTATTCTTATTTTGCGTTAAAATGCTGCGAAATAGGTGAGAAATACTTGCAAATATGACCGAAAACGGGCGAGCGCTTGAAAGCGGCTGAGTAGTGGGGGTAGAGCAGCAAAAACATTACTTGCGCGCTGCCGCTTTATTATATATATATATATATATATATATATATATATATATACGCTTTCCTGCGTCTGCATAACAAATGGCATGCACTAATTAGAATAACTTCTATCGATAATGTATTATGCAACGGATCATAATCAATAGGTGAGAAATACTTGCAAACATGACCGAAAACCGAGGAGTGCATGAAAGCGGCTCAGGAGTGGGGGTAGAGCAGCAGATTCATAACGAGCGCAGCGCGCTTGTATTACTATACATCCGCTTCCTCGCGTCTGCTGCTCTACCCCCACTACTCAGCCGCTTTCACGCACTCGCCAATTTTCGGTCATGTTTGCGGGTATTTTTCACATATTTTGCAGCATTTTAATGCAAAATCAGAATATATGTTTTGCAATACTATACTTTTACTCACGAAATCTTTTTGAAAAATTGGAATCGGACCACCTGTGACGCATCCAGTCTGCTGCAATAAAGTGCAGTAAAAAATTCAGATTGTAATTATGCCAAAACTAATGATGCGACTGCGCCTGAGTTTTTCACACATAAAGTACATATTAATCACTACTATGTTGTGGAAAGCCTGCACTACAACTTAAAAAGTTGCGGTGTTATGAATTTTTCGAAAAAGCTGATTTTTTCAGGTTTTTCCGGTTTTTCTCCGTTACTAATAATCCGATCGAGTCGCGTTAGGGCTAATTTTTTAAAAATCTTAATTCTCTACAATTTGTCCATTGTGAGTATCGAGATTGCTTAATTAGTTTTCAAGTTTGGAGTCAAAAACGATAAAAAAAATGCTTTTAAATGTTTATAACAAATTAAGCAATGACAGTTGGGAGTAGGAAACAATAGGATATCACTACAAACCGTCTCTATTGATTGGCCTATAAGAACGTATGCCTGGTATGCTTACTATGACGACTCAGATGTTGAAAAGTCATTATGAATCTCTAGTCTTCGACAGTCCATCTGTTGTGAAAAAAATCAAGTTGTATATAAGTGAAGATATTACTAAAAGAGTCCATCACAGAAAAGTGAGGGATTATTTCACGAACGTCAAACCGAATCTGAAAATATACCCGTTTCATATTTTATAATGTAAATACAATTCAAATATGTTTTCTGTTCTGTTAATAAAAGTACGGTACGAACTTGATGTGAGTGTAACAGGAAAAATGTTCAACCTAAAATTCAAAAACCTAAAGAAGAAACTTTAATTGTACTAATTTCAAAACTAATCATATAAACAAGTAAACCTCCCACAAAGGATATGATTAAACTGTGATCATTGGGGCAGGTCATTTCAATTTCAACTCGGCCATTGTTCTTTCAATTGGATATCTGTTCTGGTGTGAACAATTGGGTTCCGTCACGGGTAGTGGCTTCTGTACATAAAATGGCAGACGAGTGACGTATTCATGGATATCATTTTATAATAGATTAACTATTATTACACCTAAATATGAATTTAAACAACAAATTAAATTAAATTTATTATAGCACATCATTTCTAATCGTTCAAAACCAATACAGTATAAACTTACTGGCTTATATAAGAAACGCACATTTTGAGAATATTTCCCTCGAGTCAAAAACCCCATGTAAATGGAGTGCAATTATCGCAAAATTACAGTGAAAATTTACAACCATTCAAATTTTGTCATTTTGGGTCATATGAAACAATTTCACCCAATCATGTCAACATTGCACTGATAATTGCATTCAGTGCAATTATCAATCACTATGAGAACACGATTGAGTTTGACAACTTCATTCCAAATAAATTTCAAAATGTCACGTTTTGGCAGTGCGAATGTTCAAAGTATAAATGCGCTAATCAAAGAAAAAAGTCCCAGAAATACAACCTACAGTCACAAATATATTTGGGGAATATTTATGGAATTTTGCTGCGAACGAGAAGATGAATTAAAGCTTAGAAGAATTGGCGTTGATACTAAAAGATTGGGCGGTCAATATGAGAAAGAAAGACGGACCGAATTTAAAGAAGCAACGTTGAAGACAATGTGGAACGTTTCGTGCAAACTTTTGCAAGAAAAGTACTATAATGACTATAATATTATGATTGACCCGTTTAACAATATAGTATTTAAACCAGCCCGAGATGCCCGCGATGCAATTAGGAAGAAACTACAAGCAGATCCATGTAAAGTCCAGTTCAGTTTCGTTAAATTTGTCTGAAGTTAACAAAATAATATTGCTATGGGATGAAAATACTCCTGAAGGTCTTATGCGTAAATTTACCATATTGCTGCTGTAGAATTAGCGTGGGAGGAGAGAGGCAGTTGCTTGTCTGGTGGATTTTTTTCAAATCGAGAAAAATAACGATGACTCTCCAACAAATCGCATTGAATACAATCCGGTGTTCAGTAAAACGTGCCAAGGTGGTTCTAAAAGCTGTACAAGTAGTAAATGGTTGGTTTCCAATAGTGAAAGACAAAGCTGCCCTGTACGTCTTTTTCATAAACTGATATCAAAACGAGGCGACAATATTACCTCACCACGACTGTTCTTAAAACCAAATCGACACTGGAAAAATGAAACTGACAAATGGTACGATAATGTACCTGTTGGAAGAAAAACAATAAATGGATGGACTAAATCTGCTGCTGAGGCAATTGGCTTGAATATAAAGGACAAAAAGATAACGAATCACTCGAATAGATCAACTGCTGTTAGCGAATTGGCAAAAGTGACGTAGAAGAACAACAATTGCTGAAAATTACTGGTTATAGCAATCAAAATTCTATAAAACCATACTTAAATCTCGATCAAGAACACTACAACATAAATAGATCATAAATATTATGCGTGGTAATAGATCTTCTATAGTAGAGAACAGCAACGAATCTAAAGTTAAGTTAAATTTTAATAATTGTACTTTCACTAACTGTACTTTTAATAAATGAATAAATTTCATTGTGTTGAGTTATAAACTTTTTTGTCAAAAAATTTTCCGCCGAATATCCCTCGGACATTGACAAATGCCTCATAATTTTATGACAAATTTCTCAAGCTCGTTGCTTGGTAACAGCCGTCAGCCTTCGGCTTCAGGCTGTTGCTTGGTAACAGCCGTCAGCCTTCGGCTTCAGGCTGTTACCAAAGATTGTCATAAAATTATCTCGCCTATTATCAATGTCCTAGGGATATTACTACTTACTGATAATTGCATTGTAGAAAGCGAAAGAGCACTGCGATAATTGCACTGTAGACCGATAATTGCACAGTTCATATCCATGGCAATTCCATTGTACACTTTGATAATACCACGACAATTTATAAGTAACGTCAGTTTGAAAAGTAATGTCAAAAATATTATTTATTAAAAATGTCTCGTTTCGGTCGGGCTTCATTATTGAAGAAAATGTGTTGGAGAACGAACCAAATAACACAAAACAGAACAGAAAATACGTGTGGCGTCGGTTTATGAGCTTCTGTGCTGAGAAAAACTATACTTTGGATGAAAAAACACAAATTAATGTTCTGGCAAAAATATTAACGGACTGGGCATTCAATATGCGTAAGCAGAATGGCGATGAGTACAAAGAATTTACTGTTAAAAATGAAAATGAACTCATGCAGTTTTTTGACAACACGCTGTCATGCAAAATTTTCGGTAATTTTGATGTACTTGTGCAATTACTTACGATAAAATGTCGCCCGGCAGTGATATATTTTTTTTTTTTCGTCACTTTTATTATCAACTAGCTGACCCGACAGACGTTGTCCTGTCCAGATTTTTATATTTTTGTGTGTTGTTTCATCTAGATTATGTCTGTGACTCTGCCTGCTTCCGTTGTCCCGTTTCCCACCGTCCCGTGGTTATTCCGTTATCCCGTCAACCAGTTTTCCGTTATCCCGTGGTTTTGCCGTTATTTTGTTATACCGTTATCCCGTAACCCGTTTCCCGTCATCCCTTTATCCCGTTATACCATTATCCCTTTATGGATAAACCAAAAATATTCTCAGTGTTCAAATATCTGTGTATACCAATTTTCATGGCGATCGGTTAAACGGTATAGAAGTTAATGCGCTGCATCGCCGTCTAGTGGCGAGTTAGGCCCGGTAGTTCAATCAAAGATGACCAAGTGATTAGAGTTAAACCAGGATTACCAATTTTGTTTCGGTTGTTCCATACGAGTTTATGAGATAAACCTAGTTTAACAATGGTTTAAGTTAATCTCATGAATTCGGGGGTTTAAGGAGATAATTTGCCGATTCTAGCCTATTTGATTGTTTGACATTTCAATAGACATTGACTATTTTGAAAATTATTATTGTGTTGAATATTATTGTTTTATACCCTACTGCAAAGGTGTTCGAAGATTTTACAGACTATGAAGATTTTTTGTAGTTTTTGATATTATTGCCCCAAGAAGAAAGATACCCGTATTTAACAACGTAGAAACCATTTGGAAGAATGGTCATAAAAATATTTTTATAATAGATTTCCCTTGCCGGAAGAAATCGTCCGCAACTAACAAAAATACAAAGAATCACCCCTCAAATGACACTACAAAGGCAAAATCGTAACAAAAAATTAACTAAATAAAAATCAAAACGTTTGTCATAAAAAACTAAAATTAAATCATCACAATTGCAAAATGAAAAACTACATGATCTGTTCTCAAGAATCTCCAGCAAATGTTGATTTACTGTTGATTGATAAATTATGTTTCATGTTTCTTTATACAGGGTGTAACATAAGTACGTTAAAACATTCAAGTGACGTATTCCTGAGACAATTTTAAGAAAAAAAGTCTAAACTTGTGTCCGGGAATGCTTCGTTTCGAAGATACAGGGTGTTGAAATTGATTTTTTTTGTTCGCTTTTTAAAAATAACTTTTGCAAAAAATAAGTTATTTGCACGAAATTTGGTATCCGGGGTTTTTTTGGCGTGGGAAATCTTAATTTTGTATTAATTTTCATGCAACATTATTTATTTCAAATTGCCCTAACATTTATGACAGTAAACTTTTGGTACTTTTCATGAAAAAACCTTATTCATGAAAAAACCTTATTCCCACACCAAGTAAAAAAGGTACACTTCCTCAACAACGCTGGAGGTGATCGTTTTCGAGATATTTACAATTTTCTATATCGATGCATGTTACTTAGCTCCTAGGGCGCTAAGTGAAGTTGCTGAGAACATTACAAAAACTAAGTATGTGGTAGGTCTCGTCAAAATAAACATTTTTTCCTATGAATGTTATCGAAAAAGATTTGTTTCAAATACAGTTTTGAAATTTTTCAAAACATGTTGGTTTTTTCAAAGTTTTTGCAACTGCAGTTATTTTCATCAAACTTTAAACACAGACTTCTTTCAAACTGAGCATTATCAAACTGAGCATTATCAAACTGCTTAATCAATCCAAATTAAAAAAATTGTCAGGTTTAATATTATTTAATTAGAAAGTGCTACATTTCGGAGTTTGTAAAAAAACAATTCGGAGAAGTACTATGTTATTTATTAGGCAATTAAACATATAAAAATTGAACGAAACAACTATTACAACAACTGTTCAAAGTGACGACCCCAACAGTAATACAAGCTTCTGCTCTCCTCATCAAAGAATTCCGCACCCGTTGAAAAATGTCGGGAGTGTTTCTTATCGTTTCGCAGCAAGCTATGAAGCGATCCCCTAACATAAACTAGTGATTTTAGGTGTCCTCAAAAGAAAAAATCGACGGGATTGAGGTCCGGTGACCTCGGGGGCCAATGCTGAGTGCCTCCTCTTCCTATCCATCGTTGGGGATATGCTACGTCTAAGAAATTTCTTGCTATCAGACTAAAATGAGCAGGGGCTCCATCGTGCATAAACCAAGAGTGATTTCGGAGACCAATGGGGACATCTTCCATAAGCTAAAAAAGCTCGTGTTTCAAAAAATTTTGGTAAGCATCTCCATTCAAACGTAAGGGGAGAAAATAGGACCCAATTAAATAATCCCCAATTATGCCTACCCATACAGTAAAAGAGAATCTGTCTTGGAAATGAGTTTGCGTTATCGAATGTGGGTTATCTTCCGCCCAGATGTGGTTGTTATGGAAGTTCATGATATCATTTCTTGAAAAATAGCCTCATCTGTGAAGAGGATTTTCGATAAAATTTGGGGATGTTGTTCGACTTTTCTTTGAAGCCATTGAGCAAATTCGATACGTGGTTGAAAATCACGTAGCGTAAGTGCCTGGACACGCTGAATTTGATAAGGATATAATTGCTGTTCCTTTAAAATTCTGTAAACGGTCATGTGACTCACATTTAAAGTTTGACTAATTTTTCTTGTACTTGTCTCTGGATGTTCACTAATTTCTTCGAGAACCGCCTCCTCCAATTCCACAGTTCTTGTAGTCCGTGGCCGTCCTACTGCAGAATTTCTTTCAAAGCTTCCAGATTCGGAAAGTCGCCGGAAAAGATTTGCAAATGTCGCTGCACAAGGAGTGACGCGTTGGGGATACCTTTCCTGATAGATGCGTCTGGCCTCGGTTGAATTTCCGTCAGCCAAGCCGTATGCAAAACCATATCAGCCATTTCAGCATTCGTAAAGTCGGGCATGGTACCAAAAAATCACTTTATAAACTCCGAACTGTGAATTTGTCAATGAATAGTTAAAAATGTGACAGCGAACTTCCATTTTTATGAACGAACTCGATTCAATTAACTTAATTTGCAAGCGGAGAATGACTAAAATTATTGAAATCAAATTTGGCTATACTGATTAAGCAGTTTGATATGCTCAATTTAGAAGAAGTCTGTCCGGGTATACTGCGTATGAAGTTTGATGAAAATAACTAAAATTGCAAAAAACTTTTGACAAAAAACAACCATGTTTTGAAAAATTTCAACAATCTGTATCTCGAAAACAAATCATTTTTCGATAAACATTTCATAGGAAAAAAGTAGTTTATTTTGACGAGACCTACCACATACTTAGTTTTTGTAATGTTCTCAGCAACTTCACTTAGGAGCTAAGTAACATGCATCGATATAGAAAATTGTAAATATCTCGAAAACGATCACCTCCAGCGTTGTTGAGGAAGTGTACCTTTTTTACTTGGAAAACGTGTGGGAATAAGTTTTTTTCATGAAAAGTACCAAAAGTTTACTGTCAAAAATGTTAGGGCCATTTGAAATAAATAATGACAGAGTACGCAGCGCTCTCTAGATGTTACATGAAAATTAATACAAAATTATGATTTCCCACGACAAAAAAACCCCGGGTACCAAATTTCGTGCAAATAACTTATTTTTTTCAAAAGTTATTTTTAAAAAGCCAACAAAAAAATTCAATTTTAACACCCTGTATCTCCGAAACGAAGCATTTCCGGACACAAGTTTATAGACTTTTTTTCTTAAAATTGTCTCAGGAATACGTCACTTGAATATTTTAACGTACTTATGTTACACCCTGTATATCTCAATCATATGGGTTTTCTCTATATTCTACTCCTTCCTCTGTAGTTCCAAGAAAATTTGGTGTTTTTCTCTCATGTGTATTAATTTCAACTTGTGTTCTTCGAATGATCGTTTTTGTAAATCTTCAAAATCTGTTTTGGACAGAGCCCAATTAGAAAGTTTGTCTTTAAATGTTAAGGTGCTATTCCTTTTTTTTGAGATTTCTGGAGATGGTATTGTATTCATTATTTATTATAGCTCACGCCTTCAATTTTTGCGAATTAGTAACTCCGTCCATTTTTTTACAATCTACAACAATCTTGGTATTTTTTTACTAGTTAAATGAGAATGTTTTCCTCACCTTCATTGAAATGATTAATTATTCTTGAGAGACGCCTAACAATTTACAAAATACACTTGGCTATTTTTCGATAAATTTTTCTGCATTTTTATGACAAAACTATGAATTAGGTTAAGTTTGATTCAATGTTGATGTTTCTGAATGGTACGAATGATGATACAAGCGAAAAAATGTGTTGCCAACATATGAAAACAACGAATTAAGAAATCCAGGATTAGTTTTTTATTGAAAAATGCATAACGTTCTAATCCATAGTTATTTAACAATCCGAGTTTAGATAATCAACGGTTTAAACTCGCATTGAACAACCGGTCCTTAAAGTAAAATGGATAGCATAAAAACCTTCTCCATGGAAAAACACCTAGATGTGCCAACTTTAAAAAAAGAATCAAATAAATATGTCGTTCTTATCGTTAGTTGTGATCGAGAGTGCATACAAATTATGATTTTTGCAGTTTGTCCGGATTTTCCAACTTTCCTTTGTAATTGTCCTGAATTTTTTTTCCTCAAAACTTTTCTAGGACCATAACGAGCAAAACAAAAAAGATTCAGAGTTATGGTCTTGAGTTCATAGAAAAATCCCATAAAAAAAGTAATTTCCGAATTTTCCAATTTTTCTTAGGACTATCACGAACATTAAAAAAAAAGCCAAATCGGGCCACCGTCCTCTAGGGATGCGCTTAGCAACACAAATTTAAATAAATTTTTATTATATATATTATTATATAAAATCAAGTCAATTCGTGGTCACTAAATATACCGTACCAGTGCTAAGCAATCATAGAGTTGGATACAGATTCAGAATGAATCTCGGCCATTTAGGTGTTCAAAGTCAGCTAAGAACGTCATCAATTTGTCAGCAATATTTTGTAAAATATACTTCTTTCGAATGAATATCGGTTTTTTTCGTTCAGTAAAGTTTTTTTACAATCAATTCATTGATTGTTTTTTAAATAGTCCTCAGTAGCGAAGTCGCTTGTCGAGGTGAAGGTATAAAGGTTATTCCAATCCTAATCCTAATGGAGTGTAAATATTGTTTCAATTCGAGTTTTTCTACAAAACATCTGAATATATCAATGCCATATGAAACGCCATCTATAAACCTCATTAAAAGAACAGTCATACGATTAAGTGAAATTGTTTTTATATGAAGTGAAGATTTGGGACTAGTTTCTTCAAAATTGTTGCCTATGATATTTCTGATGGAAAAAAAAATAAATAGAGCAAACGCCCCCAAATACTTTTTCTCAGCTCAAGAACACGTGTACTGATATAATATTTGGCTGGAAGGGGATTTATTATTATTCCTTACCAATAATTTTCCATTTGACATAATAGTCATTTGAATTTGTAGAATGTTGTTTCATAATACATTTTGGTACAATTATCATTTTCATGATTTCCTGGTAAATATTTGAGGTAGTTATATGCAATCATATCTAAACAACTTCAACTCCTGCAAAAAATCAAGACTGTTTAGCAGGTACTTTAATATTTCAACCTCGCTAATGAAAACTAGTTTTCTGATTAGTGTTCGGAGTAAGATGAATGTTATTTATCGTGTGAGTTTCCATGTAAAATTACAAATCCAGCATTATTCGAAAAGACTTTCTTATTCTACGTATTTTTATATGGAAATGAAGCAACTATAACACAAGATGAGTTCTTCACCAAGTTTTCTGTATCGAATAAAAAAATTACATGAAAAAATTATCACCTTTCGAAATCGCGAGAATAGGCTCTCCCATTCCAATAATTATCTTAATTAATCTTATATTTTGGTATATTTATTAATGACATATTTTACGGAAATAACTAAATAAATAGGAATGAATCAGGGAATCTATACAAATTATTGTTAAATTAACTCACCACGATAAGTAACTGCGTAAACCAAATTAATTCTTCATGAATGAAAAAAAAACAAAAGAAAAATAAGTCAGTAGGTACCCACTGTTGACGTTTCGGAAACTCTTTATATGTTCCCGTTCTGAAAACTTTTCCAACATTCCAATAATGAGAAGTAGTTGAGAATTTACTGGAAATTTGTGATATTAAATTAATTTTTCTTATAGTGTTTTGTGACCTCACTGGTTATTATAGCTTGGAGTTTGGTTGGGAAAAGGTCAATTAACTGAAACCACTCTGGATCTGTTGCCGACGTTTCAACTTTTATGAAGTCATCCTCAGGGCACTACAATAGGGATTGTGAATATTACGAGGGTGAATAGTAGAGTAGATAAATTACATGATAAAAACCTCAATAGAGGTACTTTATAAAAGTTGAAAGTCGGCAACAGATCCATAGTGGTTTCAGTTAATTGACCTTTTCCCAACCAAACTCCAAGCTATAATTAAATTAATTTGTTTATGAAAGTTTTCACTTATACTTAATCTCCCTAGAGCATGAATTATTGCCGGAAATTTTTTGAGTACATGAATTTTCTTTAAAAATTCATGTACGAGACAAATTTCCCGCAATTAATTCAAGCACGAGGGGGATTCGGTAAGAAAATTTTATACCGGAATTATATTTGAATAGAAAACATTAAGTAAATATTTATTTTGACGTTATTCACAAATAAATAGAAGGCTGTGTGTAATGGTAGTTTTGGGGGAGATTTTTTTCTGATTTTCCCCGTTCCCTAATAAAATAAAATATATAATATCAGATAAACTATTATGTAAAATTAATTGATTTCATACAATTTCCTCACTAGGTTTCAGGGAAATGTTAATATTGACTAAAAATGAAAGTGGATACGTTCGTATTGCGGGAGATATTTTTTGATTTTCCCCGTGCCCTAGTTAAATAAAATATATAATATCAGATACATTTTTATATAAAATTGATTGTTTTCATACAATTTTCTTACTGGGTTTCAGGGAAATGTCAATATTGATTAAAAATAAAAGTGGATGTTCGTATTGTGGGATATTTTTTTTCCCGTGCCCTAGTAAAATACAATTTATAATATCAGATACATTATTATATAAAAATAATTGATTTCATATAATTTTCTTACTAGGTTTCAGGGAAATGTCAATATCGACTACAAACAAAGGTGATATAAAGCAAAAAATATATAACTATACCTATACATATATACTTAAATATTTTTCATATTCTTTTAGGTTTAATTCAAAAAAAATTAATATTAGCGGTAAAAATTTGTTTTTCAAATAATTCAGGAAATCGGGATATTTTATTATTTATTCTAAATAGAATGTTGTTGGCGTATGTTGCTGGTTAAAAAAAAAATTTTGTAAAACTAGCCATGGATTTGACATTCACTACTCCTGTCAATCAATATTTTATTTGTGGCATTATAAGTTCCTCATAACATTGTATACAATCATAAGTTAGTAAAAAAGTGATAATAAAATGAACTTTCAATCGTATGAATTGTGTTCCTTTTGCAAAGAATCACATCAGCACATTTAAATGTACCATAAAAATGTAAAATATCTTACATACCTAGTGGAAGAATCTGGATTAAATCCTGAGCAATAAAACTTATTTAAAGAGATTGGCAACATTCTGCGTGATATTGCCTTCTTTTGGACACAAATCTAATACTCAAAGAAATAAACTGGTATTATTTTTATTTTATGAAACACAGGCATATTGTTGAAAAAAACACCGGTTCTGTGTTTTATTCGCCACTTAGGAAGGAGGAGGTAGAAGTGGAATTTTTGAAGAATTTAAAATTAATTAACGATATTATAGAATGTACACCTTAATAAATTGTAATATTTCCAACTTATAAAGTAAATAAATACAAAATATTGTCAATATTATTTCAATATTATTTTTGTCTAATTATATGATAGCTATCATGTGCCGGGAAATTTCCACTTATTAATTTTACGTCTCCATGCTAATGTGGATGAAAAATTTTCAGAAAATTTGCTGGTTACCATAGTAACAATGTCGATATAAAGCATCTGATTGGTTGAAAATGACTGGTATACAATTTTCATTGAAAGACATCTGCCTGGGTAACAAAATGCGTTCGAAAAATATGTTAATGCTGAAATAATTATTTTTGATTTCCACATGTAAAAGAGTGTATTTCTATTATTGAATTACATTAGCAGATTTTCAAAAATATTTTTTACATATACATAAGTTTTCTTGAGGTGTGCATACGAATAAGTTAGATAAAATATCTAATGCCTACGAATTGAAAATGAAGGGATTTGGTTTCAACCATAATGAAAATCACCGAATTTCGAATCTATACAATTTTAACAACTGGTTGCTAATTTTGCGAAACGAAATTAACAAACCTTATCTCCTGGGGTGACAAAATGAAGTAAATGATTTCCGAATGAAAAATGTAACCTGATACCAACAAAAAATGAAGGTCATTTCTCGATTAATATGACCATCAATTCACATCCTCTTCCAAAAATAGGTAGCAAAAAATGACTTGGCAATTTGTTACGTCATTCTCGAACTATTAAGAACCTTTTTCATGTTACCGCGTTGTGTAATTTGACACCTTTTTTTAAGTACACCGATATACCCTTTCCAATATCGAGCACTAATTAAAAATCATAATAGTTTCTCTCCAACTAACGCTGAGATGACTAGGGCGATTCAAATATTGCGTAGGTATACAACGTGTGTTTGTCAGTTTGTTTTTCAGCTCACATCTTCAAAATGGTTGGATTTGGATGAATCTTTTTTTTCTTCAATAATTAGTTATGGTTCCCAGTATGTTCTCAAATAGTTGTCACTGGGGGGCTAGATTTAATTTTTTTGTGATGATGGGAAAGATTGGAATTGATGTTGTATGCATTTTTATCATTGAAAATGATTGAGGGGTTTTTATACAGTTGGTAGGTACCTACCCTAGGCTGCGCTTTGCGTGTTTCCAGTATGTATGGACGGATATAGATTTTTTTTTACTTATACAAGTACTTATTGATTCGAAAACAAAAAACAAAATAAAGATAATGAGGAGTGTAGTTATTCCGAACAACTTTCAAAATGAAAAGACAGTTCGTAGCTCAAAATAATAGAAGGAAGAGTGAGAAAGGGTATTTATTATTTATTTGAATTCGAATAGTAAAGCGTTCAGTTCCATCAGGTGGATCAGTTGTTATTGGTAGCGCTGTAATGTGATTTTTTTAACGAATGAACCTATTCAAAATTCGAATGGAACTATTTCAATTCATATTGTTGACGATGACTGAGAAAAATGAAATGGTTGCTATTCAGATTTTTGAACGATTACGGATGGTTCAGATCATATTAATGGATAGTTTTTAGCGTTTCAGCTGACAAAGTAACGCTTCTGGCAGGTTTTCAAAGATATGAAAATATGTTCATGATATTTCAAGAGCAGTCCATATACAGGGTGTAACTGAATAAGTGTAAAACATTCAAGGAGGTGATTCCTCATCGAAAAAAAGATAGGATCTTTCATATAAAGAAACTTCATTGGAGCATCCCTTGTTAAGATACAGCCCCTTAAAGGGGGTACATAAAATTTGTATAACAATTTTTTTCACAAGCACTGAAAAAGTTACAATATTGAAATTAACCTGACGTTTTGTACTACCAAAAGACACTTAGCCAGTAATTTATTTGGTTTACCCCATGGTTGTAAGGGTGAAAACGCAACCCTAAAATTTATTTCCAATGTAACTTTTGTCTTATTATTTGTTTACCATTTAAAAATTTATTTCCGATAGCCTGTTTCATTCTAAACAAAAAATGTCTCTTGGGTTTTTTGGCCAAAATAAACCAGTAAGCAGCAAAACATTATTTTACGAACAACTACAGAGATACATCGTCATAAATGCGAAAATACGAAACTAATCTATCTAGTAGGTCGCTATTAGCGATAGTGACAATTAAATTGGTATGACGCTGTCAGTTTGGGAATTTTCGAAATTGAATTAATACTAATTGTGTGTTGTTGTTCTGTTCTTAATTTGTTACTTTAATAATTCACTTGTTAATAAAATGGCATACACAAATGAGGAAATGGCTGATATGCATTACGTTTACGGTCTGTCGCAGGGGAATGGGTTAGAAGCTTCTAGAAGATATGCTGAAATGTATCCTCAACGGCAGCATCCTTCACATAGAATATTTGCTCGACTTCATCAACGATTACGAGAATATGGTTCATTCGACAAAGAACGCAGGATTGTGGTCGCCATCGAGAAATACGAACACCACAGCTTGAGGAAGCAGTACTTAATTTGATTGAAGAACAACCTACTACCAGTACTAGAAAGATTGCTTTCCAGCTAAATGTTGATCATATGACGGTATTTCGAATTTTAAAGGAACAACTCTTATACCCTTACCATCTGCAACGAGTACAGGCACTGTTACCGCGAGACTTTCCGAACGTCTTGAATTTTGCAATTGGATGCTGGAAATGATTAGAAGAAATTGTGACTTTCTGAAGACGATAGAATTCACAGACGAATGTAGTTTTTCTCGGGACAAGATTATTAATTTTCATAATTACCACATATGGGCTGATGAAAACCCTCACGCTATTGTCGAAACTAGCCATCAAGAACAGTTTCTCTTAACGTGGGCTCGGAGTTATTGGGGATGATTTAATTGGGCCTCATTTTCTACCTCCTCGATTAAATGGTGAGGCATACGTTCAATTTTTAGAGAAGTGCATCCAGTACTGCTGGAGGAAGTTCCTTTGGGCGTCAGAAGGGATATGTTTTTATGCTGATGGGGCTCCCGCCCATTTTAGTCAAGTAGCACGTCAGCATTTAACTGAAACATATGCAAATCAGTGGATAGGTCGAGGAGGACCACATAAATGGCCCGCTCGATCCCGGATCTCAATCCTCTCGATTTTTTATTTGGGGCCATTCACAGCATTTGGTATATCGTACTCCTGTTCGCGATGTAGAGGACTTAAGAAACCGCATCATCGATGCGTGCAGGGTAATCAGAGAGACTCCAGGAATATTTGAGCGAATACGTGGCTCAATGCGCCGACGTCTAGACGCATGCGTAATGTTTGAAGGTAGACATATTGAACATTCACTATGATTTCTACATGTTGTGTGTTTGTTATTAATAACTTAGTTTTGTTTATTACCCTTTAATCGTTTAATGCAGGTACTAACTACAAAATAACAATAAATCCAGTTCGCATTTATGACGATGTATCTCTGTAGTTGTTCGTAAAATAATGTTTTGCTGCTTACTGGTTTATTTTGGTCAAATAACCCAAGAGACATTTTTTGTTTAGAATGAAACAGGCTATCGGAAATAAATTTTTAAATGGTAAACAAATGATAAGACAAAAAGTTACATTGGAAATAAATTTAGGGGTTGCGTTTTCACCCTTACAACCATGGGGTAAACCAAATAAATTACTGGCTAAGGTCTTTTGGTAGTACAAAACGTCAGGTTAATTTCAATATTGTAAACTTTTTCAGTGCTTGTGAAAAAAATTGTTATACAAATTTTATGTACCCCCTTTAAGGGGCTGTATCTTAACAAGGGATGCTCCAATGAAGTTTCTTTATATGAAAGATCCTATCTTTTTTTCGATGAGGAATCACCTCCTTAAATGTTTTACACTTATTCAGTTACACCCTGTATATTTGTTATAATTTGGTGAAATTAATGAATCCATCAGGATTTGAATGACCCGAATTGTTCAAAAATCCTGCTTTGGTTAATCGTTTTAAGACTTAGTGACCAGAATCAGATCGAGTTTCGAAACAATGTTGATAACATTATATATTAGGTATCGCAATTCATTTTCTCAAGAAAAATGAGGAATTAACTATGAGAATATAGAAATGTAAAAAAGCTTAAAAAAGTACACAGTTATTTCGAAAGAGTATAAAACAATAAATTTTTATATCTTTATTTCATTTTTAATGAATGAAATTTGAATATGGCTGTGGTGCATGTTATATTAGACCACATTCTTAATTAAATATTGGAAAGGAATTTTTCTGTCAGATATTACTTCATTTTGATCATAGTTTTCTTAGTTTCCAGAAATATGTTTCCAATATTCAATTGTGGTGTTTTTAATATTGAAAAATATTTTTTGAAACACAACTGTCGTGCATTTTTCAATTGTAATTTAACATGAGAATTTCTTTATTGCTACTATCAAAATATACAGCATACAAGATTACTTTTATTGGACTATTAATCTGACAAATTCGATCTGTTAAATTTGGCATATATTTAAAAACAATGTCATATAGTCGGGTTTCTGCTTGAAATTGTTGTTTGTTTTTAAAATCCTAAATTTCTATCCGTTTGCTCAACTTGGTTTTTTGTGTATAAAAAAATCACCACACAAAATTAGACCTGATATGATTATTCGTGAAGTATACCGGGTGATTCTCTAAGGTGGCTTACCCTTATAACTTTTTTATTATTGAAGATAGAAAAACGAAATTTGGGGGTTGTGTATTATAGTTCAATTTAAAATTTTTGACATATTTACTTGCTTTGTCGTATTTCCGGTTTGACCGGAAATGACCCCGACTTTCGATTTTTAAATGGGACATCCTATATATTTTTACTCATTTCGATGGAATCCAACAACACCTCACTTAATGAAGTCATTTTTATTCCAATTTTTATTTATCGATCTAGAATGCTATGAATCGTGTAAATCGCTTCATTCTTGATCAAGTAACATGGGAAAAATACAACTTTGAGGCTTATGATCCACAGTCGTTTTAAGAATTATTAAATATGAATTTTTCCAGTTAACTTCATTTTTTCAAATGGAAAGGGGGTGGCTCGTCGGCTTTTTGTGAAAGATCATTTTCTTACGAATAATTTGATACCACACACTTTCACTTTATTTTCACTATTTTTCTGAATAATTGCAAGAAGTGATCATACCTAATAACAAATAATACGTATTCGGTATACTTATGCACTAAGTCCTGTTATTCTAGTTATCCGTGACAAACAATTGAAGCTGTTGCTAGGACTACCTAAACAAATATGCTAATGAATATGCTGTCACTTTGACAAATTTATTTGTTGCGTAGTTTATAATTTGATATGGAAAATTATACTAGAAACGAGAAAAATGACATGTTGCTAATTTACGGAGAAGCAAAAAGAATGCAACTGATCCAGCTCGAATTTATGCTCGGAGATTCCCTAATCGTCGCCATCCCATTCGGCATTATTTTTCAAAACTGGAAAGGAAATTGCGAAATGAACCAGAAGAAAATGCCAATAACTTCATCGTCATTGAAGAAGAAGAAGTAGACGTGTTGGCCTATGTTGAAGTGAATTGTACGGCGTCAATTCGCCAAATTGTTTCTGAGTGTGATATAAGTTATTCGTCCGTTTGGAGAATTCTTCACAAATATAATTATAGATCATTCAAGTACCAACTACACCAACATCTTTACGATAACGACCACAACCGAAGATTAACTTATTGCAACTGGTTTTTGACTAAATACAGAGAAGATGTATTCAGATGAAACTCGATTCACCAACTTGGGTCTCTTCAATCGGAATAATAAAAGGTACTGGTCTCAAACAAATTTACATCTGATGAAAGAAGGAAATTTTCAAGAGCGATTTGGTTTCAATTGCTGGATGGGTATTATCGGAGGAAAACTTTTGGGGCCAATAATTTTCGACGGACAAGTTACTGCGGAAAGATATCTATAGTTCCTTAGAAATCAAATTAATGATTTCATTGAAGATTTGCCACTGGCTAACCAAGTTGATATCTTTTTTCAACAAGATGGAGCGTCACCTCACAATTCTCAAGTCGTAAGAGAACATCTGAATTTTCATAAAAATCCCAAAAGACACCATAAACAACATATATAATCCAGATATTGTTATTCAATACCCTAATAATGACTTTCAAACTGATAGCATGTTTATTGCCCATGTAACGGAAATGGATGTTCTTGAAATAATTAAGAACAAAATAAAAAATAAACCATCCTATGGCTTTGATGGAATCTCTGGAACTGTCATCAAAAAGATAGGACCCCACATACTTGCACCTTTAATGCATATTATAAATTCATATTTTACAGAAGGGAAATTTCCCTCTAAGTTGAAAACTTCCATAATTACTCCTATTTTGAAGAAATGATGCTCAGAAAACATCGAAAACTATAGACCACTATCAGTACCCTCGGTCTTATCGAAAATAATTGAATATGCCATGGTTGATCAGCTTACGAACTTTTTAAACAAGTACCAAATAATTAGTGATCATCAACATGGCTTTCGCACGAAACACCGCAATAACATCGTTCTATGAATAAATTATTGAAGCCATTGAAAACGGTGAGAGCACGACGGGAATCTTTTGTGACTTCAGTCGTGCTTTTGACTGCGTTCACCATGGCACACTACTAAATATGTTATACAGATACGGAATCAGAGGTAATATTTATGACTGGTTTAACTCGTACTTAAAAGATAGAGGTCAACGAGTAAAAATATCCGAATCTGGAAAATCTGTTTTTTTTTATGTTCTGGTTCCCACGAAAAGGGATATCCTGTAATGTTCAGAGAACATCGTGGGAACCTAGGGAAAGAAGGTAGGAGTTGGTGTTCTTCTTAAATTTCTGAAGGTTGTATGCCTCGGGGAACACCTCCCTAGGCAATGAGTTCCAAAGCCTCGCTGTTCGTTGGATGAACGAGTCTTTGGAAAGTGATGTTCTGCATGTCTCCAAAGTGACCACGAAGGGGTGTGATGACTGAACTTGACGGGTTAATCTCGAAGAGACTGCCAAAGCAGGAACGATTGTTGATATTTCAGAAGAGCATCGCCCATGAAAATATCTATAAAATAGAGACAATTCGCCAACTTTTCTACGGTGTTCCAGACAAGTGAGCGAGTTTGTAAGCGAGGCATCACCGACGAGACGAATTTCCCTTTTTTGGACAGAATCCAATAGCCTCAGGATATGTTTAGGTGCCGCACTCCAAATATGGGAACAGTATTCCAGGACAGGTCGGATCTGTGCCTTATAGATCATAAGCAGCTGACTGGGGGTGAAATAGCTCTTGGCACGAATCAAAAAACCAAGTTTTTGGGATGCACTTTTGGCAATGGACCTCACGTGATTTTTCCAGGAAAGGTTATTGCTGATAGTAATACCAAGCATCGATATGGATGGCTTCAGTGGTATGGTTACTCCTGACAAAGTTATGTTAGGCACAGTGAGATCGGCTTTTCTAGAGAAAAGACATGCTTGTGTTTTGTTTGCATTGAATTCTACCAAGTTATTAGATCCCCATTCGAGAATTGTTGCTAAGTCCATATTTATATTATTAACATTTCTTCCTCGTTCATTTCTGGTTTCACGGGCTGATATAGGGGCCCTGGAAGAGAAAGCGGTATGGAGGGTACTATCATCGGCAAAGCTGTGTACTGGACATGAAGTTGCTTTCAACTGGTCGTTGATGTGAAGTAGAAATAGTGTTGGTGCGAGAATAGATCCTTGCGGAACACCAGCATTTATGAGTAGAGTGTCAGATAAAACTCCATCGACCACTACATGGAGAGACCTGTTTGGAGAAAACTAGCAAGCAGAGAACACAGCGGAGGGGGCAAGCCATAAGACGGAAGCTTGCCGAGGAGTCCCTGGTACCAAACTAGATCGAACGCCTTGGAGATAAGCGAGCAGGTCACCAGTTGATCTCTGATTCCATATATGTGAGACGTAAGCGAGCAGGTCACCAGTTGATCTCTGATGGCGGAAGCCATATTGCCTATCGTTGACAATTCCTGAGTCTCCCAGATATTTCATGAGCTCGATGTTGATGGCTTTTTCCATGACCTTTGAAATAATAGATAGCAGTGCGATAGGTCTGTAGTTGCTAGGTAGGGCCTTTTTGCCTTTTTAGGGACTGGCTGTACTCTTGCAATTTTCCAATTGGACGGAAATACCCCCAAATTGTAAGAGTGGTTGAACATCTTGCAAAGAACAGGTGTTAGTTCGGGGGCACATTTCTTGAGAACAATCGGCGGGATTCCGTCAGATCCACAGGCTTTGTTGGTGTTGAGACCCAGCAAAATCTTTCTGATAGTACGTTGGCGAAAGGTGATCTCGGGCATGTGACTGTCAATAGGTGTAATGTTCGGGGGTTGTTTTCCCGATGAATCCAGAGTGGAATTTCCAGCAAATAGGTGCGCAAAGATATTGGCTTTTTCCTGGGCAGTCGTTGCTAGTGTTCCATCTTCTTTGGTTAGAGGAGGAAATGAGCTGGAAGTGAAGTTCCTTCCCACAGCTTTGGT
The DNA here is from genome assembly GCA_018342105.1 of Gonioctena quinquepunctata. Taxonomy (NCBI): domain Eukaryota; kingdom Metazoa; phylum Arthropoda; class Insecta; order Coleoptera; family Chrysomelidae; genus Gonioctena; species Gonioctena quinquepunctata. The sequence continues at coordinate 433,702 of JAFIRS010000478.1, forward strand.
GAAAGACCAAAATGACAATAATGCACTAGGGGTTCCACAAGGATCTATATTGGGCCCTGTACTGTCTATCTTATATATAAATGACTTGCCCTTGATTTTATCAGATACTTTCACCACTTTATATGCAGATGACTCCACTTTACTAATTAAAGATAAAAAATTTGACTCATTACAAACAAAAATTACGAGCTCAGTCAACAAATTATCTGCTTGGTCCTCTGACAGATCGTTGTTACTTAACTTTGGTAAAACCAACTATACAACATTTCATACTCATCAAAACTCAAACATACCGACATTAAACGTCAAATTAAATAATACTACCATTGATTTATTAACAGATGTCAAATTTCTAGGAGTATTCTTTGATTCCACCCTCTCTTTTAGAACTCACTGTAATAAACTATGTAAAGTTCTGAATTCTGAATGTTATCAATTGAGAAACCTATAAAGTGCATTAAGTTTGGACCATCTCCTAAAATTCTACCACGCTGAAATTCACTCCAGAATTTCTCATGGAATTATTCTATGGGGAAACACTCAAGCTGCACATAGTGTCTTCCTATGTCAGAAGCGTATTTCAAGATATCTCGTAGGCTGTCCACCTGACCACTCATGTCGAAACATTTTTAAAGAACATAAAATATTAATAGTCAGTAGCATATTAATTCTTGAACTGTTGACATATGTACATTGTAATCAAAATACCTACAAAAGGAACTGTGATAAGCATACTCACGATACTAGGAAAAAAAGAGAACTTTCAGGTACCTTTCAGGCACCTGGAACTATCCAAAAAATCACCGAATACTTTTGGTTTATACTTGTACAATTTACTTCCACAGAAGTTGAAGAGTTTATCAACACATATTTTTAAACGAAAACTAAAAAATGTTCTTGTTGATCTATGTCCTTATACAACACAAGAATTCGGTAGCAATTTAGCTTTAATTTAGTTATACAACATTTAACAGATTATCATATAGAGTTTTATTTGCATGTTTGTATGTTTCTATGACCTATAATATTTGTAAGTGTTAGACCTTTTTTACTGCTTTGATTGACTTTTTACTGCTTTTATTGACTTGTCCTATATCACATGTGATCTTACAAGATGAATAAAGTATTGTATTGTATTGTATTGTAATGACACCTCCCCAGAAGGATTGGCACTTATGGACCTATTCAGTGGCCTGCGAGATACATTCTTAAGTTGTCATATTTTTTCATAATGTATTATTTCTTATTCATATTCTAGATCACCAGATCTTACTCCGCTAGATTTTTTTCAGCATCAGCTACTCGTGAAGAACTAGAGTATAAAGTAAGGGTGGCATTCCAGAACATCACTGCGGAAAGCTAAACAATGTGGTGCGCGCAACAATTGAAAAAGTTGAACTTTGCCGTGATCAAGGAGGAGGTCATTTTGAAAATTTAGAACCTCAATGGACTAATTTGCGATTTTTAAATAATTCTTAAGACGACTGTGAAGTCATAAGCCTCAAAGTCGTATTTTTCCCATGTTACTTGATCACGAATGAAGCGATTTACACGATCCATGACATTCTAGATCGAAAAATAAAAATTGGAATAAAAATGACCTTATTTTTCAAAAATTGACAAGTGAGTGAGGTGTTGTTGAATTTAGAATCTCATTCTCGATCGAAATAAGTAAAAATAAATAGTATGTCCCATTTAAAAATCGAAAGTTGGGGTCATTTCCGGTCAAACCAGAAGTACGGCAAAGCAAATAAATATGTCAAAAAATTTAAATTGAACTATAATAACCCCCGAAATTCGTTTTTTTTTATCTTAACTAATAAAAAAGTTATAGGGGTGACCACCTTGGAGAATCACCCGGTATACGTTTCGACAAAAACAAAGATTCACAAAGTTTGGTACTTACTGTGTTTTTGGTTTAATATGTTACCTTTTCATGTCAATAAATTCCAAGCTGCCACTCTTTCTTTTGTGGCATAAAAACAAGATCTCTTTCTGCGAAAAAAAAAGAGATTTTTTTTTAAATTATAAATATTTTATTACAATATTGTTCTGAGGAAAAAGTTATAAGATACACTGTTTTCACATTGAAACAGGACGATTATGAACATTTTCTTACTGAAAATTTACGTTAAATGTTTAGTGAAAAGGCACGAGAACTTCACTTCAGCGCATTAAAAATCCCCCCGAACTACTCTTTATATTTTAAATTAGTCAAAACAGTTACGAACACAAGTTTTATTGAGAGTCTAGAAAGAATGGTTCCCACCTGCGGAGAAGTGTCGGCTCTGGTAACATAAAAGACCTAATAAATCATTTTCTTTACACCTAGCGAGGGTCTATTTATATAATTATGTTAACAACGCAACACAAAATGCAGTTTCTATCGAATTATTCTGTTTTAATTCAAAAAACCTAAAAATTTCAGAAAAAAGTTATTAATGAATGTCACGCAGGACTCCAACACGTTGAAAACGATCTAGATAATTATACCGTATCTAATACCGAGCTGCTTCTGGCAAATGCACTACCCGCATTTTTATTAGTTGAATATAAAATATAGGTACCTTTGACAATGTCTTCCGGTGTTGCATTACAACCCAGACGAAATTAATAATTGCTTTATCGAGAAAAGAACTGATTATTGAAAATTTCAGTTAGGTACTTAGTTATGGAATAAAAAAACAGCTATGAATTGATATCATAAAATACAGTTTTTGCATCTAGTACATATATGATTTCGTTGTTAGATATGAACTATTTAAAAAAACAATTTGCGAACTGCAAATATGATTCTAGAATATCATTTTTTTCGAAATTCATTATCAGTTCGATATTTTTTCTACATCTGCCTCAATCACAGAAATTGCATTCATTGTTTTTTCATTCCGTTAACAGTTATGATAGTCCACAAACGCACTAGTTTCCAAAAAGTTTAATCGCTGTAAAAATAATAATATTTTTTTCATATAATTTATTAGCACCTTGGTTATATGTCACCTAGTGGATATATGACACCATGCTGAATGTTGGATAGTTTATAGCTCTTTCCTTCTGACGGTGTCACAATGGACCTAAGCCTATTTTTCTGTAGATATATTAAAAAAAGCATATTGAAAACGTAATGTTTTCAAAGTATTGTATTATCGTTAAATCTGATATGAGAAGTCGTTTTCAAACACATGTAGATATTTAATATAAAACGGAAAAAACCCTTGAAAACCATTGAACTAAATGTTAACCCTCCTTCGTCGGGTAAAAATGAAGAATCACAATTCTTGATAATAACAAATTTGGTCTACTAATAATAATAATAATAATAATAAAATTTATTGAATCCTTCACGATCATTAAAATGACATAGGATACGTCACACAGCAATTAAAATTCACATACAGTCAACATCTATACATAAAATATAACAATTCCACAGTCAACATCTATACATAATAATATAACAATTTCACAAGTTAGATGGAGATACATATTATTGATTAAAATACTCAGAACTAAAAAAGCAAGGATTCTTTGAGTTTCGCTTTGGAATTATTTTACCTATTTAGATTTTTATTTCGTCAGGTAAGTAATTATAAAATTTTGCCCCCTTATAAGACGGACAATTTTCATAAAGACGAGTTGAATGTTTCTGAAGTCTTATTAATTCGCCTTTTCTGGTAGGATATGCATGGAAATCACAGTTTAGATTGTAATTCTGTTTTCGGAATAACAGAGTACATTTGTAAATATGAATGCACGGTACGCACATAACATTATTCTCAATAAATACAAGATTCTCTGCAGTCTATTCTATATACAGGGTGTCCCAAAACTCAACGTCATCCTTTAGAGGGCTGATAGTCCAGCTCATGACTGATCAGAATATCACAATATGACCTTAGTAAAATATTTATAGTTTTGGAGATATTGGCACTTTTATGAATTTCGTGAAAATCGAAACCTTTGATCAGTATTTCAAGTGCCGCAGGTACAAAACTTCATAGTTTAAGATTCTCATTTTTGTTATGCAATCCTGAATCAATAGGAGGGTTCTATTGATTACAGTCCAAATGATTGCTACCATACCTGTGGAGAAAAAAAAGTATTTGTCTGATTCACGAGTTAATTCATTTTATCAGCTCACTTACACTCTTCATACTGTGTACAATATGACTACGCTAACCTGGCACATTATGTTAAAAAATTGCATATTCAGTGTAGTTTTCGATATGGTATAACATTCTTTATCTTTCACTAGGAGCCTGTTTTGGAATTATTTCAATAATGAGTCTTATGGACAGATGAAAGCACATTCTCAAAAGATAGCTTCATGAACATGCACAATCTTCATACGTATGCTCTTGAAAACCCACATGCAATGCGAGAACAAAAGTCACAATATCGCTTCAAAGTAAATCTATGGACCGACATCTGGAAAGGTACAATAATTGGCCCTTTTGAATTACCTGACATTCTAAACTGGGAAATTTATCGCGATTTTTCAGAAATCGAACTGCCTTCTCTTTTAGAAGATGTACCTTTGGCAATACGCAGGGCAATGTGGTTCCAAAATGACGGCTGTCAAGCTCATTACGCACGACCAGTGAGAAATTATTTGGATCAAACTTATCCACAGAGATGGATCGGCCGTCTTGGTCCCATTTTGTGGCCTCCCCGGTCTCCTGATTCAAACCCGCTAGATTTTTTCTACTGGGGTTGCATAAAGGAGAAGGTCTATGCAAACCCAGTAAATGATGAACATGACTTGAGACGTCGTATTAATGAAGCAGCTTTCCAAATAAGTGCCGAATGAAGTACAAGACGAATAAAAAGATCGTTTTTAAAAAGATGCCACGCTTGCATTCGACTTGGTGGCAGGCAATTTGAACACATTCTTAATTTTTTTTTGTCTTTTGTTTAGTTGCCAATAAATAAATGTCACTTCAATTTACCAAGTGTTTTCATTCGAATTCCTAATTATTGAAATAATTTCACATTGAGCTCGTATTGCAGTAAACTAGGAATATATTTTTTCCTCAAGTGGAAGATAGTGAATGTTGTATCATGTCAAAAACTACACCAAATGAGCAATTTTTTAAAATAACTTGCCAGGCTCGCGTGGTGATTTTGTTTACAGTATGAAGAGTCTAAGTAAGCTAATAAAATAAATTAACTCGTGAATCGGGCAAACACTTTTTTTTTTCTCCAAAGGTATTGCACCAATATTTTTATTTTGGATTGTAATCAATAGAAGGGTTATTACAGGTTGCATAACAAAAATTAGAATATTAAACTATGAAGTTTTGTACCTGCGGCACTCGAAATACTGATCAAAGGTTTCGATTTTCACGAAATTAATAAAAGTGCCAATATCTCCAAAACTATAAATATTTTACTGAGGTCATATTGTTATATTCTGGTCAGTCATGAGCTGGACTATCAGCCCTCCAAAGGATGACGTTGAGTTTTGGGATACCCTGTATAAGTCGCATAACTCTCTTCTGTATTCTGTATTCGAACTGGAAACTTTGCGATCTATAACTCGGACTAACCTACGTCGCACATCCAAAGGTATTATTTTTTACTTTTTAGCGCATTTGAATAAAAGCTTGTCTTTAAAAAGGTTTTTCTATTAATTATTTTATTTTGTGCTTTTTAGTAAGTACACCGTAATCTATGCATTTTTGTTAATGCATAGTTATTATGAGGCCTTTTTCCTGTAAGTTCTGAGCTATCTAGTTCTTCAATGAGGAGACCATCTGAAGATTATCTCCTACGCCAACTTCAATTTATGAATTCTGACAAAAAAACAATAATCTTCGACTAAATTCATAATATCTGACACCAATAACCCCGACATACCAATTTTGAATACAAACGTTCCATTATCACAACCATGTAGAGCCGCCATCTTGAATTTATGAATTTTGAGAATAAATTCATAGTCTCTGACCCCGAAAACCTCCACATACCAATTTTTAATAGAATCGGACCATAATTACAAAACTCGTCCGCCATCTTGAATTTGTGAATTTTAACCCCGAAAAACCCCACATACTAATTTTGAGTCGAATCGGATCATAAACACAAATCTCGTCAGCCATCTTAGAGCCGCCATTTTGTTTTTTCTTCTAAAAAATTCCATAATGCATTGTCACGGGAACTATGAACACCTGCCAAATTTCACGTTAATCGGGCAACTGGAAGTGAATCAAATTTAATTTGCAAGATTTGATGACAAACATCGGGACAGGTGAAACTAAATAAAAGCTTGTAAGTAATAAAGCGGGGTCTACAAGATTCTCTGCAGTCTATCCTATATAAAAGTCGCATAACTCTCTTCTGGGAGACACATATTTTATTCAGTTTTGCGGTACAACCCCAAACAGCAATATTATAGGGAAATATGGGCATATACAAGAGCAAAGTAAACATTTAATAGTTGGGATCTATTGAAATTGGACCTCAATTGTCTAATTGCGTAGTACCCACTGTTAACTTTCTTACTGACATGAGTTATACCCTGGGAGTCATGTTAGCCAAAGGAATTTGGTGTTATCTGATGATTCAATTATTTCATCACCTATTCTAACATGAAAGTTATCAATTTTTTTATTCCTCCTGGAATAACATTGCATCAGAACAGTTTTCTTTGCATTCACCACCAAATAATTTTTATGACACCAATTTGTGAATTCGAGACTCAATGTATTCAATTTTTCTTGGAGTTCCTCTGGGTTATTGGCGCGATCGTTGTATCATCTGCATATATACAAAACTACATAATACGTGCTTATATGATTAGGCATATCGTTGATGAAATGAAGAACCCAATATAGAGCCTTGATGAACCCCAAGATCAATGCCATACTGCTGCGACTGAAAGTTGTCAACTTTAACATATATCTTCCTGAGAGTCAGGTATGATCGGAGCCAAGAAAGGTAGGTACCCCCTGAAGCCAAGCGAATAAAGTGTAAAATGCACTTTCCGTTGACTTACCTGGGTTGAAACCATGCTGGAACTTGGATATTATGTCGGATTGTTCTAGGAACGCAAGCATTTTTACATAAACGGATCTTTCAATTATTTTACATATGACTGTTGGAACTGTTTAGGGGCGGTAATTCTCAGTAAGTCACCTTTTTTTAATATCGGTGTTACTGATCCAATTTTTAGTTTATCTGGGCACACTCCAGTTTCAATAGAATTATTTATTAAACATGCTAATGGTTCGCAGAATAAATTTCTGATGTTCTTTATTATTTTTGTAGAGATGCAATCTACTCCAACTGAGTTTGTGTTCTTGAGGTTACAAATAATCACTCGGATGCATTGGGGTAAAATAAAATGCATTCATGGTGGTGTAGTCATTGAACGATGTTGACTCAAAGTGTTCATTAATTGTATTCTTCGCTATGGCCGAAAAATATGAGCCAAAAGCGTCGACAATTTTATATCATTTACAAGTTTGTTGTCTAGTAATAATTCCCGATATATATTTATATTTTGTTTTCCTCTTCCGTTTTTATTTTTGACTATCTTCCAAATTTTTGTCTGTTTCTCATGTTGGTTCATGTTTGCTAGAGCACCCTGATTAAATGTATACTTTGCTTCATGTATTTTTTTCCTGTAAAGTTTTTTTGATTCATCATAGTATTCTTTGAATTTTAGATCACCTACATTTTTTGATAACCAAAAAATATTTTTTGAATTGTTCCCCAGGTGAATTATATCTTCAGAAACCCATGACTTTTTACTGAGCTGTGCTTCTTGATTGATGGTCTTTTTCACAATTGGACAGGTCAGTAAGTAAGTATATGCAAGAAAGCTTCGAAAGCACATTGAATATTACTGAAATTTTCATAGACGTGATGGAAGTTCTCATTTTTTAAGCAATCTTGAAGTTGAGCAAGATTCTAAAGAGAGGTAGGTATGAGAGGCATTAAAAAACTGCGTATTTATATTTATAAAAAAGGAGAGACAATACATTTTTTAATGAAGTTTAATTTGCAGAAGAGGGATCGGGCGTATAATCAGAGTATGAAATGATATACCTACAGGAAGTACCAAAAAAAATTATGATAAATACGTAATATATCATGGAATTTTCACTTATAATCTCCCTAGAGCATGAATTATTGCCGGAAATTTTTTGAGTACATGAATTTTTAAAGAACGTGACAAATTTTCCGTAATTAATTCATGCACGTGGGGGATTCGGTAAGAAAATTTTATACCGGAATTATATTTAAATAGAAAACATTAAGTAAATATTTATTTTGACGTTATTCACAAATAAATAGAAGGCTGTGTATGGGAGTTTTGGGGAAGATTTTTTCTGATTTTTCCCGTTCCCTAGTAAAATAAAATATATAATATCAGATAAACTATTATGTAAAATTAATTGATTTCATACAATTTTTTAATAGGTTTCAGGGAATTGTCAATATTGACTAAAAAATGAAAGTGAATACGTTCGCATTGCGCAAGACTTTTTTCTGATTTTCCCCGTGCCCTAGTAAAATAAAATATATAATATTAGATAAATTATCTTATAAAATTATTGATTTCATACAATTTTCTAACTGGGTTTCAGGGAAATGTCAATATTGACTAAAAATAAAGTGGATGTTCGTATTGCGGGAGATATTTTTTTGGTTTTCCCGTGTCCAGTAAAATAAAATATATAATATCAGATACATTTTTATATAAAATTGATTGTTTTCATACAGTTTTCTTGCTAGGTTTTAGGGAAATGTCAATATTGACTAAAAATGAAAGTGGATGTTATTTCAATATTATTATTGTCTGTCATGTGCCGGGAAATTTCCACTTATTAATTTTACGTCTACATGCTAATGTAAATGAAAAATTTTCAGAAAATTTGCTGGTTACCATAGTAACAATGTCGAAATAAAGCATCTGATTGGTTGAAAATGACTGGTATAAAATTTTCAGTGAAATCATGAGAGTAAAAGAATGACATACATTATCAGGAGATATTCGATGACGTAATGAAATACAAAAGGAGACATTTGCTAAGGAATATTGATCATCTTCACGAAAATAATTCCTTTCTTTCGTCGAGAATTTTGATTTTTGTACAACTCTTCAGGTATCTCGTAAAACGTTTGAACTCGAAAAGTGTTAAGTTTTGGCGCGTAGTGTGTACAAAATCTCACACTTTTGGAATGAGTGGAATTTGGACAATCCAAAAACAATATCATTTGGAATTTGGACAATCCAAAAACAAATATCATTTTAGTTGTCATAACGCATAGGTTAGTAAATCTTTATAAATAAATGTAGACCTGGCTAACTAAGCGTTTAAAATACTTACTTGGAGAATTAATTCTACTCTTTTTACCTGAACTGTCACTCAAGTAACAACCATTTTAAAATAGTCTACTAAATAATGTGCATACCATCTCCATCGCATTCTCCTCCTTTCCCTCTGAGGAGCCTAGATATTGCAGAAACACTGGGGGCCGTACTCCTGTCGCATATACCTTCTTTCACTAGCCTGTCTCTAATTTCCCAGCTAAAAATTGAGGGGTTCTCTCTTTTGTACTGCTCTATTCTATTTTCTACTTCAGGTGTTGCGACGCGTGGTTTTGAACCTCCAATAACGCCAGGTCGTATCGATCCAGTTTCCTAAAGACATTCATTTTATTATAAATCCAATATTTTGAAATGTTTTGTATAATATAGAGGATGTTACAATTTTTCGAGGGTGTTATTTCCGACCCTGAAGCTTTTATCGAACACAACAAATATTTCGTGTCCAAATTCTATTTTATATGTTTTCTGATCTTTCGAAATGAGAGCAACAATAAATTTAGTTATTAAATTTGCATACTATGGAATTTTTAATAAAGATAGATATATTATACTTTTGCCACAGATCTAAGAGACTCATTTTAAATACTAATCCGACACCGTTATCATGGCCCATTGTTCGCGATTCCAGGTACAGATTTGAAAATACATAAATTATCTCCTTTATTACATTTTAATGCCCGAATTAAAATTTGACCACGTAATTTGATAGTTATGACTAATTTGATTAATTTTTCATCTTAGCCTTATCATTAATAAATAATAATGAATCTCTTAGAGCTATTGCAGTACTTACAATAACAAATTACAGTACTAAATATTAATAAAACAATTCATAGAGCACTCAAAAGTGAAGCCAGAAGAGTGACAAGGTTATGACAGCTCCTGCCGTTCTGTACTTTAGTAAACGTGGAATCTAAAAGAATATAAGACATTAGAAAACAAGGCTCTGCAATTGTATCTCTTACGGCAGGTCGAAGTTGCATAAGAAAATATAAACTACGAAAAAAAAATTAAAAAACTCGACCTGATATTAATGACCAGTGAATTACCGAAAACTCACTAGCATAATATATTTTTCATTGGAACAATGACCAAACATCAAGAAAATCTTTGATTGGATAATGAACATAATCAACACCATAATGATCTATAGATGTTTGTTGACCACGATATGTAGAGAACACATTTGTGTTATAAGAATAATGTTGTGGATTACAAAATTACTAATTCGAAAAATCGTGAAAAATAAACAAAGCACCATACCTATATAATATCACTAGGCAGATTCAAGCACTCAAGATGTAGCAAGGTATTCATTAGTTCTATAGAAACATTGTTGGATTACAATTAGAATGACCATTACAATAGGCGAGATCACAAACTCGTAAATTTGCCTCATATGTGCTTGAAGTTGAAATATAGCGATGAAATATTATGTGTGGATAGTTTTTCCTAGAAGATATTGTGTAATATTCGAATAAACGCTGCTCTAAAACCTTCAAATTCAGTGAGACATTCAAACACAGCGTTATTGCCGCTTCTTTTGACGTCATATGTCCAATGATTTGGCATTTACTTGAGTTGCCAGTGCTGTTCTTGATTTAGTTATTCATGAATAATATTTATGTATACCAAGTGCTTTGTCATTATTTTTTCGGCCTGCTCACATTGTTAAGAAATATTATAAATAACTCTTGGCAACGCTGTAAATCCAGGCACTCTCGGTGATCGGCGAGTTGCCAGTGTCATTATTTTGCCGAACTTCTGAGGAAATGGTATTCTGTTTTATCCTATGAATAAAACAAAACTTGTGTCAGCATGTGTTATATTGAAATGAAGACTTCGTATTTGATAGCTGTTCTTGGTCATATGTCCAATGATTTGGCATTTACTTGAATTGCCAGTGTTGTTCTTGATTTAGTTATTCTTAAATAATATTTATGGATACCGAGTGATATGTCATTACTTTTTCAGCCTGTTAACATTGTAAAGAAATATTATGAATGACGCTTGGCAACATTTCTTTGTGAATTTTATTTTGGAAAAACCCCATTGAAAAAAAAAATTGAAAAAATCCAACCACTTTTCCCGTCGTTCTGAACATTGTGGTATTTTTTCCAAAAATTAGTGATCTCGCCTATTGCGTATTCCTATACTTTATGTCATGTAAAAATCACTATTAAATTAAATACGCGAATTGAGGTAAAAATACATTGGGCTGAAGAGTATGATGTCGTAATTTATGACATTTAATGATCATAATGTACGAGATCATGGCGCCCTATCAAATGGTGATTACTTCACAGCAGAATAGTTCAATCCTGGGAACCTAGCTAATACACACAGTTAATTATATTAGGTAATGCTGCCAATATTTCAGTACCTTGTGATAATTATGCAGTGCTGAGAAACATCAATGGTTCTAGTGTCCCATTCCACAACAGGTGAATGATTTTTCCGCCAATATCCACATTTTGTGACACTTACAACGTAGATTTCACGTTTTTAAGGAGTTAGGTGATTTGATTTGTTCAATCAATCCAAAGTATATTCCAAATAATTTTACTTCATTTATTGAGAGACATAATTTGGCGGTGATATAACATATTTTAATTCAAAACACTCTGAATGCTCCAAATGTATCTGGAAATCTCCCATATGTTCATATATTTATGTGTAAATTTAAAAAAAATATCGTTTATGGATTTTGTAGGACCACGATTCTTTTTTTACACGCTTGTATTAGCGTATGTATATGAATGTAATAAACCTTCATTTAATATCACCCTCTTCCAGCGTTCGAATTATTTGAAATTTTGTACACGTATTGAGAACCGATGACAATACAATAATTTCATAGCTATGACCCAGTATTCTCACCAAGATCGTCAGAAAAAAGGACTAATTATAATACAAAGATTTGGTCACTACGCTGGATTGGTCTCAGCATTTTCACCAAAAGTTAGTAAAAACTTCAATCCATGTGGATGAACCAATCAAAGAGTTTTTCTCCCGCCATTAGAAAGTTTAGGAGCACGCTTTTGTAACAATATGGACTAAAAGTTGAAAATAATAAGAATAATGAAGTAATTGACAAAAAGATTAATCATTGCAAAAATGCGTAGGGTATTCTCTAGCTACTTTTCATAATGTCTCTACCTTTAAGAATGGCTAGCGATAAACAATTTGAGACAACTACCACGCTTTTTTAGATTAGAGTTAATTTTTTGGTCAATGGTCCATATTGCTACAAAAGCATGTTCATTGGTTTTTTCAAAATATTTTTTTTTAAATTAAAATGAATTTGTTGGTCAATTACTTATTTTTATTATTTTTAACTTATTAGTCCATATTAGTACAAAAGGGTATTTTTATTTTATATATTTTTTAGGGACTCCATATTTTTCTCACGACAAATGATATTTTGCAGTTTACAGTGCACAAAAAATTTAGTTCCATTCCATCGGATGGATTTTGAATAATTGAATGGCAAATTTTTGAACTTTGACATTTTTTATTTTTGATAGGTGTCAGTTAAAGAAATAGCTTCGACTGTTCTGGACACAGCTTTTTAAAGGGCTTTCAAATGACATATTGCAAATTAAGTTACGCGCACTATAGTTTCCGTAATTTTTTAATAGTGACACTTCCGTTTGACAGATGACAGCCAAAAACTAATGGTCGCTTCGGTGCAAAAACTTATCTTCTACCGAATTTCAGCTCGATTGGTCAAACGGTTCGGCAGTTATCGTGGAAGATTACAGATAGACACCAAAGATCGACTTCACTCTGGAAATGGTCTCAATCGTCACGGGGGACTTCAAAACGGATATTTCCGTCGATATCTCGATTTTTGTCCCGCAAGTAATATCAAGAAAATATGAGTGAAAACAGCAAACCACTAGATTCACCATACGTGATTCCCAACAATCATTTTATATATCGGAAGGACCACATGTGGAAAAAAATTGGGGAAATATAAGTTTGAATAAGATTCTGTAAATTATTATCCGGTACTTATTTTGTCTGAATATTTGATTGAATCTGCTTAGAGGGTTTTTAAACGAACAACATATTCATTTATGTTATCTGTTCCAATTACTGGTGACGTTTTATTCCTCGTGATTCTTGTAGAAAATAGAAATATCCAACACTCATTTCTAAAAATTGATAATATTTCCTTATATTCACAAACTTTATCTTAATATATCATTTCGATATGTAATCGATGAAATAACAAAGCGAAAATAATTTTTCACCAAAGTGAATTGAATTAAACAACATGAATAATTGAAAACAACTATGGACGAATGTTCCATTTCTATATAATTTACAAATGTTCATTACTTGATACTGATTATATTATTCTCTGAGGATACTTACATACATAACATTCAGGACCATGTTGATCATCAGAGAACATTGTTTAATGACTACACAGCATCGGTTTATCTAATCACTTAGCAGTCTTACAATAATGCTCTTAAACTTTGTGCCAATGTTGTGGATCAAACAATTAACTCTGTTATTGTTTTGATAATCGTTATGAGGATGGAATGGACTGATACTGAAAGGAAAATAATCAAAGTCATGCATTATAGTTGAAGCACTAGATAATCAATATGATCCTTAATGTTATGTTTCTGAAAGTTCTGCTGAATGAACTCAATGTTCTCATTAATGCAGCCATCTCAGAATCAAATAGTCGACATTGTCGTTCTAGAGATCAGTTTGAGCATAAGGTGAAAATAAAGTTCCGAATACATTCTAATGACTTTTCCTTATTTTAGGCTCTTTTTCGTTCTGTAGAGTTTAATAAAAGAATAACGAAAACATATTGTATGATTACACAACATAGGTATTGATGCCTCTAAAAGCAACATTGATAAAATAATTGTAATGTCAGAAGGGTGGATATACATACACTCACCAGATGAACTTTTTGCTGAAAATAATATATTCTCAGATTTTCACTGCTTCCGTTATCCACATTCGTGTATGTATGGTATGTATTTATACAAAACTAGTTCAATGATATCTATGGACTTGGAGCATGGGGGAGGAGTTTATCGTGCCAGTGGCGGAATCAGACAAACTGGTCCAGACAGTAAAAGTGCCATAGTTTAAATTTTTCAGTCGCAAACGTCAAAACAGCATTTGTTTTGTAATTCGACGGGAAAAATCTTCGTATCAAAGAGAGGCCTAGTGTTGAAAGTGCGCGTATAATAAATGAATGACAATGAACGAGTCGGTCGCAAATAACCTCGAATAAAATTAGTTTTCGGGTGACCACTGCTGTGTTGTAGGGTGCACAAATACGCGTTTGAATGCATCCCCGAATAAGAAATTTTATGGTTTTTATACCCCGAACTTCGTGACCAAAGGGAAAAATGTATACTGGCAGTACGGAGAGTAAAGGGAGTGGAAAGTCTGTTATTATTGTACACTAATTCAACAACTAGTATTCCTTTTTTGTTGAAAATTATGGACAAATTGCAATAAATGAATTTTCATATTTTTATTCATATAATACTTAATACACATTGAAAATATTTTTTCAGTCAAATTCTGACAGTAAACGGAACATGATGTTATGTTATGTTTCTGAAAGTTCTGCTGAATGAACTCAATGTTCTCATCAATGCAGCCATCTCAGAATCAAATAGTCGACATATGTTCGTTCTAGAGATCAGTTTGAGCATAAGGTGAAAATAAAGTTCCGAATACATTCTAATGACTTTTCTTTATTTTTAGGCATCTTTTTCGTTCTGTAGAGTTTAATAAAAGAATAACGGAAACATATTGTATGATTACACAACATAGGTATTGATGCCTCTAAAAGCAACATTGATAAAATAATTGTAATGTCAGAAGGGTGGATATACATACACTCACCAGAAGAACTTTTTGCTGAAAGTAGTATATTCTCAGATTTTCACTGCTTCCGTTATCCACATTCATGTATGAATGGTATGTATTTATACAACACTAGTTCAATGATATCTATGGACTTGGAGCATGGGGGAGGAGTTTAACGTGCAGCGCCGCAGTGGCGGAATCGGGCAAACTGGTCCAGACAGTAAAAGTGCCATAGTTTAAATGTTTCAGTCGCAAACGTCAGAACAGCATTTCTTTTGTAATTCGACGGGTAAAATCTTCGTATCAAAGAGAGGCCCAGTGTTGAAAGTGCGCGTATGAATGACAATGAACGAGTCGGTCGCAAATAACCTCGAATAAAATTAGTTTTCGGGTGACCACTGCTGTGTTGTAGGGTGCACAAATACGCGTTTGAATGCATCCCCGAATAAGAAATTTTATGGTTTTTATACCCCGAACTTCGTGACCAAAGGGAAAAATGTATACTGGCAGTACGGAGAGTAAAGGGAGTGGAAAGTCTGTTATTATTGTACACTAATCAACAACTAGTATTCCTTTTTTGTTAAAAATTATGGACAAATTGCAATAAATGTAGTATTGATATTGACTTTGTATGGCATATAGTTGTGATATTAATGTATTCCAATGTATTTTCACATTGATATAAACAATCCAATTTCTTCATACTAATAATTACAGTAATATAGAAAACATGGATGAAGCATATTTTTATTCATATAATACTTAATACACATTGAAAATATTTTTTCAGTCAAATTCTGACAGTAAACGGAACAATGCGAAAAATATGTGAAAATGTGTGTACCTTTGTAAAAAAGAAAATAATGGTTTCAAAACATTTATTTATATTTCTTTCATATTTATTGATATTTCTTCAATAGTTTTTTATTCGTATAATTTACTGCAATATTATTTTATTGAATTTTATCAATTGTTTGTGATAGTATTTATTCACCTCTAATTCGACAGAGTACTGATTTGTTGTCGCTGCTACTTGGCTAATCACATTCGCATGTATGCTCGAATAATCAATTTCTTCACTTCCCGCACCTGACACAAGTGACCCGATCGCACCAATGCTGCTGCTTTTTTTACAGCTGCAAGCACTTGCTCCATCACGAATATAGAACACTTATCAACTTTACAATAAATTACATGTAAACACTACGATGACAGACGAATCAGGTGTTCGCAGTGCACGTGTTCAGCACTTCAATATAGCCTTGCGCAGTTTGCAAACTACTCGTCTAAATCTGCTTTTTATTCATTACTAGCGCAATTTCCAAAAACAGGGGTCAATTCAATTCAAAGGTTATACTGGCCGTTTTCGCGTTTGCCCGATTCCGCCACTGCGTCGCCACTTACGAAGGTGCTCCAACACCATACCTCGGACCAATTCAATCAAGTGGTAATGACGCATCAGGATGAACTATGGAATACAGTACCGTTGCTAGGTGTTTTGCCGCCCTAAGCGAGAATTCAAAAATCGCCCTCTCGTTTCTACTACCATCGGTCTCCCCGATATACCCTTCTCCACCACCCCCAACATCCAACGGAACAACAATCTTTTAATACATGGTATAAATTGTTTTATTAAAAAATTTGGTTTAATTTTTTCTCTGTTCATTTTCTCTCCTCATTTGCTCAATAATTTCTTGATTTGAAATGGCACCGGCGGCTGGTCAGGTTGACGAGAGTCTTATCGATATCTGAACCAAGCAACACCAGGCGCGTTTAGTACTTGGATGGGTGACCACCGAGAAAGGTACGCGTTAAAAATGCCCCGAACAACTGCAGCGTAGTTGCAAATTCGCAATTGCAGGCGTCATATCAATGAGCACGAGATATGGCGATAGATATGCCGTACTTCGGAGGGGACGTTAAGATGGATGTCCCGAGTTCATGTATGTTGAGCTCATAAGAGATCCTCAACTGAAGATTCAGCAAAACTTCTGGTTTGGGGCGTTGGTGATTAGCCTAGGTGGCAGAAATAGGTCGAAGTTAAAAAAAAAGAAAGAAACGCCGAGTGTCTTAGTTGCCTTGCCAACCCACCTATTATACTGGGATTTGAAACCACTCTTGGGCCTTTATTTTTTTATTTGGTAGTTGGATATTCTTTAGAAAAAATTGCAGACAGAGTGGCTTGAACCCATACTGAGTGTGAACCCGTGCAGTTAGTAGACGTACACTTGCCCCACAATGAGTTTTGTATTAGGGAGTGGATAAAATGTGTTTTTGTGATAATGGATGAAGTTCAGTATTTCCTCTATAATTTTGTACATAGTTTGGATGAAACTATAAATAGATGGTCTGAACTGATGAATAAAAGTTGATGAACATTTTGATCTTGAAGCTTTTCCTTGTCTTCGTTTTTTTTAAATCATTTCATGAAGTTCCATCACCATAACCATATGATCTTCAGTGTACTAGGGAACGGCGTCAGTTTACAATGCTTTTTATTATTTTGTGTGAACAGGTGTACAGATGCATGCAAAAAAATAAATCAATAGTGACCGATTTTATTGCCCGTAACAAACGCAATCTACTTGGCGGACTTTACGACGCTGAATTGCTTTTTCTTCGAATTCCATTCATTACATCTATAAAAATAATAATTACATCATCGGCCTTTATTGTACTATTAGAATGATCGTGGGAAAGGCGATGTGTAAACGGTTTATTTCATAACTGGCAAAAAATACCCATATGCTTCACACACTAGATTTTCTCTTTGTGAGTATACCTAGTATTGAGCATTTTTATTCTTCACAAGATTTTAGGTTTTGTCGATTATATCGGAACTTTCAACCTATTTCCTCCTTTGTAACTCGTCATTTCCTCTTTCCCCCAATTCCACAACATATCCATATATTTTCCTCCACCATAACAGTCCTTCATTGCTCATAATACCTTCTTTCTGAATGTTATTCTCTTTCTGCTTTCTGCGAATTCCCGATCATATGTAGAAAAAAAAAGCAGAAAATGTTTTTATTTTTTTGTGTATATTTTTTGCAAAATCATTAAATGCTTTTTTTCACTTGTCCAAAAGCTTAACAAGGTTTTAGAGTCCCTTTGATTGTATTATTTACCTAATGAGTACAATATCTACTGTATTCTCAGAGAAATCTAAACAGTTATATTAATAATAAATGACCTATTCCGTGACTGTGAATCCCATAACGTTGAGTCTGTGTTGTCTTCACGACAAAATGTTTCTGGATAGAGCATGAGGGCCTGTAAAGTCAGCGGGAGAATGTCTTTCTCTGCATAGCCTGTAACCAAAGTCTCGCCTCGCTAGATAAACAGAGAAAGATAACCCAGAATCAATCATGTACCTACTTGGGGCCCGTTCTGCATAACTGCAGATATTACAAAGAATTATTAAAAAAATTAAGACCAACTTTTATACAAATGCACTAAAAATATAAAAAAATATTTATTTAATTGTTTGACCTAGGTTATTCTGTGAGTAGCAGATTAAAAATCTTGCCGTGCAAGAATACCTATTTTATATTCGCTGTAAGCTTTTGAATCTGTTACTCACAGAATAACCCAGGTCAAACAATTAAAGAAATTATGTTTTCTTAAGGAAAAAAGGATTTGTTAATTCAACCAACGGACCCCGCACATTTCTTATGGAAATGGTTTCCGTGAATTTTTGGCTGAATTTTTTCTTGATAGGCTGATCAAAAGTGTTCATGATCACCAAGCTCAAAAATGGACAGTTTTCGAGATAGGGAGCATTGAAAATGGATTTATTCCATTTTTGGCGGTATTTGCTCAACAATCGGAGAGCTCTCATTTCTGGTTGGGATGGAATGTGGATGTTCGGCGCCCAGAAACGACTGAGAAATGGTCTTCTTCAGTTATATTAGGCACCGCCATCGATAATGTTTCATACACTGGTCCACACTGGCTATGAAATGAGATACAAATCCAAGATCTTCCATACATCTTTTCATGCTACAAGATAACGCCAGAATAATTCACATTTTCGAGAAACGACATATTTTGGGTATTCTTTCAAGAGAGACCATAATAATTGAATCCGAATATATCTGATGTCCAATAATATCAAATATGTTTTCCAAATTGTTCATTTTCCTCAGAATGGCTCGAAATGGATGATAGCATCTCACAGACAAACGAAATATCTGCATCTTTGATACCTATATGATGATAGTATAGTATTTCTGATCCCAATTGGACCGACATAAAAAGTTTCGTGGAGGATTTCTCTTTCCAATTGCCGCCTTGACATAAGCGTCGGTATATTATTTTCCAGTGGTATTTTTTCAGTTACTTATTCTTACAATCATAACAATTGATCACCCCATGTAAAAGTAGACACATGCTATTCAACTGAATTTTATTATTTGTTTCGAAAGATCTCCAAAAAGCCATATTGATAAAATTATTTCCAATGGATAATTCATAACCTCACCAACACACGGCACTGATTAAGGAATATTGTGAACTGGGGAAATCATGCGGCTTCAGATAACAGTTGTCCAATCCAGCTAGCCGAGCTTTTATTCCTCAAATATATTTGATAGCGCCTTTACTAATAATCTGGGCAACTAGGGCAACCCCACTTAACTTTTTTATGATTGTACCAGGAACACTTTGAAAGTGAAAGCACTGGTAGTATATAAATTTCCCATTTGCCGGGCAGTGCATATGAACACTCCTCGTAGTGCTCTTACTTTTATTGCCGTTCCAATTGGGATTAGAATAACTATACTTTCCAGGTGTTGGAAGCAAACTATGAATGGAACTTTCGATATTCACCCCCTAATTCTTGAAAATACTATATTTTTTAATAAATTTTACACATACGAATGAATACTATCTATTAATGAGTAGATCAATCAAAAACAATATTCATAATAATAATAACAATAATGATAATAAACAAAAAAAAAATCTTTGAAATCGCAAGAAATCATTTGAAATATTATGAATCAAATCGAGGGCAAAATGAATTATTTGATAACATAAAACTACATCAACGAACGTAACACAATCATAAATCATCTTAACAATATAAAGGAAAAATCAAACTTCCGCCATGTCAACTCCTATCTAAGTACTCGATCGTTGGTTGGGTGGATACTACCTTATTCATTTATCATCATATTATTGGAATTTATCTGGTTCATTCTATTGGCAGCACCGAGCTCATGACTTAATAAACTGGTATTTGGATATTTGACTCCTTGGTTATGGCGAGCATAACCAAGAAACTATCTGAAAAAACTATTGATATTACAAATAACATTGCTCACTGGTTTGAAGACAACACCCTTTTATTGAACCCAAAAAAACTAATGCTATTTTGTTTAGACAGTCGAAATACCAATGATTTTCCCTCACATGTCTTCATAAATGATACAGAAATAACATATAATGCTAGCACAAAGTTCCTTGGAATCATGTACAATGGCAAACTGAATAGATCTTGTTATTCTCTCAGAGAACTGAAAAAAGTTACTGATAGCTCTGCTCTACTAACAGCATACTTATAGAATGACCATTTCTATTCCTCAATGAGCAATGGAATATTATTTTGGGGGGGAGGGTTCACATTATCAAGAGGTATTCATTTTACAAAAGAGAGCAATAATAATATGTGGTCTGAAAATTGGTGACTCTTGTAGAGGGCATTTTAGAAACTTAAATCTTTTAACATTACCCGCACTGTATGTTTTTGAATGTCTACATATTGTCTATAAAAACAAGCACTTGTTCAATAATTATGTTAATGTAAATACCTATAGAACTAGAAATAAATACATGTTTTGTTACCCTCCCCATACAACCTCTCTCATAGAAAAAGGCTGTCTCTATAAGTGCCTAGAATTTTATAATTTATTGTCGAACAACATGAAGGAAATACAAACTTTTTTTAGTTTTAAGGAAGTGATTAAGAAACTATTAGTCTCTGCAGAGCCCTATAGATTGGAAGATGTAAATCAAATGACATTTACTTAGTTGTTTTTTCTGTATATTTCCTTTATTTTTATTGTTTAACCTTGTTTGGGGACCAGTAAGAAATGTTTTTTAGAATATGGCATAGTTCCGTGGGTTTTATCGGGTTTTCCTGCGGATGTAAAGCAAATGCACCATGATTCAGTCAGCTCAATTAAAGTCGCCCCGATGCGAATCGCCATATCTTACATATTCTAAAACATTTTTCTTTTTTTTTGTGTTGTTCCCCATAACCTGTGATTTCTCAATGGAAAATATTCCCTGCAATTTTGACCTGTACCACACACAATTATTATAATTGTCTGTAATAATCTTCTGTTATTGGTACTCAATAAAATTCTATTCTATTCTAAATTCCATAAAATGCTAGCAACGTGAGCACAGCATCCGACGGTCCTGGCACCCTATTTGCATGTCCAATAATATCCCAGTATTAACTCTTCATTTTCGTCGTTAGTATACTCAATCCAGAGCTGATACTTTGCTGCGTTCCGGAATTTGGAATAAACTCTTACTCTCAAAAATGCAGGTTCCTCAAGTAACTCATCGAGTTGGAATATTTCCTGCTGTTCTCTCTGGAGTTTATCCTGTACATAAGATGGTGCTAAATTAACCTGGTAAACACCGATAGTTAGATCTCTTAGGTAGTCCATACTTATTCTTGGGAACTGTGGCACCTGCTGTTGATTCAAGGGTATCCATCTTCCATTCCTCAAATGGAGCCGATCCACCTCTACCCGAGCTTGCACAACATTGGGCAATCGTGATCGCTGAAGCAATTCCTCTGCGACCCGTTCATTTGCTCCTTTCATGATGATTGGCGGATGATATTTATTGATGATTGCTCCAGCTATACGGTATTATCCGAGATTGTAAACATATGGCATGTTGATTGTTTTAGAAAAAAACTGAGACATACTCTTTAGTGGCCATTTCGGGATTCCACTATCCATCTGCATTTTTTTACCAATATGGTTTTATAGGCTCCGTCCGTACTGAGTTGATTTTGTTCTCTTGTTACGTCAAAAGCCATGCATCTCATAATAGTGTATACCTATTGAATGTAATGGGTTCTCGTTCATCATCGCGGAGAAGATGTACAGAAAAAACATTGTACTATTTACAATGATAGCCCTATTTTTTAAAACACTCACATTGCATTAATCGGAATAAATGTTCAACCAACAAATAATAATTGCAGGGACCAAAGGTGTATAATCGATTTAAATGGAGACTTAAACGTCCGGCTCACAACAGTTTAACAAATTATTAAAATGTACAAAAATATTAAGAGTGCCAAAAGCTGCTAAAACAGTTAAACGTTCGATCAACAATACACAAATTATTAAATGTACAAAAACTTGGACAATTACAAAAACGTCGAATTAGGGAGACTAACAAAAACGTCAGCTTATTTGACAACTATCCAGAGGCGGAGCTTGAATTTGGAATTTTAGTATTACTTAACTGACTTAATTCATCACAGCTCTGCGTTTTTGGAAGCGAGTTGCCAAAACTGCCATAAACACAAACAAAATTAGTATCATTCGATAGGTTTTTTCGATACTTTTTAAAAGAGGTGTCGCTTGCATTGGTCACAATGGCCTTGTGACGTCATCTTTGACGATTTCGTCATCTGTCATCACTAGTAGGGAAGTTTACAACCTTTAATATCCAGTTTCCAAATTTCACTTGTTTATGTATAATCCTTCCAAAAAATAAGAGAGGGGGAGGGGACTTTTGAGAAGCACTGTATTTTGTCGTGCATATATGACACTTTTATTTGTTTGATCCAAATAAATATTATTTGATTCAACAATTTGTTTTTTTTTAGTGCATTTGTATAAAAGCTTGTCTTAAAATTTTCTTTTCAATCTCTTTCATTTAATTTTTTTTAGTCATTCATGAAATCCGTCATTTTTTTGAATTCTGACAGAAATTGATAATCTCCGACCTCAAAAAACCCACATAAGTATATCAATTTTGAATGGAATCGGGCCATAATAATTAAACACGGTGCCATCTTGGAATTCTGAATACAAAAACACCATAAAAAAATCCGAAAGCGAAGTGGTAGATTTTACAAACTTTCTGGCCTGACACATATTGCTTGTTTCTTTGTCAAAGATTGTTCTATAATTCTATTCTACAAGAGAAATGAGTTATATGTGTCAGAGGAAAATAAACTGTTGTCAAATAGCATCCAATTAAAATGAAGGAACAAACCTCACAGGGCAAACAAAACTTATAAAATTATTGAAAAACATCTATGGTAATTTACCCAGAAACCTTTATCATACGACATATAATTTGGTAATGATGCTATAACAATTATTCAAATTTGAGATTGTTTTTCAATCTTTCAGCTGCAGCCATTAAACATTTCAAAAGGAACATTCCCAAATTCAAATGTGTATATGAAGAAACCTGGAGGAATTATTGAAGTAGGCAGGGCATTACCTCATAAAATGACAGTTTAGAGAATAAGTTCTATGAAATGGTCAGAATTTGAAAACGCCGTATCTAATTTGTCTTTTAAACGCAGTGTTATAACCTTTCTGAAAAAAATATTTACATGAGACAAATATGATTCAGAAAATAAGCAAACGGAAACTCTGAACTGAAATTCATGTCCCCTTGAGCTGTAATTCGGCAATACTTTTAGCCGGAATGCTCTTCCACTTCAACTCAGATATTATTTGTCTGGCCCAGTGACTAGTCCCAAGAGGTTATTAATAATCATAATTACTTGTTTTCAAGTACCCAAATAAAAAGTCTTGCTTAGGCTGGATAGTTATACCACTGCACTTTTTTTATTTTTGAACTCGATTCTATATAATTACCAACTGGGGGTACTGTAGGTATAATAAGTAAATAGGGTAGGTATTGCATACAGTTCTTGGGGTGACCGCCAACGATGTGTTGTAGAACCGTATGATATAGCGTGAAATAAATGGAAATTCTCAGCCACATGAGAAATTTTGAATTCTGAAGCAGTTTTAATTGGGTAGGTATATTGAATGAAAACAGGTTGATAAAATAGACGTCTCAGTACATTATCCAGAATATTTTCTCGCGTGAATTATAAATACTTATGGAGGGACACCCATATTAGGAAAAGAAGTTTCAGATTCATGAAGAATAACGTTTGTTTCCTTAATACTAAAAGTTCAAGTGTCATAGAATCTTAGAGATAAATACCTAGTCCTCACCTGGTATCTGTTTAGAATTTTGCTAACACAGCCATGTGACACCCTCAGTTGCCTCGAAATCACACAGGGTCGGACTCCAGCAGCTGCCATCTCAACTATTTTAAGCCTTATATGGTTGGGAAGAGGCCTTCCGTTGATGAACACGCCTCCTAATTGATTGACACGCCCTTGTCCTGAAGTGAATTATCAAAAATATTACATTGATATAATAACCAAAATGATATCAAAACTACTTAGGTACTAGGATTTTTTTGGCAAAATAACCATTTACAGCAAACAATTTATATTTGCATGAGTAGATTAACATTTTTCAGATATTTTAAGGAAAACATTCTTAGTAGGTATTAGGTATAGCATTATTTTTTAATAAAAAATGTGATCAAAAGTGTGCTCACAAAGTTATTTTTTATAGATATATAACACAATAAGAGAACTTAACTGCATCCAAAGACCAAGTTTCACCAAACCAATTGGCCTTCCGATCAAGTCAACTTGGTTGCACAATAAACGTCGCCATGTTTTGGTTTTGGTAGAATTGTTACGGGTTTCAAAATTGCTTGATTTGATTCTTTAATGTTGATTTTTATTATTTTGTGCGGTCTGAGACATAGAAAGAACTCTCTCATAGCAATTGCACATATAGTCATAATTCTGAGCATTTTTTTGGTCAGAGTAAAAGTAATTTTTTGGAGTATTTTAAAGAAATATTCGTTTCAATATGGACATGTTAATCATCAAGGCCAACAAGAAATAAATGTATCGATTTTTTGTATCTGAAAGGTGATTATTTTCGATACGTGAGAAGCGACTAAAATGTCATTAGTTTTGTGATGAAGTAATTGTCTCCATTTATAATTTATGTGAAGATGCATTTTTGTAGGAACATACTTTTTCTAATTGGTGCGGTACTAGTACTGAAGAGTAATTCAATAGTACCTATTTATAAATTTCCCCTTCGAGTGTTGATATTTTTCGCGGTAAACTATAATCTAAATTTTGGCCCTTCAATTCAGAAATACATCTGTAACAATTTTCCTTTTATTGTTATTCAAAATATCGGTATTTCTCATTTGGAATTTAAAAAAATGAGTTGGTGTTTGGAGCAAAGCAATGGTATCTCTGGTCAGTTATGGTTATACACCACGGAACCGAACTTTTATCTAGTGGGACAGTAGATGTCAATAAAAGTTCCTTCATAAAATTTTATGGAAAGTAGGTCAGACTACACAAAACTTGTAGTTTTTGATTTACAATTGGTTTTATGAGCATACCTATTAGTTTTTCACTTTCGAAGAGGTAACCATAAAATGGAACTTTCCCTTCATTCTTATAACAACAGATTTGAATCAGATATTTTGAAATCATGAATCGAATCGATATTTTTTCTCAATGTGATAATCACGAATTATCATCAAATATAGGTACAGAAAGGTTTTCAAGTCTAAAAAAAGGTTCCCTAATGTTGTATCGAAAAGTAAAATACAATATTGAAAGGTATTGGAATTTTCCTTCGAAAAATTAAACATTCATTATTTTTATAAGCCCAGTTGACTCTTCGAGTTTCCGTTAGTATAAAAAAATAAACAGAACATCAACATATGATAAACATTACTCGCAAATTTAAATATTCTAATTCCCGTTTTCAGTTGTTTTGGAAAGTTCTAAACTTGATTTGTATTGATTGCTTTCGAGATATTTCTTAGGCTCTTTACGTAAAGGCAAATTTTGTTTACTTCGGAGAAATTGCCATATTAAACCAGGAACGTGTCAGAAGTGCCATCCAAAAAATGATTGGCTGAGATCTTATTCAATGAAAATTGAATACGGATTCTGGTGATAACACATGCGATATGAGCATCGTAAACCTAAAGGCACGTACGCACTTCGCCTCGCCAAATTAATTATTATATAGTTTAACCATTTTCAATTGCAGGAGCTGTTTCTATAGGGAGCAAATCAAAAACTCACTTCGTTAACACGAGCGTATATGCGAAGAAACGGAAGGAAAAATAATGTGTACTACTCGTAAACATTCTCCGTCGCCGAACGGAAGATCAAAAGGAGATCAAAAAAGCCGATGGTCAACGTGGGTTTGAGTGACAGCTGTTTGAGTGACCGCAAGCCAATAATAATGCTTGTAGGTGTGTCTATTTTAATGTGTGTAATATTCTATAGTTGTGATGTATTTTGTTGGAAGATATGGCTTTTTTTCGACAATGGAAAAATGAAATTTTGATGATTCGATTGCCTATTGATACATACTTCCTCGTTTATGGCATATTTTTTTATTTTAACTTATTTTTAAAATAATTGAATATCTAAATAAAATTAGTTATCTCTGCCTCTGCTGCTTAAAGCATTGCGTCTCAAGACTGGGAAACTTGTTTTTTATGCTTCTGCAATTGATAATGGATGAACTATACCTGCCTCGTTACATTGTCTGCCGCGATATGAGATATGAGGCAGCCGCGCGGCCAGCCATACTTAGTCGGTTTTTGGTTGACTTCAAAGAATCCTCAGTGCGCGGCATTTCCCAAGTTAGTACGTTTTTTTCTTGATTGAGCTAAAAATCGTAATGTGATGGCTAGCCTTTTTTTTACGGTAATCGCTTCCCTCATAAATGTGTCACTTTTTCCAACCGTTGGACTTATTAAATCGACCAAGTACTCAAAATCAGCCAACGACATGCGAGTGAAGTTTTTAACTGTATCTTCAAAAAATTCAAACATCATATCTTGCAATAGTCTAATGCCATATTTGTATATAAGTACTTATTTAACCCACCAACGAGGTCTTCGTTACTGTTTTATCTTTTCGATATTTTTCAAGATTCTGTTTATCACAGCAAAAGAAATCGCAGCAGTTGATAATACCGACATATTATTGCTTCGGAGTGAATAAATTGAATAACGGCTCGCGTTGCCTCGTTGTCTGCCTCGCTACAGAGTAAAAAATGCTAAGAGGCAGCTCACACCGCGGCAGCTTCGCAAAGTGCGTACCCACCTTAACAATGTGGCACATAGTGGCGAAGTTCGACATAAATACAAATTTTTAGAATTATCGATATACCGGGTGACACGGATATCGGGCCACACCTGTAACTTCTGTATTCGTGGACGGATTTTTCTGGAATTTGGTACAGTTATATAAGCAACCATTTCGGATTTGATCACATTACAATCCAATATGGCAGACTTCCGGTTTTTCTGGAAATGCCAGTAACTTTGTTTTTTCGAATGGAACACCCTGTATATTTTTACATATTCAAGTTCAACAGGTCAAAACAAGTTCAAACCTTATGTCAAATGTAAATTTTTTAAACAATTGAAATTAAAATAGTTTTTTTATTTTACCTCGTGGATAAATGAGATTTGGTCGAAGCTATTCACAATGATTCGCAAATAACAGAAAAACTTAATTTTTTCTGAACAATTATTTTTTGTGTCACTTACTGGTTAATCAATTCAGTCACATCACATTTTATTCAAAAAATTTTTTTGTTCAAATGAAACCCCTATGGGCCACCTACCTTTTTTCTCTAGAACATTCATTGAGGAAAAAAATAACACATCATTTTTGTATTCCGGTGCAGTAACAAATTGTATAAATTCAAAAATCTACAACTACTTCATGAGTTTTCTGGCAGTTCGAATAATTTTTCAACTTAGTAAGCTGTGGAAAACAACATTTCTGAATCATGTCAACTAATTGTGTAAGTTATACTTATAAGCACGATAATGGTGTTTTTTTTTTAAATTATTCTAGCGTTTTCTCGACTGATTGGTAGGTATTCGAATTCCCGCGTCGAAGCGGTTGGATAAAAATCAACATAAGCAAAACATTCATTTCTGCCTCCTCACTTACGATCATCTTCTCCATTGTTGTGTTCTTTTCGGAATCTTCTCTCCACATTTTTGAAAAAGGTTCTCTGTGGGTGTCTGCTGTGTGGGTATCGTTCAGCGTATAACTGACAAGCGGCGACAATGTTTTCAAGACATTCTCCGTAAATTAATAACATATCAACCTATTCACTTCTTGTAAACCTATAATTTTGTTGAAAAGGGAAACATTCTCAATTGAATATTGATAGAAAGATTTTTCTGTGAATTGAAAAATCCACGATTAAAATGAAGTTATTTTTTTTTGTGAATGTCTAACAGAAAACAACTACTTCCCCGGCTAAAGCCACGCTGGACATTGAACTACATCTGATAGATATTCTGAAAAGGCCCTAACTCAAAAGAAAAATCTGAAATTGAAAATTTGCATTTTCATTCAGATAGTTATTTGATTTTCTATTCCAGTCTTAATTAAGAACTCATAAAGATGAATGAGGCAAAGAAGAATGTTTTCCAAAAGAGAGTACTCACCAGAAATCATTCGTAACATTGACGCAGGAGAGACATCGCATTCACTAGGTCTTCAATACATTGTCAGAAAACACTAATTTCAAAGTGTCTCTCCAAAAGAAATGATTCTAACTTTTTCCATCTTTGCAAAGTGAGATTGCTTCTTGAAAATGTGTTTCCCATTTCTTCCGGTCTTCCTGATGAAGCGTGAAATAGATTTTCGTCGACAAAAATGTATTGAAGACCTAGTGAATGCGATGTCTCTCCTGCGTCAATGTTACGAATGATTTCTGGTGAGTACTCTCTTTTGGAAAACATTCTTCTTTGCCTCATTCATCTTTATGAGTTCTTAATTAAGACTGGAATAGAAAATCAAATAACTATCTGAATGAAAATGCAAATTTTCAATTTCAGATTTTTTCTTTGAGTTAGGCCTTTTCAGAATATCTATCAGATGTAGTTCAATGTCCAGCGTGGCTTTAGCCGGGAAGTAGTTGTTTTCTGTTAGACATTCACAAAAAATAACTTCATTTTAATCGTGGATTTTTCAATTCACAGAAAAATCTTTCTATCAATATTCAATGGAGAATGTTTCCCTTTTCAACATGAATACCCCACAAGAGGTTATCTTGACGATGGAAGATAGTGACTAAAGTTTATCTTTCAGTCGCAGATGATTCCACATCTGATTTTATGAACATCCTGTTTATATTTTCAACAAATCAATCTATAATTTTGATTTTACATTTCTACTAAACTAATTCCCGGAAGTTAACTAATTTTCGAGAGTTGAGATAAAAGATGACAGCGAAACACAATTAGTTGACAAGATTCAGAAATGTTGTTTTCCACAGCTTACTAAGTTGAAAAATTATTCGAACTGCAAGGAAACTCATGAACTAGTTGTAGGTAGATTTTTGAATGTATACAATTTGTTTCTGCATCGAAATACAGAAATGATATGTAATTTTTTTCCTTAATGAATGTTCTAGAGAGACAGGTAGATGGCCCACAGGGGTTTCATTTGAAAAAAAAATAATTTTTGATCAAAATGTGATGTGACTGAATTAATTTATCAAGAAATGACATAAAAATAATTTTTCCGAAAAAAATATGTTTCTCTGTTATGTGCGACTCATTGTGAATAGCCTTGACCAAATCTCATTTATCCACGAGGTAAAATGAAAAACAATTTTAATTTCAATTATTTAAAAAAAATGACATTTGACATAAGGTTTGGACTTGTTTTGACCTGTTGAACTTGAATATGTAGAAAAAGGAAACATTCTCAATTGAATATTGATAGAAATATTTTTCTGTGAATTGAAAAATCCACGATAAAAATGAAGTTATTTTTTGTGAATGTCTAACAGAAAACAACTACTTCCCCGGCTAAAGCCACGCTGGACATTGAACTACATCTGATAGATATTCTAAAAAGGCCCTAATTCAAAGAAAAAATCTGAAATTGAAAATTTGCATTTTCATTCAGATAGTTATTTGATTTTCTATTCCAGTCTTGATTAGGAACTCATAAAGATGAATGAGGCAAAGAAGAATGTTTTCCAAAAGAGAGTACTCACCAGAAATCATTCGTAACATTGACGCAGGAGAGACATCGCATTCACTAGGTCTTCAATACATTGTCAGAAAACACTAATTTCAAAGTGTCTCTCCAAAAGAAATGATTCTAACTTTTTCCATCTTTGCAAAGTGAGATTGATTCTGAAAATGTGTTTCCATTTCTTCCGGTCTTCCTGATGAAGCGTGAAATAGATTTTCGTCGACAAAAATGTATTGAAGACCTAGTGAATGCGATGTCTCTCCTGCGTCAATGTTACGAATGATTTCTGTGAGTACTCTTTTGAAAACATTCTTCTTTGCCTCATTCATCTTTATGAGTTCTTAATTAAGACTGGAATAGAAAATCAAATAACTATCTGAATGAAAATGCAAATTTTCAATTTCAGATTTTTCTTTGAGTTAGGCCTTTCAGAATATCTATCAGATGTAGTTCAATGTCCAGCGTGGCTTTAGCCGAGTAGTTGTTTTCTGTTAGACATTCACAAAAATAACTTCATTTTAATCGTGGATTTTTCAATTCACAGAAAAATCTTTCTATCAATATTCAATTGAGAATGTTTCCCTTTTCAACATGAATACCCCACAAGAGGTTATCTTGACGATGGAAGATAGTGACTAAAGTTTATCTTTCAGTCGCAGATGATTCCACATCTGATTTTATGAACATCCTGTTTATATTTTCAACAAATCAATCTATAATTTTGATTTTACATTTCTACTAAACTAATTCCCGGAAGTTAACTAATTTTCGAGAGTTGAGATAAAAGATGACAGCGAAACACAATTAGTTGACAAGATTCAGAAATGTTGTTTTCCACAGCTTACTAAGTTGAAAAATTATTCGAACTGCAAGGAAACTCATGAACTAGTTGTAGGTAGATTTTTGAATGTATACAATTTGTTTCTGCATCGAAATACAAAAATGATATGTAATTTTTTTCCTTAATGAATGTTCTAGAGAGACAGGTAGATGGCCCACAGGTTTATTTGAAAAAAAAATTTTTAAAAAGTGACGAATTAATTTTCAAGAAATGACATAAAAATAATTTTTCCGAAAAAAATATGTTTCTCTGTTATGTGCGACTCATTGTGAATAGCCTTGACCAAATCTCATTTATCCACGAGGTAAAATGAAAAACAATTTTAATTTCAATTATTTAAAAAAAATTACATTTGACATAAGGTTTGGACTTGTTTTGACCTGTTGAACTTGAATATGTAGAAAAAGGAAACATTCTCAATTGAATATTGATAGAAATATTTTTCTGTGAATTGAAAAATCCACGATAAAAATGAAGTTATTTTTTGTGAATGTCTAACAGAAAACAATTACTTCCCCGGCTAAAGCCACGCTGGACATTGAACTACATCTGATAGATATTCTGAAAAGGCCCTAATTAAAAAGAAATAATCTGAAATTGAAAATTCGCATTTTTATTCAGATAGTTATTTGATTTTCTATTCCAGTCTTAATTAAGAACTCATAAAGATGAATGAGGCAAAGAAAAATGTTTTCCAAAAGAGAGATATCGCATTCACTAGGTCTTCAATACATTTTTGTCGACGAAAATCTATTTCACGCTTCCACGATCATCAGGAAGAAAGTAAGAAATGGGAAACACATTTTCAAGAAGCAATCTCACTTTGCAAAGATGAAAAAAGTTAGAATCATTTCTTTTGGAGAGACACTGTGAAATTAGTGTTTTCTGAGATTAAAACCTGTCATGGGGTATGATAGATGGATTTGTTGAAAATATAAACAGGATGTTCATATAATCAGATGTTTATATTTTTAACAAATCAATTGAATATGTAAAAATATACAGGGTGTTCTATTTGAAAAAACAAAGTTGCTGGCATTTGCAGAAAAACTGGAAATCCACCATATTGGAATGTTATGTGATCAAACCCAAAATGGTTGCTTATATAACTGTACGGAATTTCAGAAAACTCCGTTCACGAATGCAGAAGTTACAGGGGTGGCCCGATATCCTGTGTCACCCGGTATAGGTATCTATTTATATAAACGCATACAGTAAGTTACTGCTTATGCTAGGAACTGCTTATAACTCGATTAAATAGTATTTAGTTTGATATTTGATGAAAATATCTGCGTCGCAGCTGATATATTTCATAGGAGTTTCAGATAATTATATAGTTTAGAGTGCATAAAAAAATATGAAATTATAAACCAATTTCATATTTTTGCAGGAAAGACAAGAATTGCATTTGAATTGATTATTGAGAATGCAAAGTTATTTTTGAAAAAAAAACAATGGCGCGGCCAATCGGAAAGGTAGATTTCAGAATTTATTTATTGATTCTGAAATCGCCACCAATTGAGCTTATGAATAATTCGTCAAAAAAAATATGTTTTTCATTGGAAACAAAAACATAAATTCTATTTGAATAAACCTCAAACGTTTCAATCAAAAGTTATCGAAGGATCCAAATCTCCCTAAATTCTATGTAATCTTACTCAAATAAAAAAAAGGAGCATAGCCAGCACACAAGGATAAAAGCAGTACTTACTTAATATCACTCAGAGAAATATCTAATAATTAACTTTGAAATGGAGAAATGTCAAAATACAATGATGTTCTGTTGATCGGCGGAAGGAAAACTCAAATAGTATCTGATTGACATGAGCGAATAAACCTCAAATGAAAGGAGCATACCTATAGGGTGAACAAAAATAACTGATTCTTATGAATGTTATATTTTTTATTTGTTTACATCTAAGAGAAAAAAATGAAAAAGGATAAAAGTTGTAGAGCTTATGAAGCTCCATCAACATCCGTCATTTTCAAACTACTGCACCGATTTAGCCCATCTTTGAACTCATCCGAGGCATTGACAGAAAATATGTTTGCGCCGAATTTCGTACCTTTCGGTCGAAAAATGTGGCCTCTTTCAGTTCATTTCAATAAGAATAAGCATAGAAAAGTTAACTTTTTACAATATAATTTTTTTTCATTCAGGAAGTTTTGCTTCTCAGTTCTCAGCTGAATGCATAAAAAACAAAACTAATTTTCCATTAATTGTACAAAATGGATTCAGGAACATGATAAATAACGTCACACTCTGAGGCTTTTGAAAATTCAATTTCTACTTTGAGTTAATTTTTTTTAGTAGTTAGCCAGTATTCCATATTGTACATACATGTTAACACTAACCTTGAAAGGGATATCCAGAAAAGCAAGGCCTGTGCATGATTCCAAAATTTCCCGTTACAGTCATCTCGCTCGAGACGCGCCTTTGGAATATTTTTTGAACTACACAATCGGTTATTCACAAGCTATTCAAAGTCACAATTACTTTTGCACTTTTTTTCACCTACAGTTTTATTTTAGACACTTCGAAAGTTACTCCTAGCCGATAAAATAAAACGTCCACCTTTTAAGTGTTGACCACACTGAGAGAGCCATGGAAAGGAACTAACAAGTAACCCATAATATTATGACTTCAGCTGGTGTTAGGAGTTCTTGGCTCCACCCCTTTTCGCCACGCCCTCAGCGAGACCAGCTCACCGTCGCGTCGGTAGGTGAAAAAGTTTCATTGTAGGAAATATTGTCAACGACAGGTAATGGGTGATTCGAATTGAATTAAATCGATTTAACCATATTTCATATGGCCGACTTCCCAAGTATCCAATTTATGAATATAGAGAGATATAAATAACAACACTTTCTGTTGGATTGCTCTTGTCACATAAATAGCCCGAGACTAATTAGCCTTGGTCGTGATCGGGCCATAGTTTTACGAACTTCTGAAAAATACTACTGCAAAAGAGCTACTTTCCTGGCTACTTTATATTATATTATTTATTGATGATTTGGCAAAAAAAATTAACTGCTCAAAACTTCTATATGCTGACGACCTAAAGTTATTCAGAGTTGTCAAAGACCAAACAGACTGCAGGAATTTACAAGAGGATATAGACTTAGTATTCGATTGGTGCCTCCACAATCATCTACAACTGAATATTTCAAAATGTTTCATCGTGTCATTTTCTAGGAAAAAAGAGATGATAGAGTTTCCCTATCAAATAGATGACAATATCATCAACAGAGTCACGGTGATAAAAGATCTTGGGATTAAGTTTGATTGTGAATTCATCAGCCAATAGGATGATGGGATTTGTTATGAGAAGTACTAGGGAGTTTCGCAATGTCAGGCCAATTCTCACATTGTTCTATGCTCATGTGAGGTCCAAACTTGAATATGGGGCATTGATATGGTATCCCATAGGTATATAACTCTGAAATTAAATATGTGGAAGCTGTTCAAAGAAAGTTCTTGAAATTCCTGCTATCTAAACAAACAGGGACGTATCCCCAAAGAGGTATCGATAACTCATTTCTTTTGAACCGCTTCGACGTAGTATCTTCAAACACCGGTCGTATTTTTGTGACAATATCATTCCTTCACAAATTACTACACAACAATATTTCGTGCGCCTCACTTTTACAAAAAATCAACTTCCATATTCCTCGGCTGAATTCTAGAAGTGAGACTACCTTTTACTGTGAAAATATTCGAACAAATGTTATGCATAGGGCACCCGTGTCATTATTGTGTTCTAATTATAATTTAATCTGTGATACATGTGACATCAATGTGAGCACTCTCAAACATATTATGGAATGTATTACCAATATATCTTGAGCTTCTTATTTCTTATTCTCATTGAACTGTCGAATAATTTTTCGTTACTTCTTCAGCAGTAGCTTTCCTTCATTCTATAGCTAATTAATCATTTATTTACATACACGCATGTACATTTATTTGATTTATTCATTTGGACGTTCATGCATTCGTATATATGTGTGTATGTATGTGTGTGTGTATCTATATGCATATGTATAGGTATGTGTGTATTTTTTTTATTTTATACATATTTTTTATTTCTGTAATTCGTTATGTTAAATATTACCTCCTAAGCATTTCCTGTAATTGGGTGTACACCTGTTGGGAATAAAGAGCTATCTATATATCTATCTATCTACTTATCTCGCATGACGCTGATTCCGAAACATTAAATTTGGTATACCATTCATTTTTTGAATTTCGTGTAACAGAAAGAAAGAAAGGAAACGGAACCCTTTTAAGATCATTTTTGTGCCCGTTTGTCTGTCGAAGCCACTTTTTCAGAGACTGTTCGATGAATAAAATTAAAATTTGGCATGGTCAAGAAACTCATTGGCCCCCACCCAAATGTTGTGAAATAAATTAAGCGCATTTACAAGGATTCCAGAACCATTTTTTCAGAATTTCATATTGGCTGATCCTGAAAATATTGCTCTCTAACTTCGAAACTACCATATCTAATCTTGTGAAAAAGTCAGCGTTCCTGGAAGTTTTTGAGAAGAGCAGTATAGATAAAATGGTACACTCCACAACTAAGTACGTGACTGCATTTTTATACCTATTTCCCTGTTCACCCAAATCATGTCTCTTCATTGAGTTATGATCAAAATTGATTTTAGTTTTCTAAGACAGACATGTGGGGTTCCGTTTTGTACTTTCCATGTATGGAACACAAAAAATGGCGAATTTAAGTATTAGTTTCGCAATAAGTGTCCGTTATTTTACAGAACGATTCCTCACTTATTTATAAGGTGAAAAGTGCATATAAGCATGGGTCCGCAAGGCCTTCACTTTTGATATACAAGGTGTTACATTTTTTGTTTTTTTTTTTCCGTAAATAATTTTTAAAATAATGTCGATATTTGGACAAAAATTGGTATTTGGGGATTTTTTAATATGATAAATTCAAATTTAATCTTAGTTTGGCCCTTAAATGTAGGGGGCGCCGCCTAAGGGTCGTTGTCTCTTTTGGGGAGTCACAACTTTGTCGTGTATCTCATTTTCTAGAAGAAAAATGGATTCCTCTATCATTTTTACGTGAAAATGGTATGCTTTTCAAAAGTCGCTACAAGCAGCCGTTTTCGAGATATTTTGATTTAAATTAATCGATGCATCCAATCTTCTTCTCATTTATTCGCGAACTCTTTGAAAATAAAAGTATCAAGTAGGCTAGTAAGTTTATTCCAATGTTTTTTTTGTGCCGTCATGTCAAAAATAATATTTTGATGCATAGTTAAATAGTTTTATTTATTATTATTGTGATTATTTGTTAAAAAATGCTAAACTTTACCAATGCAGAGTATGCTGACATACATTTTACATACGGACTTGCTAACGGAAATGCATATGAGGCTAGACGTTTGTATCAGGAGCTAAGAACCCCAGAAACCGAGGAAGCAGTTCTTAGGTAATCTGGTAACACCCGGAAACAAGCTCCAGAAAAATAGCGCTGACTTTAAACATTTCTCATGTTCTGGTATGGAAAATTTCAATTGATAATTTGTTATATCCCTACCACATTCAAAGAGTTCAGGCACTACTTCCTCGTGACTTTCCCTCACGTATCAACTTCTGTCGTTGGTTTCTCCAATGCCTTATTCAAAATCCTTTATTTGAAAATCAAATCCTGTTTACCTACGAAGCAAATTTCTCGCACAACGCTATACGCAATTTTCACAACAATCATTG
The DNA here is from genome assembly GCA_018342105.1 of Gonioctena quinquepunctata. NCBI lineage: Eukaryota > Metazoa > Arthropoda > Insecta > Coleoptera > Chrysomelidae > Gonioctena > Gonioctena quinquepunctata. The sequence continues at coordinate 470,634 of JAFIRS010000478.1, forward strand.
GTGGTTAGAGGAAAACCCCCATGCGATACAGGAATCACATTTCCAAAACAGTTCTCTCTTAACGCGTGGGCAGGAATCCTTGGAGATTATTTTATAGGTCCATTCTTTATTCCGGGACGATTGAACGGAGAGAGATATCGTCATTTTCTCGAAGAAGATTTGCTTGCCTATTTTACTGAGAGATGTGCCGCTTAGACTACGAAATGAAATATGGTGCCCCGGCACATTTTAACATACAAGCGCGAGCAGAGCCGGATTAAGAGGGCTGCAGCCCCGGGGCCTCCACAAGAGAGGGGCCTCCACAATATGAATTTTTAGGTAAAATTTCCTAACAAATACCGAAGGAATATGCAAAATTATATATATAAAAATCTGACAACGAAAGAGCAGTTCTCCCACTTTTTCCTATCATTTTTCGTTTTAAACATTCAAAAACATGTTTCGTATTCTTGTCAAAATCCATGGTTAATATTAATCTTCGATACCTGATGAATCATGTGTCTATGCGAAAAACAATCACCAAGTAAAACATCATACTATTATACAAAATATTATATCGTATCGAAATTAGCTGTAAAAACAAGAACAATTGAATAAAAAAAAATAAACATTTTTTTTATTAAATGAAGGATTTTCTGTCGATGTATTCTTTGAATGGCACAAGCGATCTAGATACACAATGAAATTCAATAATCATAAGCAAAAGAAGATAATATTTCAATTTATGAACATGATTGCATCAAATTATTTATAAGAGCCCTGTGCGCATTCCATAATAGAACAAAAGTTCAAATTCTGTTGACTATTTTTCTGCCGATTCTACAAACACTTTGCCCGTCTATACCTTTTTTTCCTATTTACTGGCGTTGACAAGTGTCCGCTGAGTGGCGCGCTTGTAACAGAGAAATCCCCGAAATCTGAAAGTGTGAGTCTAAGAGAAGAATAACATTCCGCAACAAATGTAAATCCTTCTGAAAAAGGACTATCAAAAAGACCAATCTAAGATGTTATACTATCAAATTCTTGAAAACCAAAATTTCAGAGCTACATTCTCAAACATTGAAATTACAGTGATTATTTTTTGACATTGCTAGAAACCAATGGAAACGTTCAATTCAAATAATTCATATACGTTTTGGCCAATCAATAGTGGGAATATTCTACCTAGAAAATTGTCGCTGGAATAATTTGAGGTATTTTGTTTTTATTGTCCGACAACCTATATTTTTAATTTGACGTCTGTCATCAATTCGCATGAAAAGTGTGAAATGAATCAAAACCGGTTTAGTACATTATATAATTTTGCAAGGAAATGTGTTTATGATCGTAACATCAAAAAATAATCTAAAGAATACCACACGAGAGTTCGATATAGTAGAAAATAATTATCTAGATTTCTTTCTCAAACTTGTTGGCAATAGCCACTCGAGCCAGTTGATCTCCCATGTCTATTGCCTGGCAACAAGTTTTCGAAAATCTGTCGAATTATTTTCACTCTCTTGTGATATTACAACTGAGAATGTGATGATGTCAAATTGCACTGGAAAGCGCTCATTTTCCAAAATGAAAAAATAGGCCAATTACGATGAGACAAAGCCGCCTATCAAAGTTATCGCTTCTTAGCATTGAGAATGATTTTCTCCGGATGCTGGATTTGATCGAAATCATTAATGATTTTTCGTCGAAAAAAGCTCGCAAGAATCCATTTGTTTACGCTGTAATTTAATTTATTTCTTGTATTTTATTATACCTACATATGCTCGTGTCGAAATAATTTGATTTGTTCCGCAATAAATAAATAAAAAAAACTTGAAAAATAATTAGGGGCCTCGACTCCTTTGTTGCCCCAGGGCCTCCACACCTTTTAATCCGGCCCTGAGTGCGAGAATTTTTAGATAAAACTTTCGACAACCGTCGGATAGGTCGGGGAGGGCCTCAACCATGCCCCCTAGGTAACCAGACCTTAACAGTATGGATTTTTTCCTGTGGGGACATCTGAAATCCTTAATTCACCAGACACCTATCCAAAATGAAGAAGAATTAAGTAATCAAATGATTAACGCTTGTAGAACGATTCAAAATACTCCAGGAATTTTCCAAAGAGTGCGCGAATCAATGAGAAGAAGATTGGATGCGTGGAGGTGGACATTTCGAACATTTATTGTGATTTTGATTTAGATTTATATCTAGTGTTCCGTTGTTTATTGTTGTTTAAAAATTAGCGTTTGAAATGTTTCTATGTTGGATAAAAAAAAAGTTTTCAAAATTGTTTCACTTTTTGACAAACACATGCTTCGATTAATTTAAATCAAAATATCTCGAAAACGGCTGCTTGTAGCGGCTTTTGGAAATCATACTTTTTTACGTATAAATGATAGAGGAATAGTTTTTTTTTCTAGAAAATGTGATACATATATGCACGACAAAGTTGTGACTCCCCAAAAGACCTGTAGGCAGCGCCAAACTACAATAAAGGGCCAAACTAAGAACAAATTTGAATTTCTCATATTGAAAAATCCCCCAATACCAATTTTCGTCCAAATATCGACATTATTTTAAAAATTATTTACGAAAAACCAAAATAGAAATAAAAATGAAGGCTTTGCGGACCCATGCTTATATGAACTTTTCACCTTATGAATAACTGAGGAATCGTCCTGTGAAATATTACTTATTACATAACACCCTGTATATTTTTTTTTAAATAACTGCTCTGAAAGTTCAATTTTCGAGCGCGTATCGTGTCGAAAGAGCCCAATATAGGTATTCAGCCTTGGTTAGAAGTTCTATTTTACCGCAAAGTACCTATGCTATTGCTGTATTAAAGTGAGTTTATACAGCACGTGAAATAAGAAATAAAATAAAGTAAAATAAGAAATAATAATTTTTAGAGTGTTTATACAGCACGTGAAATAAAAAATAAAATAAAGTAAAATAAGAAATAATAATTTTCAGAGTGTTTATAGAGCTGAGTAAATCAATGTAAAAAGTAAGAAGCTGTCAATCGAAATTTGGGATTTTATGTTGAGGTTACTTCAATTTCAATGATGTATACTTGTGAAATTGGTCCCTGTTGCTACTGTTGACAAGACTAACAATATTATAAAATTTTCGTCATCTAACGACATTATTGTCCAAAAACGAAATTTAAAAAAATGACACTGAACATACAATTTTCCAGTTATGAAAACAAAAACATATACTAGGACTGAATAGCTATTATATCATGTCCATCTATCATCAACTTTCGTCAATTTGACTAAATTATTCAGTATGTACATGTTCCTAACAACTGTCAAAGTAAAATAAAATAAAAGATAAAAGTTAACCATCTTTTATTCTACTTCTTATTTTATATTACTTCTTATTTTATTTTATTTCTGTATAAATTTGTTATGGATGTTGTGTAGTTTTAACTTTTTAAATTACTTTATTTTATTTTACTTGCTGTATAAACTCACTATTAGAGTTTTAACTTTCATATATAACGTAGTAATAAGATATCACGACCAGTGACTCTATTTAATTTTGCTCTCCATAACTGAGTGCGTATTTTTACATGTCTTTCAAATTGAACTTTCAAAGCAGCTCCGGCTCATAGCGACATCTACCACACTCATTCTCATGTGAATGCATCATAAATCTTAAGTTCATGTCGCGACAGGGCGATTGTCAAATAATTCGTCCCTTAGTCCACCTGTTGTGGTATGAAAGTGAGTTTATACAGAAAGTAAAATAAAATAAGAAGTAATAACTTTCAGAGTGTTTATAGAGCTGAGTAAATTAATGTAAAAAGTAAGAAAGCTGTCAATCGAAATTTGGGATTTTATGTTGTTACCTCAAACTTCAATGATGAATACTCGAAAATTTGGTCCCCGTTATTGTTTATTGAGTAAAATATAAGCCATTGTTGACAACACTACCAATATTATAAAATCTAGTAATTCAAAGACAAAGAGAAATTTAAAAAAATGCCAGTGAACACACCGTTTTCCGGTTATGAAAACAAAAATATGATGACGACTGCTATTTATATCATGTCATGTATCATCCTATCTCGTCAATTTGTCTAAATTATTCAATATATACATATACCTAACAACTTGTCAAGTAAAATAAAATAAAAGATAAAAGTTAACCATCTTTTATTTTACTTCTTATTTTATATTACTTCTTATTTTATTTTACTTGCTGTATAAACTCACTCTAAATTAATGTAAAAAGTAAGAAAGCTGTCAATCGAAATTTGGGATTTTATGTTGTTACCTCAAACTTCAATGATGAATACTCGAAAATTTGGTCCCCGTTATTGTTTATTGAGTAAAATATAAGCCATTGTTGACAACACTACCAATATTATAAAATCTAGTAATTCAAAGACAAAGAGAAATTTAAAAAAATGCCAGTGAATACACCGTTTTCCGGTTATGAAAACAAAAATATGATGACGACTGCTATTTATATCATGTCATGTATCATCCTATCTCGTCAATTTGTCTAAATTATTCAATATATACATATACCTAACAACTTGTCAAGTAAAATAAAATAAAAGATAAAAGTTAACCATCTTTTATTTTACTTCTTATTTTATATTACTTCTTATTTTATTTTATTTCTGTATAAACCTGTTATGGATTTTCTGTAGTTTTAACTTTTTAAATTACTTTATTTTATTTCTTATATTATTTTACTTGCTGTATAAACTCACTCTAAATTAATGTAAAAAGTAAGAAAGCTGTCAATCGAAATTTGGGATTTTATGTTGTTACCTCAAACTTCAATGATGAATACTCGAAAATTTGGTCCCCGTTATTGTTTATTGAGTAAAATATAAGCCATTGTTGACAACACTACCAATATTATAAAATCTAGTAATTCAAAGACAAAGAGAAATTTAAAAAAATGCCAGTGAACACACCGTTTTCCGGTTATGAAAACAAAAATATGATGACGACTGCTATTTATATCATGTCATGTATCATCCTATCTCGTCAATTTGTCTAAATTATTCAATATGTACATATGCCTAACAACTTGTCAAGTAAAATAAAATAAAAGATAAAAGTTAACCATCTTTTATTTTATTTCTTATTTTATATTACTTCTTATTTTATTTTATTTCTGTATAAACCTGTTATGGATGTTGTGTAGTTTTAACTTTTTAAATTACTTTATTTTATTTCTTATTTTATTTTACTTGCTGTATAAACTCACTATTACATTAAAAACTTGTATAATATGTGAAAAATGGTTATTTTGAAAAAAAAAATCCCTTGAAATTTCATCGTTTCAAATGCAGAGAATGGGCTGACGAATTTCGCTATTTTTTACATTAATAAGGAGTTAATAGAATGACTAGAGGTTATCTATCAGTCGCTGATGACTCCTCATCTGATTTTATAAACATCAAAGAAATAAGCTTCATTTAAATTTTGAGTATTAGGCGTCAATACCTTCATTTTTATTCAGCCATAGAAAAAAAAAACATTGCTTGTTATGAATAAAGATAAATCGTTTTTTTTATTGGTGCCCCATTTTACCCATTTAAAGCACGCCTCAGCGTGTTCAAAACAAACTTAAAAAAACGCGCGTTTTTTAAAGTTACCATGGCAACATCAACAAATCGAGAAACGTCTAAATGACAAATTTTTATTATTGATCTGACAGGAGTACCTTGTAGCACAACTCGTTCATTTATACCTATGTGATACCTCTTGCTCCTCCATCCATTTGATGAACTTTTCATATTCTTTTTTAAATATATCACTGGATTTTCGCGGTATTAACCGCGATTCTGCCTCACTATTCAAAAAATCGATATTAGAATAATTCATTTTTGAGCTCTGGTGACAACAAATATTGATCTTTCATAAAAAATTGCAAATGAATATCTGTTTTTCTCATTTCCATGACATCGAAAGGTATACTGATATCACATCACGAATTCAACCATTTTGCATTATTAGTTCTTATTTCTATTTTTTGTAGTAATAATACCAGTATATATGATTTCAAAGTGCACCAATAAAAAAAAATAGCGTAAAGTATTCGAGGATAACTGGTCTTAAAAACAATTGCTCTATTTCGAGCACTCCGGCTGCGCCGTCGTGCTCGAAAAATCGCGCGTGTTTTAAAGCCCTTTTTATCCACTTAGGCCCGATATTATAATGTCAGTTTAAACTCTTGAGTGACGTCATCGAGTTTAAACCTTAAACCCTACCTCAGGTATGGTTTAAAGGATTGAAAACGTTTAAGTAGGTTAGCCAACAGGACAAAAAATTAAAAAAATTGACATCTTAAAATCGAGTCTAACCCTAAAAATTTGTTTTGAAATAAGCTATACTTTGTAGTTGGAAATACTATAAAATGGACTACATTGAAGATCATATTTTTGAAGTGTTCGAAGAGGTAATGTCGGATAATGTATTTGGTGGATGTGCCAAGAGCCGCTCGCAAATTTAGAATTAGGCCTAATCAGTATGATGAATGGAATGACATAGAATTTCTAAATAGATTCAGATTGTCTAAGCAAACTATTGACAATATATTGACTCAGATAGAGGGTAGATTAATTACAGCACCCTACTAATCGGTAAATAAAATATTCATGTATCTTATCTTAAACCTAATATACCGTACCTATCAACAACTCATCTGACATTCTATTATTTTCCATTAGCATTTGGAGGTTACCTCAAATATAAATGAAAAGTGATTTTGCTCACGTCACTTTTCACAAAACGAAACAGTCGTTACGATAAAACACCATAAGGCCAAGTGACAGAGACATTTATATACATGGAAAATAAAAATCTTATGTGTTTTTATAAAATGACTTTTTTACCACCTTTGGTTTAAACTTGAAGATAAACTGGTTTAAGGTTTTCGGAGTTTAAACTGACATTATAATATCGGCCCTTATACTTTATTTAATATACTATTTCTCAACTCATGATTAAAAATGAAAATAACTATAACGGCAACGCCGTATATATTTGCAGGTTGCTTATTTTCTTTTTGTTTTCGTTAAAAAAAAATGACATATTATTGAGCATAGGTCCAAGAGAATAAATCCGATTTTTTATATAGATATATTTTTCTTATATAGAAATAAAAAGGCTACTCCCGTAGAAATATAAAAATAGTATATTTTGATACAAGTGTATAAGTGAGCCTTTAAAGCACGCGCAACGTTACAAGTGCTTTAAAGCCACTTATAAACGTGTATCATACGCTATCATGGCGCCGACTCAAAATCAGTTACTTACATTAGTTTAGGAGCTCAATTATCATTTAGACTGAGAAGGTTTATTTTATTTATTGCTTTTCAGTTGATTTTTTCTTCGGTTTAATTTTTTGTTAAAAAGTTTTTATTAACCGACGAAATCAAAAAGGAGGAGGTTCTCTAGTCGACGCGTATATTTTCTTTTATGTATGACCACGCATAATTTTTTACAGAGCAGTTCGATTCCGATGATTTTTTTTCATTGGATAGTGTGTACTTCGAAGTTGGTCTCGTTTGATTTTGAACAGAAAAATCCATCCCTAAGGGTAGCAAAATGGAGGATATTAATCGTTCACCCTCTGAATTTTGGTCCGTTAACCGATTCTATCAGGCATAACTTTGTAGTGGGTTTTCCGATTTGGATGATTCTTTCTTCATTAGATAGGGTAGCTATACCTCATAGTTTATCATATTCCAATTTGGGATGTAGTAATCCACCCCTATGGGTAGTAAAATAGGGGATGATTGATTTTTCACTTGTGATCATTGGCACACATATGTAGTTGACATTGGCAGATCCTCCTGCATCCGTCACAATGATTACATTCCATGAAAGGATGGAATCATATACAAAGTGATGAAATCAACTGACCATAAATAATTTATATTATATAACAATAAATAGTTAAAGTAGATAATCATATTATTTAATAGTTAATAGTTGAAGTAAGCTAGGTAAGTATTTTGGAGGTAATAAAAAATTAAGTAGATTTCAGCCACAAAAAAAAAACTTTTTAATAAAAAATTAAATTGATGAAAAAATCAACTGAAAAGCAAAAAATTAAATAAACCTTCTTAGTCTTAATGATAATTGAGCTCCTAAACTAATGTGAGTAACTAATTTTGAGTCGGCGCCAAACAAACTAGAATTGGGTAAAGCGTAAAATGATGGCAGCGAGATGCACAGCGGCGTTCTGATTACTTCTTCAACGTAATATAAATCTTCGATAACTGTTTGTTTTGCGCCGACTCAAAATTAGTTACTCACATTAGTTTAGGAGCTCAATTAAGACTACGAAGGTTTATTTTATTTTTTGCTTTTCAGTTGATTTTTTCGTCGGTTTAATTTTTTATTATAATACATCTAATCAGGTATGTAATGGACATCTGATGTCTCGTCTTGTTGACATGGATATAGCAATTGTTGTTTACAAGCTTATTTGATAGTTCATATGATTGATATGAAAGTTGGACTTGTTTTTGTTACCTAGCAACCTTTCAAACACGGCGTGTTTTACTCGAGATTTCGCACGCTTTTTAGTTCATAAAACAAGGATTATGATGTAGGTATGATAAAAAAGTCTTTTCTTTAGTGAAGCACGCTTCTGATCTCAAATTGTTTGTTGGATATACGAATATTTTTTAGTTTTAATGGAAACTTTGTAAAAAAAGAGTACTCCAATCTTTTGAACAAGTTTTGTGCGAAATTGGGTATTTTTCCCGTAAAAAATATATTTGAACATAATTTTGAAGATCAGTGTCACTTACGTAATTATTAGCAAGTTTCAACAAAGTATACGGAACTTGAAATACCGATTTTCATTCAATCTGCCTTCATTTCAGTCATTGTGCATTTCTGGCTAGGGTGTTGTAAATATTGTCCAAACTGTAATATTTTGGGCATGCAGCTAACCATAATGTGCAATAAATAAATATCATATTTCAAATGAGTATCGTAGACGTTTACAATTTTATGATCGATTTTATTGCTAGAAAGTCACTTCAAATTACTTTTCTATACAGAAAAGTGTCCTTAGTAAGGATGAAATTGAAAATTATAGGATCATGGGCTCGTCTGGTTTAACAGTGGTACCACGCGAACAAAAAAAAATCGATTTTATGGCCGACAATAAAGTATTGAAATGCGATGTGAAAGCATTTGGTCTCTGAAGTCAATTATGATTCTTAAAAAAAACAATCAATAGGTTGCAGTAAGGTCACAACCGAAGTAAGTTTTAAGAAATCACACCGATAGATAGCAATCTATTGTAATGGATCCCTATATCGCCAATTTCGAAATAAAAATAGAAACGTAACAATACTCGAAGCATTGCCAAAAATTTAAACGAATTTGAAATCTTTATTCAGCAGTTTCAATCACAATTCGACTGTATCGTGCTAACAGAAACGAGATATATACCGGATGTCACGCTTTACAGCATGGATGGATATAAAACTATTTATAATGAAGGAAAGTTAAATCAGAATGATGGAGTTGTAGCCTACGTTAAATCAGATCTTTATCAATCCCATAGTATACATGAATTTAATGGATCATTTACTATCAAACTAAAAATTGCTTTAGGGGAAAATTATGTGATTGTACACGCCTTCTATAGGTCACCATCCACAAGTATCACTGAATTTATTGAAAATTTGAAATCGTACCTAAATAATGATAACGACCACCAATACCATTCGAAACTAATTGTCGGAGATATCAACATTGATATTCTCAATCACTCTGACCACTCGAATGAATACTTGGATGTCCTGAGTGAACATGGATATATATCGGGTATAAATAATTATACAAGGGTACAAGGAAATGCAAAATCATGTATCGACCATATATTTGTGAATAATAAATCTGAAGACTTTAGCAACGTGATGCCAATTATTCTCTGCACCAGTATCACAGATCACTATTCGACCCTTGTGCAAATAGTCTTTCCAAATCAAAAAGAAATATTTGAGGAAAAAAATAAATATTTTTCCCAAATAAATAATAAACAACTTTTGAGAAAAATTAGTAAAATATCTTGGAGAGAGGTTTACTCGATGCCAAACATTGAATCAGCAACAAGTAAATTTATAGAAATAGTACAATCTTCCATAATGGAGTGTACGAAAAAAATTATATGTACAATCAGACTTTAAAGGATCCTTATAATGAGGAATTGAAACATTTGGATCCTTATAATGAGGAATTGAAACAAGAATATAAAACCTGCAAAAATATTCTAGACAAACTACTGAAGAATAAAAAAAATGATTATTACAAGTCACGCATTAATGAAAATGCAAACGATGCGAGAAAATTATGGAGTAACATCAATGAAATTTTCGGTTCGTACAAAAATAATGAAATACACCGGATTAAAGACGCCAAAAACAATATTATTACTAATGACGAACAAAAAGCAACTATTTTCAATAACACCTTCATAGAAATGGGAACAAACTTTGCAAAAAATATTGTCAAGAACGGTTCGAACGTACTAAAGAGAAACCACAAATAATTCAATTTTCATTTCTCCTACATCAGAAATCGAAGTTCTTGAAGTTATAAATCAACTAAAAAATGGCAAATCTCCGGGTGTCGATAACATAAAGGCAGAAACTCTCAAGGAAATTGCACCTCACATAGTCGGTCCACTCACTCACATAATCAACAGATGTATAGAATCCGGGAAATTCCCCGATGAATTCAAAATTTCAGTAGTGAGACCCATTCACAAAAAGGGAGATATCACAGACGCAAAGAACTATAGGCCTATTTCTCTCATCACAAACTTTAGTAAAATCTTTGAAAGAATACTGAAAAATAGGCTCTGTAGCTATTTACATAAGTATAGGCTACTATCTGATATGCAGTTTGGGTTTAAAGAAGGTAAATCAACCGAAGACGCTATAATCGAGCTTACAAATTATGTTTACGGAGCCTTGGATGAGGGTAAACCTTGCCTTGGTGTTTTTGTAGATCTTGCGAAGGCGTTTGATACCGTGAATCACACCATACTACTATCGATACTTGAACTGAAACTTTTCAAAAGCTACCTTGATGAGCGCCAACAATGTGTCAAAATCAATGAAACCTACAGTGAGTTCAGGAAAATCGAGTGTGGTGTGCCTCAAGGTACAGTGCTGGGACCTATAATTTTCTTGATTTATGTGAACGGATTATTTTCAATACAGTCTGAAGGAAAAATAGTTAGCTTTGCTGATGATACGGTAATTCTATACAAGGGAAAAGACTGGGTCAGTCTGAAAAACGATGTAGAAGTAGATATTTCTTTAATAAAAACATTTTTTGACAACAGATTACTAACTATCAATATTGATAAAACATTTTTTCTGCCATTTACTACTTATGAAACCACTCGGCCAGACTTTCAACAGCTCACTTTGCCAGGTAACCTACAAATTTCTTCTATAAATACTATCAAATACCTCGGAATTATGATAGATACACATATGCGATGGGATCATCATGTGAAGTTTGTCCTCAAAAAACTTCGTTTTGTTCTCCATAAATATAGACAATTAAATGATATTCTTGACCTGAAACAAAAAAACAATATACTACAGTTTAGTGGAAAGTCACCTAAACTACGGTCTTCTTGGATGGGGGGGGTATATATGAAACATACCTACGCCCACTCAGGGTTATTCAAAAGCGCTTCCTGAAACTGATGTTATCCAAAAGCTCAAGATTTCCGAGTGACCGTTTATATGAAGAATCTGATGTACTAGATGTCAGGAAGCTACACTTTAAAAAGAGCAATATCAGACAATATATGAATAGGGATAAACTGGTTAAACTTACCCACACTTATAATACAAGGCGTAACCTTCAATTCCAATGTCCTCGGACACACAGATCCATTGGACAAAGAAGTTATCATTATTTGGGTACGAAATTGTACAATAGCCTACCACTAGACATTCTAGAAAGCCGATCTATTTATTCATTTAAGAAAAAATTGAAAGACCTCTTAAAAATACTTCAACACAATTGATACACGTCTGAAGAATTTACAAGTTTTTTGATAAAGGAGCATTACGCGAATCCATGTTTAGACGACATACCTATATGTATGTTCGTGAACAAGTGTGATTTCATCTATTCATCTATTTATATAAACCCTGTTATAGTACATTTTTGTCTATAATTTATATTAATCTTTTATATAGGAAATTTTTATTACAATAGCAAAATCCCATAACGTAGGATTCTAGATTTTATTTTGCATTGATAATGGAACCATTGTATGATTCCATGTCAGTATATATGTATGTTCGTGGAAAAATGTGAGTATGTCTGTAAACCTATATGTATAGATACTACCTCTTAAGTGTTATTTATATTATTCAAATTCTTCCAAAATATTTATATTTATACTATAATGACAAAAACACTTCCTTAGAATTAAGTAAGTACTATCATCATATTAATCCCATTTCTTTTGGTACACATATGTGAACCATCCCACAAACAAGTGTCAACTTCAGTGGGACATTCATGTGCTTATTTGCTACTTGTAGTCAATCACTGTAACCTGTAATTCATATGTAAACACCCGCAAATAAACACTATTCTATTCTATTCTATTCTATAATATATGCAAACAAAATTTTGTGCATATTTTTTTCGACTATTCGGAAATTTTCTCATTGTATATATGCGTGTAATCGATTAGGGGAGATAGTCGCTTGTAGATGCCTTTTTATTTCAGCACATTTTTTATATGACCTGTACTGAAATGAATTCATTTCTGCACTGTTTTAAGTGGAATATAAAACACAAATTTGCTGAAATGTCGATGGAATTAATAGTTGAAAAGTTTCTAAATATGAATCAATACAAAATTCAAATGATTTATTTATTTCAATTATCATTTTACAAGCTTTTATTTAGTTTCACTTGTTAGTTAGTTCGTTCGTTTGTTAGTTTGGGTCAAATCTTGCGAGTGAATTTTGGCAGGTGTTCATAATTCCGGTGACCATGCATTATGGAATTTTTGTTAGAGGAAAAAACAAAATGGCGGCTCCAAGATGGCGGACGAGATTTGTAATAATGGTCCGATTTGATTCAAAATTGGTAAGTGAGGGTTTTTGGGGTCGGAGTTATGAATTTTTTTGTCAAATTCATAGGCCCAAGATGGCGAAGAGTTTTGTATTATGCCGATTCGATTCAAAATTGATATGAAATCCATAAATTAAAGATGGAGGAGGAGTTTTGTGATTATGGTCCAATTCTATTCAAAATTGATATTCAGGGGTCGGAGCTTATGACTTTTTTGTCGAAATTCATAAATTTAAGATGGCGCCCCCAAGATGGCGGAGGAGATTTGTAATTATGGTCCGATTCGATTCAAAATTGGTATGCGGTGGTTTTCAGGTTCGGAGATTATGAATTTTTTGTCAAAATCTATAAATTTAAGTAGGCGGACGAGTTTTGTGATTATGGTCTGATACTATTCAAAATTAATGTGTGGGAGTTTTTGGGGTCGGAGATCATGTCATCGCTGACAATGATTTAATTATTTTTTGTTGAATTATTTGGTTTCAAAAAGCTTGTCGCCCGAATTGTACTTCGACAAGTTCTTACTTACCAACCAATCACTGCCCAATCAAATTAATTGGTACCTACTTTTATGAACACTTCGCGCGAGAAGGTTTATGAAAACAAATAATTAAATTGTCAGCGATGACTTAAACTTATTTTATACGTTTAAGTACACGGCTTACATAAAAGCTTGTCTTTGAAAATATTTTTTATTAGTTATTTTTTGCATTGCAAACAGAGGCGAACACTGGAAGAGTTATCATGGTAACATGTCAAGGTATGAAAGAAATAAATATTCGGCTTTGAAATATATATGCAGATATATTAAACGTGTCCAGTATGTGAGGTGTGTATTATATTGGGTGACATAGGATATGTGGCCAGCTTGTGATGATTTCTATATTTAATAATGATAATTCGCTAGATTAGCTATAATAAAAAATAAAAGTGCACTTCCTTTTATCGTTTTTTTTTTAAATAAAAACCCAACTTATATATCTTAAAATCTCATTTAATATGTTTCTCACATTTGAACTTTTTTTTGGGAAAAATATTTTATTTTATGATTGATTCACTCGTCGACCCTCTGATAGCAGTAAGTACACAATTAAAAATGTTTGACACATTAATTTTTATTACATAAGTTTTAGCCGTTAAAGGTCGCTCTGTAATTTTAGTGAGAACACCGTGGTAAATGTTTGGAAAAAGTAGAGCACTGTAAGGTTCTTGAAAGAAAATCATGTAGGTAGACGGAATAAGTTGAAGGCAATGTGTTTGAACATTTGTTGCCATGAAAATGTGAATCTTAATTATGTATAATAACATGTTCTTGTGAAAACTTTATTACATTTGCCATTAGGTACTCACTAATGAATTAACGAATTATTGATTATTATACCCAACACGAGCCATGTTGAACTTTTTCAGATGATGAATCTGACAGGAAACAACTTCACTTCATTTGTCGGTAGATACGAAAAAATAAAAATTTCAGGCAGTTAATATGCAGAATTGAGTAAATCACCAAAATTATGGGTTTCGGCTACAGGACAGTGAATCAGAACTAAGGCTCATTTTCATAATAGAATTGAATCATGAGAAAAAAAATGAGGTTTGCATTTGAACAAATTAAGATTTTCAATGTTTCTCAAGACCCACTTTTTTGCTCACCCTGTAAATTATTCAGTTGATGTGATTATGGTGAGTCATCCGTTCAACCTCCAATATTCATGATTCACATGAAAATGGCGTATGTTCGATAGGCTGCATTTGTCACTTTTTCTAGAAAAAACGGTTCATTTTGGGTATAGGTGGGATATGATGGGTACATTAATTTGAATCAGAGTCATGAGCAAAATCCAAAAGTTTTTTAAAATACAGGGTATCCTATTGAAAATAACAAAGATGACGTCACTCCCGGAGAAGCCGGAAGTGTCACAATAACGGAAATATTTCAATTGGATTCTCAATATTTCCTTCACTGTCTCTACAATGTTTCAGAATCATGCTATTTTTAGTTAATAATAATAATAATAAGTTTACTCACTAATGTAAAACAACAAAAATTAGATACAATACGATACAATAATACATTTCATCTACTCGATTTTGAATAAACTCAGTGGCTCCCATGAAGTTTCCTTGTTATGGGAGTATTCCATTTACATATTCATCTCGTAGTTAGAACATAATATACGCACACACACACGGACACATACAAAATATGATATATGAATATAAGTAAAAGTATAAGTAAAGTATAAGTAACGTATAAGTAAAGTATAAGTAAATAACATTTGCAAAAAAAAGAAGAAGAAAAAATTCTTAACAATATCTAACACCCATTTACCAAAATTCATAATATTATTTATCATCAAATAATCGATAGATAAACTTCTCAACCAATCCTTGATTTTTTTCTGTATAACTGATGATTATTTATATTCTTTATGTTTTGTGGTACTTGGGAATATATTTGGGGGGCTGTGTAGAGGTAAGACCTCTGACCAATTGATTTCATAACTTTCAAGTTTCGTTTTTCTGCAGCTTTTTTGTATCTTGTGTTATGTTCGTGGGAGATAGCAACTAAGTTTTTTTTATCCTTCTGTTGGAGACATAATATTTTTTAAAAATATAATTTTGATATACTAAAAATGGAAATTTCACTGAAAAGACACTCGGTGGGGTAAGTTCTGTTTTTGTCATATAGAATTTTCAAGAAATATTTTTGGGTAATCTCTAAGTTTCTCAGGTGACATTCGTATGCTCTTCCCCATCCTGGAATACCATACCGTATATGTGACTCGACGAGAGAATGGTATATTATTTCTAGCATCTTGGTATCGAGGATATTTTTCAACGCTTGAAGGTAAAAAGAATTGATACCCCACTTGAAATATTTATCCACTTCTATTCCAAGATACGTTATAGAATCTACCATTTGTACCAACTGGTTGTCACCGGGTATTATTAAATTTTGTATGTTAGGTGAGTTGATTTTATTGCAAGAAAAAGTTATCGATTTAGTTTTTTCTATGTTCAATGTAGGGTCCATTGCACTTAACCAATCCCTCATTTTTTTCAGGTCTTCTTCTGCTTTTAATTTTGCCTCTCCCCAAGAAGCAGCGGAACACATGATTACTGTGTCATCGGCGAATGCCATTCAATTCGAGATTAAGTCATCCATTGATGTATATTAGGAACAGTAATGGACCAAGTACCGTTCCCTGTGGTACACCAGTTTCCACTTCTAGGATATCACTTTGGGTATCATAATTTGTACAAGTTGTTTCCTTCCAGTCAAGTAAGAATGAAAAAGCTCTGATATAACTCCTCTTCCTCTTATGCCAAGATCCTCCATACTGTCAATGAGTTTTTGATGGTTGACGGTATAGAAAGCCTTAGCCAAGTCTAAGAATACACCAGAGACGTACATATATATTATTTGTGAGATATACTATTGCATCCTCTATGGACATTCAATTTCTAAAACCGTATTGTTTTTTTGACAGTAATTATTCATTTTCCTAAAATTCCATAACTCTCCTTTTTATTATTTTTTCTATTCCTTTTGCGAGAGTGCTCAAAGAGAAATTGACCTATGGTTCAATACCTCTTTTTTATCGCCTTTTTTATATACATAGAAGTTTCACAATGGCAATTTTGAATATATCAGTTCTCTATATATAGATCGCGTTAACTTATGAAGATATACCCTGTATTTAGTCAATGCTGAAAGCAAGTCTCAAATGTCCTTGATATATCAAACTGAAATTCATTCGACCTGTAATTCGAGTTTTATTTTTCTTCGAATTAATAAACGCCCAGAAACTATTAGGGTTGCATTTCAAATTCTTTCGGATCTCTCGATGAAGGTTTTATATCCATTTTTAATTCTCGTGAAGATATATCTGTCTTTTTTTGGGAGGTCACGAAATGTGATGGAAGATATTAGCGCAGTAGTTTATCGCGGCTTGATTTTATATATTTTTTGTCGTAGTGAAAGAATAAAGTAAAAACTGGGGTGCGTTATTTTTAACCGACGAAACCAAAAAGGAGGAGGTTTTCTATTCGACCCGTATATTTAATTTTTTTCCATAATATTTTTTTATGTATGATCACGCATAACTTTTTACTGAGGCGTCCGATTCCGATAATTCTTTTTTCAGTGGATAGGGTGCACTTCAAATTTGGTCCCATTTGAATTTAAAAGATGAAATCCACCCCTACGGGTAGCGAAATGAAGGATATTGATCACTCACCCTTAATTCTGGTCCTTAACCTTGGATGAATCTTTTTTTAATAGATAGGGTATACCTTATATTTGGATTTCGAAAGGAATTAGCCACCCTTACGGGTGGAAAAATAGGGGATAATTGATTTTTCACTAGTGAACATTGGCACACACATACGTAGTTGACAATGACAGATCGCTACTGACATTATTCTTGTTCCACATCCGTCAAAATCAGTATATTTTATGAGGGGATGGAATGATATACAAAGTAATGAAATAAACTAACCAGAACAACGAAAATAATTTATATAACAACAAATAGTAAAAGTAGATAATCATATTATTCAACTGGTAATAGTTGAAGTAAGGTGGGTAAGTAAGTATTTTGGAAGTAATCAAAAAACAAGTAGGTAGTAATTGGTATATTTTAGCCACAAAAAATTGGAAAATTAAAACTTTTTAACAAAAAATTGAACCGACGAAATACGGAACTGAAAAGTAAAAACTAAAAACTTTTTAACAAAAAATTAAACCGACAGAAAAATTAACTGAAAAGCAAAAAATAAAATAAACCTTCTTAGTCTAAATGATAATTGAGCTCCTAAACTAATGTAAGTAACTGATTTTGAGTCGGCGCCAAACAAACTAGCAATTGAATTAGGTGAAGCGTAAAATGATGGCAGCGAGATGCACGGCTGCGTTTTGATGACTTCTTTCATAGATAATGATCTTCGATAATTGTTTGTTTGGCGCCGACTCAAAATCAGTTACTTACATTAGTTTAGGAGCTCAATTATCATTTAGACTAAGAAGGTTTATTTTATTTTTTGCTTTTCAGTTGATTTTTTCGTCGGTTTAATTTTTTGTTAAAAAGTTTTTATGAATATTCTGTTAATATTAATACACAATAATACACTCTGGCAAAACAATATTTGATCGCACTGCACTAAATCAAAATTCACCTTGACTTCACTAATATGAATTTCTTTATTTCAACGAAATTCCCATACGGCTGTTTGGTGAATGTAGATCAACTGTCCCGCTTATGACAAATAACGGAGTGGCGTATTCAACGATAGGCAATATGGCTTCCGCCATCAGAGATCAACTGGTGACCTGCTCGCTTACGTCTCACATATATGGCAGCTATCTATTGAAAAATATGGAGAAACTTTAGCTGTGGCATTAGATATCTCCAAGGCGTTCGATCGAGTTTGGCACCAGGGACTCCTCGCCAAGCTTCCGTCTTATGGCTTGTCCCCTCAGCTGTGTTCTCTGCTTGCTAGTTTTCTCTCAAACAGGTCTCTCCATGTAGTGGTCGATGGAGTTTAATCTGACACTCTACTCATAAATGCTGGTGTTCCGCAAGGATCTATTCTCGCACCAACACTATTTCTACTTCACATCAACGACCTGTTGAAAGCAACTTCATGTCCAGTACACAGCTTTGCCGATGATAGTACCCTCCATACCGCTTTCTCTTCCAGGGCCCCTATATCAGCCCGTGAAACCAGAAATGAACGAGGAAGAAATGTTAATAATATAAATATGGACTTAGCAACAATTCTCGAGTGGGGATCCAATAACTTGGTAGAATTCAATGCAAATAAAACACAAGCATGTCTTTTCTCTAGAAAAGCCGATCTCACTGTGCCTAACATAACTTTGTCAGGAGTAACCATACCACTGAAGTCATCCATATCGATGCTTGGTATTACTATCAGCAATAACCTTTCCTGGGAAAATCACGTGAGGTCCATTGCCAAAAATGCATCCCAAAAACTTGTTTTTTTGTTTCGTGCCAAGAGCTATTTCACCCCCACTCAGCTGCTTATGATCCTGTCCTGGAATACTGTTCCCATATTTGGAGCGCGGCACCTAAACATATCCTGAGGCTATTGGATTCTGTCCAAAAAAGGGCAATTCGTCTCGTCGGTGATGCCTCGCTTACAAACTCGCTCACTTGTCAGGAACACCGTAGAAAAGTTGGCGATTTGTCTCTATTTTATAGATATTTTCATGGGCGATGCTCTTCTGAAATATCAACAATCGTTCCTGCTTTGGCAGTATCTTCGAGACTAACCCGTCAAGTTCAGTCATCACACCCCTTCGTGGTCACTTTGGAGACCTGCAGAACATCACTTTCTAAAGACTCGTTCATCCAACGAACAGCGATGCTTTGGAACTCATTGCCTAGGGAGGTGTTCCCCGAGGCATACAACCTCCAGAAATTTAAGAAGAACACCAACTCCTACCTTCTTTCCCTTGGTTCCCACGATGTTCTCTGAACATTACAGGATATCCCTTTTCGTGGGAACCAGAACATAAAAAAAAAAGTGAATAACCTTCATCTCAGTCCTAGGGCTGCGCCCGATTCTGTAATCATCTTCTTCACCTCATTCGGTCCTTTCCAAAACGGGGTTAATGTGGAGGACACACCTTTTTTCCGCCGTAGGGTTTACAGCCAAACCTGGTCACCTTTTTTGAATCCTCGTGAATAGCTTTCAAATCATAACAAGCTTTCATCCTGTCACTCTTCCGAGTTGTTTCGTGGATTTTCAAAAGGGTGTCCCTCAGTTTATTTGCATAGTCGTGTATTTCTACCTATTGGGT
This sequence comes from Gonioctena quinquepunctata, assembly GCA_018342105.1. Lineage (NCBI taxonomy): Eukaryota > Metazoa > Arthropoda > Insecta > Coleoptera > Chrysomelidae > Gonioctena > Gonioctena quinquepunctata. The sequence goes on from JAFIRS010000478.1 coordinate 490,563, forward strand.
GCTTGGTGATCCGAACACCAAGTCACAGGGAAATCGAAGTTCCTTTCCAAAGATAATGCTAGTCGGGGTATGCTTGGTTGAATCGTGAACGGCTGCTCTGTATGCCACCAGAAATAGTGGAAGATGAATGTCCAAGTCCTTTTGATAGCCATCAGCTCACAAACTTTCTTGGATAATTCCGACCAATGTAGCTCCATCTTGAGAACATGTTGTCCACCAATGACCTGGCTATTGTGGATGCTTCCTGGTCTAGAATGGTATATGCTTCCACTCATTTGCTGAAATAGTCCATGGCAACGGGGATGTATTTGTTGCCATCTCCGTCACAGAAAAGAGTCCAGCTACATCAATGGCAATCCGTTCGATTGGTGCGCCTACGATGTATTTATTCATCTCACCTCTGGACCTAGTCTTGGTACCTTCAGTGGCGTCGCACTCTGGATATCTTCAGCACCAACTCACACATCGTCTTGACATTGAACCCAGTAGAACCTCTGCCTGATCTTGTCCAAAGTTTTATTGACTCCCAGATGTCCTCTTGATTTTCTTTCGTGAATTTTCTTCAAGACTTCACGTATTTTCTTCCTGGGAAAAACCAATTGGGAAATTGATGACCTCCCATCAGCTGACTCCCATACCCGTTTGAGTAATCCATTTTCCATGACCGGGGAATCCTATTATGCCACATTGTCTTGAAGATAGGATCTCTGCCCGAAATATTTCTCCAGGAGGGTCTGCCGGTTCCGTCCTCTTTCCAATGTAGAGAGTACTCAATGTTTGGATAGGTTTCCTGGTTTCCTCAGGTAACAGTCTTCTTTGTCTGATGCCGGCATGGGATACCTACCCTCAAGCTGGACGTAAATACGGGTTGTGTATATACATAAAGTCGGGAACAATAAAAACCTTCCCAAATCCTTTCGCCCCATCAGCTTGACATTATTTCTGCCGAAAACCACAGAGAAGATCCTGGATAGGGACTTACCAGAGGAAGTGCTGAAAGAAAATCTTCTCAGCACCCACCAGTATCCTCAGGAAACAACGTCTCTCTGAGATGCGGAGAAATTGCAGTAGCAGATTTTCTCGACATTAAAGGAGAATTCAACAATGCACTACCGATATCCCTACACAGAGCTGCAATCAACAAATGGATATCGGAAACAGTTTGTAACTGGATAATAATAATCTCAAGTAACCTCCACCAGGAGAAAATCGTGGCCAGGGTGGTGAAAGGCTATCCACAGGGAGGCGTTTCATCCTCCCTACTGTGGGCACTTCTCGTAGACGATCTGATCAGGATCTTTTTGGCAGATGGAATCGAAGTTTAAGCCTACGCTGACGACATAGTTATAGCGGTCATCACACATACTCCAAGCGGCTCTTAGGACGATCACTAGGTGGTGTGGAAAAGAGGAATATAGATAGTACCATTCACCAGAAAGAGGAAGCTAGATTCACTACGAAAGCTGGTCCTCTATGGTGAAACAATTCCATTCAAGAAAGAAGTAAAATACCTAAGGGTAATTCTAGATAAAAAACTCGCATGGAATGCTCATCTAGAAAAAGTATCCAACAGAGCAAGGCAAACCCTATGGACTTGCAGAAAAATATGTGGGAAAACATAGGGAATGCAACCCAAACAAATGTACTGGCCTTACCTCACAGTGGTAAGATCTATGGTCGTCTGGTGGAGCGAAAGGGCACATAAAAGTGCACAGGAAAAGTTCAACAAACTCCAGAGGCAAGCGTGTCTGATCATAACAGGCGCAATGTCCACCACTCCGACAGCAGTAATTGAAGTCCTCCTCAACATCCCTCCTTTGCACATTTGCTCAGATGAGGAGGCAAGAGTGAGTGTATACACAAGAGTGAATGTGTACAGAAACCTGTTGAGGTCAACGAGTAATAGGGAAGGAAGTTGTTGCAGGATCGAGAACGAGATAAAATCCCATCCGATTCTAGCAATGACATCAGACAAAATGTTCCCCCTATACATCTTTGAAAGACCTCATGAGATTTTTTTCCCGGGAAGAGGAGAATGGGAGACGAAAGAACGAGAACTCACAAGGGCTAATCTACAATGGTACACAGACGGCTCCAAAACGAAAGACGGAGTTGAGGCCGGAGTATATGAAGTACAGCCAGAATTTTTTCAACCTCAGTGTTAACCTGGGCAGGCGCGGATCTACTAATGTCAGCACGGTGGGCATGTCCACAACCTTAAAATCCCAATTGAAAAATTTAAACAATAAACACACACATATACACACATTGTGGGCGAGCACATTAGTACATTTTCATGTTTCATGCTAGTCGTGCAGTCGATGTGATAAATGGACCACATGTAGTAGTTTGTACTGTTTGTAAACATAACCTAACTTGAATCGAGCGAACTTGAGCGAGTCCGACTCGCACTTGGCCGAATTTTGGGTGGCCGTGCCCACAACCTTTCTTGAACTCCGGCAGCAAGAAATTTTTAACAGAAACAGCAAAAATCAATCGATTAAAATCATGTCAGACTGAAAGCTCTGGCATCAAGTCGGATAGAATCCAGATTAGTATGGAACTGCGCGAAAGCCCTTCAAGGCGTAGGCAGGGACAACAGAATAACTCTACCATGGATATCTGGACATGAAGGCTCTGAAGGAAATGAGAAAGCCGACCTTTTGGCAAAAGAAGGCACTATGAAGGAGTTCATAGGACTCGAGCCCTTCTTCGGAATATCAAAGATCATAACCAAAGAAGTGTTTTCAGACTAGACCGAGTGGAAAACTGTACTGGTATGAAACAGTAAGACAAGTCCACTCGAAGTCATTCATACCAAACCCTTCGAAAAGAAGAACAGCAGCCCTGTTAGAACTGAATAAAAAAAACTCGTGTGCGTTTGTATGACCTTACCTTACGCTTTTTTCTCTTTCGATACTCTTTTTGACGCTGAGCACATGATTCCACTATTGTCTCTCTGTAATGTATATAAATAGTAAATAGTAAACACTCGAATCACATGTACATTAAACGTATGTAAACAGTAAATATTTGTATCATGTTATGCAATTTTATTAACTTACTTTTCTAAGTTTGCTGCACTTTCCATTTTTCGAATCTTCATTGCAAAATTGCAATAACTCACGTATGAAAACAAAAAACAAATAACAAATATATTTTCTACTTTGTTCCGAAATATTACATGCGCAATAGAAATATTCAATTCCACAACGCTCATGTGCTACAAATACACGAATAATTTCAAAGACCAAACAAAGCTGCCATACAACGAAGGACTACCAAGCCAGAGGTCCGGGGTTCAATCCTCAATACGACCATATTTTTTTCTCAATATTTTTCCCTTTGAGAGTTGACGTTTTCTATTCCATCGCATTTAATTGTCATTATACCATGCAATACTATACCTATATATGCTTTTTCCAAACTCCTCCGCCACATCAAAAGGTATTTTATTCCTGATAATACTATTCTTTATATTATATCAAATTGACGAACCACATATTCAATGTAAACCATTAATCCAACTTCGGCATAGAAAAACCATAAGAAATTATGACCAAAAAAGGATATAATCATCTGAACACACGTTATATAGAAATATAAAAGAAACAAAAACCTTTCAAAATTGTTTTCCTCTACAGAAAATAAAGGACAAAGAAAAAAATAAAAAAGCATGGATATCCCTAGGAATAAAAAAATCGGCTGCAAACCTTAGGTCATTGAACATAATAAGAAAGCACACCACTAATGAGTGGTTTTTACTCTACTTCTATAATTACAGGCGCACATAAAAAGCTGCTAAGGAAAACTACTACAAACACAGAATAGAGAACGCAAAAAACAAAATGCGCGAAAACTGGTCTATAATAAACAACCTAAGGGGCAAAAGTACTCATCTCCCCTCCCATATGAACATTGAACCAAACAAACTTAATGAATTTTATTGACAGTAGCTAAAAAACTGACCCAGACATAGTACCAATGACTGACCCCTTGCATTATCTCAAACATATATGCATATCAGATAGCTTTTACTTATATAACACTGACATTGACGAACTCAAATCGATCTTTAACCAAATGAAAAATAAAAAATCTTGTGGGTTGGATGAAATATCAGTGAAAATATTACAAAATTTGCCAGATGAGGCGTTGCATGTATTAGTCGAAGCAATTAACATTTCATTTATGACAGGTGAATTCCCTACTTGCTTAAAAACTGCTATTATAATTCCACTGCATAAAGGTGGTCAACTCGAAGAACCCTCGAACTTTAGACCAATCGCACTACTGTCAACCCTCTCGAAAATAATTGAGAAGCTAGTTAAGAAAAGACTAGTATCATTCTTAAATCGACATAATATATTTTCGTCCTCTCAATTTGGGTTCCAACCCAATAAAAGCACCAATGATGCTATTTTCAACCTGTTGAAGGCAGTTTACACAGAATTGAATACCGGTGAAGTTGTTGGAGCAGTGTTTTGTGATTTTTCCAAAGCATTCGATTGTGTGAATCACGGAATACTGCTCCAGAAGCTGGATTGCTATGGAATCAGAGGTGTTGCTTATAACTGGCTAAAATCGTATCTCTCTAACCGAATTCAGATGGTAAAATGTAATAATAAATTGTCGAACCCTTCAAATATCGATTATGGTGTTCCCCAGGGCTCGGTATTGGGACCACTTCTTTTTCTTATTTATTTAAATGATCTTGGTAATATCAACATTTCCGGAAAATTCACCATGTTTGCAGACGACACCACAATAATGTGGCACGGAAAAAATGTTGAACTCTTGAAAGAAAATATCACTTCTGATTTGGAGAAAGTTAAACGATGGTGTGACTCCAACTTGCTGTGCTTCAACATTGAGAAAACAAGCATACTAACCTTCAAATTCAACTTTGATAACCTAGCTTTAGGCAATCAGAGGATAACTAGCCAACCCCACACCAAATTTCTAGGTTTATACCTAGATGACAAATTGAAATTTGAAGCGCACATAAAAAAACTGAGTAAAACATTAGCATCAGGCTGTTATGCTGTTCGAGTCATTACCAATGAACTTGGCCTCAATTCAGGCAGAATAGCGTACTTCTCACTGGTTGAATCTCACATAAGATATGGCATCTCCTTCTGGGGTTTCTGCTCTAACCAGTAGATGAACTCAATATTTGTACTTCAAAAGAGAGCATTGGGGTACTTTTGTAAATGTCGTTCAAGGGTTCATTGTAAGCCTCTCTTTATTGAACATCGAATTTTAACGCTAACTTGTATATTTATTCTCGAAACAGTGTGCTAATACATAAAACAAAATCAAAAGAGCCAAATAATAGACCCTGTTATATTACCCGTCAACACAATAATATTAGTATGCCCATACCAACATCATCTTTGACAAAAAATTGCCTTATATTCGAGAGTAGGAAGATTTATAACCACCTACCTGGCATTCTCAAGAATACAGTAAATCTCGCACCATTTAGAAATTCAATCAAGAATATCCTTCTCAAAAAGGCATATTACAACCTTCAGGAATTCTATAGTGACAACCTTAGTTAGATCATTATGTATGACTAGCACTGTACACCCATTTATTTATTTTATTATATTGTAATTCGTCTGACTACTGAATGTAGTTTATATATTGTATGAATGTAATTGAGTATTGTTAAAATTTCAACGTGTAGTATGACAATCAACTTATAACATTTTACCATGTTTTGGAAGTGTTATTAGTTGTGTTTGTATATGTGATGTATATATTTGTATTTATGAGTAAGTAATTTTTAATTGTTGAGTATTGTTAAAATTTTAACGTGTAGTATGACAATCAACTTATAACATTTTACCATGTTTTGGAAGTGTTATTAGTTGTGTTTGTATATATTTGTATTTATGAGTAAGTATTTTTATTATTAATAATTGTTTAATTGTTTATGTCCCTTTCACAAAGCTTTGTCAACAAGAAACTATCTTAGACAATAAAGTATATTTTGATTTGATTTGATTTGATTATCTTCCACGTGTTACCACTAACGATAATATCCGACTTGTATTCGTATAGATATCCTACCGCTCATGTGTCACTTTAAATTTCCCGCAAGCAGAACAGCAGTTCGGATGGTTTCGTACACCTTCGGAATCGTATGAGCAAGGGCTTGTTAATTATTGAATTAAAGAAAAACCATCCTCAAGCGGGATTCGAACCCACGACATCTAAATCTCTAGTCAGATGCTCTACCAACTGAGCTATTGAAGACATAGGTAACGTCCGCATGTTTGTGAATCGCTTTTTCCCATAATTTAATGCTAGGGTTAGGACGGTAGAAAAGATCTCGAGTACTTATCAATGGCCATCAAGACCAATCAATCTTTCACCCTAACACCACCAATTGAAATTATTATAATGTAATTCTTACAAAGTTTTCAAATCTACGCTTCATAAAATTGAAGCAAAGGCGAATTAATCATTCAACATTAAAACGAGTTTTTTTATGAAAGCTCTTTCAAAATCTATGAAGATGTTCATGTTCCTAGTTCATTGAATAATCAGTTGGTAGAAAAAAAGGTATCAATTTCACGTTTATTGGAAATAATATAGTATATTATTGAAATCCAAGAACTTACTATACTTAAATTCTTCGTTTAATCCAATTAAGTATTATGTTTCTTGCGGGATATTGAATAGAGCGAATCATTGGTTGAATAGGTAGCTATTTCATCAATCAATCAATCAATATATACTTTATTGTCTGAAGAGTTGATTCTTATTGACAAAGCTTGAAAATAGAAAAAAAATATATAAGAAATGTACAGATAATTAGATACGTGAATGTCAAATGGATAAAATGTACAAACATAAAAGATAAATATTACATATATGAATAAAAACATATTGTCAATCTCCTTTAAAAAAGAAGGACTATTGAAACAACACATTATAAAATAAGATGTCATTTTATAAAAGGGTAACTAACAATTACCACCCTTAAGATTTAATAGCAGTCTTGTGTAATAAATCAAAACATATGAGATAAAAAATACAATAAAATAAATAAATGTCAAGTGGATAAAATGTACGAACATAAAAGATAAATATTACATATCTAAATAAAAAACATATTGTCAATCTACTTTAAAAAATAAGGACTATTGAAACAACACATTATAAACAAACACATTAATAAAATACTATGTCATTAACAAAACTAACTAACAATTACCACCCTAAAGATTTAACAGTAGACTTGCATAATAAATCAAAACATGAGATAAAAAATAAAATATTCAATAATATAAATATCCAGTATCAAATCAATTCCCATAAGGAACTATAGTATATCATCATAATATTCCTGCAGGTTATAATAAGCTTTCTGCAATAGAGCCTTTTTTACAGTCTTTCGAAAGTTCTTCAGAGAAGTTATGTTTCTATAACTGGCTGGCAGATGATTATATATTTTTTTGCTTTCATACATGATTGAGTTTTTTGTCAGACTAGATTTAGGTAAGGGTAAGGGAACACAACCTTCATTTCTTGTTTTATGTTTTCGTGTTTCAGTAGGTGTTGAACCATATTTTGTGTGGATGAGGCATACAGTTTCCAAAATGAATAAACAAACGAGTGATAATATTTGTTGGCTAATAAAAAGTGGTTTGCAGTGATCGTGATATTGAGCTTTACACAGGTATCGGATTGCTCTTTTTTGTAGAATAAAAACACATTGAAACAGCTGGTTATTGCATAAAGCCCAGAAGGCAATGCCATACCTCAAATGTGACTCAACTAGGGAAAAGTAGACCATCCTAGCCGAGGCTACGTTTAATTCTCTTGAAACAATTTTCATTGCAAAGCAGCTAGAGGCTAACTTCTTGCTCAAGGTCGTTACATGCTCATCAAATTTTAGCTTCTTGTCTATAATTAGACCTAGAAACTTAGTTTGTGGCTTATTTGTTATAATCTGGTTATCTAAGTACAAATTATCAAAGTCAAACTTAAAGGTGACTAGATTTGTTTTTTTTAAATTGAAACAGAGTCGATTGGAGTCACACCATTGCTTAATTTTTTCTAGATCGAGAGCAATTGATTCTTTCAAGTGATTTATGTCTTTGCTATGCCATAGAATGGTGGTGTCATCCGCAAAGAAAGTGAATTTTCCTTGGATGCGAATGGTGGCTAGGTCATTTATATACAATAAAAATAGAATAGGACCTAGTACCGACCCTTGTGGAACGCCCATTGCAACTTTGCCACTGTTAGAGTAGTTTTCCTGTATTTTTACTACTTGACTCCTTTCTGACAAATACGTGCGGAACCAGTCTAATGAGGAATTTCGGAAACCGTAAAATTGTAGTTTTTGCAGTAATATCTCATGGCTGACACAATCAAACGCCTTGGAGAAGTCGCAAAATACCGCCGCTACGGTTTCTCCATTATTCAAAGTAACATATGTATTTTCTAGCAACGAGAAAAAAGCATCATTTGTGCTTTTCGAGTTTTGAAATCCAAATTGGGCATGGCTTAATATGTCATTTCTGGTAAGATGTACCATCATTCTTCTTTTGACTAGTTTTTCTATTATTTTGGATAATGTTGATAATAATGAAATTGGGCGAAAGTTCGAGGGATCATCTGGGTCACCACCTTTGTACAAGGGGATTACAACTGCTTGTTTCAAGCAGGAAGGGAACTGTCCCATTCTGAAGGAACTGTTAATTGCCTCAGCTAGGTGAGTAGGACATGGTCAGGTAGACTTTGAAAATTTTACAGATAGGCCGTCCATACCCGATGAGCTCTTATTTTTATTTCATTGATAACCTCTTTCAGCTCAAATATGTCAGTATCTTCAAGGTGAAAATTTTGTGCAATGCTAACATACTTCAGATAGTCTAAAGAGTCGACCTGTGAATTGAGATTGGTTGAGAGGTTGTGGCCTATGGAGCAATAGAAGTTATTTAAAATATCAGGGTCAATTTCAATATTGATTGGTTGTGATTTATTTTTTCCTCTTAGTTCATTAATTATCATCCAATTCTCTCTTGTTTTATTTTTTGAGTTTTTTAAACGATTTTTGTAGTATGTCTCTTTGCATTATTGATAACTTGTATATATATACGTTTGTAAGCAGTGAAATAAGTTATAATATAACCATTTTGTACTAGTTTTCTTATGGTATGCAACGACCTCAAGTTTCGTGAAGATATTTTAATGCCTTTAGTTATCCAAGGTTTTTTATTTTTTATTTTGAGCTTTTGCAATGGAAAACAGTTCTCAAATAAGGTTGATAAGTAATTATGAAATGTATTGATAGGTTCCTCTGAATATTTGAGAGTGTTCCATGGTATCTGTTGACATTTCTTCTGCAATTTTATAAAATTTTTTGCACTAAAAATCCTGCCATACCTAAAACCATTTTTATGAGGTGTGGTATTGAAGTTGTTGGACTGGAAAAAAAACTGCTTAATGATCTAGAGATACCTGCAGAAAAAGTACAACAACTAATACTATGTCTATCTAAATTTGAACACATATAGTCAATTATAGTAGCAGAATTTTTAATGATACGTGTTGGTTGTTCAACATGTATCATTATGTTGAAGGATGACAACAAATTCCTTAAATTTTCTCTAGCTAGGGAGTATTCGGCAAAATTTACATTAAAATCACCGGCTAATATGATGTGAGCATTAGGCGGCAAGCTGGATAAAAGAGTTTCAAGTTTTTCTAAAAGGTATTCACATCAGAAATGGGTGCTCTGTAAAGGCAGATAAGGAATATATTATTTTTCTACTAATTACCAGGAGTCATATCTATCTACAGCAATAAGCCTGAGATTGTGAATTTTATTTTCATTCCCTAAAATCATGAAACGAAAGTGTTTTTTCTGTGTAGTACCCAAGGGAATTACCTATATAACTTTGTGAATATTTTGCCTGATCGATTATAATTACTCTGTGAAATGTTGCATTTCTGAAATGATATCAAAACAGCTTTTCCTCCACGAAAAACTACCTCCAGTTCTATTACATTTTCCCACTGGTGTACTTCTTTGTTACATGTAGCTTCTTTTGGTTTTGACTGGGGAAGTTGCAAATACTCAAGCACAGAAAAGAGTTATAAATATATTTTCTATATATATTTTACACATTAAAAAACAACATCACACTTAAAAATCAAACTAGTTACCCTAGAAACTAAAAACAATTTGATGTTAGACACTGCTCTTCAACACTCTCCCTCAGTAGTGACATCTAAAAATTGTTTAGTTAATTAATTGTTTTTTTTTTTAGTAGACCCCAAAACTAAAAGGTCATTTATATAAATGGCTACTATTTGCAGTCCATCATTTGATATGAACATACATGGGTCCACCAAAGATTGATTCAATTCAATTTTCTTCAAAACAGAAATTAATTTCTGGTTCCATTGTCGGGGAAATTGCTTGAGGCCATAAATGCTCTTTTTCAAGAAACACACTCCCCCTGGTTCATCATCTAGACCATCTGGAATTTTCATAAATACTTCAAAATCTCCATTCAAAAATACAGTTTTGATATCGAATTGCTTATCATATCTTGATGTACACAAGCCGCCAAAAGAATTCTTATAGTATCGTACCGGACCACTGGAGAGAATGTTTCATCGTAGTCTATTTCAGGTAGGTACCTGACTAAATCATTGAGCTACCAATATTGCCTTGTATTTCATTATTGTTCTATTATCAGACAATTTTATTTTAAATACCCAACGGAAGCCAACTATTCGTGCTCCAAGTGGTTTTTCAACAATATCCCAAATTTCATTTTTCCTCATTGATTCGAATTCGTTCTTCATTGTTTCAATCCACTTTTCTGAATCAGGACTCGAGACTGCTTCAGCAAATGTTGAAGGTTCATCCAAAGCTATCATGCAAAAATCTTCGTAACATTTTGGGATATAGCGATTTCTCTGACTTCTTCTAACTTGAAAATCAGCAGCAGATGTGTTTTCACTTTCAGTTCGTGATTCTGTTCCTCCACCGATTTCTTCTTGAATGTCCTTGGCATCTAATAAGTCGGCCCCTGCTTCATCTCCAACACTTCTTTCTGTCTTTTTTCTCTCAAATGGATGGAGAAAAATTACACCATTATCATTTTCTGTCGAAAATGTATAATCCCTCGAAACAACGACTTTCTTGCCAGTCCAGAAACGAAACCATCCATTTTTATCACAATAACCCACCATCACACCATACATGGCTCTTGGGCAAAATTTGCTTCCTGGATGTCTTTCTTCTGCATTGATGTGGATATAAGCTTTTTGGCCGAAACATTTGAAATGAAAATTTCAGGTTTTTCACCAAAAAACATTTCGTATGGAGTTATTTTATGAAATGCATGAGGTAGTCGATTTTCACATAGTTTGCGTGAGCTACAGCTTCTGCCCAAAGAGACTGTGGGAGTTGAGAATCAATTAAACTTGTTCTTGCCTTGGTTATCAGCGATATATTTGAACGTTCAGCTAGACCATTGGTTTCGTGAACTCTGGGAATAGAATTCTCAACCTTTATACCACAAGATTTGAAGAAATTGTCCAAGGACTTTGACTTATATTCACCTCCGTGGTCACTTTTGAAAATTCTAACTCTTCTGCCTGTTTGACGTTCCATTTTTGTTATATAATCTTTGACAGCATTTTCAACTTCACTTTTATTCTTTAGGAACGTAACTTCAGTGTATCTGGAGAATTCATCAACAAAAGAAATATAGTAATAACTTCCCCCAACTGATCTTGTAGAAAAAGTCCAGCGACATCAAAATGTACTTTTCCAATATACCCGAACAACTGCTTCCTGGCTCCTTAGGTATTTTTCTAGTAGACTTGGATTTTCACAGCTTTCATATTCTACTTCAGGACCATTCTTTGGTAGAACATGAGGATCAGATACAACCTTCTCAACATCTTTGAAAGTGCTAACAGGAGTATGCCCTAAACGTCTGTGCCAGACTGCCGCGGAAACGTTACTTACTAATTTCAGAATAAAATTCTTGAAACACATGTTCCTTTTTATCCGAAATTATCCATCCAACAATACTTCCATTTTTCCATAAAGTAATTTCGTTTTTGCTTCCCTTCATGGTAATACCTTTGGTTCTGATTCTTTCCCAAGATATGAGAGAGTATTTTAACCCAGGCGAATAAAGGACATCATGGAGGGTTACATTTTTTGTATCTCCCGAAGGAAGTAATGCTTTCAGTTCCACCTCACCAACGTGTGATACTTTGATTCTCTTATCATTTCCGAGTCGAATTGAACCATCATATGGGCGCAGATTGATGAACAGTTTCCTATTTCCGGACATATGTGAAGTGGCACCAGTATCAAAAATCTATCTTGAATCACTGGTGTTGAAAACTGAGGCTGGATATGCCACATTTTCATCATCGGAATCACAAACTTGATTGGCGTTTTCTGGTTTATTCTTCGAATGCCAACAATTCTGAACGGAATGACCTTTGAACAATTTTTTGTTTTCTTTGCAAAAATAACATTCCAGAGGCTGTCTTTTTGGTTTTCTTCTGATTTGGTTGCTCACGAATGCTTCATTTTCTCCAACTGGAGTTGCAGCCAAAGATAATTCCATGAGACGGGAACAAACATCCTCATATGTGAGATTTTCTTTGGTTTTCAAATTATCCACTACATTGTCGAGTTCTTCTGGTAATGTGGTCAAGAACAGTGATCCTTTGGCTTTGGCAGAACTAGCTAGTGGACGGAGTGCGTCTTCCAAAGTATTGCTATCATTTTCATCGGAACTTTTTGCTGTTCTTTCAACTAGTCGTGACCACAACTCATTGTACTTTGATATATGAACTGGTATATCATATTTTGTGTTGCATTTGATTCCAACGATAGATTTTACTAGAGCGTGCAAGGAGTATTCACATTTCTCGTCATAGATCTCGTTCAGAGCTTTCCACATTTGACTAGCTTGAGTATAACACGTTATTTGGTTCACAATATCCGAATCAACGTTGAAGAGGATGAATGCTCGTGCCAAGGAATGCCTATATCTCCAATCTTCACATTTTGATGCATACTCTTTTGTATCTGATGGATCTGTTGGTACTAGTTCCGAAGCTGGATGTTTTTCTTGGCATATACCATTGTCTTCCAGGAATGAAAATTTGGTTTTCCATGTAACTTCTCGAGTTTTGGAAATGTATCCATTTTTTGACTTTGACAACTGTCTAAACGGAGTATTGTTTTTATATATTATTTCAACTCTATTCTATTTTACTTTTTCCTAATGTGCTTCTAGGCCCATAACCTTTTTGTTTTGACTGGGGAAGTTGGAAATACTCAAGCACAGAAAAGAGTTATAAATATATTTTCTATATATATTTCACACATTAAAAAACAACATCACACTTAAAAATCAAACTAGTTACCCTAGAAACTAAAAACAATTTGATGTTAGACACTGCTCTTCAACAGCTTCTTCATGTGTAACATATCACAATGTTTAATTCTTCAGAAATATTTTTTAATTTTTATGATTTTTTTTTTCAAAATTCCAAAAATTGTATTTGAATGCTTTAAATAATAATTAATAAAAAAACTTTTTAAAGACAAGCTTTCATTCAAATGCACTAAAAAGTAAAAAATAATTGCTTTGGATGTGTGACGTAGTTATAGATTCAAAAGCTTGCCCCCCAAAGTTCTCAGTTTGAATACAAAAGCGACAAGCTTTTGAATCTATAACTCACAGAATAACCTACGTCACACATCTAAAGCAAATATTTTTTACTTTATAGTGCATTTGAATAAAAACTTGTCTTTAAAAAGTTTTTTTATTAATTATTTTATTTTGTGCTTTTTAGTACTTAATAGTACGTCTTAATCTATGCATTTCATGAGACCTTTTTTCCCTGTAAGTTCTGAGGTATCTGGTCCTTCAATGAGGAGACCATCTAAAGATTAACTCATCCGTCATCTTGCAGTTGCCATCTTCAATTCATGAATTTCAACTAAAATCAGTAATCTTCGACTAAATTCATAATCTCCGACCCCGAAAACCCCCACATACCAATTTTGAATAGAATCGGACCATAAACACAGAGATCATCGGCCATCTTAGAGTCGTCTTTTTGATTTTTTCAATTTTGGAGGAACAAATCATAATCTTCGTCCCTGAAAACCCCACATACCAATTTTGAATCGAAACGGACCATAATTACAAAACTTGTCCGACATCTTGGAGCCGCCATCTTGAATTTTTTTATTTTGACAAAAATTCACAATCTCCGTCCCCGAAAACCCCCACATACCAATTTTGAATCAAATCGTACCATAATCACAAAACTTGTCCGCCATCTTGGAGCCTCCATCTTGATTTTATCAATTTTGACAAAAATTCTAAAACTCCGACCCGAAAACCCCACATACTTACAAATCTCGTCCGCCATTTTGTATTTTCTCTAACAAAAGTTTCATAATGCATTGCCACCGGAATTATGAATACCTGCCCAAAATTTCAGCTCAATCAGATGTCAGCAAGTTCTCCAAAATGGATTACAAATTTTGAATCGGTAAGAATGACAGAACGAATGACATACGAACGAAGCAAGTTAAATAAAAGCAATTTCTTTTGAAAATTAATTGATTGTGTTTTAATGATCTTGATTAATTTTGAAAATCATATGTATTTATATTTTTAATATGTCAGTTCCTCTCAACTGACGAAAAAATATTTTTCTTGACTGTCTTTAGAAAAATCGTCCTATTTCGGCTTAAAAGTCGAAAAAAAATGCAAGACCATTATGTTTGTTCTTTTTTTCGGTCTGCGTGGATCTGATAATATTTATACTTATTAAAGTTCAGAAATATATTCATTGAAGTTTAGAAATATATTTGAGAAACTCATTCTCTGTGGTTCGCACTGGATACTTGAAACTTGAAAAGCAAGCGTTTTCATTTGGTTGATCAATTTCGGTTTGAAAGTATATCCGAAAACAGTATAATTGTAATTGCGAAACAAAAAACAGTAACTCACCACTGGAATGCACGATCATATTGACACATTATCTACGCACAAAAATTATAATTCCTTACTGTAAAAGAGCCATTCATTCAAAAGAAATTCAGAAATCCTACTGTTCACTGAACCAAGAAGTTCACATTCATAGTTATCCAACTGATCATAAATCTGCATTTCTTGCTCACATTCTTAATTCAATAATCAAATAGTCCATGTAAATAGACACAAACCAAAGTTCTCAGGCTTCTCTGAATATTTCATTAAAATTGACAATACAAAAACTTTTTCCCACGTTAATCGTTGAAATGTCTGGGTTTACTTACTTTTACTAAATTCAAATATCGATAATTAGGAATGGTGTGTTTTACGCGTAAAGGAAAAACTTATAATCTAAGAAGCATGAAGCTATTGAAATGCTCGATCACTCCTACAGGTGGAGTACTATTGATTAGATAGTTTCAACGATGTTTGTGAATCAAGGCGAACCAGAAAAGGGAGAAAAATGCATCTTATAGCGATAGAAAGGCAAAAGGTAGAATCAGTTTTATATCGATTCTTCGACTCGAATATTGAGATCTTCGAAAACAAAGTTGTGATTTCAAATAGCTGAACTCTAAACTGATGTGACCGTAGAATTGATTCCCTTCGTCTTCAAGAAGTAAAACTTTAACTTCATGGAAATTGCCTCAAAGATTGGGTTACTACTTGGATTGGTTCAATGATTTTCCCAAAAAGTGTATATTATTCCTAATGTGAAACTTTGGATGATTATTACTGAATCATCCTAATTACCCGACTACGGCGAAGCAAAAGGGGTTATATGTTAGTGACGTCACATTGAATTGAATATGGCGCCAAATGAGAAGAATATCGAGGGGATTGGTAAACAAAGGAAGAAATTTAATGGACATAGCCCCAAAGAGAATCGTTAACCGTAGACACGTGTTTCGGGCTCTCGGCCCTCATCAGTACGGTGAAGAAGTGCAAGGATGAACAACACTTGGTAGAAAACGACAAATCAACGGAACCAACAAACAGAAGCCAGCCGCACATTTGTGGTTTCGGTTAGCAGACCCTGCATTCCAGGGCAACAACCAACGTCACCACGTTTGTTGACTCCGTTTATTTGTCATTTTCTACCAAGTGTTGTTCATCCTAGCACTTCTTCACCGTACTGATGAGGGCCGAGAGCCTGAAACACGTGTCTATGGTTAACGATTCTCTTTGAGGGCTATATCCATTAAATTTCTTCCGTTTTGTTTACCAGTCCCCTCGATATTCTTCCCATTCATATCTATAATACTGGACTCGGATGTCACGCAGGTAGCTATAGCTGCCTCCGTGGTGACGTTGGTTGTTGCCCTGGAATGCAGGGTCTGCTAACCGAAACCACAAATGTGCGGCTGGCTTCTGTTTGTTGACTCCGTTGATTTGTCGTTTTCTACCAAGTGTTGTTCATCCTTGCACTTCTTCACCGTACTGATGAGGGCCGAGAGCCCGAAACACGTGTCTACGGTTAACGATTCTCTTTGAATAAATTTCTTCCGTTTTATATATATATATATAATATATATATATATATATATATATATATAATATATATATATGAAAGAGAGTAATATCGAGGGGACTGTTAAAAACAAAATGGAAGGAATTTAATGGACATAGCACTCAGAGAAAAGTATATATATATATATATATATATATATATATATATATATATATATATATATATATATATATATATATATATATATATTTTTTAGCTGTTGCTCGCGGCTTTGCTGGCATCACCCGATAATTGGAAATAATTTCTAAATCACGCCTCAGATTGAGCCAAACATATTTGCTCTCCAAACCTACCCAAAATAAATATATATTAAATACGTATTTCATTATGGACTATGGTACACATGTTAAAATTATATAAAGAAACAAAACGTGTGTAATAATAATGACATAAGCAGGGAGTTCCTCCACGCGGTATATTACCATGTAAAACAATAAAACCTAAACAAAATAAACCCCAAAATAATGTAAATTAAAAGTGAGTTCAGATCCGACTACGTGAAAATCACTTTCTAAAGACTATGAAATAAAAATAAGTTCAAAAACTAAAACCCGACTAATGAAAAATCACGGTCTAAATATCATGAAACAGGAAAATATTCTCATCTGAAATTGTTATGTACAAACTATTCAATATTTATCGTCTATTAAATAAACAAGTTACACGTAATATATTAATGTAGTTAACTGATATTCATAGTGATATTCAGAGGATAGCCGTGGTCATATGCCACCTACCCTAACAAAACAATACATTCTAACAGTAGTAAGCGATCATAAGCTTTAGGGCAAAGTGGCATATGACCACGGCTATCCTCTGAACACCTCTATGAATATGTATTAAATACAAATATTGAATAGTTTGTACATAACAATTTCATATGAGAATATTTTCTTGTTTCATAATTTTTGGGACGTGATTCCACGGTAGGCGGGTTTTAGTTTTTGAACTTATTTTTATTTCATAATTTTCAGAGCGTGATTTTTTAGTAGTTGGGTTAGTTTTTACTTATATTAATTTTATTTTAGAGTATAAATGACCTTCAAAAACAAATATCCGGTATCGCAGCCGACATAGAATTTGCTGAAAAGAAGTATGAAGGTTGGTTGCAAAATTTGTCAGACCACGAAAATTGCGATAACTGAAGGCATGCAATCCTGTTGCTTGACAGATTTGTTTTAAATTTTCGATTTATCATTCTAGAGATCGAAAAAAGCTCTTTTTGCTAAAATACATTTTTTTTCTGGCTCTACAGCGTGAGCCACAAGCTTTGAATATCTAACACCTATTATATGAAATCATTTCCACGTGTGTTTTTTGATGATTTTTGCATATCATATTCTGTGGAGCAAGTCAATGAACTGTTTTAAACAAATTTTTTGTTGTGTCTACAGGGTAAGCCGAAAAAAAAGGATTGTATGTCGAACACATATTATAGGAAATCATATTTACGTATTATACGGGTTAAGGAAATGAACCTTGCTGAGTAAAATACATTTTTTATATTTATGTGTAAAAAATGAGTTTAAAAACCACAATGTGAATATTTGTTGATCGTGAATATGTTAATCAAGATAAACATACAAAAAAATATCCAATTGAATCCGACATGCAAATTTCTTTGAACATTCATGATAACCATGAGCAATTTATTTTATTATACTTTTTAATGACCCTCCCGGGATGATATCACATTATGTTTCAAAAACCGATTAAAAGGGTTCATTTGTGTTATATTATCAATCATTTAACTCCTTGGTTCAACTTCATCGCATTTCAATCCGTTTTGCCATTTATGTACCCACAATGAACATGCTGCTTTCCGTATTATCGTAAACTATTGTCAATAGTTTCTTTCCTACTGACTTGAGTTCCCTCATTCAGTAGGTATTGTTAGGTGAGGTATTATATAAAAAGTCAACTCTAGCATCTAATCATATTCTGAATGTATCTATATTACAGATAAAATAATTTTCACTTATTTTAGTAATTTCCATATGGATAGGAACTGGATCTGTTTCAGCTAGGTCAAATCCAAAGTCTAGATACAAATATTGATAGTATTATCGAAGAAGGTGTTTAACGAACGTTATGTGTGCGAAAAAGTGATATGATACTAAGAGCAGTTTCGACGATGAGGACTTCAAATCCATAACATCATTAAATGAAAACCAATATTCAAAGTAAAGTACTAATATTGTAAACCTGTTTTGGTGAGTAACAATTATGAAAGATTACAAAATAGCATTTTTCAATATTTTAAATTGAGCTCCGACATTGATTGTATCATGCTTTTCAGAAATCTTTCATGATATATTACTCCAGGCAAAACGTTAGTTTGTCAATAACTGTAGTCAGGAAAAATTCAAAGTCAAGTTTACCAGACAGTTTAGAGTTTACTTCTCATGAAGTAGTTAACATGTATCCGCTTTTGCAAATGCGCTATAAAATCATCACCCTGAAGAACCACTCGCAATATTATACCTACAGAGACTTACATTTTTTTTTTAATTTAATGGCTGTCATCAAGAGTATCTAACTAAAACGGGAATGATTGTTGCTCAGGATCGCTATAGTACCTATAACGTATAACAGGTTTTCAATATTTAATCCTTCTTTTCGGCTTACCCTGTTGACACACAAAAAAAGATGTAAAAAAGTTTTTTAACGCAGAATATCATATCAAATCATAAATAACATAACTAGTAAAAAAACTTTTTGAAGACAAGCTTTTATTTAAGCCGTGTACTGAAACGTATAAAATGAATTCAAGTCATCGCATTATTTTTTGTTGAATAATTTGGTTTTCAAAAGCGGACCATAATCACAAAACACGTCCGCCATCTTGGAGGGAGCCGCCATTTCAAATTCACACATTTCGACAAAAAATTCATAATTTTCGACCCCGAAAACCCTCACATACCAATTTTGAATGAAATCGGATCATAATTACAAATCTTGTCCACCATCTTGAAACCGCCATTTTGTTTTTTATTCTAACAAAAATTCCATAGTGCATCGGGATTATGTATATACCGGGATTATGTATATCACCGGAATTATGTATATCTGCCAAATTTCAAATCAATCGGATGTCCAGAAGTCGGTTAAAATTACCTTGCAAGATTTGACCCTAACGAACGAACGAACGAACGAACGAACGAACGAACGAACGAACGAACGAACGAACGAACGAACGAACGAACGAACGAACGAACGAACGAACGAACGAACGAACGAACGAACGAACGAACGAACGAACGAACGAACGAACGAACGAACGAACGAACGAACGAACGAACGAACGAACGAACGAACGAACGAACGAACGAACGAACGAACGAACGAACGAACGAACGAACGAACGAACGAACGAACGAACGAACGAACGAACGAACGAACGAACGAACGAACGAACGAACGAACGAACGAACGAACGAACGAACGAACGAACGAAAGAACGAACGAACGAACGAACGAACGAACGAACGAACGAACGAACGAACGAACGAACGAACGAACGAACGAACGAACGAACGAACGAACGAACGAACGAACGAACGAACGAACGAACGAACGAACGAACGAACGAACGAACGAACGAACGAACGAACGAACGAACGAACGAACGAACGAACGAACGAACGAACGAACGAACGAACGAACGAACGAACGAACGAACGAACGAACGAACGAACGAACGAACGAACGAACGAACGAACGAACGAACGAACGAACGAACGAACGAACGAACGAACGAACGAACGAACGAACGAACGAACGAACGAACGAACGAACGAACGAACGAACGAACGAACGAACAACGAACGAACGAACGAACGAACGAACGAACGAACGAACGAACGAACGAACGAACGAACGAACGAACGAACGAACGAACGAACGAACGAACGAACGAACGAACGAACGAACGAACGAACGAACGAACGAACGAACGAACGAACGAACGAACGAACGAACGAACGAACGAACGAACGAACGAACGAACGAACGAACGAACGAACGAACGAACGAACGAACGAACGAACGAACGAACGAACGAACGAAAGAACGAACGAACGAACGAACGAACAAGTAATACTAAATGAAACTAAATAAAACCTTGTGAAAAAACTTTTTTGCGGGCCATCCTGTATAGCCAAAAAAATGTATATAAGCGAAAGTTGCTTCTCTAGAATGATAAAATTAAAAAAACTATTTATAAGATTTCAAAACTTTCACGGTATCTATTTGTTGGAAGTTGTTGAAGAAAATATTTTTCCCGCTGATTACTGAAACGTTTTCACTCTCTTTGATATTTTTGCAATCAGTTTTTTCAAAAACATTAATTCCCAGTTTTTTTTTCTAAAAAAACAATATTTGAAAAAAAATGTGAACTACAGTAAATGTGTCTGAAAATTGCAAGGTTTTCAAGGGTTGAGAATAAAAACTCAGTTCTAATTTTACATCCGTTCGTACGGGAAGTAGACTGAAGATCAAATTTTCATGTTTAATGATTTTGATTATTCTTATGGAACTTTGTAGTATTTATTTCCGCAAATAACCGAAATACATTATGTTATTCATTTCTCCGTTAGTAGCAATTTCACCAAGAGTTTCCGCACACTGTTTTCAACCACAATTTCAACTTGAAAATGTGGATGTTTCTAAAACCGGATTTTGAATTATCTGCGACAGGTAAACTTTAGTAACTATCTTCCATCGTTATAACTCCTTCATATATTTCATAACCATTGTTTCCTGAACGAATGTCAAATTTCATGTCATTTCGATGCCCAAATGGTGAACGAAGTTACACCGTGAATATTTTTTTGTTATAAATTATGACTTATTGAAATTAGTATTGGATATCTAAAAAAAAATCAATAATGAATTAAATAATTTCAAAGGATGTTTTATTAATAAGGTGAGCTCCAATATATACATATTCCAGATCTTCGACTGATTCATTATGTTTCATAGAGATTGTCATATTTCTATGATATTCCAATCTCTGTTCAGTTCACAAAAATCCAAATTAAAAATGAATTCACCGAAAAATAATCGGATATATTCGGAATGAACTTGTAACTAAATTATGTCTATTCCTGGAGACACCCAGTTGACTCCAAAATGGCTCTGTATAAGGCTATACATTGTTATCGAAAATTATTTAAAAAAAAGGTAATTAAATTCCCAACAAGATTCTTAGCTTCCTAAAATAGGTATATACAAAATGTTTCAATATATGTAGTTTGTTATCCTGCGATTTCTGCAACAAATCCAAGAACTATATAAATCTATACCTAGTAAAAGTAAATTTATTCAATTCAGGTATAAAACAGATACAGATTCATTTCTAACAGAAAAGGAAAAAGAAAATATATATATATATATATATATATATATATATATATATTTCTAAAAAACTCATATTTTCTCTGGCAGTCTCCTTATGAGACATACCAAAATCGTTTCAATTAACATAAGTTGGTACCCTGTATTTGTTTGGTGATATTATTTTTCACCGCATTGTATGTTGGCAACAGGTCTAAGATGTATTTTTCATACTTGTCAATTGTCAACTTCATATACTTCAATGATCATTTATTTGTCACCACTGCCTCTTGAATCCAACATGACCTCCATAAGAGCCCATTTGGAATTTTAAAATGTTTATACTCTTATGTTTAAGTAATCTTGATCAATTTTTATCAAAGTTTTAACTATATATGACTATACCAAGAGTGTTGTCTGTTGTGACATGGTATTTTATAAATTGCTGCAAGTGAAAGGGATTTTTAACCTCACTTTTGTAAGTATACATATTTTTATGAAGAAGAAAAACATGAAGTCGTCTCCACAATATAATATTAAAATCGATTAGGTCAATACCATCGATTATTGAACATGTTTCGAACCTCTATAGGTTCATCTTCAGCATATATAAAAGTATTCTACAATGAAAGAAGAACAAAGACTTAGTTCATGTAACTAAGTCTTTGTTCTTCTTTCATTGTAGAATACTTTTATATATGCTGAAATGAACCTATAGAGGTTCGAAACATGTTCAATAATCGATGGTATTGACCTAATCGATTTTAATATTATATTGTGGAGACGACTTCGTGTTTTTCTTCTTCATAAAATTATACCACTCCACTTCGAGATACAATGGACTTCTACCACAGGTTAAGTATACATATGCCTATTTGGTTTTCAAATCTTATAATGTTCAATTTTAATTCATTGTAGAGTTCCTGATGAAGAGACAATAAATGACTCGAAAGCTTGAATAGAAAAAAGAGTACACTTTTTTTCCATACCCCTGTTGACTGCATACCCGAATTTAAAAAGGATTCTTCTTTAACTTAGACAGTCGTCTAACCTTCACAACTATATATATATATATATATATATATATATATATATATATATATATATATATATATATATACATATAAATATAAAGATTACATAGTCCTAGGACAAGCTTGTATTGTAGCCAGCAAACAAAATAGTGATTCTAATCCTATATAACCAGACATATTAATATTGCAGGGTGGAGAAGGGAAGAGATAGAGAGAAGAAGAGAGAGGACGAGAGAGAGAGATCAGTTTGTGATGCGCTCTGGAAGGCACCTCTAATAATAGTTATTCCTTATTCAAGTATCAGTAGAAGCATATCATAATTAATATCAACAAATTTTTTCCACTCCCTTTTGAATTTGAGTTTGTTTCTCATGCCTTTCAATGATTCAGGTAGAGTATTGTAAAATTTTGGTCCAAGATACGATATAAATTTTTGATTATGCGTGAGTCTGCAGCGTGGAACATTCATGGTCCTAACTGAGTATTGAGTGCACGCCGTACAAATGTAATTGAAGAATTAGCAGTCCATAGTAAACTCTGAAAAATGTAAAGTTTCCTAACTCCGAATAATCCAGTTTCATCATACACCGACTTAGTAAAATACCTTCGATCTTTTTTCATCATAATTCTTATTAATGAATTTTGAATCATTTTAAGTTAACTAGCGATGTTTTGAAGGTACCGCCCATACTATTAGGTATACAGTAACGTATTATGGAGTAAGCAAGGCATCATACACCATCAGTATCATTTTCCTGTTTTTTATATTCCTAAGCTGATAAAATTTATAAATTAATTTACGTAGTCTAGTTATGTATAATCAATGTGTTCATACCACCGAAGAGATTGGTCCACTATTACTCCTAGGTATTTTATTGTGTCCGTTTTATGTATAGGAGTACAGCTACAATTGTGAATGTTCGCACAAGATGTTTTGTGGATTTATAGGTATAATGTTTCTAGTCGGTTGGTCTCTAGTAGTTGTTCATGAAATATTTTTCAAATATTCCCAGGGAAACTTTTATTGAGGTATGTTTTTATTTATCGTACCTATATGGTTTTCAATGATTCAGTGATCAAGTTGAGTGTGTGTGAACCACTCGTGCCAAGACAAAAATTAAACCACAAGTGCATCCACAACTACCTTCTAGTTCTCTTTCTTCTTCTTGGGAGTGAAACCCTGAATCTAATGATGAGATCATAGGATCCACTGGAGATATATTTTTCAATAACTAACAACAGAAGATACTCAAAATTGGCGTCAGAATCTAATACAAGGAAAATTTATCTATTTACAAAATAGTATTTAGAAAATTCAAAGTTATTTTGGTTGCACAGATGAAAATTTCTAGAAATATGGTTATCTGTTATCTTAAGAAAGCAGAATTAAATTTTTTTATTAGATTGAGTGCAATTTTGGCCAGTCCGGGTCTGACCTATACTAAACATAAGAACAACAGTCATGAAAGTCTACTCATTCAGCATATTAATGAATGAATAAGAAACTAATGTTATTCATGAAAACTACTATGCCTATCTACGAACATTTATGAATTATCTGACTCGTCAGAGCCCGATAAAAAGCGGTTGTTCATTCTCTCCGCCCAGAACTAATCGAGATCCTCCGATTGGCTTTCCGGAAGCCCCAATAGACACTGTCTCCGGCTATTTATCTGTATTTATCTGATACACCCCGTGTCCTCACATATGGCGTATATGCAACTATAATGGGCAAATGTTGAAAAAATAAATTTCATGATGCCATATGACGCGATCATGTTTTATTTCACACCAGTGTTTCGAAGCCCACCCACATTCATATCGGTTTTTGTTTGAGAAATTGTTTCGGGACATTTGTTTTCCCTGTTAGGTGTACCTCAAGGAGCAATGCAATTTCAACGACTTAGTATTTACCGCTGTAGATATTTCCACTATGAGATAAATGATATGTATTGAAATATACCGGGTGATTCTCCAAGGTGGCTCACCCCCTATAACTTTTTTATTATTGAAACTAGAAAAACGAAATTTGGGGGTTGTGTATTATAGTTCAATTTACATTTTTCGAAATATTTACTTGCTTTGCCGTACTTCCGGTTTGACCGGAAATGACCCCAACATTCGATTTTTAAATGGGACATCCAAACAACACCTCAATGTCAATGTCAATATTTGACAAATAAAGTCATTTTCATTCCAATTTTTATTTTTCGATCTAGAATGCCATGGATCGTGTAAATCGCTTCATTCTTGATCAAGTAACATGGGAAAATACGACTTTGAGGCTTATAACTTCACAGTCGTTTTAAGAATTATTTAAAAGTGGCAAATTAGTCCATTAAGGTTCTAAATTTTCCAAATGACCTCCTTGACCACGGCAAAGTTCAACTTTTTCAATTGTTGCGCATACCACATTTTTTAGCTGTTCCGCAGTGATGTTCTGGAATGCCACCCTTACTTTATACTCCATCACGAGTAGCTGATGCTGTTCTATACACCTGATTTTTTATTGTTCCCCAGAGAAAAAAATCTAGCGGAGTAAGATCTGGTGTTCTAGAATATGAAAAAAATAATACATTATGAAAAAATAAGACAACTTAAGAATGTACCTTGCAGGCCACTGAATAGGTCCATAAGTGCCAATCAGATGTTCTCTTACGACTTGAGAATTGTGAGGTGGCGCTCCATATTGTTGAAAATAGAAATCAACTTGGTTAGCCAGTGGCAAATAATTTTAAATGGAAAACGTACCTACATCTTCTCTGTATTTAGTCAAAAACCAGTTGCAGTACCTAAGTTAATCTTCGGTTGTGGTCGTTATCGTAAAGATGTTGGTGTAGTTGGTACTTGAATGATCGATAATTATATTTATGAAGAATTCTCCGAACGGACGAATAACTTATATCACACTGAGAAACAATTTGGCGAATTGACGCCGTACAATTCACTTCAACATAGGCAACACGTCTACTTCTTTTTGTTCACTGACCATGAAGTTATTGGCATTTTCTTCTAGTTCATTTCGCATTTTCCTTTCCAGTTTTGGAAAATAATGCCGAGTGGGATGGCGACGATTACAGAATCTCTGAGCATAAATTCCAGCTGCATCAGTTGCATTCTTTTTCGCTTCTCCGTAAATTAGCAACATGTCAATTTTCTCGTTTCTAGTATAATTTTCCATATCAAATAATAAACTACGCAACAAATAAATTTTCAAAAGTGACAGTATATTCATTAGCCTATTTGTTTAGGTAGTCCTAGCAACAGCTTCAATTGTTTGTCACGGATAACTAGAATAACAGGACAATGCATAAGTATACCGAATACGTATTATTTGTTATTAAATATGATCGCTTCTTGCAATTATTCAGAAAAATAGTGAAAATAAAGTGAAAGTGTGTGGTATCAAATTATTCGTAGGAAAATTATCTTTCCCAAAAAGCCGACGAGCCACCCCCTTTCCATTTGAAAAAATCAAGTTAACTGAAAAAATTCATATTTGCGACTTTTAAGTCATTCTTAAAACGACTGTGAAGTCATAAGCCTCAAAGTCTTATTTTATCCATGTTACTTGATCAAGAATGAAGCGATTTACACGATCCATAGCATTCTAGATCGAAAAATAAAAATTGGATTGAAAATGACTTTATTCGTCAAATATTGACAAGTGAGGTGTTGTTGGATTTAGAATGTCATTCTCGAACGAAATAAGTGAAAATATATAGGCTGTCCCATTTAAAAATAGAAAGTTCGGGTCATTTCCGGTCAAACCGGAAGTACGGCAAAGCAAGTAAATATGTCAAAGAATGTAAATTGAACTATAATACACAACCCCCAAATTTCGTTTTTCTATCTTCAATAATAAAAAAGTTATAGGGGTGAGCTACCTTAGAGAAAAATATGTAGTTAGTCCTATTACCTACCAGAACTTCTGCTGGTACTAATATGTGACAGCAATATAATTATGGTAAATATCACCATTATATCATCATGATATGCATATAATTTTTTTTTGTGATTAACTACTGAAGTCATTAAAATAATAAGTTATGAATACCTACTTGACATTTATCTGCAATAGCAATACTAATGGTATAACCCTTCGGATTTCTTTCAGTGAGCACGTATTCATTCAGAAAATTCTTCTCTCGGGGAATTTTATTGAAACGATGTGCTGAAATGGAATCCCTAGTAGTTTATAACAAGTATATGCAAAATGAGGCTAATGTGTACGGGCGAGGCGCCAGCCGAGAACGGAATATGAAGATAATGTCCGCTAAAGCCATATTTTATACATTTTTTTTGTATATCTTTCCACATATTTTCTCGGCGTGTTTACAGATTTTTTCTGGTGACACTAGTGTGAAATTTTGTTCGTCATATGAATAACTATATTGGACATTTTCAAAAAATGCTAATAGACATTTTAGGAATAAAGTTTTTTTTAGGTTTTTCTACGAAATTTCTCTTGGAAATAAGAGTAATAGCATATTTCACGACTACTGTCGTCAGAAAAAATCCGTAAACACTGCGAGATAATATGTGTGGCATTTTCTTTCTGCCTATTTGAAAAGCTAATACAAAATACAGTACATACGCAAATGGCTTCAACTTTATATTCGGGACTTGGCTGGCACCTCATCCGTAAACATTCCAATTCGTCCGCTAAAGCCACATTTTGTTACATAAACTACTCTTGTGAATGCGGTTCTCCTCCAATTAAAACAATACCAAACCAGTTGCTGCGGATTTTAAAAAAATTATTCATTGAAAAACATCCATAAAATTTTAGTTATTGTTGTATTGAACGGCAGATGTATTTTAAATAATGGATAATAAAACGACTATGTCAGTACATGTCAGTCCACAAGAGTCGTTTATTGGCAGCCATTCCATTGAAGTTTTGTTTGCCAAAACATTTTCAATTATGCAACAGTGTTCTCAAGAGGCGAGATAGGTAGGTACGAATAAAATATCCCAATCCAAACAATACCTACAGAAACGAATTCAAGCCCACAAATACTCAAAAACGGACATCACAGCATTGTCTGAACACACAAAGGGAAATCAACATAAATTCGATTTTGACAAGGTTGAAATTTTGACAACAGAAAAAAATCCAAAAGTTAGAAATTTGTCAAAAAAGGTTACATGACACTTTTATTGAAAATTAGTATATATCCAAAGACATTACCAAAAATTAAAAAAAGTTGAAAAATGTCTCTAGCGGCATAGTTTGAAATAAAAAATAATTAATAATTTTTTTTTTAAATACAAGCATTTATTCAAATGCACTAAAAAGTAAAACATAATTGCTTTGGATGTATTACGTAGGTTATTCCGTGAGCTATAGATTCAAAAGCTTGTCGCGCAAATCTTTCAGTTTGAATACAAAAACGACAAGCTTTTGAATCTATAACTCACGGAATAACCTACGTCACACATCCAAAGCAATTGTTTTTTACTTTTTAGTGCATTTGAATAAAAGCTTGTCGTTAACAAGTTTTTGATGAATTTTTTGTGATTTTCAGTTCTTAAGTACGTCTTAATCTATGCATTTTTGTTAAAGCATCGTTATTATGGGGCCTTTTTTTCCTGTAAGTTCTGAGGTATCTTGCAGTTGCCTTCTTCAATTTATAAATTTTAACTAAAATCAATAATCTTCGACTAAATTCATAATCTCCGACCCCAAAAATCCCGACATACCAATTTTGAATCGAATCGGGCCATAATTACAAAACTATCCACCATCTTGAATTTGTGAAGTTTGCTAGAAAATTCATAATCTCCGACCCCGAAAATCCCCACATACCAATTTTGAATAGAATCAGACCATAAACCTAAATTTCGTCCGCCATCTTGGAGCGCCAACAAAAACTCCATGAGCCGCCATTTCAATTTCATAAATTTTGACAAAAAATTCATAATCTCCGACTCCAAAAACCCCCACATACAAATTTTGAATCGAATTGGACCATAATCACAAAACTCGTCCTCCACTTGTGGCCGCCATCTTAAATTTATGAATTTTTACAAAAATTTCATAATCTCCGAGCCCGCCCCACATACCAATTTTGAATCGAATCGGACTATAATCACAAAACTCCTCAGCCATTTTGGAGCCGCCATTTTGTTTTTTTCTCTAACAAATTTCATTATTTCATAATTTATTGTCACCGGAATTATCGGACCATACTTACAAATCTCGTCCGCCATTTTGGAGCCGCCATTTTGTTTTTTTCTCTAACAAATTTCATTATTTCATAATTTATTGTCACCGGAATTATGAATACCTGCCAAATTTCAGCCCAATCGGATGTCGGCAAGTGCTCCAAAAATTGATTACAAATTTTGAACCGTAAAGAATGACAGAATAACCCAATGACATACGAACGAAGCAAGTTAAATGAAAGATTGTAAAAAGGCCACTGATATGCTCCACGTTTTGCGAATATGAGATTTGAAATTGAATATCAACGCAATTTAGCATGGCATTTTTTTTAGGAAAAAAACCTACTCTGATTTTTTCTGCAGAAAATGTTGAATATGTTTCATCCCTTTTCCATTTGATCGATTATCTTTTTTCGAAAATACTCGTAATATAACCTTTTTTGTAAAGAGTATTGTAATTCACAAGAAAGTACTCCCAACATTTTTTCTGAAAACTGGTTATTTTATGAGTTTTCGCAAAAATCTTAGAAACCACCAGACGTGAAATATGTCTATATTCGTGCATAAATCATACCAGGAATGAATTAATTAAATTGTTTTGTAAAAAAAAAATGCAAAAAGTGGTTGTTCCACCCACCTATCTCCTAAAATATCTACCATCAAAATAAACTGAAAAATTGTTGGAAGTGTATTGACACGTCAATATTGAAGAAAAACTATATGTAATAATATAAGAGCCAGTGGGGGAAATTTTCCTGCCTTATATACCGGCTGGATTGTGCTAATGGAATAATGCGTATCAAGAAAATATAACTATGACGTCCTTTTAGTGGAACAATAACGAGCTGTCCTCTCTGGATGTTGTTGAGATGTTAATATTGCTAATTGGTGTTTATTAGGGTAGCCGTGGTCCAGAGCTTGGAAGTAATTAAGCTGTAATCTAATTCAGGAATTAAATCATTCAATTAGTGGTACTACTGACAATATATATATTGTAACGTAAATAAACTTAACTTGGTTTTCACTAATTTATTTCATACTTAATCTACAACTTAATTTATATTACTACGCCACTGTATAGCTCGATCGTATAGGCTCGTTCAGACTGTCCGTGAGACTTGAGGGCTGTCTATTTATCTCCGTTACAGAATTCCCGATCTTTCGAATTCTGGCAGTTGGCGACGGCATGTTCCAATTGTTTCCAATATTGACCGTTGTTTTCCGCGGAAGAGCGACTGGATGGTTCTCGAATATCTCCGGGGATGATCTCATCGCTGTCGATGGCAACGCGTGAGGCGACAGGTCCGGCCTAGGTTCGTTACATTGCCCCCTTCTTAAAGACATTTCGTCCCGAAATTTCATCCTTGGAGTGTGACGATATCTGCATGACTCCCCATATCTGCACCGTGAAGTTCGATGGAAGTAACACTCCACGGTCTTCATGATCGGTCGTGGAAGAGGGTTACAGCAAACCAAAATCTTGACGCCGCTGGATCTGAATATCGCCTCCAGCATACTTCTTATGACTCTCCAGTCCAACCCATCAATACCACAGGATATTTTTGGAATTGCTAGATCCACCAGATTCTGGTCCACCATAGTATCTCTTAGTTTGGTGAGACTCTTCCAGACATCTTCATAGGACGGTTTATCTTGGGAATGCCTCTTGGTAACTAGGTAGTAGATGTTTCTCTGGCCTTTCTTCAACTGTAGCACCCCACCAACTTCTGGATTCTGCTCCCGCAGTGTTTGGAGTTGACCAAATTTCTTGAGAACACTACGGCGATGCCCCTGGACATTCGAAGATCTTCTGCCACACAGTGCGCTAGTGCGTAGTCAGCAGGCACCTCGAAAGGTCTCGTGACTCCTCTCTAGTAACCCCATGTAGAACTTTCTGCCCGTTTCAATACAAGGACATAAACTTCTGAACGTCATATCATCCTCCGGTGGCTTGAGGGTGCGAACTTGGTCATGGTTTCCAGCGTAAGGGCCAACCTGTTGAAATGGACGACCCTTGGTTTCCTCGGGTGGCTTATGGATTCGGTAACAAGGTCGTTTATCCTTTTCACGATTTTATACGGGCCTTCCACGAGTTCCGCAACTTTGGTGATAGTCCACGACGACGTTTGGGGTTGTACAGCCAAACCAGGTCATCAACCTTAATCCTCCAGCGTCGGCCTTGATGTCATAGGTCTTCTTCATTTTATCGCTGGCACTCTGGATGTTCAACCGGACTCGTTCGTGGATGTCGTCCATTCTCTGCCGAAGTTTGCTGACGTAGTCCTCTCCCGCAGTGTCTTGTCCTGGCGGTATCCCAAACTTCAGGTCACAAGGCAGTCGCAGTTCTCGGCCCATTAAAATACTAGCAGGAGTTTGACCGGTTGACTCGTGTACTGCAGATCGATAGGCCATCAGGAACAAATGAAGATACTGGTCCCAGTCTCTTTGATGGTCAGAGACAACCTTGGACAAGTGGCGGTTGATCGTCCTGTTCATCCGTTCCACCATTCCATCGGACTGCGGATGTAGGGCCGTGGTTCTTGTCTTACGGATGTTCAGCAGTAGACATATTTCTTGGAAAAGGTTGGATTCGAAATTTCTGCTGAGAGGCATAGGCCGGTTTTTATTCCCATGGTCGGATACGGAAAACGTTTCCTTTTCCACCAAGACGTCGGCGACGGTGATGGCTTCCTGGTTGGGCAGGGCATAGGCTTCCGCCCACTTACTGAAGTAGTCCATTGCCACAAGGATGTATTTATTCCCGTGGTCGGATACGGGAAAGGGCCGGCGATGTCAATGGCGATTCTCTCGAACGGGCTGCCTACGTTGTACTGACGCATCGGGGCCTTGGGTCGTATTCGAGGTCCATTGCTAGCAGCGCATACAGCGCACTTTCTGCACCAGTCCTGGACGTCAGCTTGACAATTGGCCCAGTAAAACCATTGCCTCACTTTCTGCAGGGTCTTCGTCACTCCCAGATGTCCTCCGGCGACTCCATCATGGATTTCCCGCAGCACTTCCTCTCTTCTGTTCCTGGGAACAATTATGTTGGCGGCTGTCTTCCCTACCAATATCGGCCTCCAACACCCGTTTCAGGATCCCATTGTCCAGAATAAGAGAGTTCCATTGTGCCCAATAGGACTTAACAGCCGGCGAGTAACCTGCGACTTCCTGCCATGATGGTCTTCGATTGCCCTTCTTCCAGCTGACGACTAAGCCAAGGTCGGGGTCTCTCTCTTGGTCTTTCTGGATCTTGCTGTCATTCCAGTTGTCATCCATTGCCGCGGTTCTACAAAGTGTTGCTTCTTTCTCTTCTGCTCGTCGGCAATGTGAGCAATCATCTGGACATGGTCTTCGCGACAAGGCATCTGCATTCTTATGGCTAGTTCCGGCTCGATGTTCGATCTCGAAATCGAATTCTTGGAGTCTCTCGATCCAACGTGCTACTTGACCCTCAGGATTTTTGAACTGTAAGAGCCATTTGAGAGCTGCATGGTCAGTTCTCAACAGGAATCTTCTTCCATACACGTACTTGTAGAAGTGTTCCACTCCCTTTACAACAGCTAACAGCTCTCGCCTGGTGACACAGTAATTGCGCTCTGGTTTGCTAAGCGTCTTGCTGAAATAACCAATGACCTTCTCCTGTCCCTCCTGGATCTGAGATAGGACAGCTCCAAGTCCCACGTTGCTGGCGTCCGTATCCAAAATGGATTTCCCTTTGGGTAGGGATAGCTCAGTATAGGTGCGTTGATCAAAGCTCCTTTCAGCTTCCTGAATGAGTCTTGACATTCTTCGGACCACTGGAACTTTGTTTGGCCTTCCGTGAGCTTGGTCAGTGGTTTAGCGATGTTGGCGAATCCCAGCACATATCGGCGATAGTATGTGCATAAACCAAGGAAACTTCGAAGTTGGTGAATGTCTTTTGGATGGGCCAATCCTTAACAGCTTTGATCTTCTGGTCATCCACTGCTACTCCTTCCCAGAGACAACGTGGCCGAGGTATCGTACTCTTTTGGAACAGATGTCATTTCTTAGGGCTCAGCTTCAATCCGGAGTTCCTCAGTCGCAGGAATACTTCCTCCAAGTTTTCACGTGGTCCTCAAACGATCTGCCGACCACAATTATGTCGTCGAGATACACTAGACACGTGTTCCATGAGAGTCCCTTCAGTACTGTTTCCATCAATCTTTCGAATGTGGCGGGAGCATTACAGAGCCCGAATGGCATAACGGTGAACTGCCACAATCCTGAGCCGATGGTAAAAGCAGTCTTTTCTCGATCTTCCTGAGCCAGTTCTACTTGCCAGTATCCACTCTTCAGATCAAGGGTCGAGAAAATCGTGGAACCAGCCAACTTGTCTAGGGTGTCATCTATTCGCGGGAGAGGGTAACTGGCCGTCTTCGCGACATTTATTAAGTTGGCGATAGTTACACAAAAGCGTGTCGATCCATCCTTTTTCTTCACCAGTACGACTGGAGAGGACCAGGGACTGTCAGATGGTTCGATAACTCCTTCTTTTCCCATATCGCTGACTATTTTGTCAGCCTCTTCCTTCTTGGCAAGAGGAAGTCTTCTTGCTGATTGCCGGATCGGTCGGGCACCCCAGTATCAATCTTGTGCTGGACCACATTAGTTCGACCCTTTTCCTTGTCCGGTATCGAAGATGTCTTGGTACTTTTGACTAAATCTCTTAGTTTGGGCTGTTGAGCTGGTTTTATGTCTTTGGAAGAGATGGCAACTAATTTTTCTAGTTCTGTGGGCAAGTTGTTGGGTTGGCTAATCGTACCTCGTACGCCCCGGATCACAGATGAAACTGACGAGCAGTGCCCTAAAATTGTTCCTTTCTTTAAGGTCACTGGAAAGTAATTGACATTCATGACCCTTACCGGTACAAATTTTTAGCACGTAACAGGGTTTTCCCTAGGGCAATCCCTCGTCCAATTTTCTCATCATGAAGTTTGGGCTCGAACATCATCACGTCTCCACTGCTCGCACTCCCGTCCAGGCGAGCCTCCAGGATGGTTTCAGCCCTCTCAGGTACGCTTACATCTTCAGCCAACAGCACACGGATCAACTCTTCACTTCTCCCATGAAGTACCAGCTCTTCTCCGTTGACACGTAGGACGCCGTCTTTGAAATCCAATTCAAACCCTCTGGAATTCATGATGTCCATTCCGATGATTGCATCGTCTTCGATGTCCGCTACAAGTGCCTGATGTTTCACTTTAGTGCCACCCAAAATTATTTCAATCGGTAGCTCGCCATATACAGTAGCTGGCTCTTCTGTTGCTGTGCGTAGCTTCCAAGTTGTCGGTTCAATTCGTTCCGGTGTTCTGGCAAAGGAAGGTCCGAGAATTGTCCTAGTCGCACCTGTATCTAGCAGCATGGTGCAAGGCTCGTTATTGATGAGACCGTCTACGAAAACACCTCTGTTCTGTCGTTTCAGGATAGCGACATATGCGTTGTTAACCGGGGCTTGCTGGACACAGGCCGACGATTGCCCTTCTCGTCGACCTTCTTTAGTTTTCCTGCATCGGAGTCGTGTTTTCGAATGTTGGACATTTGCTACGCACATGTCCAATTTTGCCACAATTCCAGCATCTTATCTGTCTTTTCTCAGGCAAAACTTCCTTCATCACTTTTCTTATGGCAGCTTCCAAGTCAGCATGCTCCTGTGAGTCTTCTTCAATACTTCGAACTTTACTTTGGTTTTTGCAGGATTGCTTTGCTGCCTCAAATTCCAAAGCGCGTGCCAGTGCGTCTACGAGATGTGTTGGACGAGCTAGTGTCAACGCTTGTCTGGTTTCTTGGTCACGGAGTCCATCCAAGAATGCCTGAACCGCTAATCGCTCCATTACATTTTCCGGTGTGGCTGGATATGCGAGACGAACCAAGCGTGCAATGTCAGCTTCGAATTCTTGTAAGGATTCGCCCGATTTCTGGCAGCGATTTTTCAGTTGGGAGTGGTATACGTGTTCCAAATGGGCCTGGCCATATCGTAATTCTAGATGTTTAATCAGCTGATCATAGTCCTCCTGTTCTTGGGCGGTAAGAGTTTGTAGAATATTCGTCGCTTCTCCACGTAATGCAAGTGTTAGTGCTACAGCTCTTTCCCCTGCATTCCATCCATTTGCTTTGGCCGCTGCTTCAAACTGTCGGCGGTAATTTTCCCATGGAGTTTTTCCGTCGAATTGAGGCGGCTTCATGGAAATTCCCCTTTTTTCCCTTAATTTCCAATTCCTTTTAACCATCTCTGTGGAGGGCGCACTATTAATTCGTTTTTCCAGCTTACTGATCGTTTCCTTTATTTTATCTACCTCCGTGTTCATTTGCTCCCTAATTTTATCTATCTCTATCTCAACGGTTCCCATTCTTTCTTCTAGAAATTTAGCCACACCACACAATTCTTTTTTTAGGCCTTCTGTGTTTTCCAGGAACTTCTCTTCCAGGCTTCTTGCATTTTCTTCCAGGCTTCTTGAATTTTCTAGAAGCTTCTCTTCCAGATTTCTAGAATTTTCTTGAAGCTTCTCTTCCAGATTTCTAGAATTTTCTTCAAGCTTCTCTTCCAGATTTTTAGCATTTTCTTCCAGGCTTCTTGAATTTTCTTCCAGTTTATTCATTACCAAACTTAAATCACCTCCGGGAACTTCGAATAAAAATGTTTCGGGGTCCTCACCTTCTTGTATAAGTCCTTCTGCAAGTCTTTCCTGGAGTACTTGCTTTTTACCTGTTATTTCCAGTTCCCTTTCCTCCAATTCCTGTTTCAATTCCGCTACCTTCAAATCCGCAAGGCGCACTTTTCTTGAACACATTTTGTCTTTGCCGAGGTATCAGTCTGTTTCACACGAAAAAGTTTATCAGTTTGTTAAAAATTCACTTCGCGAATTCTTTTCCACGGGCCACCAGTCTATTGTCTGTTTCACGCGAAAAGTGTATCAGTTTATATTCCCACGCACAATTGTCCACTTCGCGAAAACCGGGCCACTGTCTATTTTCTGTTTCACGCGAACAGTGTATCAGTTTATATTCCCACGCACAATTGTCCACTTCACGAAAACCGGGCCACTGTCTATTTTGGGCGTACAAAAGGTCTATCAATTTATTTTTCTGACTATCCACTCCACGATCACTTGTTTATTTTCAAAATCTCACTTCCGACACCAATTGTAACGTAAATAAACTTAACTTGGTTTTCACTAATTTATTTCATACTTAATCTACAACTTAATTTATATTACTACGCCACTGTATAGCTCGATCGTATAGGCTCGTTCAGACTGTCCGTGAGACTTGAGGGCTGTCTATTTATCTCCGTTACAGAATTCCCGATCTTTCGAATTCTGGCAGTTGGCGACGGCATGTTCCAATTGTTTCCAATATTGACCGTTGTTTTCCGCGGAAGAGCGACTGGATGGTTCTCGAATATCTCCGGGGATGATCTCATCGCTGTCGATGGCAACGCGTGAGGCGACAGGTCCGGCCTAGGTTCGTTACAATATATATATATATATATTAGTTACATCGTTCTTAGGTTTTTGGATTCTTGAAAATTTAGGTCGTTTTTTTTAAATTATATATTTTGAACAAGACGTTTCGCTCCTTATTGGGAGCTTTTTCAATTTTTTTACTTATATAATTACATTGATTGCTTGGCAATTTGCAAGGGAATACATTGTTAATATGATATTTAATTAATTATAACCTGCCAAACATTTTATTAAAGCATAACATTTTCTACCGTTCTAATGATTGTGTTTAATGTTTGGCATGGTGCGTACTTGCAGGTTATAATTAATTAAATATCATATTAACAATGTATTCCCTTGCAGATTACCAAACAATCAATGTAATTATATAAGTAAAAAAATTGAAAAAGCTCCCAACAAGGAGCGAAACGTCTTGTTCAAAATATATAAATTTAAAAAAAAACGACCTAATTTTTCAAGAATCCAAAAAACCTAAGAACGATGTAACTAACATATCAAACAGGATTCAAGAACTGCCCAAACCAATTATATATATATATATATATATATATATATATATATATATATATATATATATATATATATAAATATATATATATATATATATATATATATATATATATATATATATATATATATATATATTGTTATGTTATGTTATGCCAGTTATAAGTTTTAAAAGGAAAAAACCCACAAAAAGAATAATTACTAAATAGTTATTAGTTTCAAGAGATTGTTTTTACATAATTTTGGAAGTTCTATTTATTTGTAAGCCTATGTATAATATGGATAGATAAAAATGTAAAATACTATAACACAATCAATTTCATACACTATCATAATGATTGTAACCAATGGTAGAACAGCAAACTTTTTGATGACAATAGCCAATCAGGGAATAGAAAAAAAATTTTTAATAGCCAATCAGGGAATAATGGTCATATGTAGAATTGGAAATTGTGAGAGAATAACAACGGGGTGGTGTCATAAGCAATTATTATTGAAATTTGTAAATAGTAATAAGAATGGAAAAATAGTTGTATATATAAATTATATAAGATAAACCCAAACAGTGAAATGTGACAATTTAGTGCGCAAATTCGAAAATTCAAATGAAAAAGAAGAAGGAAAATTGGTATCCTAGGGAGCAACAAACAAAGCCAGGAGATCGAAAATAAATTTACAAGGGAATGCCACGCAACATTTTGGGAGAAAGAAAAATGAAATAATTCCAACATTATAAAAAAAAACCAATATTACCTTAGTTATACAACATATCCAAGTGTCCAAAGCTGATTTCTGCATATGTATGGTTCCTGATTTATGGTATTGGAGTTCCTGATAGCGCTTGGAGTGAGAAGGGATCCAGTTTCAGGGCATATCTTGAACACCGACATTTCCAGCCAGGTATAAAAACTTTAATAGTGCACATCCGGTTTTGAACAATTTCACAAATAACGTATCTCACATCTGAAGAACTTTATTTCACTTTATTTTGAACTATAAAAGAAAACTTCACTCTCATGGATAAAGTGAGGTTGTGTCTATCTATCCAGGATTTGATTTTTATGATTATCCGTGAATATTTGTAGATTCACATTAGAATAAGTTATTTCTCGTAGGCAGGTAAAATTAAGTCTTCCTGAATAAAGGAAATAATTGCTTTTTGATACTTTGTTGTTTGTTTTCTTACAATGATCAACAATCATAACAATGACCATTGAATAAACTGAAATTAGACAGCAGTGGCTAGTGGCTCTATTGCCTGAACCGGCTATCTGAGATAAGAGGCGTACCAACTGTTGCTTAGCCGTGGTGAGAGAAGTGATAACAATTGGCAGCAGCGTGACGAGAGAACAGTTACGTTCGCTAGCAATTATTATTACAGCATACAATACATATACAGGGCGAAAATATCTATCTATATCATATCAATTTGGCTCACAAAGAATAGCAAAAATTATAAGCAATCTTCATTATATAAAAACAATTTATATTTTTCTATTTATCATTTCATAACAATATATATATATATATATATATATATATATATATATATATATATATATATATATATATATATATATATATATATATATATATATATATATAGGAGACTGAATGAATTTAAAGGTAGGTAAAAATGAGTTTCTTTGAATTTATTTAATCTGACCTAATAATACCTATTTAAAAAGGCAGTTGTTCCTCATTGTATAATGTCTATAAGAGTTCATAGATGACGGTTTGGGAGTATACTCAGGATGTAAGGTTATGCGAATTAAGTTAGTTAGTTGAATTGATGACAGGCATTCCAATTAAATGATATCAAATCAAAAATAGAACATTTTCAGTCCCTATAAAAAATTATTGAAGAACATTCTTCAATATCTTCCGCCCCAGTGGGTAATTTCAGAAAGTTTCCGGAACTATTCAATTTAATCTCTTGTAGCCTCTGAATTTAATAGGAGGTTTTAGAACATTTTCTAAACACAAATCTCTCCAGAATGAGTTGAAACAATTACTTTAGAAGAATTCAACTGCAAGTGGGGGATTGGAAATTGAAACATGGACGATGCAGAAATAGTCATTTCAAATTTAATGAAACAACCTCATTATTATTTAATTTTTTTAACATATATTGAACTATTCATTAAATATTAAATTTTCGAAACCACCTACACACGCAGAAATATTTCATAACGCGATAAAAACTATGCGTCATTAGTGTCTTCAGTGGTATCATTCATTATGTTTACCCTTCCCAGTACCTTCCGATTCGAAGGTACGCTTATTTCTATTTCTTACTTGGATTACTAAATTCATGGATGCTATCTCCGGTCTAGTAGAAAAAATCTCCACAACACATACCCATCAGTGTTTACGGATAATTTGAAGATATGTGCACCCTACTTTGCTAATGTTAATTACGTCATTCTAGTGAGATACTATTGGAAGTAAGATTGATAACAAAGTAGTCTCCAGATTGTCTATCTGAAGTCCAGATATAGTAGCACACGCTTTTTTGCGAACTGTTTTTCGATCACGGATTTTTTTCTATGCCCCTTTGTCAATTTCTGATTTCCCACCCTCTAACGCCGCTTTAACGAGTACCAATTCATAAACTGCTGTTTCTTTTTTTATTCCTTTCTTTGTTGATTGAAGCTTTTGGGTGTGAACGAAGTCTCTGGTAAAAGTTTGCAGGTTTGCAGATTTTGGACTTGATGTTCGTTCCAAACGTGACAGATAAATAATTTCAGTTATTATAATCCTAAAATCAAGTAGGTACCTTGTATTAAACATCCTGATATAGTTGCAGTTAAAGAACCCCGCACGAAAATATATGGGAAATTGGCTCTCGGTCGAATTGGCTGAAATTTTGTTATGTTATAGTAGGATGGGTCATTAGAAAAAAGTATGAGTTCAAATGATTTTATATGTTTAGTTTCTGAGATATAAGCGGCCAAAGTTCGTAAAAACGTCGTATTGGGGTAGGATTGACAAAGAAAAAAACAAAGTAAGGATGAAAATGTATTGATCGGAACTCATAAACATGTTCAATTATAATCTTATTGATGATAGTACATTAGGGTGTATACGGGGCATAGTAAAAAAACGTTTTTCCGGATTTTTTTTCCAGCACTATTTCAAAACCAACAAGTTATATTTTGTTGAGATATCATAGTTTCAGTCTATTGTAGGCGAAAAACGTGTTTTGTTTCTTGATGACTCTCTCTGTTTGAAATATATATATTTTTTAAATTTTCGAGTATACCCCTATACTGAAAACAATTGACAGATCGTTTTTGATTACAAAAAAAGGAATTAATTGCTACTGCCCATTGAATAAAAGATAAGGTAACATTCTGATGAACTCAATTGTTCAATATTACCTTTCATTTAGATAAAGGGTGCGTTACATTTTTTTTTAGGTCATTTACAATGTTTTTATTGAATATCTAGAAAACTGTTCCCTTAATTTGGACCATATTTTACTCACAATATTTTGAAAACGTTGACTATCTTATACGATAGTTTTATCAACTTTGTATGTTGCGTTTCTAAGATATGCATTTTTGAAGTTCACGGTATCACGATATATGGGGTAACCTATCGATTTAACAAATTTTTATGGAACCTTTCGACACATTCAATTCTATTATAAAACTTTCCAAAGTCAATTATTTGATACTATAAACAACACAAACCACACTCAACAATTTGGAACTCAACAGTATAGACTCAAAAAAAAATCGAATTATAAATACATAAAAAGTCAATAAATATTATGGAAATTATAATTTAACAAATCGAAATTGAAACTAATTAGTTATAAACAATATAATCAACAATGTACACAATGGAACTCTCAAAAAACAAACAATAACCAAAACCCAAATTCAAATACAATTACTAATATTGTTATTGAAATTGATTTGCGTAATCCTGAACCTGGACTATTACGCTGCCGCATATCGTCCAGATTTAGGAATGCTATAAAGTATCAAGTGTG
Source organism: Gonioctena quinquepunctata (assembly GCA_018342105.1). NCBI lineage: Eukaryota > Metazoa > Arthropoda > Insecta > Coleoptera > Chrysomelidae > Gonioctena > Gonioctena quinquepunctata. The sequence goes on from JAFIRS010000478.1 coordinate 531,698, forward strand.
AATATCCTTTAGTAGTATTCCTGATGCACCTGCAAATGAACGTATTCTAGGCTACTACTGTACCTGCCAAAGTGGAGCAAGAACAGTGAGATGCTTTCCCATATTTGCAGCGTACCTAGGATATGCTCGTATTCAAGAAACAATAAAGTACCCCAGCCCTGAACTATTAAACAATGTTTTAGATTGCGCAAATAGACCAATAAATAACAATATTAATAAAGTTATTTGAATTAAGGTATTGTTTATTGTTTGTTTTTTGAGAGTTAAATTATGAAAATTGTTGTTTATGTTGTTTATAACTAATTAGTTTCAATTTCGATTTAGAGTTCACTACTACAATACACTATAAGATTTTCCCTACTTAAGGGTTCACTTAACACGACTCGTGGTTCGCTATACATAGCTTCATCAGATTCATTTCGATTTGTTATATTATAATTTCCATGATATTAATTGCCTTTTTTTGTTAGAAATCATTATTTATAATTCGATTTTTTTTTAGTCTATACTGTTGAGTGTGGTTTATGTTGTTTATAGTAACAAAAATTGATTTCGAAAAGTTTTATAATAGAATTGAATGTGTCGAAAGGTTCCATAAAATTTTGTTAAATCGATAGGTTACCCCATATATCGTAATACCGTAAACTTCAAAAATGCATATCTTAGAAACGCAACATACAAAGTTGATAAAACTATCATATATGATATTCACAGTTGATACTTTTTAGCATTCCTAAATCGGACGGTATGCGGCAGCTTAATAGTCCAGGTTCAGGATTACGCAAATCAATTCCAATAACAATATTAATAATTGTATTTGAATTTGGGTTTTGGTTATTGTTTGTTTTTTGAGAGTTCCAATGTGTACATTGTTGATCATATTGTTTATAACTAATTAGTTTCAATTTCGATTTGTTAAATTATAATTTCCATAATATTTATTGACTTTTTATGTATTTATAATTCGATTTTTTTTGAGTCTATACTGTTGAGTTCCAAATTGTTGTTGAGTGTGGTTTGTGTTGTCTATAGTATCAAATAATTGATTTTAAAAAGTTTTATAATAGAATTGAATGTGTCGAAAGGTTCCATAAAATTTTGTTAAATCGATAGGTTACCCCCATATATCGTAATACCGTGAACTTCAAAAATGCATATCTTAGAAACGCAACATACAAAGTTGATAAAACTATCGTATAAGATAGTCAACATTTTCAAAATATTGTGAGTAAAATATGGTCCAAATTAACGGAACAGTTTTCTAGATATTCAATAAAAACATTGTAAATGACCTAAAAAAAAAAAATGTAACGTACCCTTTATCTAAATGAAAGTTAATATTGAACAATTGATTCATCAGAATGTTACTCTATCTTTTATTCAATGGGCAGTAGCAATTAATTCCTTTTTTTTTGTAATCAAAAACGATCTCTCAATTGTTTTCAGTATAGGGGTATACTCCAAAATTTAAAAAAATATATATTTCAAACAGAGAGTCATCAAGAAACAAAACACGTTTTTTCGCCAACAATAGACTGAAACTATGATATCTTAACAAAATATAACTTGTTGATTTTGAAATAGTGTTGGAAAAAAAATCCGGAAAACCGATTTTTTTGACTATGCCCCGTATACACCCCTCATGTACTATCATCAATAAGATTATAATTGAACATGTTTATGAGTTCCCATCAATACATTTTTATCCTTACTTTGTCTTATTGTCTATTTCGACTAAAAAAACAGTTTTTTCCTGTGCCAATCCTACCCATAGACAAATTAAAAATAAAGAGACTGTTTGAAACATTGGCGATCTTGACCACCAAGTTTTTGGTACGGCCAGTCGCGCATGGAGGCGCTGCCCGCATTCGTCAGACGACTGATGAGATGACCATTTTCCAATTTCGACATTTGTCAGAAAATAAAATTTTATTGTTGACACATGTCATCGAAAATTAATGATAGAAATTATACTTTGGACTCAACGTCGAAGATAGAATGTTTTGTTATTCGAGTTGACGCTGAAATTCCTAGAAATAGTCTTCTACAAGGTAAAATATAGGCTGCTTTTCACGAACTGATACTTATTTCCCTCCATCAGTTGCAGAATGTTTTTCACAAACTGATACTTATTTCCATTTCATATCACCATTTGAGGAAGTAGGAAGTACATGTTCTACTTGATTATCATCAAACTGGAGTATTTGTTATACCTACTCGGTCTCCTTTGTGCTAATAAATGAACAAAATTATTGAAGGTTTGTTGTTAATGTAATTTGTTTTTATTTTGGTTGAATTCATGATGAGACTGAAGAATGTTTTTAATTCTGTTGTTTTTCATAGTTTTATTATTGTTTTGTCTGTAGTTTTACCTTGTCCAAGATAAAATAGAATGTGTTTTTATAGTGTTTTACTCATTATTCTTGTTTTATAAAAACATTAATTTTGTTCTTGATATCATGAAACAAAGATCTATTTTGAAACTTTATTTTAACCACGAACGAACTAACAGATTCTACGAATCGATTACTGTATATATTTTATTAGTGATCGATTTGCCATTCCTGTATTTCATATGATACAACCATTCATATAAAATACAGGAATGGCAAATCGATCACTTATAAAATATATACCATATCAACCATATGAAAGTAACACATTTAAAAAAACCGCCTTATATCAATCTGTTTTACCAACTGTACTAACTTAGTTCGGCCAGTTGCGAAATATGTCGCCACTGTCTAAACGTGGTGCCAACTTTTACTGCAGGTTTGACAACTCTCTTTATTTTTAGTTTCTCTATGATCCTACCCTAATACGACGTTTTTACGAACTTTGGCCGCTTATATCTCAGAAACTATATATACAAAATCATTTGAACTCACACTTTTTTCTAATGACCCATCCTACTATAACAATCAAATTTCAGCCAATTCGACCGAGAGCCAATTTCCCATATGTTTTCGTGCAGAGTTCTTTCAGACTTGATTTTTTTCCCACCATCCTGATACTATTGAAGTAGATTTTGGACTTGAAGATCTACGTCGGTATCTTACATTGGATACTACTACGTGTTGGTGTACTTTGTGCTGAAAATGTTATATATACTCATTTAGATTTTTATGATGTTTATTGAGCTGCTTTATATGGGGTCTTCTTTTCCATCGACATTCTCCGAAAGTACGTTTCTCACATGTGCTAGAGACGGCGAAGGTCGTTTTGTAACCGAGTATGGGGCGAAGTCGGTACCGTCAAAGATGTCTCCATCTTGTATAAAATTATCATGATATCTCTTACAAATATAAGTGGAATGCTATTTCCAAGAGCGTTAATCAAAAATAAATTAAACCGTTTTAGGGTGCCACGTTCAACCGAGATAAGAATGCCTTCTTGTTTTGTACTTCTAGTTTCATCTACGTTCCAGATATATTTTGATTAATAGTTATTTATGCAACAAGTGCAAAAAGTAAGTGTTTATTGCACTCGATGTGAAGTTCTCCGACGAGGCCGAGTTGGACAACACGTCGAGTGCATTAAACACTTTATGCACGAGTTGCATACAATATTTTTTCTACGTTCATGCAAAAACCAAAAAATGTTTTATTCAGATGGCACTAAGTGTAGGAAAATAAGAAGCGTACTAAAAATTGCGTCGATTTGACGTTTATATTTGTCATGATCACGAATGACAGATGTAGAATGACAGATGAGTGCATTAAACATTTTTTGCACAGTGCAATAAAGAACCACTTGTTTCACTAAATATAGTTCAATAAAGTTTTGTGTTTTTCATGAACGCAGAAATAGTTATTTATGCAACAAGTGCAAAAAGTAAGTGTTTATTGCACTCGACGTGAAGTTGAGTGCAATAAACACTGTTTGCACGAGTTGCTACAATATTCTTTCTACGTTCATGCAAAAACCAAAAAAGGTTTTATTCAGATGGCACTAAGTGTAGGAAAATAAAAAGCGTACTAAAAATTGTCGATTTGACGTTTATGTTTGTCATGATCACAAATGACAGATGAGTGCAATAAATATTTTATTGCACAGTGCAATAAAGAACCACTTTTTTCACTAAATATAGTTCAATGAAGTTTTGTTTTTTGCATGAACGTAGAATAAAGTTATTTCTAACCGACGAAATCAAAGAGGAGGGGGTTCTCTAGTCGACGAGTATATATATATTTTTTTCATGTTTGGCCACGCATAACTTTTCACAGAGTAGTTCGATTTCGATAATTCTTTTTTTATTGGATAGTGTTTACCTCGAAGCTGGGCCTATTCCAATTTGAATCACCCTTAAGGGTAGAAAAATAGGGAATATTTATCGTTTACCCACTGAATTTTTATCTGTTAACCGATTTTACCACTCAATGAATTTGTACTGGGTTATCCGATTCAGATGATTCTTTTTTAATTGGATAGGGGATATTTCAGAGTTGGTCATATTTGAATTTGAAAGAAAAGAATCCACCCCTAGGGGTAGAAAAATAGGGGATGATTGATTTTTCATCTGTGAACCGTTTATGTTGAAACTTGGCACACATATGTAGTTCTGATGACACTAAAACATAATGGATACCTGGAGTCAATTAAGTAGGTAGTAATTAGTGGATTTTAGCACAAAAAATTACAAAATAAAAACTTTTAACAAAAATGAAACCGACGAAAAAATAAACTGAAAAACAAAAAATTAATAAACCTTCTTAGTTTTGATAATAACTGAGCTCCTTAATTAATGTGAGTAACTAATTTTAAGTCGGCGCCAAACAAATAACAATCAACGAAGATCATTAAATTTCTGAAATAAAATAAGTACCTAATCAAAACGCCGCCGTGCATCCCGTTGGCATCATTTTACGCTTTACCTAATTCAATTGCTGTTTGTTTGGTGCCGACTGAAAATTAGTTACTCACATTAATTTAGGAGCGCAGATTATCAAAACTGAGAAGGTTTATTTATTTTTTTGCAATTCAGTTTCTTTTTTCTTGGTTTTGTTAAAAAGTTTTTGTTCATTTTGCTGACAAGATTGTGAAAAAAGCTCGTTCTGGACTGGTAACTTGTGGAGATCTAATGGACAACTGAGAACGTCTCTTCATGAATTCTCAGTTGGTTATTCATACATCCAGGGTGAGAAGGTATGAGGCAACGAAATTTTCCAATAGTAACCTTTTATTAGGGAAGAGCACATTTTTTTTTGAGATATGATAAGGTAATGATTACGTTAGCGTGAGTTCAGGTTAGATAAAACAGAACAGCGACATCGTAAGCTGGCTGACACTAGTCAAGACGATATATAAATTCTTATTGAACATTGTCAATAACTTCAGGAGGTATACGTCGTATCTTGTGACGAAGTCGTGCTTTTGAATCTTCTAATTAATCTTGCCCAATAAGGTATACTTTGGTTTTTGAGTATCTCCACAAAAATGATCTAGAGGTGTCAAATCTGGTGATCCAACTGGCTACCCAATTCCTATCCAACAATCCATATCTAAATAAGTGTTGCATAATAGGGAGGTTCACCATCTTGTTCAAAGAAAAAGTCATTTCTCAGATGATCAGGGTTCTCTACATCTAAATTTAAAGTTATTTGTGCAGGAATAAGGTCGCCTTGAAAAAAATCTAAATATATTTGACCAGTTAAGTTCACGTCAAAGAAATAGGGTTCCAGAATTCTTCCATCGACTATGCCGCACCACACATTCACTTTCTGGGGATTTTGAGTGTGATACTCCATCATCCATGGAGGTTTCCCAATAACAGTTTTGCTCATTGACAAGGCCGAAGTTATTATTATTGCATAGCTCTTGTATTTGGTCGTAGAATTGAATTCGCCTATCAAAATCATCTTCAGATAGTTCATGTACAAGGCATACCTTATAAGGATGGTGCTTTTCGCTTCTTTTAAAATTAAGTGGACTGTAGACGCTGCCATATTGAAATCAGGAGCCAATCGGTTCAGTGTTGAGTGATGATTTTCTTGCATTGCCATCAAAACATTGCTGGCAATGCAAGTCCACCAGATTTAGGGAGATCACGAACATGCCAAAATTCACGGTATTTAGAGACAACATTGCTTGGGCTAATCAGAATGATTTGCATTGAACAATTCAACTACTTCTATGAGGATGCGCATCCTGTCTCCAAATCCGATCATGCAAATAATTTTAATTGATGAATAATGATTTTCTTGCATTGCATACGTGGCATGTCCCAGATTGGATCAGAACATGCAAATTTGCGCTATTTAAGTCAACATTTTGTATAAATTGAACATCAACGTCCTGCGCATCCGCTCCAACGATCATGCAAATATTAGATCCGAACGCCTCAGCGTTAAGTTTTTAAAGTTACCATGGCAACATCAACAAATCGAGAAACGTGAAGTCTAAATGACAAATTTTCGATTATTGATCTGACAGGAGTAACTTGTAACGTCAAATAAAATATTACTAACAACTCGTTCATTTATATGTGATACCTCTTGCTCCTCCATCCATTTGATGAACTTTTCATACTCTTTTTTATATATATCACTGGATTTTCGCGGTATTAACCGCGATTCTGCCTCACTATTCAAAAAATCGATATTAGAATAATTCATTTTTGAGCTCTGGTGACAACAAATATTGATCTTTCATAACAAATTGCAAATGAATATCTGTTTTTCTCATTTCCATGACAACGAAAGGTATACTGATGTCACATCACGAATTCAACCATTTTATTAGTTCTTATTTTTATTTTTTGTAGTAATAATACCAGTATATATGATTTCAAAGTGCACCAATAAAAAAAAATTGCGTAAAGTATTCGTGGATAACTCTATTTCACTCTATTTCGAGCACTCCGGCTGCGCCGTCGTGCTCGAAAAATCGCGCGTGTTTTAAAGACCTTTTTATCCATTTATACTTTAATATACTATTATTTTCTCGTTCATTTGATTTAACTATTTTTCATATACCTAATGACAAAGTCACTTTGAGCAAATCGCTTTTGCCCAACGAAACAACATAAGAAATGTATTCTTCATAAAAATTACCTCAATTTCAAGTTGAAGAGGGAAAGTACAATTTTAAGTTGCAAAGAGGAAAAATTCTGAATCGAATATCGGAAAGACATTTTTTTTTAAATTGAAAACTCTGCAATAAAAATGAAGTTATTTTTGTAATATCTTACTGAAAACAACTATTTTCCCAGATAAAACTACATCAGATGTTTCAACAATAGACCATATTAGTGATCAAAAATCACTTTCTTGGCGGAAGATCCATATTCAAGATTTTCAACATGGGAGGCTCAATTTTGAGATGGAACCACGCTATCTAAAAGTATAGAGACATCAAATATTGGGTGCCTTCATCATTAGTGCATATTTTCATGTCCATTCCACATCAAAATCTAGTTCTATACCTATATCCTCAAGTTAAAATTGAAACCAGTATTGTTCGAAAATTTCAGTATGTCGTAGATGATTTCTGCGTCAATATTATTATTACATGTCCGATGTGCGATTAAGGTTATGATATTATTGTGATCGTGATCTGTTTAGTTATTACCAATCAATAATGGCTTCGTGAATTATCAAGTTTTCATGTTTTCAGGATGATATGAAATGCATTCAACGGGGTGAAAACACTCTTTCATCTGGACATTTAGAAATGTGTAATTTGGATCCTGGATTACGAATAATAAGTCCATTTTCATCAAACCATAGGTATTTGAAGTGACAACTACACACACGAATATTTTTATTGTTTTTTTCGTCAGTTCGGCTAAAAATTCACGTTCAAAACAGTAATATTCATAATTCATTTCCTGAATGAATTTGTTACATACCAATCATACCATGCGTAGTATTTTATCCACATTTTTAAATATTTTTCTTTTGTTGGCATTAAATATAAACTTGGGTGTCTGTGATTGCAGCCAGGCACAGAACAATGCATTATTTCAAGGTTTTTTTCTTCGCCATTAGAGCACACTGCATCATTATGTATTTCTGAGACCTGAGAAATCGAATTTCCGCCAAACTTTGCCTCCTCCAATCAATAACGAAATGAAGCTAAGACGAACTTCCATATAATTTGCCCACAAATTTTATATTCACCAATTATTTTGAAAATCTACAATTTTATTGTAAATTTTGATTAAGCTAAATAAACAAAAGACACTCACTTCATAAATGATTTTCACTAAACTGGGTTTACAAAACACGACACGTATTTCACTATACAATAGCTTTTTCAAGTGGAAATGATACTAATTCAACAATCACGATGTATCATATTAAATAGTCAAGACAGGTATATGAATCTTATCGAGAATATTGATGATATTAAGGATTATCCATTAGGGAATGAGACCAAATAGAACGGAGATTATATCCATTACCTGTTTAATCTCAGTGAAACAAATTCAACAAATGAGAATTATTAGGTTAATTTGGTCATTAAACAAAAATTGCGATTTCTTGCATTTATTAATTTCTAGACTTTCTAGAAGGTCGAGTTTATAACCTTCTTTTCTTATGTAATATTTCGAAATCGTTAACAAAACAATGTTTTTCAGTCGAGAGGTAAGTAGCTTGAATTAGTTTTTCCATTGACGAAACAGTTCCTATGTTCTGATAATCGTTTTTTGAATGTTCTGCCTGTTTGGCCTTTGAAAAAACTTGCACAAGAGCCACAAGTTAGTAGAATACTCCAGATTTCTCAGTTTTATCTTTATTGTTCTTAATAATTTACTTGAATTTTATTTTATATGCGATATTGATGTTATTTTCACGCAAAAAAAACTTTTTTGGTAGGAGGCTAAATATTTAATAACTTTGAAATTTTGTTTTTCGTTCAGATTAGGAGAACTTCTATTATAGCTTTTTTATATAGTTCTCTTGAATTAATATTATCCATAATGGACTAGGTATAACCGTTATGAATAGCAATTTGTTTGATTATATTCAATTCTTCATTGACTTTTTTTTCTGAAAGCGGAATATTAATTAATCTGTGTATCATACTGTTATACGCGGCTAATTTATGTTGGTATGGATGCGTTAATGTACTATGTAATGCGATGTCGGTATATGAAGTTTATGAATAATTGAAAAATTATGTTCATTACTAATTTTTGTTGTAGTCAGGTCTAAAAAGTTTAAGTATGATTATAGCTTGTTGAGAAAGGTTCATTGGATCTATTTCAACAGAAATAAATCTTAAGAAATTTACCAAAGCATCTCAAAACAGGCGAGAGATTCGCGTAATTTTTAGACCCGTAAGAAATAAATGGGGTATTCAGTGGTCGCATCCACGTAGGGATCGTAATTCAAAATTCCCGCCTAACCTCACTAATGTTATCTTGAACGATGGAAGATAGTGAGTTCATATTTTCAAACAAAAGATTTATAATTTCAAGTTTTGAAAAAAATTGAACCTACGAAATACGGAACTGAAAAGTAAAAAACTTTTTAACAAAAAATTAAACCGACGAAATACGGAACTGAAAAGTAAAAAATCAAATAAACATTCTTAGTCTCAGTAACTAAGCTCCTAACTAATGTAAGTAACTAATTTTGAGTCGGTGCCAAACGAACAATCAACGAACATCATTAAATTACTTAAAAAAAATTATCAGAATGTCACCGCGCAGCTCGATGCCATCATTCTACGCCTTACCTAATTCATTTGCTTGTTTGTTTGGCGCCGACTCAAAATTAGTTACTTACATTAGTTTAGGAGCTTAGTTAATGAGACTAAGAATGTTTATTTTATTTTTTACTTTTCAGTTCCGTATTTCGTCGGTTTAATTTTTTGTTAAAAAGTTTTTTACTTTTCAGTTCCGTATTTCGTCGGTTTAATTTTTTGTTAAAAAGTTTTATTTTTAAATTTTTTGTGGCTGAAATCTACTAATTACTAACTGCTTGTTTTTTTATTACTTCCAAAATACTTACTTACCCACCTTACTTCAACTATTACCAGTTAAAGAATATGATTATCTACTTTTACTATTTGTTGTAATATAAATTATTTTTGTTGTTCTGGTTAGTTTATTTCACTACTTTGTATATAATTCCATCCTCTCATAGAATATAATGATATTGTGATAATGACACTAGCGATCTGTCATTGTCAACTACATATGTGTGCCAATGTTCACGAGTGAAAAATCTATCTGATAAAAAAAGAATCATCCAAATCGAAGATCCCAGTACAAAGTTATGCCTGATAGAATCGGTTAACGGACCAGAATTCAGAGGGTGAGTGATCAATATCCTTCATTTTGCTACCCTTCGGGGTGGATTTCATCTTTAAAATTCAAATGGGACTAATTTCGAAGTACACCCTATCTACTGAAGAAAGAATTATCGGAATCGGACGCCTCAGTGAAAAGTTATGGTGATCATACAGAAAAAAAATGATAAAAAAAATTAAATGTACGCGTCGAATAGAGAAATCCTCCTTTTTGGTTTCGTCGGTTGAAAAAAAATTAAATATACGCGTCGAATAGAAAACCTCCTCCTTTTGGTTTCTCGGTAAAAAATTATCTGTTGTCAAGCCTACTTTTTGTCAGGTAGCTAACGGCGCACAATTTGAACATTTAATTCAGTATTTTTTTTTATATAACTCAAATAAAATTCAACAATTTATTCCTTGAATTTTTAAACTTTCCAACTGGAGGTACTTTTGATTTTCTGGAGATCATGATAAGAAAAGATATACCGACATTTTTTCGAAATCGTGCAGTAGTGTTGCCCGCAACAGGTAGTATTATTACGAAACTACATAATACAACAGAAGGACGAATACATTCCGTTCATTTTAATTCCAAATCAAATGGGATTTCATTTATTGGATAAACAATACTTGAAACTATAGAATCTGCTAATAGATACATGAGTAAAAGGAATATTAGGCGTATCAAATTCTTCTTGGAAATAACCCCGTGTTCAACAATGGAACAGTAGCATGCCATAAATATTTCTTTTATTCTGAATACTACTGACAACTACCAGTACCTGTTGAAAATTCGAATTGTCTGCCATGACATATTGGAAATTTTTCGCGCTGTTAGTAGCTGATTCTTCTTTCTCGACAGCTTAAGCAATAATAGACCAATAAAACAACAATAAACGACTATTTTGTGTTTTCTTCTGTGGAGCTGTCTTGTTTGGGTATTTTCAGAAAGAATGATGGGTAAATCATCTTCTTCTAGAAAAACATTGAGATGGGTCGGAAGGGACATATTTCACTGGAACTTTGATTCTATAGAAACGATTTGAATATTTTATTTTCTATATCCAATTTTCCTATACTTATAAGGGGTTGCTACCGATAGATATCTATATTTGTGTGTGCTGGTGCTTTCATATCACTTGGATTTAAAAATATATGATTTCCATTCCTGAATAAAAGATATGGGATTGCCACACATACTTTCTCATTTTTCTTGCTATCATTCTGAGTTGACGGCCTTGTTTATACTAAGTAGCACCTACTATTTTGAAGTTTTTCATTTGGAGAGTTGTTCAGGATCATATATTCATTATTATAGAGTTTATTTAATCGTTAGAACTCCAACATCATTAGAAATTCCTATGATATACAGGGTGTTTCATAATTGAATGCTGATCCTAAAGGGGGATTAATCCTTGGATGATTTTAAAGAAAAATCTTCATATGAACATAGGTCCGCAACCGCTTTATTTCTGAGATACCGGATGTTGAAATTTAAAAAAAAATCAGTTCTTTTCCTAATATCTCTGAAGCCGCTTTGGCTTTTTTTTTTCAATTTTGGTACATGCAAAGTACGCATAAAAATACATTTTTTCCATGATGAAGGATTTCTTAATTTTCACTAGTGGCGTCCCTATTAACATGCCCTGTCAAATTTTTGATCAAATTATTGATCAAATTATTGATAATGATCAAATTTTTGATCAAATTATTGATATTATTATTGATATTGATAGCTGTATGGGGTCGGCTTTAGAATAGCCCCATGGTAAATCCTGCCTGTCGTAAGAGGCGACTAAAAGGATAACCGTAGGTGGAAGATGGTCTCATCGCCCGGTGAAATACCACCATATCGACTTTGTGTGCTGTGAAATGGATCATTCCATGTTTCAGTTTTCGGTCGATACTTTCCGGTCTCCCTCTTTCCTTTTCCCCAATTCCTCCTTTATTTTCAGGTGCATCCTAATAGTAATAATGATGAAGTCTCCTAGAGTAAAACACTCCGGAAGCAAAATACCTCTCCATTCGGATTTCCGGGCGAGAGGTACTCGAGGGGACTCAACATTAAAGATTAATTTTTGCAACATCCGCGGACTCAACAAGAACATCAATGACGTCCACCATCACCTACAGACGAAAAAACCGGATATTCTGGCTCTAACAGAAACACAAGTAAACTCGTCCACCAACAAGGTCCATATGCTTTGTCCTGGTTACGAACTCCATTATTGATTCAGGTTCAAAGGTGGAGTCTGCCTTTACGCCAAGGCTAACCTTTCATGCCAGCGTGAAGAGAGTTTGGAACCGAAAGACTTTGATGTGATGTGGTTCAAGCTATCTGATACCAAACTGACTAAGTTCCTCTGCTGCCTTTACCTATCACCTAATGAACCTTCATATAACGACCTCTTTGAGTTTTTATCACTCAAACTGGACTACATTCAGGAGAACCATCCAACAGCTGAAACCATAATCATGGGAGACTTTAATGTACATAACGCTGCCTGGCTCAAATTCTCTAACAAAACAGATGATGCAGGTCGTCAAGCCGAGGCCTTCGCCATCACTCATGGTCTAGAACAACTGGTCGAGCTACCAACCAGCATCCCTGATGTCAACAACCAGTCTGCCAATACACTAGATCTTTTCCTCACCACCAATCCTGACCCGTATAGAATAGAAGTTTGTGCCCCACTTGGAAACTCTGACCACACCCTCATCTCCACAACATGCTCTTTCCATTTACCATCGAGCTGCACAATACCACCCCGTCTCATGTGGCATTACAATTCGGCCGACTGGGAAGGTCTTCGTATGTTTTTCTCAGCGTTTCCATGGAAAAGAGTTTGTTTCTCTTCAGTAGATCCAACACGATGTGCTGAGACAATTTCTGAAATCATCATGTTGGGGATGCAAACTTACATACCGAATACCGAAAGAAGAACATCATCCGATAAGACCTGGTTTAACAGAAACTGCTCTAGAGCTGTGGCTTCCAAACAGGCAGCATACCATCGATGGCTAAAAAATCCGGGCCCTGAGACCAGAGCAGCATATGTTGAGGCTAGAGGCATATGCAAAGAGACAATAGAATGCTAAAAAGATGCCCACAATGCCAAAATAAGATCAAAACTTGCTGAATGTCCTAACGGATCCCGTTCATTTTGGTCTTTCGCAAAGCTGTGGGAAGAAACTTCACTTCCAGCTCATTTCCTCCTCTAACCAAAGAAGATGGAACACTAGCAACGACTGCCCAGGAAAAGCCAATATCTTTGCGCACCTATTTGCTGGAAATTCCACTCTGGATTCATCGGAAAACAACCCCGAACATTACACCTATTGACAGTCACATGCCCGAGATCACCTTTCGCCAACGTACTATCAGAAAGATTTTGCTGGGTCTCAACACCAACAAAGCCTGTGGATCTGACGGAATCCCGCCGATTGTTCTCAAGAAATGTGCCCCCGAACTAACACCTGTTCTTTGCAAGTTGTTCAACCACTCTTACAATTTGGGGGTATTTCCGTCCAATTAGAAAATTGCAAGAGTACAGCAAGTCCCTAAAAAAGGCAAAAAGGCCCTACCTAGCAACTACAGACCTATCGCACTGCTATCTATTATTTCAAAGGTCATGGAAAAAGCCATCAACATCGAGCTCATGAAATATCTGGAAGACTCAGGAATTGTCAACGATAGGCAATATGGCTTCCGCCATCAGAGATCAACTGGTGACCTGCTCGCTTACGTCTCACATATATGGCAGCTATCTATTGAAGTGAAGTATGGAGAAACTTTAGCTGTGGCATTAGATATCTCCAAGGCGTTCGATCGAGTTTGGCACCAGGGACTCCTCGCCAAGCTTCCGTCTTATGGCTTGCCCCCTCAGCTGTGTTCTCTGCTTGCTAGTTTTCTCTCAAACAGGTCTCTCCATGTATTGGTCGATGGAGTTTCATCTGACACTCTACTCATACATGCTGGTGTTCCGCAAGGATCCATTCTCGCACCAACACTATTTCTACTTCACATCAACGACCTGTTGAAAGCAACTTCATGTCCCGTACACAGCTTTGCCGATGATAGTACCCACCATACCGCTTTCTCTTCCAGGGCCCCTATATCAGCCCATGAAACCAGAAATGAACGAGGAAGAAATGTTAATAATATAAATATGGACTTAGCAACAATTCTCGAAGCATGTCTTTTCTCTAGAAAAGCCGATCTCACTGTGCCTAACATAACTTTGTCAGGAGTAACCATACCACTGAAGCCATCCATATCGATGGTATTACTATCAGCAATAACCTTTCCTGGGAAAATCACGTGAGGTCCATTGCCAAAAGTGCATCCCAAAAACTTGGTTTTCTGTTTCGTGCCAAGAGCTATTTCACCCCCAGTCAGCTGCTTATGATCTATAAGGCACAGATCCGACCTGTCCTGGAATACTGTTCCCATATTTGGAGTGCGGCACCTAAACATATCCTGAGGCTATTGGATTCTGTCCAAAAAAAGGCAATTCGTCTCGTCGGTGATGCCTCGCTTACAAACTCGCTCACTTGTCTGGAACACCGTAGAAAAGTTGTCGATTTGTCTCTATTTTATAGATATTTTCATGGGCGATGCTCTTCTGAAATATCAACAATCGTTCCTGCTTTGGCAGTCTCTTCGAGATTAACCCGTCAAGTTCAGTCATCACACCCCTTCGTGGTCACTTTGGAGACCTGCAGAACATCACATTCCAAAGACTCGTTCATCCAACGAACAGCGAGGCTTTGGAACTCATTGCCTAGGGAGGTGTTCCCCGAGGCATACAACCTTCAGAAATTTAAGAAGAACACCAACTCCTACCTTCTTTCCCTAGGTTCCCACGATGTTCTCTGAACATTACAGGATATCCCTTTTCGTGGGAACCAGAACATAAAAAAAAATACGCCATTGTCTATTTTTCAAATGAATATTTTTTTGGAATTTTCCTCTATCTTCTCATAAAAATTGCCTTGTCCCTATTCGATTTTTTCCCTCAGTCTTAATTTCACAATTGTGGTAACCAAAGGATCTAGGCAAGATTTTTATTATTTTGTGGTAACTATTATTTAATTTTTGTAATAAGTACGCATAAAATATATATTAATAACATAACTATTATGAACAAAAAATACCAAAATCGAATTAACTGTTGAAAATGTCCGCCTCCTGCAAGTATGCACGCTTCAGCCCTCCTTGTCATTGACTCGCGTACTCTTTGGAAAATTCCTGGAGTATTCCTTATTGCTTCACAGGAAACTATTACACGGTTTCGCAATTCTTCCTCAGTTAGAATTGGTTGACTGTACACCAAAGTCTTAAGATGTCCCCAAAGAAAATAATCAAGCTGTTTAAGTCTGGGGATCTAGCTGCCATGACTCTGTTCCCCCACGACCTATCCAGCGATTATGAAAGTTTTGGTTTGAATATTCGCGTGCCAGCGCACTAAACTGAGCAGGTGCACCATCGTGCATAAACCACATGCGATTTCGATCTTCCAACAGAATTGGCAAATTATCTTCAAGAAATCGGCGATAATTATGTCCATTCAATCTGCCTGGTAAAAAAGGTCTAATTACAATAATTCCAGCCCAGACATTTAATGAGAACTGCTCCTGGTGATGAGATTCCACGATTGCATGCGGATTTTCCTCGGCCCTAAAATGATTATTATGAAAATTTCGGATCCTGTTTTTAGTAAAACTAGCTTTGTCCTGAATAAAATTTCCCTGTCAAAAAAAGGATTTTCGGTAACTTTTTGGAGAAACCAGTGGCAGAAATTCACTCGTAATGGAAAGTCTCGAGGAAGTAGAGCCTGAACCCGTTGAATGTGATAGGGATATATATAATTAATAATCCATACTAGAATATGGGCGATATTCAAATTATTGGAAACTTGCCTCGTACTTATTTCAGGATTTTCGTCAACTGAATTTGAAACAGCTACCTCAATTGCTGGAGTTCTTGCAGTGCGATGTGCTCCCTTCAAGTGATGATTTGGCTAAAACTTCCTGTTTCACATAACCTTCTGTGGGTGCTTGAAATCGTTCGAGCATCAGGAACCATTCTATTTGGGAAGCACTCTTGATACAGTCGCCTGGCTTCATATGCGCTTCCGTCAGCAAGCCCATACAAGTAATGCATGTCTGCTAGTTCGGTATTTGTGAAATTTACCATGTTTTTTTTAATAACGTAAATAATATCACGTATCTAGCTAAAGAAGTGTCAAAATTGTTTATGTTGAAAACAACGAAATGTGTTCTCAGCATACTAGATGTTTCTAGCCCACCAGATAATCCTACTACTCTTCAACGGCCGATTTCGCATAGGGACAAGCAAATGAATGCATTTTATTTCCTAACTCAAAAACCATTCGCCGGACGAAAAAAAGGCAGGAGACCATTTTTATGAGAAGATAGAGGACAATTACAAAAATAATATTTATTTGGAAAAAAGTCAGTGGCGTATCATTATTTTGATCAAAAATATGGCAGGCATGTTAACAGGGACGCCACTGATAAAAATGAAAAAATCATTTATCATGGAAAAAATGTTTTTATGCGTACTTTGCATGTACCAAAATTGAAAAAAAAAGCCGAAGCAGTTTCAGAGATGTTGGGGAAGAACTGATTTCGTTGTCCCATAGGGACAAGGAAATGAATGTATTTTATTTTCTAACTCAAAAACCGTTCGCCAGACGAAAAAAAAGGCAGGAGACCATTTTTATGAGAAGATAGAGGACAATTACAAAAATGATATTTATTTGGAAGAAAGACAATGGCGTATCAATATTTGATCAATTATTATAGAGATAGAGGGCATGTTAACAGGGACGCCACTGATGAAAATTAAGAAATCCTCTATCATGGAAAAAATGTATTTTTATGCGTACTTTGCATGTACCAAAATTGCAAATAAAAGACAAAGCGGTTTCAGAGATATTGTTGAAGAACTGATTTTTTTGTTAAATTTCAACTTCCGGTATAAAGCGGAGATAAAGCGGTTGCGGACCTATGTTCATATGAAGAATTTTTCTTAAAATCATCCAAGGATTATCGCCCTTTAGGATCAGCATTCAATTATGAAACACCCTGTATAGAGATCGAATCAACGAAATAACTCGAAAAAACATTACACACTTTCCGTGGCTTTTGGTACACAATCAGTTCATCTGAGTTTTTATATTGTAGATTATGTTATGATCAAAATTGTGTACGGGTTCAACTCAATAATATAACGCGCTCCAGGGTCTAACAAACTCCAGAAATGGATATCAATATTTCAACTGTGAGGAAATTGAATGATTATTTTATTATAACTTGAAATAATATTTTATTATAACATACATAATAGCAATTATATATTTGTTACAGGATGAATAACTGATTGATTTGTTTGAAAATATGAACAGGATGTTCATAAAATCAGATGGGAATCATCTGCGGCTCAAAGATAAACTTTGGTCACTATCTTCCATCGTTCAAGATAACTTCTTGGGGAGAATTCATGTTGAAAAGGGTAACATTCTCAATTGGATATTGAATACAAAGATTTTTCTGTGAATTGAAAAATCCACGATAAAAATGAAGTTATTCTTGTGAATATCTAACAGAAAACAGATACTTCCCAGGCTGAAGCCACGCTGGACATTGAACTACATCTGATAAATATTTTAAAGGGACCCTAACTCAAAAGAAAAATCGTAAAGTAAAAATTTGATTATCTATTCCAGTCGTAATCAATAACTTATATAGATGAATTATAAAAAGAAAAATGTTTTCCAAGAGCACTCACCAGAAATCAATTGTAACATTGATGTATTCATTAGGTCTTCAATACATTTGTGTGGACGAAAATCTATTTCACGCTTCCACGATCAGGAAGACCGGAAGAGTTGCGAAACACATTTTCTAGAAGATATCTCACTTTTCAAACATAGAAAAATATTTCTACGGAGTGAAATATTTATTTCATCTGCGACTCAAAGATAAACTTCAGTCACTCGTTCTAGATGAACCTCTTGTGGGATATTCATGTTGAAAAGGGAAACATTCTCAATTGAATATTGAATAGAAATATTTTTCTGTGAAGACTAAAGTTTATCTTTGAGTCGCAGAAGATTCCACATCTGATTTTATGAACACCCTGTTCATATATTCAAACAAATCAATCTATCATACCCCATGACAGGTTATGAATGTAAAAAAACAATGATTTCAAAGTGTCACTCCGAAAGAAATATTTCTAACATTTTTCTACCTTTGAAAAGTGAGAGTGCTTCTAGAAAATCCCAATTCCAATTCTTCCGGTCTTCCTGATGATCGTGGAAGCGTAAAATAAATTTTCGTTGACAAAAATGTATTGAAGACCTAGCGAATGCGATGCCAGTCTTGCATCAATGTTACAAATGATTTCTGGTGAGTGCATCTTCATGGAAAACATGTTTCTTTATCTCATTCATCTATATATATATATATATAAGATATATATATATATATAAGATATATATATATATATATATATATATATATATATATATATATATATATATATATATATTAGGGTGTTTTTTTCAAGACAATTTTGATTTTTTTCCGCTCCCAACCGAAAATTTTGTTAAAAATGAAAAAAAAAATCCTGAAAATTGGAGCCTGTAATATTAACATTTAAGTACTTTGCCAGAAAGAGGAAAGATTTCCCATTTAAAATACACTTTGTTTTTTTTTCAAATATCTATAACTCAGCGGCATTACATGCTATCATATCTTAGGTACCAGAGCGAGATTTACTCAGGATTACATGCTCTACAAAAGTGCCTATTGCTACGTAGCTGTAATCTGCACCTGTAAGATTGGACGGGTCACTAAATCTGATTTTTGTAGAAAATTCTTATTTTTTTAACGTTATTTCATAAATGACTGGATTTATGGAAAATATCAAAATGCAAACTTGTAGAAAATTCAATTTCCTACATCGCTAAGATTGATATTTCTCGAGATATAAAGCGTTAACTTTGTTGTAATATGAAATTTTTGAGAAGTATCGAATAAAACTTGGTAGATTAAAAAAAAACAAAGTTTACGTGTATTTTAAATGGAAAATCTTTCCACGCTCCATACTAAAAATTGCTAAGAATATCAATAAGATATATTGTTTGGTTGAATAAATATATTTTTTTCTATGACGGCAAAAACGTTTGACATTTTATCTCTGTTGACGGGTAACAAAATATCACTTTTTATGAAATTACTTTTTTATTAGCTATCTATGTCCTGTGTGTTGGAGAAAATTAGCTACTGTTTCAGGTACCTTATAAAACTGATTTTTACCCACAACCTGATTGATACATTTTCCATTACGATATGCATAAAACAGGCGGCGATCCTATGCTGCTGCTGGACGAAGGGCTTATTTAATATATTCTTCAGTAACTACAAATCTCCTGTTTACATCATTCTTTGTTTGCTTAAGTTTCACAATGAATAACGTTCCCGAATCTTCAATATCATCTAATGTTACCTGGCAGATTTCACAAATTCGACAAGCTCCTGCAATCCCAAATACAACAACATTGGCCATTAAATAAACTTCATCGGGAACATTATTTAAAAAATCACTAATTTGTGTAATTCAAGTTTCACATCGATAATTTTCTGACTTTAATATATTGTAGTAATATGTTTTTTCAGTATTAAATCGTCACAGAAAAAAATAGTGTATTATACACGGGAAAAATATTAGATTTTAGCTCTCGATTTTTTGTCTCCCTCCGCTTCGCGTCGGGAGACAACACAACCTCGAGCTTAAATCTAATACTTTTCCCTTGTATAATAAATAACTATTGTTTCACAACTTCCTATGTCTACTTCTACCAGTAATCCAATTACACATCATATCATGTCAATATAGTATATTATGCAACGATCATGTAATGATAGCTATTAACACATGAGCACGAGGTATTGATAGCCATTACATGATCGTAGCATACACTATTTTTTCTACGACCAATAAATAATAAAATAAAAACAAGAATTTCTGGTGGTGTACAAGATAATTCTTCATTGCTCGACATACTTATAGGTACTTTGACGCGTTGTAATTGAATGTCAGTTAAAATTAAATGTCAAACAAGTATGTAGAAACAAACCACTTGATTACCTACGTGTTTCTATAGGCCAAAAATTCGTTACATAATAAAAAGTACACGTTTTTATTGGTTAAAATCTATTTTGAAATATTAATAAATCTGGTAGGTAGGAGATATTTGATTCGCGTATTATAATACGGGAGTAGAAAAAATAGTTTTCGACACTAATTTTCTTACCGGTTTTAAACTTACTGCTTATCAACATTTTGTGGGATTCGATTACACCTGGCTCAAAATGGTAGACTGTAAATTGAAATAATTATAAATATAATACTCAATGTATTGAATAACTAGCTAGTATCAAAAATAAAAATTGAATAAAAAATTATTATCAAATATATCAATGTTCAATACATGGATAGGTTATGCTAAAAAATATTCAACATAAATTTCAGAGGAACGAACTCAATATTATAACTTTGACTATAACTAGTGTCAGTGGTATATCAGGAAGGATCAAGTACCAATTAATCCCTTTTTTTCTAATCAAAAACGATCTGTCAATTGGTTTCAGTATAGGGGTATACTTGAAAATTAAAAAAAATATATATTTCAAACAGAGAGAGTAATCAAGAAACAAAACCCGTTTTTTCGCCTACAATAGACTGAAACTATGATATCTTGACAAAATATAACTTGTTGGTTTTGAAATAGTGCTGGAAAAAAATCCGGAAAA
The DNA here is from genome assembly GCA_018342105.1 of Gonioctena quinquepunctata. NCBI lineage: Eukaryota > Metazoa > Arthropoda > Insecta > Coleoptera > Chrysomelidae > Gonioctena > Gonioctena quinquepunctata. The sequence continues at coordinate 552,788 of JAFIRS010000478.1, forward strand.
ACGGTTTTTTTGACTATGCCCCGTATACACCCTAATGTACTATCATCAATAAGATTATAATTGAACATGTTTATGAGTTCCGATCGATACATTGTCATCCTTACTTTGTCTTATTTAGACTGAAAAACAGTTTTTGTCTTTGTCAATCCCACCCCAATAAGACGTTTTTACAAACTTTGGCCACTTATATCTCAGAAACTAAACATACAAAATCATTTGAACTCACACTTTTTTCTAATGATCCATCCTACTAAAACAATAAAATTTCAGCCAATTCGTCCAAGATTAATCATAAGCGAGGTGAAAACGGGTCCGCCACTCGAAAAATTAATGAATGCGTTCGATTACAGTATACAATTTCAATGAACTTTTGGCAAAACTTGTTTTTCCGATGTTGGAATAAAATTCTATTACCATGCAGATGTTCGACTCTTTTCAATATCGTCCAGAGATAGATAAAAAATACATGTAGGCAACAAACGAGTGCATATTCATTCAATTTGAGGGAGGGCAGTTATGCAAGCTAAGTTCTAGCACTCACTTTCACCGATGGACGCGTATCATTTGAATCACTAACTCATTGAAAGAAAATAGGTGCATTCGTGGAGCACTTAGGGTGATGGTTGATTCACTTACAATTGGTTGGTGGTACTGAAGTACTTAAAATTTAACTCTTTGAGGGGGGTTGTAATAAAGTCGATTGATATGTTATGCGATCTACTAAATTGCTAGTTTCAATTCAAATAATGTTGTTCAATATCCAGGAGAAGATTGGATGCGCTACTGAAGGTGCTCTCTGCGGATAATTATAATTTCCATTACTGAAAACGTCAAAAGTGTCGATGGGCTGGTACTTTTTCAGTGTTATCGTTCCTGTATAAACGTATAATCCTCGATTCATGAAGGTTAATTGGAGAGAACAATTGCAAACCAACTTTTACCTAAAATTACGCAACATCCTTTCTACCACAATTAATAAAAACGCCTATAATTAGGAGTTGCATTAAATTCTGCAATTCATAATATAAAAACCAAAAACGGAAGGACTTCAGTGATTAGTTCACTAACCGGAAATTGAATTCAAATGACAATAATCTATTGCCTATACAAACGTCTTAGTCAAGCGTATCGGATTCAAATTACCCAACTCTGAACTTTGTGTGGGATAAACTGACATCACGAAAAAGTATCATTTTCGAAAGTTCATTCTGTTGTCATGTGTGTTCATTCAAATTTAGTTAAATATTATTATATTATACTTATTCCGGAGATTAGTAGGGATTGGGATCAATAAAGTCGAATTCCAACTAATCTCCGAAATAAATTGTTAATGGATTACCTAACTCATCAGATTTGGAAATTAAATGATATTGTTATGAACTATTTCTATTATATCACTGACTACTAAGCAGTGAAACTGGAAAGACTGCACGGTCAAAGCTTTCAAAGAATCAAAGTAGTGACGTGAGTAATTTCCATGAATTCCGATAAACACAGAATTTGCAAAAACAAATCTTGTCAAAGTCTCTTCCGATCCAAAAATCGACAGAAAACATACGGAACTTATTATTTATTACAAGCTTTTATTTAGTTTCACTTGTTAGTTCGGGTCAAATCTTGCAAGTGAATTTTGACCGACTTTTAGACGTCCGATTGATTTGAAATTTGGCAGGTGTTAATTATTCCAGTGACAATGCATTACGGATTTTTTTTAAGAAAAAACAAAATAGCGGCTTCAAGATGGCGGACGAGATTTGTAATTATGGTACGATTTGATTCAAAATTGGTATGTGGGGGTTTTCGGGGTCGGAGATTATGAACTTTCTGTCAGAATTCTCAAATTTAAGATGGCGGCTCCAAGATGGTGGACGAGATTTGTGATTATGGTCCGATTCGATTCAAAATTGGTATGTGGGGGTTTTCGGGGTCGGAAAATATGAAATTTTTGTCAAAATTCATGTATTTAGGATGGCTGCCCCAAGATGGTGGGCGAGTTTTGTGATTATGGTCCAATTCGAGTCAAAATTGGTATGAGGAGGTTTTGGGTCGGAGATTTTGAATTTTTTGTCAAAATCTATAAATTCTAGATGGCGACTTCAGGATGACGGACGTGTTTTGTGATTTTGGTCAGATTTTTTTCAAAATTGGTATGTGGTAGTTTTTGGGGTCGGAGATCATGATTTCTTTCAGATCAAAACTTACAGGGAAGAGACCTTGTAATAACGATGCTCTATTAGAAATGAACTGATTAAGGCGAATTTCAGCTCAGTCGGTACGCCTATGGAGAAATGATCATCCTACAGCTCGGCAGAGTTCAGTTGCGCCATCTAGTTGCTTTGTTTGAAGTCAAGTTATTGTTTCATGGAAATATAGTTCGTGATATGATCAAATGATGAATAACAAAACAGAAAATAGTTAAATTTGTTTTCCTTTTATTGAAATGGATTTCCAAAGGTTTCAAAATCCTACTCCTGCGATATCTAGCATGACTTGCTCATGCGCAATAGAATGAATGAGCAAATAAATATTTACAGGTTACATTAACAAAGTGGTTATAAGTATGGAATAAAGTTCACCCCTGTGGATAAATATTATCAAAGACCCCAAAAATATGTGTACATGTAGTTCGTTGCGTTTGTGCACTCACGAAGACTCCTGGCTGTGTCCAGTGCTTTGGAAAGTGAACCTGTCCGACGTTGGTCCCTTTCTTTGTTGGTTATGTCCTGTGTGGAATGTGATCTGGATAGCGGGTAAGTGATTTCTTGCTCAAATAGTTATAGGCTGTTTCTTGGTTTGGATTATTGATTGGAATTGCTCTCACAGTTGTGTTTATCTGATGAAAATTTTTCTAACGCATTCTCCAAAATTATTTTTTTTCTTCCCGTAGCAACCATCAATTTTTTTTTTGGGCACGAAATTTTAGTTTCCACACACTGTTAAAAGCAACATTTCTTATTCTACACTATGAAACTTATTTTATATACAGCTTATATTTCTATACTTAATATTATTTATACAAATTGGTTATAAATTCTTATTCAACCGTTTTCTGTTATTAGATTTGATATTTTATCATTTTTATATGAGAAATTATTTGACATGTCCCTGTCATGTTCCCTTGAGTTTCTAAGTTAGCATACAGGATGTTCTTGCATATATATAATTCTTATCTGTTTGAATTCCAAGATTTTGTTTGTAGATTTTGATGTCTATTCTTTTTATAGGTTGTGCAATCTAAATGGATAGTTGGAAACCTATTGATGTCAATAGAAAAGCTCCACTGCTAAACTCTTCGATGATCTGCGTCGGACATAAGATGGTGAAAGATTTCAGAAATGCAAAGTGCACAGAAAAATTGTAAAACTACCATAGCAGGTATTCATGTGATGTATAAGTATCATTTTACCAAATTTTTATTCTTTTATATATCTAGTACGACAAATTTGACTCAACATTACCAACACAATCACACGAAACATGAGAAATCTCATTACTTCACTTGTACTACTCCAATAAAATTTCTGTTATACATAATTCGTGCTCGTTTAAAGTATTGTTTGAATCAATGTCTGATTGAACTTTTATTTTCTTAATCAACAACGATCGGTAATGCTCTATTATGAAGAATTTGAGTAAGAGTTTATAATTTCACAATGACGCCATTTGTCATTCAAAATGTTTCGAGTTAATCCATGGCCAACTAGAAACAAAAGGCGAAGTTCAAGTTCAATAGTGAAGAGATTCTACTACAAAGTTGCTCTTCCACTTAACCTCGAAAAACTCTATGTCTATGTGAGAGGATATAGTAATTTCCCTACTTATCTCTCATTTTGACGAATTATTTATCTCTACTTTTCATAAATCTACTTGAGTTATGCAAACGGTTAGGTTACTAAGTTAGATGAGTATTCACATTTCATAAGTGATATTGGGTTCTTTTAAATTTCATCCTGAACATGGGATAATTGGAGTTCTTGATTGACAGAGGAATGGGGTTGTATATTTTAAAGATTTGGTATGTAAACGAACGTCTGAAAATTTCGTTTCTAAAGCGGGGAAGTGAAAGCAGATTGTGTACGTCTAGATTGTGTACGTCTGTTCTGAAAGATTATTTTTGTATACATAGATGGGAGTTTTTTCACAGATAATTTTATGAAAAAGAGTAGCTGCATGGTGTATCCTCCTACGTTCCATGTCCAACCACCCACTTCCTTCAGTTTGTGTGAGATTCTTTGGCGGCGTCTTATGCCATATATTAAGTCTGAAGCACGCATTTTGTACCTTCTGTATCTTCTTTTTGAAGGAACTTGTTGAATTGGGCCCATATACAGAATCTGCATAATTGAATTTTGACAACACCAGGCTGTCACATAACGATGTTTCGATGTGTGCTGGTAGCAAGTGCCTGTTACCAAATTATTTTTAGTGAGCCATAAGCTTGTTGGATTAATTTATTGACGTCTTTATGAAACCCTAAATCAGCGTCAATCACCATCACCCAGATTTTCACCGTCAATTTGAAAATTAACAGTATCGGTAGTTTTTTTTCTATCATTCAGCGAGCCAAATAGTATAACTTTGGACTTGGTAGAGTTGATGATTAGACAATGTTCCGACGCTGATTTCAGAAAGGCAGCTATATCTCTGTTAATTAGCTCACAAGGGTCATCAACCAATTGTGCAGAAAAACTATAATATATTTGGGTGTCATCCGCATAGAGATGGGCATGACAGCTTTGTAGAGAGCTTAAAAGATTTGAGGTGTATATAGAAAACAGCAGTGGACCCAAAATGGATCCCTGCGGGACTCCGGACTTCAGGGCCAAATATTCAGAAGTATCATTATCTATTCTTACTCTTTGTTGTCTGTCATGAAGATAGCTTTGAATCATTTCAATGGCTTCCTTAGAGAATCCGTCATAATGAAGAATGCTTAGGAGGAGCTTGAAGTTGATAGTATCGAACGCTCGAGTGAAATCAAGCAGAATTAAAGCAGTACATGAACTTTGATCTGCTTCCCTGAGGATGTCATCTATATACAATGTGAAGGAGTGCGTGGTACAACTAAAACCTTTGCGGAAGCCTGACTGCACAGTGGGAAGTAGTTTTGTTTGAAATATTCGCTGATTTGATTTTCCATAGCTTTCTCTAAGATTTTAGACATAGTAGGTAATATACTTATGCCACGCAGATCTCGATACTCACTGGGATTTTGCTTTTTTCCAACAAATAGGGAAAACATTGTTTGCCAAGCAGAAGTTCAGTATATGAGTAATATACGGTATGATATGTGGGCAACATAATTTATTAAGTATGTTATTGCACAAACATATCGTTAACTTCTCTGAAAAAGAAGTTTGTCGAGACACGTATATTGTAGAAATCAAGAAGGTGGACTGGAGGTTCACCACAAGGGATTGAATTTACTAAGAAATCGTTTATTTCACTGGGATTATTTAGATTTTCGGGAATAGTATGGATTTTATTTTCAATAATTTTATTATTTCTCAAAGTTGGCAACATTTCTTTAGAAGTGCAGTTATTGAATTGATGAAGAAAATATGCACGCTTTTTTATTCTTATTGCTTGATTAGTGTAGTTTCTCAGGTCTTTATACAACTGGAACAGACTATCTGATTTAGTACGCCTGTATTTTTTCAACGCTTTGTCTCTTTCTTTAATCATTTGTTCAACTGCGTATGTTAACCAGGGAGCCTTTTTCTTGGTAACCCTAGATGTAACAAAAGGTGCGTGTCTATCAAAGAGATTAGTGAAAGAGTTGACCATGTAATGAACTTTCTCATCTATATTCTCTTGATCAAATATACGAAAAAAAGATTTGCTCCTCAAATCTGACTGAAAACATTCGTTATTGAAATTTCTGAAGTCCCTGTAGGTACACATTTTAGGGCCATGATCCATTTTATCATTCAATTCACAGAAGGTGAGCAGATGGTCAGAGATGTTATGATGGATGACACCAGAATTGACAACATTGTTTTCGTTGGCTATTACAAAATCTAATAGAGTAGCTGAAGTATTTGTGATTCTTGTGGGTATGTTCATCATTTGCGTTAGATCAAAAGACTCCAAAATTTTGTTGAATTTATAGTATACAATATTTTTATTCAAAAAGTTTATATTGAAATCTCCCATCAACATCAAACAATCAATTCATATAAAATTTCCTCATAATAACTCCAATGATTGAAAGCAAATCACAAAAAACTGAGTTTTTAGGGAATAGTGTCGATTTTAATGGCACAACATACTCTTTCACCAATTTTTGTACTTAAATTTTCACAAAGAAAAGCATATCTAAACTTCACTTTTCATTATCAGGCTCATTTTTAACCGACGAAACCAAAAAGGAGGAGGTTTTCTAGTCGACGCGTATATTTTTTTTATGTATGACGATGGCATACCTTTTTACTGAGAAGTCCGATTCCGATAATTCTATTTTCAGTGGATAGGGTGTACTTCGAAGTTGGTCCCAATTGAATATAAAAGATGAAATCCCCCAGGATATTGATCACTCACCCTCTGAATTCTGGTCCGTTAACCGATTCTATGAGGCATAACTTTGTACTGGGTTCTTCGATTTGCACGATTTTTTTTTATTAGATAGGTTATACCTCATAGTTGATCAAATTTGGATTTCGAATGTAATTATCCACCCTTACGGGTAGAAAAATAGGGGATAATTGATTTTTCACTTGTGAACATTGGCACACATATGTAGTTGACAATGACAGATCGCTACTGTCATTACTTTTGTTCTCCTACATCCGTCACAAACATTATATTCTATGAGAGGATGGAATGATATACAAAGTAATGAAATAAACCAACCAGAACAACATAAATGATTTATATTAACACAAATAGTAAAAGTAGATAATCATATTATTTAACTGGTAATAGTTGAAGTAAGGTGGATAAGTAAGTGTTTTGGAAGTAATAAAAAAACAAGTAGGTAGTAATGAGTAGATTTCAGCCACAAAAAATTGAAAAATAAAAACTTTTTAACAAAAAATTAAACCGACGAAATACGGAACTGAAAAGTAAATAAAAACTTTTTAACAAAATATTAAACCGACGAAATACGGAACTGAAAAGTAAAAAATAAGTCGGCGCCAAACAAACAAGCAAATGAATTAGGTAAGGCGTAAAATGATGGCATCGAGTTGCGCGGTGACATTCTGATAATTTTTTTGAAGTAATTTAATGATCTTTGTTGATTGTTCGTTTGGCGCCGACTCAAAATTAGTTACTTACATTAGTTCAGGAGCTCAGTTATTGAGACTAAGAAGGTTTATTTTATTTTTTACTTTTCAGTTACGTATTTCGTCGGTTGGAATTTTTGTTAAAAAGTTTTTATTTTTCAATTTTTTGTGGCTGAAGTCTTCTAATTACTACCTACTTGTTTTTTGATTACTTCCAAAATACTTACTTACCCACCTTACTTCAACTATTACCAGTTAAATAATATGATTATCTATTTTTACTATTTGTTGTTATATACATTATTTTTGTTGTTCTGGTTAGTTTATTTCATTACTTTGTATTTCATTCAATCCTCTCATAGAAAATAATGATTGTGACGGATGTGGAATAATGACAGTAGCGATCTGTCATTGTCAACTACATATGTGTGAGCCTAATGTTCACAAGTGAAAAATCAATTATCCCTATTTTTCTACCCGTAAGGGTGGATAATTCATCGAAATCAAATATAGTACACCCTATCTATTGAAAGAAGAATGCACACAAGGAATCATATAATTTTTTTTTGAGGAATTTTCTATAAAAGGTCCACTTTTAAAAAGAACCAAACCCAAAGGGTTTTCCCGGGTTTCATTTTCCAAATTCAAATGGGACCAATTTCGAAGTACAAGCTATCCACTGAAGAAAGAATTATCGGAATCGGACATCTCAGTAAAAAGTTATGCGTGATCATACATAAAAAAAAAATATACGCGTCGGCTAGAGAACCTACTCCTTTTTGGTTTCGTCGGTTGAAAATAAAATAAACCTTCTCAATATTTTAACTCCTAAACTAATGTAAGTAACTAATTTTGAGTCGGCGCCAAGTGCACAATCAACGAAGATCATTAAATTAGGTACTTCAAAAAAAAAATTATCAGAATGTCACCGCGCAACTCGATGCCATCATTTTACGTTTTACCTAATTCATTTGCTTGTTTTTTTGGCGCTGACTCAAAATTAGTTACTTACATAGTTTAGGAGTTTAGTTATTGAGATTAAGAAGGTTTATTTTATTTTTTACTCTTCAGTTCCGTATATCGTCGGTTTAATTTTTTGTTGAAAAGTTTTTATAGATATCGTAGCTTCTTTGAGTTATTATTTGTTTTCCATCAGATACAATAGTATATTGTACAACGAGCACGGAATGACATACATTTCCTACGAGTATGAAAGTTTGCAAATCATACGAGTAGGAAATGGTCATTCCGTGCGAGTTTTACACTATACTCTTTCTACGACTGTTATAATATACAGTGTAAGTAAAAAACAACAAACATGAGAAATGTACTTTTATTAATTAATTGAAAAAAATAACGTACTAGGTAAATGTCTTAAGCACCTACTACAATAATCGCGAAAAAATATCTTCTCATTTGTTCTCAACAATATTCAATGTTACATTGGTACAATTATTAAAAACAAATTTTGGGGAATAGAATCCGTTTTTTAAGGGAAAAGCTGATATTATTCACATTTTCTGTAACTGATGTCGATGGAAGGTCTGACAACTTATTGATCGACCCTAATATTTTATTGGCTATGTTATTTCGACTAGTCAGGGACTCTTCGATGTAACCCTCAGCTACTGTTGTAGAAGCGCCAGCCACCATGTCGTTTCAATGTCGTTATATCTTCGCCACTATCTATCATTATTGTAGCTGAAGATCGGCGGAAACAGTGGCCGGTGTATAACTCAGGATTCGGAAGTTTTAAGTATGAAGCAATTTGTTTCCCATATTTCCTATTTTATTTATTCCAATTTTTTGGACAGTGCATTTTCCTTTCTGATAATTTAGAAAAAAATAAGCATCGTTGACATTACTTGGTCGCAGATTCCAATATTTTTTCACAATGTTAACATATTCTCCCGTTACAGTAAATTTTCGAGAAGTTTTTGTTTTAGTGTTCGGAATGTGGACCAAAACTGCGGCACCTAAATCTTCAAAATCGTGAATTTTCATTTTGTACATCTCATCTCTCCTACAAGCACCCATAATTCCCATGATAAGAACAACCCGCAATAAAAAATATAAACAAATTATAATTAATTAACTGATTGTTGTGGAACTTACTTTTGCTACAAGGTATTCGTTGTCTGGGGCTTCTTTGATGAACGTATCAATCTCCTTCGTTGTGAAAACTTTAGATTTTCTTGCTTTGTATCCATCTGATTTCCGCTTTAGAAATGCTCCCAATTTGGAATATTTACTGATATCCAAGCCATTATTGATACTAAGCATCGTTTTTAACATGCTATAGTGTGCCCATAAAGTGGAAGATTTAAATTTATTTGATATATTTCCAAAGTAAGCCATCAGAACATTCTCTGAACGAGAACTAGTTTTCTGTTCTTTGCACCAGTCCATGAATAGGGTATAGGAAACTGTGTATTTTCCTTTAGATTTTTCAGGCACTAAATTTAATGAAGCGTTACTTGCTGCCTCCATAACACTTGGCGGTGTTAAACTTCTTTCACTGTCACTACTTTCCATGCTGAACTAATTTCGAAATAACTTCATAATATCGTTCTGTCAAAGAAATATTGAATTGTCACTTATGTTTGTGATTATATTGTCTGTATGGTTACGGCAATGTTACCTGGTTACGGCGTCTTTTGTTTTATTCATTCCACGCCTCTTTTGTCGTGACGAAGATTGCGAAAATTTACCAGTGCGTTTGTCAGACATTGTGCACTAGTTGCCCAGCAACTAGTGCATAATGAGAAGGAGTATTACAATGTACTACATTTAGAAATCATCATGAAGGTATTTTGTGACAGTCGTAGAAAAATAATTTTACGTTAAGCACTAACCGCCCCTTATGCATATCTTTCAGAGTCCAACCCTGGACTTTCTTTTTCTGATTAGTCATATAATTGTTTTCTTATAGTCGATGTCGAGCTTTGTTCCCAGAATATTTTCAGGAAAAAACTGAAATTCTCTCAAGATAGGTATTCATCGTTTCCATTTCGTCTTGTGGATGCTGTGTCATTGCGCCTTTTTGTTGTATGACGGAATGTGAGTAAAAACTTGGGAATGAGAATCTTCGTGGTGCTAGATATAATATTTGAATTATTATGAAATAATGATCTTGAAATCGATTGTATTGATATTATTCTATACAAAACAAATCTCAAAAACCCCGTTATGTTTTTATTATGGTCATAATAGAGAAAGTATATAGTAGTGAATCCTAATACGAGTAGGTATTTGTGTTCCGTACCGAATATAAAGGATGTTTGACAGGTTCTCTGACACAGCCTTCTGAAATCTAAAACACGTGATTTAAATAGTTTCAAGAACCACGCCATAACCTTAGGGAAATTGGGTATCAGTAGCATTAGCTTAGAATGTAGCATATGGTAAATGCCGATCAAAATGGTTCATGCTGATCGAAAGTCTCGATGAACAACAAGTACCAAAATGAACAGACTTTCAGTAACTATGCTCAAAACTTTGAGAAAACTGCAATTGCAGGGTAGTGATGCACTACCCTGCTATTTTCCGTCCGCGTGCTGGGGATGAGACTATGCTATTCTTCTTAGAATTTTGGGTTACTGAACACAAATTGGCTCTAGTTTCGCTCCAGAATGAGCAGCTTCGTCCGACGGGTCTGCATGGTCCCAGGCAGACAAACTGAAATTTCTTTGGAGATCTAAACCTCGAGAGGTAAAACAATATATATATATATATATATATATATATATATATATATATATACAGAGTGGCCACTTTTTTAATGGGATTGTATTGGTAACTTTTAAACCATAAGAGTTAGGTCGGTCAAATGGAGAAAAAGTTGCATTCATAGAAGCATTGTCAAGCAATTCAAACAAATCGAGATTATCAGGGCCGGTTATTGAGATATCATAAGAAAAGTAAATTCTGTCATTTTGATTTTTCTTTTTTTCCCACTTTATTTCGAATATTATCAAAAAATGTCAAAGGAGTTTTTTAATCGACAGTGAATTATCCTCAATTTGACATAATCAGATTTTGTATCCAACGTTTCGTACGCTCTGGGCCACCCTCAACCTAATTCTTTTCAATATGGACCTGCATATTTTATGACACTTTTCGAAATAACTTTTGACGCTGAATTCAACGATATATCAAACAATGTCATTCAAAGTTGATTTTCAGGTGATTTTGACCCTTATCCAAATTTCTTTGGGTCGGATCTGTATCACATTTAGGTACCTTTAGTTTAATCAACAACATGCAATACATTTCGATAAGAAAATCAACTAACTCATCTTCAACTGAATGGAACGTAACAGAATCAAAGCAAGAAACAAGTAATAATTATTTACAAATTTCAAGAGGTGAAAAACCCAATTCATAATAATTAAACGAAACTATCATTTAATGAAAGAAAAATCAAATGATTATTCGAAAGTAAATGATGAACATTAATGGAGTAAGTGTTCGAAATGTCCACCATTTTGTAAAATGTACTTTGCGGTTCTGGAACCCATACTTCTTATACATTTGCTTATTTAGTCTCCTTGAATACCTTCCAATACATTCTCAATCTTCTCGCGAGGAATCATTATTGTTGGATTTGTCATTTGTTCCGTTGAAACAAATTACAGAATCGAACTTTATTTTGAGTTCATTTCGATATAATTTTTGCAAGGCTTGGTATTTAAATTTAAAATCATTGTATTCGCGTCTCTTGACTATTTTATTAACAGCAGTTTTTGATAAATTGCATTCACTGGCCACAGTTCTCGATTTTTTTTCTGGGTTCAATTGAATTTGGGTCAGAACATTGATATCGTTGATAGACTTGTTTTTTCTTACACACACACAACTCTAGGTTTATTGAATGTATTATTTTCAAGTAGTAGGCCGTGGATAAAAAAGAACATAACAAGAATGTCATATTATTTGTCACTTCGTTTATTATTGTGTCACAAGAACTTGTCATTAAATACTTTTCTGAGTAATTTCAATTAAACTTATTCGATATGGTAAGATACACAAATGAAGAGAAGAGAGATATGTACGAAGTGTAGATAAAACTAGATAGAAATTCGTTCAAAGCACAACAAAGGTATGGTGAATTATATCCTGAAAGAACAACACCAGATATTAAAATGTTTCGACGTTTATCTACAACGTTACTTGCACATAATTCATTCATCAAACCTAGAGGTCCTTATGTACGACGAAACGAGCCTATTAATGACATCAATGTTTTGGCCCAAATTCGAATGAATCAGGAATAGGATCGAGAACTATGGCCAGTGAATGCAATTTATCAAAAAGTGCTGTTAATAAAATACTCAAGAGACACGGATACCATGACTATAAATACCAAGCCGTGCAAAAACTATATCGCAATGATCCTAAGAGAAGGTTGCAATTCTGTAATTGGTTTCAACGAAAGGTGCGGACTAACAACAATTCTGCGCACAATATCATTTGGGGAGACGAAACGACATTCACAAATTCTGGCATGTTCAATCGAAGGAACAAACATTTTTATGCCACAGAAAATCCTCACTTAATTCATGAAGTTAGACATCAATATCGTTTTTCTTTGAACATATGGTGCGGTGTGTCGAAAAATGAATTACTGGGACCCTATTTTATTGACGGCAACCTAACCGGAGGAAAATATGTAGAAATTATAGAAGAAATGTTGGATGATCTTCCTATACGGTATCGGCGTAATAGTCCATGGTTCCAACAAGACGGATCTGGTCCACACAACTCGAGAATAGTCACAGACTATCTAAATCGAACTTTTCCCGATTCATGGATTGGAACAAGAGGTCCAGTAGCATGGCCTGCCAGATCTCCGGATTTGAATCCGCTGGATTTTTATTTGTGGGGATATCTCAAAAATGAAATTTATGATACTACGAACCCGACAATAGATATTCTTCGCGAGAAGATTGAGAATGTATTGGAAGGTATTCAAGGAGACGAAATAAGCAAATGTATAAGAAGTATGGGTTCCAGAACCGCAAAGTGCATTTTACAAAATGGTGGACATTTCGAACACTTGTTCATCATTTACTTTCGAATAATCATTTGATTTTTCTTTCATTAAACGATAGTTTCGTTTAATTATTATGAATTAGGTTTTTCACCTCTTGAAATTTGTAAATAATTATTACTTGTTTCTTGCTTTGATTCTGTTACGTTCCATTCAGTTGAAGATGAGTAAGTTGATTTTCTTATGAAATGTATTGCATGTTGTTAATTAAACTAAAGGTACCTAAATGTAATACAGATCCGACCCAAAGAAAGTTGGATAAGGGTCAAAATCACCTGAAAATCAACTTTGAATGACATTGTATGATATATCGTTGAATTCAGCGTTGAAAGTTGTTTCGAAAAGTGTCATAAAATATGCAGGTCCGTATTGAAAAAAATGAGGTTGAGGGTGGCCCAGAGCGTACGAAACGTTGGATACGAAATCTGATTATGTCAAATTGAGGATAATTCACTGTCGAATAAAAAACTCCCGTGACATTTTTCGATAATAGTCGAAATAAAGTGGGAAAAAAAGAAAAATCAAAATGACAGAATTTACTTTTCTTATGATATCTCAATAACTGGCCCTGATAATCTCGATTTGTTTAAACTGCTTGCAACTTTTTCTCCATTTGACGGACCTTATGGTTTAGAAGTTACCAATACAATCCCATTAAAAAAGTGGCCACTCTATATATATATATATATATATATATATATATATATATATTTATATATATATATATATATATATATATATATATATATACAGGGTGAGTCAGAATAAGACCGACAAACTCCGACTACAGATTCCTCACCTCATTTCGAAGTGAAGAGTTGCTATCAAGGTAGTCCTAAAATGTGCATCCCCTCTGAGATACAGGATGTCGAAAGTACGAAAAAAATTAAGATTTAATTTGTTTTCTCCAAAATTCCTGAAGGAAAAAATTTGAAACTTGGTACACTAATCAAGGTTTATCAACGTGCTAATTTGAAGTTATGATTTTTATTTTCGCAAACCAGTGGCGTAGTTACGATGGTATGTGGTCATATGTTCCTCCATATTTTCTTGGGACAAGTGAATGGACAAATATCTAATTAAATGATTTCTTTCGATTCGTGATAACTAGTTGCAAAGTCGAGCCTTTCATGCTAGTTTGTGGTAGGCTTGTCAGTACACCACTGATCAACGCATAAAAGAGTCACGAATATTGGACCTAAAAAGAAACGTAGCCTTTTTTCATTGTTCCCGGTAGAAACACACTGATATATCGATACTTACATTAGACATAATTGACAGTAACCCAAAACAGTTTGAATTATTGTCCGGTCATCTGTCATCATTTCAGTCAGTGAACATCGTTTCAAAATGGATTATTCATTTGAAGAATCAACAGATCTGCATTTCGTTTAGGTGAAACAGGGGAAATGGCAGAGCCGCTGCTGAATTATATCAACATAGATATCGAAACAGACATCATCCATATTTCACTATTTTTAGTTGTGGTGCGAATAGAACAAGAAGAGATGATGTTACGGAAGAACAAATTCTTGAACGATCAGCAGCAGATCCTTCTACCGGCACTCGGGCTATTTCATATAGGTTACAAGTGTCATAATCAACAATTAGTCGGGTAGCACGTGAACAACTATTGTATCCATTTCGCCTACAAAAGGTGATGGCCCTAGGTGCTGGTGATTAGGGCCCTCGTAGATTTTTTTGTGAATGATTTTTGAGGATGTATGAAGGAGCAAACGACTTTCCTAGATATGTTCTATTCACGGCTGAGGCATGTTTCACTAGAGAAGAATATTTCAATAGTGAGAACAGCCATTTATGGAATGAACAAAATCCGCATGGAATGTTTCGAAAAGGCTACCAACAAAAGTTTTCAGTGAATATTTGGGTAGGAATTATCAAAAATCGTATCGTTGGACCATATCTTCTTCCTCCCCGTTTGAATGGGCAGAACTACCGAGTGTTTCTTGAACATGTTTCACCTGGGCTACTTGGCATACCTCTATTGGTTCGTCGAAGAATGTGGTATCAATATGACGGAGCACCGGCCCATTTCCAACGAATCGTTCGTCAATTTCTTGATCAAACATTCCATGATTGGTGGATAGGTATATGTGGTCCCATACATTGGCCTGCACGTTCTCCGGATTTAACTTCACTAGACTTTTTTTTGTAGGGATACCTTAAATCCCTATTGTAGAATCTGTGGAAGATTTAACGCCAAGAATTTTAGCAGCATATACGTTAATACAGGATACACCAGGAATATTCCAAAGCGGGCGACAGTCGATGACGGAGATGCCAATTGTGTATTGAACAAAATGGTGGTCCATTTGAACATTTGCTTTAATGCCTTGTTTGTTTCTATGTAGTGTACCGACTAAACCGTTTCTATCATCGAAGTAGATATTAATACACAATAATTGTTTTTCTTCATCAAAAACATGTTGATTGGATGATATTTTCCTAGATAATTCAACCAGAAATGGCTTTGATAATGATACTCCGACATAAACTTCAAAAATTGAGAGTACTTATCTTCAGTTTTTCGCAAAAATTATTTCAGACCTTAACTCTTATCTAAGTGGAGTATAATGAATTTGAGGTTGGGTTTGTTTGTCAGTTGATCTGTCAAAACAATCATATGCAAGGAAGTATAGTAGCATATCATATTCCGATATGTTGTAAGAAATTATAATTATGGGATTATTGCATATAGGAAATTATGTCTCCACTGAGGATATATCTTCAGTTTTTCTCAATGATCTCAGAAACCTCCACTTTTAGGCACATAAAATGTCATGACTTTTAGGTTGAGTATCGATGAGCCGAACTGATGTCAAACGCTAATTTGTCCATACACTTGTCCCAAGAAAATATGAAGGAACATATGACCACATACCATCGTAACCACGCCACTGGTTTACGAAAATAAAAAATTATAACTTTAAATTAGCACGTTGATAAAACTTGGTTAGTGTACCAAGTTTCAGATTCTTTCCTTCAGGAATTTTGGAGAAAACAAATTAAATCTTAATTTTTTCGTACTTTCGACACCCTGTATCTCAGAGGGGATGCATTTTAGGACATACCTTGATAGCAACTTTTCAACTCGAAATGAGGTGAGGAATCTGTAGTTGGAGTTTGTCGGTCTTATTCTGACTCACCCTGTATAAATTGGAAAATTGCCTCTGTGAAAAATACATGAATGGAAAAACTGTGGACTATCAGACAAATTATTAAATTAAATTAAAGAAAAAACCATCCTCAAGCGGGATTAGAACCCACGCTTTCCAAATCTCTAGTCAGACGCTCTAACCAACTGAGCTATTGAGGGCATAGGTTCCGCCGCATATTTGTGAATCGCTTTTTCCCATAATTCAATGTTAGTGTTAGAAAGGTAGAAAAGATATCGAGTACTTATCAGTGGCCATCAAGACCAATTAACCTTTCACCCTAACATTACCATCGACGTGACGGTTTCAATCGAGGTTCAGGAAGGTGATATCCAGCCACTGATAAGATTTTGCCAAATATATAATATGAAGTGGAACATTGCGTCTGTGAAAAATACATGAAAGGAAAAATCGTGGCATATCAGACAAATTATTAAATTAAATTGAAGAAAAAACCACCCTCAAGCGGGATTCGAACCCACGACCTTCAAATCTCTACTCAGACGCCAAATTCCAAATATTTATTCAGGAATAATAAATACAAGTCAACTTTACCTAATATGTACGACTTAACTATATATACAAATTATTAGTTTCATCCTTCTGGGGGTTCGGGAAGAAGAGGGATTTGTCGCCTAGGGACTGTGGGAAAGCCGAAGCGGCCTCTTTTGCCCTCAAAAAGGGGACACCCTTGCTGGTGTTGGCAAGTGATGATCTGGTACATGCCAGGGTTTGGTTTTTAAATAATTCAATTTTGTAAACCCACCTCCTGCATGCGTACATGGGTGTTCTGCAAATGTGTTTAAAATAATTCACTCTATAGAGGATTTTCAGAAACGACTTTTTGTTTGCATATTACTGGGAAAGTAATTTTGAAAACCAGTTTCAGATCATTATGATACTAGGGATTTTTTCCTGATTTCCTCAGTATTTTGGGATAAATAAGAACAAAAAAAAATTTTCTTTATTTGCCACGGATCGGATTTGAACCCAGTGTCACAGATCTCAATGCATGTCACGCTGATTTTTTCTGTTTTTTTTCCCCGTTACCATTGATCCAATCGAATCGTGCAAGGGCTCACTTTCTTTGCATTTTGTCCCTCTACAATACGTCATCGAAATTGCTTCATTAGGAAGCACCTTAGAACTTTTCTTTCGACGGGACTTTTGGAACTCCATCGATTGTTTGTCTCTTCAATAAAGAACCTTTCATTCTGACAAAGCCAGATAGACACGGACATCCTGAAGAATCAGATAGAAGAAAAGAAACAGAGGGAACTCGAAAAACAAAGGATCAACAAATTGTTTGAAGAGCAGCTCTACAAATCGGATGCTATAGCGTTTGCTTATCAACAGAAAGAGAAGGAGGTAAGCTTAGGGAAGGAAACAATTGCATTTTTTCTAGTGAATATAACCAAAATTTACATCCTTATTCGTCTGACACGAAATTTTATAAATCTGATGGTGTTAAAAGTTGGTCCTAATTCCATCGTCACAAAAATATTTTTATCAAAATAAGATATGTATTACAAGTTGATATAGAAAGTTGATGAATCAACAACAAAAATTGCCTTATGAAAAATATAAACATTTTGTTATGCTTATTGGAATTTCCTGCTTATATACGAAGAATGTATACCCTCATATATTCTTCATTGCTTAGAAAAAAAAAATCTGACCGGAAATAACATTCCGCGAAAATAAGGAATCCATATAAGTTCTCAAAAGGTACCTGGTTTTATTCTCCAATATATCCAGATTTTGGTAAATAATACCACGTTCATCATGGGCTCTAATACTAGTAATATTTGCTGTTAGTGCACTATGTGTTATGTAGATCTATGAAATTTCTCAGATATTTTGATTATAAATTGAGTGATGGGGTCAACGTTTGCTAATTCGTGCAGATCTTCCAGTCGGATGTATCTGTCGTTATTGGTTACTATACGAAGTACCTTGTTCTGCAGCCTCTCCAATCTCAGGGTTTGAAATTTGGAAATGCTACAGAACACCGGACAGGCGTATGTCATTGCAGGCCTTATTATTTATTTATATAACAGTATTTTATTCTCAGTTGATAGCTTGGAGTTGCGTGCAATGAGGGGATAAGTTCGCTTGATAGCGGCTGATCCCCTCTGCAACGCCAAGCTTATATGATTGTGCAATGACAAGCGCTTGTCCAGCTTAACTCCCAGGTATTTCACAGAACTCCTCTCGTCAACCTGGTCGTTCTTTCCCTCAGCTTCTCGAGGATCTTCACTAGTTCATTTCCTTGAGAAGTTGATAACCTCTGTTTTTAGAGGATTTATTTTGATCTTGTTATTCTCCATATAGGGTATATAACCGACCGATCCAGATGAATCTGGAGCTGTTTCGCAGCCACTCCATTCGCAAACGAATGGGGAAATATGGCAGTATCATCCGCATATATGGCCGCATTCGTGCGAGCAAAGGTCGGAAAGTCATATGTATACAAAGAACACAAGATCGGCGACAATGGGAACCCTGTGGAACACCTGCTCCAACTGCATACTCTGCCGAACTATTGTCAAAAATGTATCGAACACCCCGTAGAGTAAATCAATGAATATAATTTTCAAGTGGGTCACAAATGTGTTAGTCTGCAAAACACGAATTAGTGTCAAACATAAACAAGATGTTTTAAAAGTGACGACTGATGGTTTGATCGGGGAGTCGACGTTGGGTTTTTGCCGTGCCCAAAGCTAGATTGGGAAATGGGGGCAGCTAGAGAATTGAAAGGTTAAGAAGCCCTATTGCCCTATTACCAATTCGAATATTATGGTTTTTGGAATTAGTCTACATGTAGTTATGTAAGTAACAAATATCTGTCTACATTTGTAATTCATGACTAGGTCCTAGAAGGGATTCATTGTTTCATTTTAATAAATATTTTTCTCTACTTTTTTACAAAGTGTTTTCAATCATTAAAGGGTCAGAATCTACCTAGTTAGTCGTGAACAAACCCCAATTCACGACACTATCATTGTTGACTCTGACAGTGAATTTGCGGTTAGTTGAGTACGAATCAAAAACTTCACCTAAATAAACCCTTCTGTCCAGACCGTGTCGAAGGCTTTCTGGGTGTCCAACAGGACCATAACCGTGCTTTGATGCTTGTGATAGGCTTCCTCTACCCCGTGAACAACCTGGGCCACTTGAGAGGTCGTTGAATGACCTTTCCTGAACCCGAATTGCTCAGGCGGGATAAGTTTTAGCAATGCATGCAACGCTCTTTAACACCACTTTGGCGAATAAACTCAACAGGGAGATCGGTATATAACTGTCTAATGAGTGTTTTTTCCCGCTTTGTGAACAGGGATCACTTTCGCTTTTTTCAAACAATTGTTGCCATCTAATTATCGCGTTAATTATATATGATAATTGTACCAGCGATTTCTTTGGTAGATTCTTGAGTAGGATAGGGTCCAACTTGTCAATCCCGGACGCTTTGTACTTAGGTGATTTCTTGATTGTCTCAACTACTTCGTCAAAGTTTGCCATGGTCTTTTGAAAAGCACTTGTACTCAAGGGAACCGACGGTAATTCACGACGTTTTCACCGAAAAGATCAAATTTTTGTTTGGGGTCTGCCACTGAACTTGAGAGCCCAATCTCAATGGAATGTATAGGTTCGAATTTTTTCTGAATTTTCTTCGACATATTCCAAAGAGATTGATTCCTCACGTCGAAGCTGACTCGATTGAAACCGTCACGTAGATGGTGATGTTAGGGTGAAAGGATTAACCTTTCACCCGAACGTCACCATCGATGTGACGGTTTCAATCGAGGTTCAGGAAGTCGATCTCCAACCACTGACAAGATTTGAAAGGAAACATTGTGGCATATCAGACAAATTATTGAATTGAAAAAAAAACGGTCCACAAATACGCAGACGGAACCCATGTCTTCAATAACTCAGTTGGTAGAGCATCTGAGATGTTTTTTTTTTTAATTTAATAATTTGTCTGATATGCCTCAATTTTTCCTTTCATGTATTTTTCACAGACGTAATTTTCCAATTCATATTATATATTTGGCAAAATCTTGTCAGTGGTTGGAGATCGACTTCCTGAACTTCGATGGCCACTGATGAGTACTCGAGATCTTTTTATTTGGAGACCACATTTTCCAACCGAATGGAACGAAAATTGGCACAAAGATCATTTTCATCAATACCTCGGATGAGATGCCCAAATCGGTCGATTAGTTTTGAAGTCGCGGCTGTTAAAAGATCGAAAAAATATTTTATTTTCTCACCAATATGAGCAAACTATAGGTCTTTGGATAGAACTTTCTGAGCTCCACAACTTTCAGTCGAGAAGTTTTCCTCTAAGATGGTCCTGCCGCTATCAACAAATGTATGTATCTCTTTGAGTAGCAAAAATCAGACACTATACGTGATGATATTCCGTAATTAGGTCATTTCAATAAAATAAACCTTCTTAGTCTTAATGATAATTGAGCTCTTGAACTAATGTGAGCAACTAATTTTGATTCGGCGCCAAACAAACAATTATCGAAGATCATTATATTACTTTGAAGAAGTAATCAAAACGCCGATATGCATCTCGCTGCCATCATTTTACGCTTTACCTAATTCAATTGCTAGTTTGTTTGGCGCCGACTAAAAATTATCATTACGACTAAGGTTTATTTTATTTTTTGCTTTTTAGTTGATTTTTTCGTCGGTTTAATTTTTTGTTAAAAAGTTTTTATTTTTCAATTTTTTGTGGCTGAAATCTACTAATTACTACTTACTTACCCTAGCTTACTTCAACTATTAAATAATATGATTATCTACTTTAAACTATTTATTGTTACATAATATAAATTATTTTTGAAAGTTCTGGTTAGTTGATTCCATCACTTTGTATATAGTTCCATCCTTTCATAGAATCTAATTATTGTGACGGATGTAGGAGGATCTGTCAATGTCAACTACATACGTGTGCCAATGTTCACAAGTGAAAAATCAATCATTCCCTATTTTTCTACCCACAGGGGTGAATTATTTCATTCCTAATTGGAATATGATCAACTAAGAGGTTTACCCTATCTAATAAAAAAAAAAACATCCAAATCGGAAAACCCACTACAAAGTTATGCCTGATAGAATCGGTTAACGGACCAAAATTCAGATGGTGAACGATCAAAATCCCCCATTTTGCTACCCTTAGGGATGGATTTTTTGTTCAAATTCAAATGTGACCAGCTACGAAGTATACCCTATCCAATGAAATAAGAATCATCGAAATCGAACTGCTCTGTGAAAAGTTATGCGTGGTCATACATAAAAAAAATATACGCGTCGACTAGAAAACTTCCTCTATTTTGGTTTGGTCGGTTAAAAAAATGTATCTTACCGCCCTGGAAATTTTGTAAATTGCGGTTTCAGAACATCATCACATGGAAGCCAAATATTATCGATTATCAATTGAAGTAAATTTTCAATGGATTTGAATGGATTGAAATTGTTCTTTCTAAAAAACTCTACAGGTTGATTTTCTGTCACTAGAAATACGAGATTCTTGAAAATATTACAATTTTGTTAAAAAAATCTTCAGCAACTTTGAGCCAACGAATATCCAACCTCGTTACATTTCGAAAATCGTAAACTAATAAAACAATAATCACAATAATAGGATATAAATCACGATATCTAAATTTTGGAATTCGTCCATAATTTGCGTTTAATTCACTAAAATGAAAGTCAACTACCCTTAATAATACACTAGTTCGACTTGTTTATTGGGCAATAAACAAAATAATGACCAAATCGTAAAACATTTCTTGCACCAAGCGAAATTTTCAGAAAATAATACCTTACAGTTCGAGAAATACGGTAGGGCCCCTTATTGGCGACATAAATGTTGACAGGACGATATATTGCACCGCAATAGAGCCAATATAACCATAAAATAATTTACGGGGTTTTGACAATGTATTTAGACTGAATTATCTAGCCATGGCATGCCTCTGTTTGATTTCGGAATACCCGGAAGTCCTGCTAAGTGTTGAAGAGTCAAGCTGTTCATTGATGATATATTCGATTTGTAAATTGAAATTTTTCTAATAGGGTAATATGCGGAATGAATTATTGGAAAAAAAATTAACTAGAATAAATACATGAATTTTTCTTACCTCCACAGATTGTGTTATTTTATAGTAGAAGGTTCACGACAAAGCAAGGTATAATACAAAACCAATCAATCATTGAAGACACTCAGTCAAGAAGAGCATAAAGTTAACATATGTCGCTGTACAACAAAAACATCTTGAGCAATAATCATTATCATGGGTTTCAGCATTCGGCAAAATGCGTTCGTTGATTATATCCCGTTTTCAAAATATGACTGATGCCAAAAGAGCTCTGTCGAAAAGAAGAAATGTAGTTTTAGTTCATTTTCTCATTAACTATATGGAATTATATCCAGATTATGTATTTAGTTCTTCACCTATTGGCATTTCTTAGGCCTTCTTTGAATAACAATACTCATGTGCAATGCATTTCGATACAATTCATTGATGTGCAGCTCCTACCAGATTTTTTCAGTTCATCTTCTCACCACCAAGTTTTTCAACTGAAATTTCGGTTTGTTTTTATTCTACCAAGTGATTGCATCTGATTTCTATTGTATCTTGTTCTCAAAGTTCAAGTATCAATTAGAAAATACAAGACGGAATGAACGAATCCATTCACTATTGAAAATAAAGAGGTACAATAGAGATTGAGTGAATTAATATAACAACTTTTCCACATTCTGATGACAAAAAATAGAACATACATAAATTTAAATTTGAAAATGTATTCTAGAATTTACATCGGAGTTTTATATAGATATATATATATATATATATATATATATAAACTAGTTAATAGTGGAAATGCAGAATATAAAAAAACTCTTGTAAGTTTGTCCAAGCTTTCGGAATTGATTTATTCCATCATCAGGGAACTACAATTTTAAAATATTACACATATGACAGATTATCATTAAGTGAATTAATATACTTACAACTTAGGAGAGATTGGATGACCCGATGTTCAGTAAAAAATTGTCGTTTGACATTATGGTAATAAATAATCACCTCACACAAAAGTGATAGCAGGCTATACCCAGAGATATTTGCGTTAGCACTTCATGTTAACACACACGATCATCACATGGACTATGGGTCAGTGAGTGTATTAGCAAGCGAGTCCCACTGGGCAAAAAGGGTCTTTCTAGAAATGGCTTTCATATCTCAAGAGAATAACTGCATCAACAAAAAAACTGATATCAATCACTTGAGTGAGATTTATGCTTATTTACTGGCACTAGACATGAACCCAACTAGATCAAACTCTGCTACAATTACACTATAAATCTTAACAATTTATCCAATATTAAACTTTATTCTTCTCACAGCCATATAAATATCATAATTTTCATGTCCAACATTTAATAAAACCTAACCACAGGAAATAGTTAACCAGACCAGTTGGTACCACTGGCTCAGTTGGCACCCTGGATGGCATAAATATTACTTGACATGCGTCAATGTCAATGTCACATACAACTGTCTAATGTGAATTTAATTTCTAACCTGTCAGTTTTGATTCCAACCACATGGTTGAAGATATTTTAACATGTTTTATGTATAATTTTTAACATATAATGTGGTAATTGAAATTAGTTCATTTCTCTGTTTTACATTTCTCATTATTTATTACATATGTCAAAAGACAATTTTTACTGAACATCGTGTCATCCAATCTCACCTAAGTTGTAAGTATTATTAATTCACTTAATGATAATCTCTCATATGTGTAATATTTTGAAATTGTAGTTCCCTGATGATGGAATAAATCAATTCCGAAAGCTTGGACAAACTTACAAGAGTTTTCTTTTTGATATTGCTGCATTCCCCACTATTAACTAGTTCATATCCTAACTAGTCAGCAAAGACTTCCCTTTATATATATATATATATATATATATATATATATATATAGTGCGTTCATAAAGTGTGGAAATGCTCCATTATCTTACGAGTTAATCATTTTCGGAGGTAAAGCTCGGACATGTCGATTTTGTATTTTAGTTTTCCACCTTAAAAAAAAACACCACAAGATATGACGTCATCGATATTTTATTTTATTGAAAGGGTATATTTTTGTATCGAAATTTGGAAGCTCATATTTTTCTGAGTTCAACCATACCACATACGTCATATGTAACACTTCAAGTTACAGTATAATGAGTCTAAAGGAAACCAGTGTTCATATTTTTTAACATTTTTTTATTATTTATTTTGCAATGAAAACCGGAGAATTACTCAGTAGTTAGTACGAGTATATTGCCAAACTTGAGTAGGCTATAAAACATCTGAAAGCCCTTAGCAACCAGGCAATAAGTTCTTAGTTACCATTGCATATGTCAGTATTAAATAGGCCTTTTCATTTAGATAATTTTTTAAGGCGCATGCGCTTGTTTTGAGACCCAAAGTCTGATTGGCTATTGGGAAAGTGAATAGCCATTGGTTAGTTTTGAAATAACAATTTGAGATTGGCTTAGTTCATAATTAGCGGTATTTTCACATTATGTCAACAGTCAACTTCATGACAAATGCACCTGCATACATTGGCGTTCGTATACCTTTCATTCGTAGATAAAATAATGTACACGAATATTTTCTAATGGTGAGTTTTCTTCTCCATGTAAATTCAAGTCAACTATCCATAGGAAAACTCGGTAATATTTTATTTCCTTTAAAAAAAAAATTCGCCGTCAATGCCGTTGGGTCTGACAGGTAAACAAAGTTAGTCATTTGTCATCTAAATGAAAAAGCCTATTGATTTGTTGTCTATCATATCGATTTATATGTCTTTAATAATACCTTTCTGAAAAATATTCCCTAAAAGAAATTATTTGAAATTACGATGGTGCTCTCAGAAAAACAGCGAATAGAAGTTTTGATGAACTTAGGTTACGGCGATCGTAAAAAAAGTGTGCGACATCTTTCATGAAAAATATCTTGGTCGAGAACTAATAAAAGCAAATCGACGGTAAGCAAAATATTACAAAAATTTAATGAGATTGGCAATGTTAGGGATAAGCCCACGCCTACCGTTGCCGTATTACTTGGAATTGAAGAAAATCCTCATTGTTCAATTACAACTCTATCTGACAACAATGAGATCTGTTGTGGTGCTGTGCAGAAAATTCAAAGAAAAGACAAATTACATCCTTATAAAGTTAAACTATTGAAGACGACTTCGATAGACGCATGGATTTTTGGGAAATTATGCGAAATGTGTAATTAAAATAATGACTTTGAATAATGTCTTATTTTCCGTCTAAATCCACTTTTTGTATAAACGGTACCGTGAATACGCAAAATTGTCGTTATTGGGCAACAGAAAATCCCAATTGGACCATGGAAGTTTATACCCAATATCCCCAAAAAGTAACTGTGTGGGCTGTATTCTTAGGAATACCATTGTAGGATATAAATAATTACTTATTTAAGCTTCATTCGTCTTTATCACTCTGATCTCGTATTTCTTATCAGCCATATAGGTTATGTGAATATTGTTTATCCATTATCGTAATTTTCTTTGTTCTCAGTATTTTTCGACGATATACTTTTATTCGTATGAAAAATTAAAAAAAAAATTTTTTTTTTCTTGTACCCGCGGTTGACCTTCAATACTATAGCGAGATCATAAACTCACAAATTTGCTTCATATGTGCTTGAAGTTGAAATATAGTGATAAAATATTATGTGTGCATAGTTTTTCCTAGAAGATATTGTGTAATCGAATAAACGCTGCTCTAAAACCCTCAAATTCAGTGAAACATTCAAACACAGCGTTATTCTTTTGACGTCATAAGTCCATTGATTTGGCATTATTTCGAGTTGTCAGCGTCACTATTTTGCAGAACTTCTGAGGAAATGTTATTCTGTTTCATCCTATGAATAAAACAGAACTTGTGACAGTCAGCATTTGTTATATTGAAATTAAGACTTGTATTTGATAGCAGTTTTTGATTTAGTTATTCTTCAATAATATGTATATATACCGAGTGCTATGTCATTATTTTTTCGGCCTGCTCACATTCTAAAGACATATTATGAATAACGCCTGGCAACGTTGTAATTCCCGGCACTCTCGGCGATCGGCGAGTTGCCAGTATCACTAGTTTGAGAAACTTCTGAGGAGATGTTATTCTGTTTCATCCTATGAATGAAACAAAACCTGTGTCGGCATGTGTTGTATTGAAATAAAGACTTATCATTTGATAGCTGTTCTTGATTTAATTATTCTTGAATAATTGTACACCGAGTGCTGTCATTATTTTTTCGGCCTGCTCACATTGTAAAAAAATATTATGAATAACGCTTGGCAACTCTGTAATTATCTTTGCCCTCGACGATCGACGATAGATCTGAACTTGTTACGTCATATCCTGACTCGGTTTCCGCAGTATTCAAACAGGAAATTAGTGATATTTCCTATAATCTTGACAAATTTTCTTTGTTGAGTATATCGTACTAATCCAACATCCAATATCCGTCTTTTCTGCAGATACGTAAAGCTAAATCGGCAAGCAAAATCGGGTGAAAAATATCTATGGCTTCGATTACTGAAATTATGATATTATTATCATCAATCCTTTGACTTTTCCTCTCATTCAAGTGGGTTGACAATGTTATTTAGTGGTAGGACGATTGAAGTTCCTAATCGAAGTGGTGCCGGTCGAGGTTGTCGAACTAGCCAGTCCATCACTGGACAGAATTTTTTATCTGCCCACACAGTAATCCAAAAATCATTTGAAAACTATTGCCATCCCAATAATGGTAAGAGATATGTGATATTAGTTGCTTTCATCTATAGTCCGTAAAATAAAGACATGGAGTAATAAACCGCTTATCGTATTAAATCCAGGTAGGTATAAGTACGAACTGCTATAGGAAAAACCCATAATCATTGGATTTTGCATACTAACTGAGGGTTTATTACTCCGCGCCTTTATTTTACGGAATATAAGAAAAAGTATTTTGGGTGAAAATATTAAAATTATGAAAAAAAATGCAAAAGTAGTTTTAAATACAATTTGGAATATTCAGTTCTTATTACCACTGAACGATTTGTCTCTGTAGGAAAACTCCAACCACATGTTCTTATATTTAGCCTGCTTATACATTTCAGAATAACCAGAATCATGATGGACTTAATGAGCAACTAAGAATTTAGTAAAATGGTAGATCACATTTTGAGAAAATAAACATTTCTTTTGTTGAGAGGATGGTATCGTTTTCACGACACTGCACACCAAATCATATTTTTTTAAGGTATACCGGGTGATTCTCCAAGGTGGCTCACCCTATAACATTTTTATTATTGCAGATAGAAAAACGAAATTTGGGGTATTATAGTTCAATTTACATTTTTTGGCATATTACTTGCTTTGCCTACTTCCGGTTTGACCGGAAATGACCCCAACTTTCGATTTTTAAATGGGACATCCTATATATGTTTACTTATTTCGATCGAGAATGACATTCTAATCCAACAACACCTCACTTGTCTATATTTGACAGATAAAGTCAGTTTTATTCCAATTTTTATTTTTCGATCTAGAATGCCATGGATCGTGTAAATCGCTTCATTCTTGATCAAGTAACATGGGAAAAATACGACTTTGAGGCTTATGACTTCACAGTCGTTTTAAGAATTATTCAAGAGTCGCAAATTAGTCCATTAAGGTTCTAAATTTTCAAAATGACCTCCTTGTTGATCACGGCAAAGTTCAACTTTTTCAATTGGTGCGCGCACCACATTGATTAGCTGTTCCGCAGTGATGTTCTGGAATGCCACCCTTACTTTATACTCCTTTTTCACGAGTAGCTGGTGCTGTGTTATACACCAGATTTTCAATTGTTCACCATAGAACAAAATCTAGCCGAGTAAGATCTGTTGATCTATAATATAAATAAAAACTTTTTAACAAAAAATCAAACTGACGAAATACGGAACTGAAAGGTAAAAAATAAAATAAACCTTCTTGGTCTCAGTAACTAAGCTCCTAAACTAATGTAAGTAACTAATTTTGAGTCGGCGCCAAACAAACAAGCAAATGAATTAGGTGAGGCGTAAAATGATGGCATCGAGTTGCGCTCTGACATTCTGATAATTTTTTTGAAGTAATTAATGATCTTTGTTGATTGTTCGTTTGGCGCCGATTCAAAATTGTTTTAAAAGGTTTTTTTTTTTTTTTTTATTCCGTATTTCGTCGGTTTAATTTTTTGTTAAAAAGTTTTTATTTTTCAATTTTTTGTGGCTAAAATCTATCTACTAATTACTACCTACTTGTTTTTTGATTACTTCCAAAATACTTACTTACCCACCTTACTTCAACTGTTACCAGTTAAATAATATGATTATCTACTTTTACTATTTGTTGTAATATAAATTATTTTTGTTGTTCTGGTTAGTTTATTCCATTACTTTGTATATCATTCCATCCTCTCATAGAATCTAATGATTGTGACGGATGTGGAACAAAAATAATGACAGTAGCGATATGTCATTGTCAATTACATATGTGTGTGCCAATGTTCACAAGTGAAAAATCATTTATCCCCTATTTTTCTACCCGTAAGGGTGGATAATTTCATTCGAAATCCAAATATGAGATATACCCTATCTATTAAAAACATAATCATCGAAATCGAAGAACCCAGTACAAAGTTATGCCTGATAGAATCAGTTAAGGGTGAGTGTTCAATATCCTTCATTTTGCTACCCTTAGGGGTGGATTTCATTTTTTAAATTCAAATGGGACCAACTTCGAAGTACACCCTATCCACTGAAGAAAGAATTATCGGAATTGGACGTCTCAGTAAAAAGTTATGCGTGATCATACATAAAAAAAATTCATAAAAAAAATAAAATATACGCGTCGACTAGAGAAACTCCTCCTTTTTGGTTTCGTCGGTTAAAAAGAAATGATACTTTAAAAAAATATGACACTTAAGAATGTACCTCGCAGGCCACTAAATAGGTCCATAAGTGCCAATCCACTTTTCTGGATCAGATGTTCTCTTACGACTTGAGAATTGTGAGGTGGCGCTCCATCTTCTTGAAAATAGATATCAACTTTGTCCGTCGAAAATTATTGGCCCCAAAAGTTGTCCTCCGATAATACCCATCCGGCAATTGAAACCAAATCGCTCTTGAAAATTTCCTTCTTGCATCAGATGTAAAAATTTTTGAGACCAGTACCCTTTATTATTCCGATTGAACAGACCCAAGTTGGTGAATCGAGTTTCATCTGAATAAATAATTTTAAATAGAAAACGTACATCTTCTCTGTATTTAGTCAAAAAACCAGTTGCAATAAGTTTATCTCCGGTTGTGGTCGTTATCGTAAAGATGTTGGTGTAGTTGATACTTCAATGATTGATAATTATATTTGTGAAGAATTCTCCAAACGGACGAATAACTTATATCACACTCAGAAACAATTTGGCGAATTGACGCCGTGCAATTCACTTCAACATGGCCAACACGTCTACTTCTTTTTCTTCACTGACGATGAAGTTATTTACATTTTCTTCTGGTTCATTTCGCATTTTCATTTCCAGTTTTGGAAAATAATTCCGAGTGGGATGGCGACGATTAGGGAATCTCTAAGCATAAAGTCGAGCTGCATCAGTTGCATTCTTTTTTGCTTCTCCGTAAATTAGTAACATGTCAATTTTCTCGTTTCTAGTATAATTTTCTATATTAAATTATAAACTACGCAACAAATAATTTTTCAAAAGTGACAGCATATTCATTAGCCTATTTGTTTAGGTAGTCCTAGCAACAGCTTCAATTGTTTGTCACGGAAAACTAGAGTAACAGGACTACTACATAAGTATACCGAATACGTATTATTTGTTATTAGGTATGATCGCTTCTTGCAATTATTCAGAAAAATAGTGAAAATAAAGTGAAAGTGTGTGGTAGGTATCGAATTATTCGTAAGAAAATGAGCTTTCACAAAAAGCCGACGAGCCACTCCCTTTGCATTTGAAAAAATCAAGTCAACTGGAATAATTCATATTTGCGACTTTCGAATAATTCTTAAAACGACTGTGAAGTCATAAGACTCAAAGTCGTATTTTTCCCATGTTACTTGATCAAGAATGAAGCGATATAGACGATCCATGGCATTCTAGATCGAAAAATAAATATTGGAATAAAAATGACTTTATCTGTCAAATATAGACAAGTGAGTTGGTGTTGGATTTAGAATGTCATTATCGATCGAAATAAGTAAAAATATATAGGAAGTCAAACCGGAAGTAGGGCAAAGCAAGTAAATATGTCAAAAAATGTAAGTTGAACTATAATACACAACCTCCCAAATTTCGTTTTTCTAACTTTAATAATAAAAAAGTTATAGGGGTGAGCACCTTAGAGAATCACCCGTATAAAGATTACATGGTAATACTAGGTTACTATTATAATTTCAAAGTCAAAAAATCTTGGAATGTTGTACGATACTTTTTCATTTTCATGAATGATTCCAGAGAATGATTTGGACAGATATATGTCATTGCTCGATAATTACGAGAATTCAAATATTTCCGGTAAACTCCTGTGATATTTATTTTTGATTTAAACGTTTTATAATGACTCATAAATGATAAATAATCTCCTTTAGAAATATGAACAATTTTTTGGTATTCCATCCTAATAAATTAGACCAAACTTCAAATTCTCATCCTCCGATCGAAACTCCACAAAAAAAATTACTGAAAATATTGCAATTAATTTTGCCAACCATTTCAGATCGATCCAAAACCAAAATCCCAGACTAAAACGTATCAATATGACTTGATTGATATATCAAACTATCAAATCTATGGATTATATAAGAGTCCTACTATTTGGACTGTGCTATAATTTATAAAGCTATTCAAATTGAAAAAATTGAAATAACTTCCTGAATATTCATGAAGATGTGATAGAAATGAGATATTGAAGATCTGAAAGAGGAGTTTTTCTAATCTGGAATAACTAATCAGATGGTGCCCCAAAAAATGAAGAACGAAATTATAATTTTTAATTAAAACTCCAAACCACATTTTACAGGAAAAAACTGAATATCAGAAGAAGTGAACCTAGTTCCCAATATTATTATGCAACTGCTGGCGTTTCTTTTGCGAACAATGCTTTCTTAGAAGTGATTTATTCATTGATGGTGTGATTTCATGATAGAATAACTGGCAGTTAGCGAACTTTTTATGTGTGGGTGAAAGTTGTATAATCGCAAAACCAATTAAAATATTCATGCTTCAGAAAATGTTACAAAATATTTCAATTCCAATCGATATTTTGTAATGAATCTGTACTGTTATTCATTCATTACAGAAGATCATCTACTTCCAAAATTTAGAGGAAAAATGAGATGACCAATAAATATTGTAACAATATTTTCTAGCTCAATCGCTACCTCCAACAATAATGCAGCTGTCATGTTTTGGTCACTAGATTGACACTGTATGTTTGTCCTCCTGACTTCCTTGGGATATGAAAACCAGTTTTTTCCTTTCCACTCCTTCGGGAAACACTTATCTCTGAGAATACCGTTTGATAGGTTTAGTATTACCGAAGGTGAGATCTGTTTCAATATCTTGATGGCTTCCATGGGAATACAGTAGATGCCTGGTGTTTGTCCTAATTTCATCTCAATTATACTTTTTTTCAGGCCTTCCACCTTTAAAAAGTCTGTCACTTCGTTGGTTTCGCTTCCAACAAGATCTTGTTTTGCCTTGGGAATAAGTCGTTTGCCACTTTTTGCTCTAGTGCTAGGGTCGATGCAGCTTGCCCTACTAACTTTCCGATAGCTATTTTAATACCTGTGCCCCAGATGTCTTCCAGTTTTTTTTCTTTTGTTCAAAATGCAACTCTCATCTAAATTTCCCTAAGACTCCACGTATTTCGTTTACCTCTTCATTTATTGGTGTTCGCTCGCTAGCTCTTGTGGTCTCCCTTTTCAGCCTGGAACAGTCTTTTCTTTTTTATTTGATTCCTTCATTCCACCAAAAAGGCGTCCGTGTGTTCTTTTGTATGCGTCCCTCATTATTTTTTCTAAGTCTTTTGTAATCTGATGTAGGTAATTCTCCACTTCGAAAGGCCCCTTAAACAAATTCCAGTCGCATTTGATCTATTTTTGCTTTTGTTTAGCATCTTGCCTCCCACTGATGGTGATCAGCGAGCGTTCCTTCTTCCCATAACTCACAATAGCTTTCTGATGGTTGTGGGGTTGTCGAGCAAGTAATATCTATGGAAGACTCTGACTGTCCTCCCACGAAAGTATGTTTTATGTTTCTTGTCATCATTTAATATATTTAAATCTACGGTTGACATGCATCCAAGAACTCCCAGAAGTTGAGCTCCACGTAGGACTTTAACATTATGTCGACCATGATTATTTTATCTCCTATGTTTTCTCTAATATCGTCTATCATGTTTTTTAAGTAAGTTTGGAGACCAATAACAACTGAACATAAGAATGTTTTTTAGAGCGATTCTTATGTATCCTTCCTCAGAATACACTCATCTTACTTATTTATCAACAGAATACCTACGACTGACCTTCGATCCTTAATATATTGAGTGTATTCCATTAATTTTCTTGTTATATATACTGATATATCTATATCCCTTTTGAAAGCTGTTGTATAGGCGAGATTATGAGCGACCTTCCCTCTTACTGTATTAGTCTATAGGATTTTAATCGTCATTTTGATGTAAACTTCCTTAGCTGAAGATGATCCTGCTTTTTTACAAGATTTTATTTAGTTTCACTTGTTAGTTCGTTCGTTTGTTAGTTTGGGTCAAATCTTGCAAGTGAATTTTGACCGACTTCTAGTCGACTGATTAATTTGAAATTTGGCAGGTGTCCATAATTCCTGACAATGCATTATGGATCTTTCGTTGGAGAAAAAAACGAAATGGGGCACCAAGATGACGGACGAGATTTGTAATTATGCTCCGATCTGATTCAAAAGTGGTATGTGGGGGTTTGCGGGATCGGAAATTATGATTTTTTTGTCAAAATTCATAAATTCAAGATGGCGGCCCCAGGATGGAGGACGAGTTTTGGGATTATGGTTCGATTCGATTCAAAATTGGTATGCGGCGGTTTTCGCGGTGGGAGATTTTGATTTTTATGTCAAAATCTATAAATTCAAGATGGCGACTTCAGGATGGCGGACGAGTTTTGTGATTATGGTCAGATTCTATTCAACATTGGTGTGTGGGTTTTTTTGGGGTCGGAGATCTTGATTTCTTTCAGCTTAAAACTTATAGGGGAGAGACCTTGTAATAATGATGCTATATTAGAAATGAACAGATTAAGGCGAACTAACTAAAAAGCAAAAAAAAAATTACTAATAAAAAACATTTTTAAAGACAAGCTTTCATTTAAGCCTTGTACTTAAACGTATAACATAAGTTTAAGTCGTCGCTGACAATGATTTAATCATTTTTTGTTGAGTTAGTTGGTTTCAAAAAGTTTGTCGCACGAATTGTAATAAAATTAATACTTCGACAAGTTGTTACTTACTAACCAATCATTTTCCAATGAAATTAATTGTTACCTACTTTTATTAATACTTTGTAAAAATTAAATACTTTGACAAGTTCTTACTTACCAACCAATCACTGCCCAATTGAATTAATTGTCATAGTTTAACCATTTTCAATTGCAGAAGCTGTTTCTATAAGGAGCAAAAATCAAAAACTCACTTCGCTAACACGATCGTATATGCGATGTAACGGAACGAAAAATAATGTGTACTACTCGTAAACATTCTCTGTCGCCGAACGGAAGATCAAAAGAAGCGACAGTCAACGTGGGTTTGAATGACGGCTGTTTAGTTCTATAGCAGATTTGCCTGAGCCAATCAAGACGGACCGCAAGCCAATGATAATGCTTGTAGGTATGCCTATACGTTGAGACTAATAAATCACGAGTTACATACGTGTTTTAAGAGGTCTGAATGAATAAAAGCCAGTAGCGTACTGGTCTGGATAGAAATAGGTTTCAAAATATTCTATAGTTCTGTTGTGTTTCGTTGGAATATGACTTTTTTCGACCATGGGAAAATGAAATTATGATGATCCGATTGCCTATCAATACATGCTTCCTCGCTTATGGCATATTTTTTTTATTTTAACGTATTTTTAAAATATTTAAATATCGAAATAAAATTAGTTATATCCGCCTATGCTGCTCATAGGATTCCGCCTCAAGACTGGGTTTTTTATGGTTCTGCAATTGTAAATGGTTCAACTATACCTACTTTTATGAACACTTCGCGTGACAAGCTTTTTGAAACCAAATGATTCAACAAAAAATATTTAAATCATTGTCAGCGATACGTTTCAGTACACGGCTTAAATGAAAGCTTGTCTTTAAAAAGGTTTTTCATTAGTTATTTTATTTCTGATAAGTTTCATACATACACTGTACACTGTGAATAGTTTCGGTTGTAACTGTGTCCTATTTCACATACACTGCAGGCTGGAGCAGAGAGGATCATTTCCATTACTTCAAGGAGGGATATATGACATAAAAAATAAAAGTTGAGAGGTGTCAAGGGACACCCGGATGGAATGAAGTTCCTTTCGATTAATTAGTGGAGGAATTGTAATATTTTTTTTTAAGTTATAATAATATTTTTTTTATTATTAACAAATATAATGTAATATAAACTTAATCAGTAGGCTCAATTTTAGTACATACGCATTGATATTGTAATATTAAAATATAATTTGCTTTTAAATTTATTAAAGTTATGACGCGTACACTTGCTAAACACACATTAAAGGAGAGATTATAACGCGTATGACTTGGTTAGCACAATAGTAAAGAGAGGTTATAATGCGTACTTGCTAAAAATACACAAGCATTTATTATTGTCTGTATAAAATCTCTACTTACCTAACTCCATCAGCAATATCCGGAACTTAGGCAGAAACACTGTCAGGATTCATTATTGTTATTATTTTTTATTATTATTTATTATGTACAAAAAACCTGTATACACTCAACAAAAATAATCGTCGCGACACCACACTGTTCAATGCGAAATAGAAAGACGAAACGAAAATAACTGGCTTGCTTTCTATGAGAGAGAGAGAGAGAGAGAGAGAGAGACAGACAGAGAAACACGCGCACGCCGCACGGCTTACAACTACAGCAGAAAGTGTCGTTACAACTTTTGGTCTTAATTTATTCCGTCTAGCCCCCTTTCGCAACGCGCGATAAGGAACTTCGTTCCAAAATAATCTTGTGATTTTTAGTACTCACAGAAATGTATCCGGTTTTTCTATCCGGAGTTTTTTTTCTTTGACTCTCATTCCTTATCGTAGAATAATATATTATTTTAATATTTCATATTTTGAGGAGAAATGGGCTTTTTCAAATATCAACTATATATTAATGTAATACTTCCGAATCCTGATTATTCATAAAATAAACTGTGAAACCAACAAAAATGAAAAGAAAGATCAACTATATGAACAATAGAGATGAAATATTGCACGATTAAAACAACGAATTTACAAAAGGAAATGATAAAAGACGTTCATTCTTCATGGAAATCGTTTAGTGAAAATTAAAAATATTTAAATAACTAAATTGATATATTGTCTTTAGCAAAACTTTTCACTTAAACATGAAAGGAACGTATTATTGCATTCAATACTAAATGTTCTGCACTGCAGCGGAATAAGTATCGATTGTCCTTTAATTCGTTTTGAAACTT
This sequence comes from Gonioctena quinquepunctata, assembly GCA_018342105.1. Lineage (NCBI taxonomy): Eukaryota > Metazoa > Arthropoda > Insecta > Coleoptera > Chrysomelidae > Gonioctena > Gonioctena quinquepunctata. The sequence goes on from JAFIRS010000478.1 coordinate 589,080, forward strand.
TGATTTGAAAAAAACGTGAAGCCTACTGAAGGGTTATCCAAAAAAAAAATGGATCGTTCATCAAACGACTGTCGGTATCATCTGTCTGATCTAGTTACCGTTAGTTTAAATACAACCTAGACACCATTCAAAATACCGGACGAAATATGGAATTGTCATCAGTATTGGAAATGTACGGACTACTTCTGATTTACAAATGCATTACCATCTCAAATCAATTTGCAAAAACAATGTCGCCTTAAAACAATTTTCAGAGGAGCAAGGTTTGGCAGATTTTGTGTACAGAGACAGTTATTCGTTGTCCTCCCCTGTACAATGTTCTCTCATATGCCCAAATATATATATATATATATATATATATATATATATATATATATATATATATATGTATATATATATATATATATATATATATATATATATATATTGGGGTAAGCAGCAATGAAAAAGTAAACTCTTTAAGGTTTATCGAAGCTTTCGGAAATGTTTATTTCCATCATCAGGGAGAAACTTTGTTGAGGTTGGTTTCAATGATGTTAAACATATTCATGTATCACTATGTTAGATGAATATATTTAACATTATTGAAACCAACGTCAACAAGGTTTTTCCCTGATGATGGAAATAAACATTTCCGAAAGCTTGGATAAACCATAAAGAGTTTACTTTTTCATTGCTGCTTACCCCAATATCCCTAGTTTTGTACCTAACTAGTCAGCAAATACTTCCCACACTTTTGAAAAAATATTTGAAAAAATATCGAAAAATGTTAGTCGGAAAACTTGTTTAGAACATTTTATAGCTATGTATATGCCATAAAAAAATTCAATTTGGAAAAATACATTTCTGACAAAGAAACTCATTATTGAAGCCAACACTAATGTTTAAAAGAACAAAGAAAGTTATGGAGGAAGTTCTGTGAGGACATAGAACAAACCTCAGAAAGAGCAAGACTCCACCGCATCCTTTCCAAAGACCCCATCAATCCGTTGGGGACTCTCAAAAAACCCAACGGCAATCACACCAACACTGGGAAGGAAACTATGGAACTCTTGCTCCATATACACTTCCCAGGATCCACTGTCACCACAAATCAAAACCCCAGATATGAAATCCCTGCAAACCTTCATTTGAGGGCAAAAAGGGCAGACTGGGAAGTGGCTAAACGAACGGTAACTCATTCAAAAGTAGTGTGGGACTCCTTCAAGCCTTACAAGTCTCCAGGCCCAGATGGAGTATTTCCCATACTACTCCAGAGCGGAGTTGAATATCTAGCACCAGAACTGTGCAGACTGTACAGGCTGAGCCTAGCATTGGGATGGCTACCTCAAACCTGGAAAACTGTAAACGTGGTCTTTATTCCAAAACCTGGACGGGACTCATACGACCAGGCAAAGGCATACAGACCAATAAGCCTATCGTCATTTCTTCTGAAAGGCTTAGAAAAACTGATAGATAGAGACATAAGGGAAACCGCTCTTGTAGAACGGCCTTTACATCAAAACCAACATGCCTATCTAACAGGAGAAGCATGCGAGACAGCACTTCATCAGCTTGTTTCAAGGCTTGAAGAGTCTCTAGCAAACAAAGAAATTGCACTATGCACTTTTCTAGACATCGAAGGAGCCTTCGACAACACCTCCTTTGAAAGTATGGTCTCTGCGGCCACTCGAAGAGGCATTGACGAAACCACCTGCAGGTGGATACACTCAATGCTCAGGTTGAAATTTCCAGAGGTACCCCACAGGGGAGCATACTCTCCCCCTTCTGTGGGACATGGTTGTAGATGAACTGCTAATTTCTCTGAATAACCAAGGGTACTACTCTCAAGGGTATGCAGATGACTTAGTCATCCTCATCAAGGGAAAGAATACTCGAACAACCTCAGAGCTAATGCAAAATGCACTGAGGACAGTAGAGGAATGGTGTAACAGAGAGAGCCTAAGGGCAAATCCGAACAAAACAAGACCCGGAGAAGAATCATGGGAGATCTCCCAGACTATTCGGTGCAACATTACAAGTAGTAGAGCAGGTAAAATATCTAGGGCTGATTTGACGAGAAACTAACCTGGAACCCGCATCTTCAACATGTAACCAATAAAAGCAAGATAACCTTCATGATGTGCAGGAGAGCTTTTGGAAAAACCTGGGGGCTCAAACTGGCTTTACACAGCGGTAATAAGACCAAGAATAACTTATGGCTCACTCTTATGGTGGCCAGAAACAAATCAAAGACAGGCAAAAACCAACCTTGGGAAAATCTAGAGGCTTGCCTGTCTCTGTATCACGGGTGCAATGAATAGCACTCCAACAGCTGCAATGGAAATCATCCTAAACCTCGAACCCCTTGACTTACATGTCATTGGAGAGGCCAGGATGAGTGCATACAGACTGAAACAAACAAAAAACTGGAGAATCCGAACAACTGGACATACCAGAATCACTCATGTAATCAACATCGAGGAACTCGAAATGATTTCAGACTACATGCAACCCCTATACTCATTCGAAAAACCATTCGAAACACGAATTGATGGATCTGGATGGGCCCCGAGTATAGAATCACAATCAACTGCGGACATAGTCTGGTATACAGACGGTTCAAAGACAGTTGAAGGAACGGGAGCAGGAATACATGGGGTTAGGCCAAGAAGGGATTACATAATACCACTTGGCAAATGCTCCACGATATTCCAAGTTGAAACACATGCTATCATGGTATGCATTTAGAAGAATCTAGAAAGTGGTTATAGGAAAAAACACATCTACATTCTATCTGACTGTCAAAGTGCTATCAAAGCACTCAACTCCATACAGATAAAGTCCAAACTGGTCTGGGACTGCCTCCAGAACCTCATCGAGCTGGCAAAACACAACAAGGTCACCTTGATGTGGGTGCCAGGTCATAGAGGCATTGAAGGCAACGTCAAAGCGGACCAGCTAGCTAGACAAGCATCTGAAACGCTATTCACAGGGCCAGGACCTGCACATGGGATTAGCAAAAACCGTTGCAGGACCCTGATCGACGAGTGGATAAAAAGAAGACACCAACAATATTGGGATCAAACTGTCGGGCAAATACACAGCAAAGTCATGGTAGGGCATCCAAACCAGACCCTGACGGCTGACCTTCTGAACCTGAACAGAACGAAGGCTCGTATAATAATAGGTCTGTTGACTGGACACTGCGGCCTAAGAAAACACCTAAACACCATGGGAGTACGCAGGGAAACCGTGGAGTGTAGGTTATGTGATGAAGAGGAGGAAACAGCCTCTCAATTATCTTCGACTGTGACGCCCTAAGTAGTAGGCGACACAGAACCTTTGGAGAGATCAGCCCGGAAACAGGCATGAATCCGAAGAACCTTATCAACAGGCTTCTAAACCTAATTAAAGGCACAAACCTGTTTGAATGAGGAACCACTGACGACAGAGTGATACAATAGACCCCAGCTGGTCGCAGTGTCAAGGGAAGCTAAGTGCCAACCCTGTCTCTGGCTCGTCAGCTTTCAACCAATCAACCAATGTTTGAAATCATATATTGTAAATATTCGCAAGATATTTCTATTTTGTTTGGAGAAAATTTGAAATCTGTGAATTTGCCATGTTTTCAGCTGCTTCATAAGAGGTCACTGAAATATCTCCAGGACATTATAATCCCGATACTGTTTATTATTAATAAAGGTCTTTGTATCTACACAATTTTAATTATAATTTTTTATTCGAAAAAAAATCAATAAATTTTTGGCAAATTGTTGGAATCGTATTTACCTACAATATTATCATTGTTGATGAGTGCAACGACAGATTTCCTCGTGATCGAAGAGGCCATGAAACAATTGACTAATAATGCTAATATGTTATTTAGAGTTGTCAAACGATTTAGTAGTGTATTTTTATCGTCGTTCTTGTATATTTTTTTTATTGTAAAAGTCATTTCATATTTTGTTGTGCGTTAACAATAATTAGAGATGCCTCAAAAAAAGCTAAGTAACAAGAAAAAATTGAGCTCTTCTTAATATGTGGCGAGCGTTTTCATAGTTCCAGAAAAGCAGCAGATATATTAAACGCTAGTTATTCAAATAAGAATATCCATGGATCTACTGTGTTGCTCATTTTAAACAAATTTAAAGCTACAGGCAGTGTAGAAAATCGTTACAAAATTCCACATAGTAAGCCCGTCACTAATGAAGAAAGTACCTTTAATGTTTTGTTATAAGAAGAATTTTGAAAAATTATAAATTTCGTGCATACAAACCAAAATTCATCCACACCTTATTCGATAGAGATTTCGATGCCCACTTAGATTTTTCATTTTGGTTCCAAGGCATGATTGAAGAATGCCAAAAAATTTATTTACTGATTAGGCGACTTTTACATCAAACGGTACTGTCAGTTCCCAGAACTGTAGATGGTGGGCTGATGAGAACCCAAATTGGACAATAGAGGCATAAAGTCAATTTTCCTTCAAAAGTAATGTTTGGTGCGGCATATTAGTTACGCAGATCATTGGGGCTTACTTTTTTAGGAACAACCCTAATTCACGAAATTATTTAGAGTTTTTAAATAACGAGTTTTTTTAAGTCATACATGGATTACCGCTGCAAAGAAGAAATTATATTGTTTTCCAACAAGACGGAGCGTTAATATATAGTACCCTTGAAATCAGGGAGTTGCTAAACGAACACTTTCCTCATAAATGGATAGGTCGATATTCAGAAAACCGCAGAAGATAATACCCACCATTTTCAAACACATATCCATGCTGGACAACACACACCTCTTAACAAATTTTAAACTAAAAAGTCATGGAAACATCGAGATATATCCTACAGAATTAAAATAATGTTTTTCTGCCAAGGTACCTCACCTATATGGTTATTATTTTCCCCGCATATTAATGTAATTTTATTACTTTTTTCAGAGGAGAACTATAAGCCCAAAATATTCCTACCAAATGTATTCAATAGTAAATAAATTGAAAATGTCCCAGGTGCGGGACGAAACGTCTTTTTTTTTTAACTGAAAAATTATTCTCCCCACGAGTCCAAAACTTAAGAAAATTTTCATCAAACATATTACAAAAAATATTCAAGAAAAATAAAAAACTATATATATATATATAGTTTTTTATTTTTCTTATTATATATATATAGGGAAAATACACTGAAAAAATTTTTTTTGCTAAATTACAGTGTAAAATTATACAAATGAACGGGAATTTCACAAGTGCATTGTGAAATTGGGTAAATGATTCAAAACATTAGTATTACAACAAATTAATGAAAATCCAGCATGTTATTTCATTTTCCAGCTTATTTTTACATGACTATTCGTATTTGTGGGTTGTGAAATTAATTGAAACTTGTGAAATATCATTGTGAAAATACGCCTCAACCTGAGAGAAATTGCTATTTCACAGGCGATTTTCACAATACATATGTAAATGTACCTCAAAATACTGGAATGGAATTATATTCACAGATAATTCTACAGAATTGTATGGAATTACCTGTGAGAAACTCTAAATTGGTGAATTCACAAAACTAATGTATTTTTTTCTTGTAGAATTACTCAATAAGGGGATTTATTATTGTAAAATAATAATTCAAAATAGCTATTGATTATGTAAATTCGCAATGTCAAATTACTTGAGGCTTGTGAATGTATGGCTTAAAATCCCAAAAATGAATTCACGGTATCAATGTGAATTTACATGCAGTTTGTTTCATTACATTGAGCATAACCATCAGTACCATTTTACAGTATTATTGTGAATTCACTATGACATGTGTTTTATCAATGTCGATTGTGAATTCACGTCTTGATTCCACCATATAACTACACAAAATATTTCTGCGAATTTTACGTGTTTCACATCCATTGCAAATATATATCTATGTAATTTGAGAAATAGTTTTTGGACATCTTGTATTCAATGGTACTTTCAAATTCCTCATAACACTGTGCATGAATTATAGATGATAAGAGGTTGTAAAATTCACAAGAACACCGTTCCTCTCAGGGAAAATAGGGTAATGAAAATATTCGTATTTCTTATATTTATTCAACAAAAGTTAAAATTTATAAAAACAAATGGACATGAATATCTATCACATTTAACAATAAATAAAACACTTGGCAAAACACAATAAAAAACCGTGTCTCTAATACATTTCCAATTATTCTGGAGCCATGAAAATATTGAAAAATTATTGAACAGAATTTATTTCTCTGCAAGCGGAAAATCCACTATATTTGAATTAATAATCGTTTTATCAATTAAAAATAATAATTTTACGGAATCCAAAAACATTCCAAGAGTGACATACCAATTTGAAAAATAATGGGCACATACTATTGAATTTTTTTTATAATTTCCTGACGGTCAATCAGGTCTGTATTGATTTTTATGGTTTCTGTACATACAAACTTTATTTTGTATATTATGCAGAGGTCATCCATTGACAAAATCCCACTAAATGCGACTGCCGATAACTTCATCAGAGATAAGGCGGAAAGTTCTGCATCAAAGACAGTGGTCAATTTAAAAATATGTCCAATTCAACGTATACCCATTATATTAGAATTGGCAACACTGAATATTTTTGATATTGTGATATGTACGAATTTGCAAAGAAATAAGACGATTCTGAGAGGGTCATTTCTACCAAGGTATTTGATGAGTTGTTGTAAAACATTCAACTTATTTAATTTATATTGAATAGAATTTTGAACATGTACAATATTTTTAATAATTTTTATTCAACAAAAGTAAAAATTCATAAAAACAAATGAAGATAAATATCTATCACGATAAACAATAAATAAAAAAATCAGGTCATAGTATGATAAATTAGGATAATTTTCTGAAAAGCTTAACTTAGTGATGAAAACATTGAAAACAAGCTTTCAATCTGTTCATAAGTCCAAGAACTTTTTTTTCGTCGCGGTGGACTTGCTTTCTGAATCCGGGTGTATTTTACAATGCATCCGTTGAAACATCTCCAAAGTACCACCAATTTTCTTAGGATATTCCAAATTGAAAATAAAATATAATTCGAACATTATGGTAAATGCTTCTAGAAACTCATTGGAGGATAATACAATCTGCCTTTCCATGTATATATCATATTGATGGTCTTCTTCTGAAAAAAAAAGGATTCCAGAAGGTTGTTTGCGTAGACAACGAACGGACTATACTCTCATCTTCACACCTTCGAATGTAAAATGGCGAGCATGTTTTGAAAGTGTAAAGAAATAAAAAAAACGTTTCTATCGCCTGGTTTTCAAGTGGATTGTTGGAAAAATACAATTTTTGTTTTTGAATCTTTCGATGAATTCTCATTTCGTATATATTTGAACTAACGCATTCATTTCATTCGAAAGTACTGAACCGACTTCAATCTTGTAGCAACGAATTATCTCCCTTTCAACCACGTTTTTAATAACTCTCTTTCGTGTCTGTCTGTTCGGTACAAATCTTGCAAGTGGCATTTGACGCACTTCTAGTTGCCGGTTGATATGAAATTTGGCAGGTATTCATTATTCCGGTAACAATACATTATGAAATTTTAGTTACAGAAAAAAATGGCGGCTCCAATATGGCGGACGAGATTTGTGATTATGGTTCGATTCGATTCAAAATTGGTATGTGGGGGTTTTAGGGGTTGGAGATTATGAAAGGTGTGAAATAATTTTTCCTAGCCCCATAAAGATCTCTAACTATGAAAATACCTGTAAGATTCGAAACGAAAAACGTGGGGCGCATGCAACAGATGATGTAGGGAGTAGCTATCGTTGAGAAAACTCACAGAACAGTTCATATCATTTGCAGTGCAATAAAATTGGTATTGACTTGTATGTGAACTGTTCATGCATCAATTATCTATTGCATGCGCTTCACGTTTTTCGTTTTGAATATTACAGGTATTTTCAGAGTTTTACATCTTTATGGGGCTATGAAAAATTATTTAATAGTTTTTAGTCCATTTTAGAAACGTGGTATATTAATTTGTTAAGTAAATAATTCTGAAAACCAACACTTTGAAACCTGAGGAATCTTTATTATGATAAAGATCAAAAGAGCTTTCAAGTGGTATGCAGCATGCTTCATTCTGCCTAATAATGTTTCGAAGATGTTGGAAGATATAGTTTTATATAGAACTTTTCCGAATGATAGTAACTCATTAAATGATAGGATTTTTCACTAATTTCAATTATTGAAATCTTCTTTGGTTGTTGTTTGCACTAGTAAAATAAATAAAAGTAAAATTGTAGCCAGTCAGTGAAATACTTTCAGAGAAAATCGCGGACGCATATAAAACAAAAATCTTTTTTAAATTATATCGAAAATACATTACAAACAAGGGAATACTGCAGTTGGGTGATTTCTGTGATAATAAACATGGAGTTCGTATTTCTCAAAGTTTTCGATTGATACTTACAAATAGAACAAACGAACATCCTGGAATAAGTCTGAATTCACATTTTAAATGATTCATGTATACACGAAATAATTATTTCAATACTTACGTTTAGTTGCACTTATTGAAACACTGTAAAAAATGGAATTATTACACAAACACGTTGCGTCGACTATGAAACTAACAGTCGAATGTCGAATAGCCGAATACGATGCAAAATGCAAAGGACAACGCCCTTAGCCCTCTGATTTAATTGGTCAGAAATAACAACGATGTTGTTAATTCACAGCATAAATGCGACGTGCTCACAAGATTTTCATTTTAATACAATTGCATCGTAATTTCTCTAAAGCATTGCTAATTCACATGTGCGATATATTTGAAAATGAAAAGGAAGAATTTCGTGTCTAGGTATTGAGACTACGCAATTTATTTATCGAAAACAGATACTTACTGATGATTTGAAATATCGCAATGCTTAAATAACTTGAGTCCGAAAAGTTTAAATATAATAATACTTTTATTGGTTCTTATCTGGTGAAATGAAATGTTTTCACAATTCCCCTAGTGATCGAAACTATGTATACATTTCTGAATAAGTTGCAACTGCAAACAGAATATTTTTATCGCAAATTTTCATGAAACCAGATAAGTAGGTAGGTACATGAAGAAGTACCTACCAATAGTTAACGATGAATCATCGTTTTGGATAGATAACATTGATCAGTGTTACATTTCTGAAATCATATGATGTGATTTTTTATTATGAATGCGATTTCTGTCCTGTTTGTAATTTTCATTCGCATTTTCACAACGTAGCTGAAAAAAAAACGAAAATGTGAAGAAATACGGAGGCATTTGAAAAATCCAACTTCTACGTTATTTTTACGAAAATCTTGTGCAGAATTCAACAAGAGTGTGATATCACAAAGTAATATTTTTATCAGTATGCACATTTACAAGCCGTCGACCTGAAAATTAGGAGTGGTTGTATTTCCACAGATTCATTGGTAAATTAACAAGAAATGTGATTTCTGTTTCAAGGTCTTGTAATTTCATGGACAAGTGGGTGAAGTGATTGTGATTTTATGATGTGAATCCACATATTGATAAGGTGCATTTACTATATATTTGTAAATTCAACGACTGGCTGTAATTTTTTATTGTATTTTTTTTAATTGAAATTTTACAATATGAACTTGTTGTTTTACTGATTTACATTGAAAATTCACCAAATTTCTGTACAAACACAACATAATAATCAGAATGCTTGTAGATAAATCTTGTTATTGTTGGCAAACATGGAATTACAGCATAGAACTGTATTATTTCCGGTCAGTTTCGAACTGAACTCACATTATAATCCTGAGATTTTTTTCAGTGTAGCGTCCGCGAATATATAAGTGAAGGAACATTGTAGCATTTCAGACAAATTTTAAATTCCAGAAAAAAACTATCTTCGAGCAGGAGTTGAAACTGCGACCTCTAGGTCTCTAACCACCTAGCTATTCGAAGCCAATGTGACGTTAGGGAAAGGAAAAAATTGATCTTGATGGCCACCCGCTGTGGTTGAGGTTCCTTCTACCTTCGTAACCCATCCTCACAGCTAACATTAAATTCTAGAAAAAAGCGGTATCTCGAAACGCAGTTGGAACCTGTGTCTTCGAATAGCTCAGTTAGTTAGAGCACAGACTAGAGGTCGCAGGTTCGGTTCCTGCTCGAAGATAGTTTTTTCTGGAATTTAAAATTTGTCTGAAATGCCACAAATAATTGAATTTTATATTGTTCAGACCAAAAAAATACAGGGTGTTCTATTTGGAATAACAAAGTTATCTTTGTCCGAAATTATAAAAAAGTGACAATGATTTTTGAACATTTTGTATAATATTGAGAAAGGGGTTTTATCGAAATGAATAGCATAAAACCTCTTTTATGCTTGGTCAGAATTCGAACGGATTGTTTCTATACATTTCGATGTTATTTAGTTTCCAATTGTACCTAGCATTTTCATAGAAAATCAATAACTCGAGAACGGTTATAGTTAGGTACATAGTACCTCAAAGAAAACATATTATTTTTTCCTGACCTATTCAAAAGTATGAAGAAATACAGGGTGTTCCATAAAAAAAACACAACTTTGATATGTCACACTTTTTTGAGCCACCCTGTAGACTCCAAAATAATTTCCTTTTGCAGCCTCAATCAATATACATGTAATGAAATGGAGAAATCCCTGAAAAAATTAATGGTTTGGTTTACAGGGACCGTGTCGTATGGAGTGCCCCACCCTATATATATATATATATATATAATATATATATATATATATATATATAAAATTATATATAATATATATATATATATATATATATATATATATATATATATATATATACCTATATAGTATCCGCTATGCGAGATAGTAATTGTACATAATCATATTGTATATAGGTTTTTTGGCCAAGTTAAGTTAGGTTGTGCTCCCTTTATAACGTTAAGTTGTGATTGGTTTGTAAGTAACTTTTATAGGAAGATCAGGCCATTTTTTTTTTCGAAAATCAATGATTTGATTGTTGTCAATTAACATTGATAATTCTCGATGAAAATGGATTTCTTGTCATAAACTTATCATTCGAAATGAAATTCTAAAGAAACACAACAGGTATACAACGCCATCATTTTTCAAATGCCGAATCCGGACAGTTTCTGGTAAAATCCCTGAAGACTCGAAATTATTTGCGGTTTGACAGATTGAAGAAAGACCTGAGTAGATTAAAGGATTAAACATGTAATTTAGTGCTTAGTAGAGATATTTCTGAGGTTGTAATGACATTATGACGGATTATCCTGTTATTGCTTTCAAAATATTTTTATTGCGGTAGTAGATATATTGAAGCTTCCGATGTTCAAATTGGATACACAACTTCTTAGTAATGGGTTTCCAGTAATTTCAGTTGAATAGGTTGATTGTGATTTTTACTGAGTCGAAAACTACCATGTTTACATGGAATGACGTTGGGGCACATGCATATTATTCAATAATACCTTGAAATTAGAGTGATGCTTTTTCGATATACTTTGATATATGATATATTGAAATATTTCTTTGACTTTTCATTCCTATTTTGAATTACGGAATCGTATTTTTATAGTAAACAGATATATTTTATAAAGATATTGTTTCGGGAATATTCTATCATCACTGGAAATTAGATATTTTGTTCATTACCGACGTCAAAAAAAAAAAATGATTAACTTGAATATATTTGGAGAGTATTTTTCAGGTGGGAGTTACCATGGTAAATATTGCATTCAATTTATCGAGCGGCCAACTACTAGAGCCGATTAATGAAACAAATTGTTGATTTCTGCAGAACCCATTATTCTCAAGTAGACAAATGAGTTCGACCGCAAAACACATCTGCTACCACCTTCTATTTTGTTAGCTCTGGCAGTGTCAAGTCAAGATGATAAATTTTATATCCCCCAAATTGGCTGTCGGTAAAACACGAAATACATTTGTGATATTTGATACTAATTTGGGCCTTTTGTGTTAAGCCGACTGTCCAGAAACCATTAAAATTGTATTTGAGTGTCTGGCAGCCTCACACTTCGGCACCTTGGTTTACAAAATCATTATTTTTTGTTGTTTTGTGAAATTCATATGAAAGATAATTAAAAATGGCTGGATTTTACCACCTCTGTTGTCTTTTGTCCGAAACCGCAAGGCAAATCCTCCACTATGAATTTGAAATTGTTTTCATTATAATGGGAACGGCGATGATTGAAGATACTATTGAAAAGAAATAATCTGCAATAGTAATCATTTTCAATGTTCGAGTTTTTTTTTTCACCTTCCACAATCCGAAAAAAATTATCGGAGAATCTGAGCTAGTATGGAAGGGCAACCAAATTAGTTTAAGTTAATGAAATTTATTAACTAAATAGGGAAAAAATTAAAAAAAAATGTAAAGACAAGATTTCATTTATACAAATGCACTAAAAAGGAAAAAATAATGTCTTTCATTGTTTGATCTAGGTTATTCTGTGAGTAACAGATTCAAAAGATTACCTATTTTGTATCCGCGGCAAGCTTTTGAATCTGTTACTCAAAGAATAACCTAGATCAAACCACGAAGAAAACTTTTTTCTTTTTAGTGCATTTGTTTAAATAAAATCTTGTCTTCAACAATTTTTTTTATAATTTTTATATTTAACTTTTCAGTTTTGTTTATATTATTAACAACTAAGAAAAGCTTGTTTTTAGTTTTTTTTGTTTATTCATTTTCTACTATTTATCATGTTGAATAACTAGTTTAGTAATTTCTATCTAATTTATTTTGGAATTTTGGAAAAATCATAATGTTCGACTCCGAAAACCCCTAGATACCAATTTTGAATAGAACCGGACCATAATACAAATTGTCCGCCATATGGAGCCGCCATTTTGTTTTTTCTCTAACAAAAATTTCATGATGCATTGTCACCGGAATTATGTACACCTGCCAAATTTCAAATCAATCGGACGATTAGAAGTGTGTCAAATTTAACTTGCAAGATTTGATTACAGACACACAGAAAGAAATTTTGTACGTATAATTAATGAACGGTGGTCGTCAATTTTTTCAACATTAATATTACGAATCGATGATTTATACAATGATTTCTGATCATAGACTAATATCTCAAAACATTGAAACAATGAACGAGCCAACATCAAACAATGAACGCAAAACATTAAAAAAATTAATTTTTTTATTCATATGATGAAAAAATCCATTGAATCAACGTTTGATGTTTATTAATATATGTTTTTCATCATTAAAACAATACATTTTTCGTCATAGATCCATCAACAGCAAACATAAGAAAATAATAAAAGGTCTTCATTGATTCAGTGAACACTAAACATTGATTTTACGAAACCAAACATTATCTTCTAGAATACACGCCAAATTAATGCTGCCTGACCATAGAACAATCACCCCAAACATTAATATTACGAAAAGGTCTCATATGCGCACTTAACTTTGACGCCAATTCTTCATTTGCCGATAACGCAGGTTTTATTTGTTCAGTCGACGTTAAAAAGTTGAAAGGGGTGGATCGCGTTTCTGTGGCGTTGTGAAATTGTGCCAGATTAAAGGAATACACAACTCAAAGCAGTATACAATCAAATATTCACAGAAATCATTTTTATTTTGTTCTAAAACCCAGCAAGAAGTTGAAGAGCACATAATAAATTTGAAAGCAAAAAAACGGCAATTCAGCCCTTTATATAATGCCTTGGTGATGAAATCTCCAATATTTCAAGCATATGTGTCTACTTTGACGATATCCGCTATAAATGTTTTCATGTCATCAAGGTTGTCGATACATGTTTTAAAATCATTTATTTATTCAATTTAGACTTTCCACAGGAAAGCAAAATGTTCTGGAACTTCCTAGAAAAAGGCTTTTATAAACATAAGGTCCCCCTTGAGAGCCCCAAAGTTCATATGATCTGTGAATCTTTTTTGAAATAAAACCAAATTACGCAATGAGCACGTCTTTATTTTGAAAAAAACCCCTTTTGAGATTGTTCGCTATCTTTCTCTGGGTTTTTAACCTTCCACAAAATAATGTGATCCTTTCTTTGTCAGTAAAAGAACAAGCTCCCACCCCACTTTATTACAGAAGTGGTCAACTTCAACTGTTGCATTTTCGTCTATCCTTCTATTGATTTTGAAATGACAAAATAATCTCTCTTAAAAATGATTAATAGGTACTTTAGTATTATTCGGAATGGAAATTCATAAATTTTTACAGAAAATGGTTATGGTGAGTAAATATTTGTATTTTAAATATTGTCTTAGTTCATCAGTCTTCGATTATTTTGTGTCTTTTGATATTTCAAAAACGTTTTTGGTTGACATTATTAAACAAAGATTCAATAAATTAATTTTTTTATACAATTAGATTTTAACAATAAATGAAAAAATAATGGATATTATTAAAAAATCCAGTTTTTTTGCGACTGCCCTGTAAATGTATTGATTATTATTATTGATAACTGGCGAACACAGATTCATGCTCATTTTTCATTCATTCAACGTAGACAATCATAACTAATGTATATCGTTCGCAATATCAATCATCGCCGACCATAGATCCATGCTTACTGGTTATTAATTTAATGTACAGATGTCATAAACTAAGTCTATCGTTCGTAATATTAATAACTGGCAATCACATATTCATGCTCACTGTTGATTGATTTATTGTACATCAATCGAAAACTAATGTTTACCGTTCGTAATATTAATAACCGGTGATCATAGATCCATGCTCACTGTTTATTGATTCAACGTACACCAACCATAAACTAATGTAAATCCATTCGTAATATTAATAACCGGCAAACATAGATCTATGCTCACTGTTTATTGATTCAACGTACAACAACCATAAACTAATGTAAAGCCATTCGTAATATTAATAACCGGCAAACATAGATCCATGCTCACTGTTTAATGATTCAACGTACAACAACCATAAACTAATATAAATCCATTCGTAATATTAATAACCGGCAAAAATAGATCCATGACCATTATTAATTGATTCAACGTACAGCAGTCATAACTTAATCAACAAGAAAAT
Organism: Gonioctena quinquepunctata; assembly: GCA_018342105.1. NCBI lineage: Eukaryota > Metazoa > Arthropoda > Insecta > Coleoptera > Chrysomelidae > Gonioctena > Gonioctena quinquepunctata. The sequence continues at coordinate 604,148 of JAFIRS010000478.1, forward strand.
TTACGTACGACCGTTCATTGTATCAATTACACCCGTCATCGGCCCAAAATTAATGTTGACGTTCACTGATTTGATGTACTTTTTTATTAATATAACGTACCTTTTTCGTTCTGTGCAGACACACAGACAGAAAGACAGACAGACATCGGGGCAGGTGAAATAAAAAATGGAAGCTTGTAAAAAAATATTCGACCGCAATAACCCCCACATACCAATTTTGAATAGAATCGGACCATAATCACAAAACTCGTCCACCATTTTGGAGCCGCCATATTGAATTTTTGAATTTTGACAAAAAAATCAAAATCTCGATCCTGAAAACCCCTAGATATTAATTTTGAATAGAATCAGACCATAATCACAAAACTCGTCAGCCATTTTGATGCCATATTGAATTTTGACAAAAAACTCTTAATCTCCGACCCCGAAAACCTCTAGATACCAGTTTTGAATTATGTACACCTGCCAAATTTCAAATCAATCGGACGATTAGAAGGGGGTCAAATTTAACTTGCAATATTTGATTACCGACAGACACACAGACAGTCACCGGTACAGGTGAAACTAAATAAAAGCTTATGAAAAGTTGATGATATGTATCTCGTAGAACGACTCTGGAAGTTATTGATTTCTCCAATACCTCTGTGGAAATTGAGAAACTGGGACATTTAAACTGTGTATTGGGTTGGATGAAGTACTTCATAAGTTATAGCAAATTTTCGTTTTCTATATTTCAATGGGGGAGGGGGGATTTTTACGTGAAAATTGGTTGCCATTTGTGTTCATGTATTTGCTTTGGGTAATTGAAAGTATTTGGAATCAATTTTTTAATCATAAGTCAGAAATTTCAAGAAAATAGCTATTAGAACAAAAGTGCACCTTTCGTAGTAATTTGGGTGTGAAACTATATGGATTCCCTATTTAACCGACGAAACCAAAAAGGAGGAGGTTCTCTAGTCGACGCGTATATTTTTTTTTATTTTTTTTATGTATGACCACGCATAACTTTTTTCTGAGACGTCCGATTCCAATTTTTTTTTCAGTGGATAGGGTGTACTCCGAAGTTGGTCCCATTTGAATTTAAAAGATGAAATCCACCCCTAAAGGTAGCAAAATGAAGGATATTGATCACTCACCCTCTGAATTCTGGTCCGTTAACCGATTCTATCAGGCATAACTTTGTACTGGGTTCTTCGATTTGGATGATTCTTTCTTTAATAGATAGGGTATACCTCATATTTGATTTTCGATTGAAATTATCCACACTTACGGGTAGAAAAATAGGGGATAATTGATTTTTCACTTGTGAACATTGGCACACACATATGTAGTTGACAATGACAGATCGCTAGTGTCATTATTTTTGTTCCACATCCGTCACAATCATTATATTCTATGAGAGGATGGAATGATATACAAAGTGATGAAATAAACTAACCAGAACAACAAAAATAATTTATATTACAACAAATAGTAAAAGTAGATAATCATATATGGTAATAGTTTAAGTAAGGTGGGTAAGTAAGTATTTTGGAAGTAATAAAAAAACAAGTAGGTAGTAATTGGTAGATTTTTGCCTCAAAAAATTGAAAAATAAAAACTTTTCAACAAAAAATTAAACCGACGAAATACGGAACTGAAAAGTAAAAAATAAAATAAACCTTCTTAGTCTCAATAACTAAGCTCCTAAACTAATGTAAGTAACTAATTTTGAGTCGGCGCAAATTGAACCATCAACGAAGATCATTGAATTACTTCAAAAAAAATATCAGAATGTCACCGCGCAACTCGATGTCATCATTTTACGCCTTACCTAATTCATTTGCTTGTTTGTTTGGCGACGACTCAAAATTAGTTAGTTACATTAGTTAAGGAGCTTAGTTATTGAGACTAAGAAGATTTATTTTATTTTTTACTTTTCAGTCCGTATTTCGTCGGTTTAATTTTTTGTTAAAAAGTTTTTAGGAAACCAGCTTGAACCAAAGTTGAGCACATTTCGACGAAATATGTCTTTTCCGTCGGAATAGGTGCAACTTGTTTTGCCTCATTTTTATTATTTTTTAATTTTATATATACCTCCGTGACAAATAAAAATTTGTGTGGAAGGTGTCAGTATACATGTACTCTTACATATATATATATATATATATATATATATATCACATAAGTCCTCAAAATATATCAACACAGATGTACAATATTTCTTAGTGTAGGTCTATGGTTCACAGTAATATAACAGATAAATTAAAATTTTATAATATATACAATAGCATTATTTGTCGAATGGTATTAGATTCGAAAAATTCTATTTATAGAAAACGTTCTTATTAATACTCTGCCTTACATTTTGCAAGTAAACTTTGATATCTGTCTCAATTGTCAAGATATACGATGACTGTTACATATATATTAAGTGATACCACTATTAAGAGCCTAACAACAGTTGTCAATCTGACTGTGGTATGACAGGGTTTCAGTATATATATTAGATAAATTAAAATTTTATATATATATATAGATTATTTGTCAGGTTTTAAATGAAAAATTCTGATTTGAAAGTTCTCTAGTAAAGATCTGCCTTATTCTTGCGCCTAAACTATTGATATCTGTCAATTCTCAACGATAACATGAATGGTAATATCTAAGTGTACTCATGTAAGAGCTCCAAGGGTTTGCGCTAATTGCTGTGGTATAGAACAGACATTTTATTATTATATTTATATATATATATATTATTGTTATTTTATTTATAAATACAAATCGATTGTAATATTCTATGCAGTAACAAACCTTCAATTAGACTGTTTCATCTACATGACTCAAACGTACTTCGCCCATAGATTTTCATGCCGCTGAACAATTAAATTTATTTTCCACTGTGATTCATATGCATGTAAATTTCAATTGCCTGTTTCAGACTGTCTTAACCCTCAATAATTTATTTCTGTTTCGCATGTAATTTTTTTTTAATCTTGAAAATTTGTTTTCTATTACTGTTTATTCAGGTTCATGAGATTCCGATTACTCAGTGAGGGTTTGGGAAAATTGAGACCTATGAAGTTCTTAAAAGAGCATTATAAGGAAGGACCAATAAATGATATATATATATATATATATATTTTATATTTGTGAGTTCTTGAATCCTGGTGTATATATTTAGTTTGGAGGTTCTTGGGATTTGGATTCATAAATTAAAATCAGGGAATTAGTTAGACGTTTCACCCCTAGCATATGGAGAAACCTACTCTTTACCCATTTCAAATGAAAAATCCATACCAACAATAGACTACATAGCAAATATTGAAATAAGCCTAAAAAATCTACCTACAATTAGTTGCAACGAAATAAGAACCAAAATTGTAAACGCCAAAAACAACCATAAAAACAAAATAAAAATAATCCAAAGAAAAGTATAAAAACTCAAAAAAATATCGCCAAAACATTAATAAAACCAAAAATTTCTCAGAAATCAGAATACGAACACCTTCCTACAAGACAAATGTTCCTATAAAAAACTTAAATCAAATCCAACAAAAAAAATTCAAACCCAAAAAACAACATAATAAAAAAATGGCGCAATAAGAAGTTAATATCAGACCTCCTCGAGAAACAACTAATAATAAACAACGCCACTCAAAATATATGGACTACCCAAAATCTACAAAGAAGGTCACCCCCTTAGACCAATAGTATTATGTATCAAATCACCCTTCTACAAACTTTCAAAATTTCTCAGTAACAGTATTCACAAAATAGTAAGACTAAATGAGTACTTCATAAAAGATTCATTCGCAATCAATTTTTTTTTCAATAACATCACCATTCCCGACGACCACCGTACTAATTTCCCTTGATGTCGTATCACTGTATAGTAATATTCCAACGAACTAGAAAAAACCACACTCGATAAAATGGCAATCTTTAAAAATCATACCCCTCACAAAAAAGAATTCAGTAACGCGATAGAGCAAACCCTATCTTCTAATTTCTTTCAATATAACAACGATTATTACCAACAAATAAATGGTTGCGCCATGGGTTCCCTCATCTCAAGCTCAATTGCTCAACTAGTCATGGAACACCTAGAGGAACTAGTAATAAACAACCTAAAATTCAAGTTACCATTTTTCAAACGCCACGTGGACGACTGCATAACAGCTGCCCTAAAAATAAAGTAAATTAAATACTCGACGCATTTAACAATTTCCACCCAAAACTACGGTTCACAATAGAAGAAGAACAACACAATCGAATAAACTTCCAGATATGACACTCATAAAACAATAACCACATTACTACAGAATGGTATACCAAACCCACCTGGTTTGAGAGATATCTAAATTATAACTCCAATCACCCGTTAGCACAGAAAAGAAGTGTAATAATCGGATTAACAGATAGAGCCTTGCAATTAAGTAGCCCACCCTTTAGAAAAAAGCATTAGAAAAAGTAGTAAAACATTAATGAACAATCGTTACGCACTTTCTTATTATACAATACAACAAAAAACCAAACCAAAAAACTTTACAACAATACCCTGACCCATCCGAAAACATTAAAAACATTAAAAAAAACATGATATTCACACATGCTTCAAATCACACAACCTAATGAAACAACTATATTCCCCATTAAAAAGTAAAAACCCCAAAATGAAAAATGCAAACTCATATATAGCATCCCATGCAAAGACTGCAATATGGAATACATTGGTATGACATCGCAACTGTTAGAAAATAGAATTAATGGTCACACATATATGAAAAATTCAAGTACCGCCCTAAACCAACCTATCATTACCGATATAAATAAATATATTTATATATATATATATATATATATATATATATATATTTATATATATTGTTATGATGGAAATTTATCAGATAATGAAACTGATAATTCATTATTATTAGATATTTATGTTATCGTGGTTTTATGCTATGTTTGTTTTACAATTTTTCTATGCATTTTACTGTTCTGGAATGTTGTACCATGTTCTATCAACGCATATGTCTAAAAAAGTCAACACTGAAGTTTTTCTATTGTCATAAGTATATTGCCAACAATACATTCAATTTGCACAATTTATAAAAATAATATAGAAATCAAAATTATGAAAAAAAAACTTTGGATCTCCAGTAGACAAAATGGTATACAAGTTGGAACATCCTGTATGGTAAATCATATCAGAAGGAAACCCAACTAGACCAGGGTCGATAATTTTTGAAACAAAAAAAAATAGTAGGATGAAACGTTTTGGAAAAGGAAGAGAATATAACAAAAGTGAAAGGAAAAATAATTTACGGGCGATCTGAGGTCGGGAAGTGGAAGGGGGTGAGTTTTTAAGGGTAAAAAACGGTTAATCTCGATTTCCGGCAAAACTTTAAGTCCTATGGAAAAGTTGTATTCACACTTTTTTCACATAACCCCAAAATTGATGTGGAAAATTGAAATAACCAAGTTTTTGGTTTTTTATTTTTATCTTTAACAAAAAAAAAATCCACGAAATTTGGTGAAAATTTACCTTTTTATGTCCCGAACACACTGTAATTTATTCGATTTGAAATATTTTTTTTTCACCTTATTTTGACTTAATATCGAAAAAACATTCTAATTTTCAATCGAAAATTCTCGCGTCAAAATACAGCTTTTTTTTAAAAGTCGGTGGGCTTTTATTCGTTGAAATCTCTATTTTCTGATGGTGAAAAAAAAATACATTACTATGGTGAATGTTCTCAGAAAATGCAAAGAAACGAAAAAAACTCGAATCCGAATTTAATAAGACATCTACAATATTTTGAGAAAGTTGTAGAATCTTCTTTAAATTATATGCGTAGATGCCAATTTATTGCTAATTTCAATCTTATATACCTGAGTGACCTACGGAAAATTTTAGCCCATCAAAAGGTATTTCATAGAGAAGTGGGGAAAGGGCTAGGAGGGTCTGGGCCTTACTACCTGTTATTTCTTTGCTTTTTCTGAGAACATTTACCATAGTAATGTATTTTTTTTCACCATTAGAAAGTAGAGATTTTAACGAATGAAAAGCCCACCAACTTTTCGAAAAAAGCTGATATTTTGACGCGAGAATTTTCGATTGAAAATTACGGTGGTTTTTCGATATTAAGTCAAAATAAGGTGAAAAAATAAATATTTCAAATTAAATAAATTACAGTGTGTTTGGGACATAAAAAGGTAAATTTTCACCAAATTTCGTGAAAAAAAAAGTTTTTTGTAAAAGATAAAAATAAAAAACAAAAAACTTGGTTATTTCAATTTTTTGCATAAATTTTGAGGTTATGTGAAAAAAGTGTTGATACAAAACTTTTTTCCGTAGGACTTGTAGTTTTGCCGGAAATCGAGATTAACCGTTTTTTACCCTTAAAAACTCACCCCCTTCCACTTCCCGACCTCAGATCGCCCGTAAATTATTTTTCCTTTCATTTTTATTATATTCTCTTCCTTTTCCATTGGGTTTCATCCTACTATAATTTTTTGTCACTTTTTACCATTTTTACAGGCTTCAGCCCTGGTCTAAACAGCGACATGTCAAAAAGAATTTGAGGGAGATAGAAAATATAAAAATTTTGAAAAGAGAAAAAAGGGTCAAATATGAATTCTAACAAACTTTGTACATATGATATAAGATATAGAATTAGAAATTGTAAATAAAATCCTTAGAATAGTTTAAAACAAGAAAAAGTGATACAGAAAGTTGGGAAAAACTTTGAATTAGGGAAAATAAACAAAGAGTGAGGGTTGCCAAGAGGAGGAATAACAAGGGGGAGGATGAAAAAATTATGTAAAAACGAAATCACGTATGAATTTTGAAGAAGAAAAAATCTGAAAATACAAGAAAAAAACAATCATTAAATGTTATAAAACGCACCCAGAGAGGAATGGGAATATAAACAATCAAGGAAAAACTACTCACCTGATAAATACAACAAAAATCATGTCCATATTCCAGAAAAAAGGGGCCTTCTACAGTGGTTCTGCACTTTCCTATATATAAAGAACACTTCCAAGAGTCAGGAAAACACTTAGACCAGAACTATATAAAGTGAACATATTAGTGCCAGACACTTCTTTTGGTTATTTGGATCACTTGTGTCCATTCATTTGAACATTATTTGTCATTTTTCATGCTCATAGATTGAGCATAACCTTGAAACGTATATGCACAACCTATTTTATCACACATAAGCTAGTTCTTTACCACTTTATTTCACTGTTTTGATTAAAATAAGTTAGATATCGCAGGTTAGGTCGTTTTAAGGACTTATTTCAATAAAAGAATAACTATTTGACGATTTTCTGAATTCATGGTTTATCAATTGATCACCTAATCACAAATATTTCCACAAAACAGTACTTCTGACTTCAAGCAGAGCAACAAGTTGGCACTACTGAATCCTACCGTGAGAACGGAGATACCTCATACTCCATAGGCGTACCGACTGAGCTGGGATAAGTTAGAGGAATTCAGGTAAAAGAGTGTCGAAAAAGGGTAAGAACAACATAGCCAGATATTCATTACTGTTATGATAGGTATTTACTTTTCAAAATTAATAAATAAAAAAGAAATCAATTAAACAAATTTATCATAACAAATATTTTATTATGATGACTAGTTATTAAATAATAAAAATAAATAGCAATAACAATCATTATAATAATTAGTACCATCATAATAATAATATATATATATATATATATATATATATTGTTATTTAGGAAGGAAGTATTATTTTATAATATAAAAAAAAAAAAATACTTAAAAATTTTTTTTGAGATTCTATTTCCTTTAAACCTTGCAATCATTTTCTTGCATTTTCAAAAATGATTACAACCTATAATTGTTTAAAATATAACAAAAAGTCTAGATTTACAAAATCATTCTGAATTAAATGTGATCAACAAAATTATAAGCTTGAAACATACAGTATATGAAATTGTATCTAACTGAAAATAGCCAATAGGAGAACAAGAAACTTCTTGATGACAATAGCCAATCAGGGAACAGAGATGGTGAGATGAAAGATTTGAAATTGTGGAAAAGTAAGAAAGAGAAATATCAAAAATAATTATCATCGAATATTGTATTTGGTTTATAAGAAATGTAAAATATATTAGTTCATACGTTTTCTCAAATAACACCAAATTAATGAAAGGGCGACAAGGAAGTGCGCGAGTTTGAAAATTCAAAGAAGATGGACAAAAGAGAAATGGTATCCAGGGAATGAAAAAACAAAGCGAGAGGAGATTGAAAAAAAATTTGAAGAGAAGCCAGGTACAAAAATTGAAAAGAAATAAATTTAGGATTTTATTAATGAGAAGGTAGTTTTTCAACAATAAAAAACCAATACAACCTCTGAATAATCTCGACACAAAATAAACAAGGATAAAAGAAGATTACCTTTTTGGTTCTCCACATGAAAACTTGTCCAAGCTGATTTCGTGGATTTTGGATGGTTCCTTTTGAAATGGTGAGCTCCTGAGAGGAGTGGATGAAACAGGAATTCAGATTATGCCAGGTATTGCATCAGCGACATTCCAGTTCCAGGTATAAACTCTTTTAGTGCACATCACAAACTGAATCACTTCACAAAATAACTCGTATCTCTGAAGAACTCTATGATTTGGTATTGAACTATAAAAGAATTCTGAAAATAGTTCGAGTGACATCAAGACAGGCAGTGGCTCTATTGCCAGTACCGACTCCTGAGGCGAAGGCGTACCAACTGAGATTAGTCGTGGTAAGAAAAATAATAATAATTGGCAACAACGTGGCGAGAAAACAGTAACGTTAGCTGGCAATTATCATAACAATTAGCTATTATCATATCACAATATAACAATTGGCTTTTCATCGCGGAGCTGAATTGCCTACATAAGTATTAGAGGTATATCAAAATTGAAATCAAAATTATTATACAGGGAGAAAATATTTGTGGGACAATATTTCATAACAATTTGGCAATATCAGTGAAGTGGGACTATAACAATTTGACTTCCAACGCGGGGTAAAAACACCAATTATCATTTCATAACAATTTGGTGCCCAACGAGGTGCGAAAATATTTATTGTAATAATAATAATATTAAATATAAATAATAATAATAAAATTCTTTCCTATCATAACAATTTGGCTCCCAACGCGGAGCGAAAATAATTAGCTATCAACATTACATAACAATATATATATATATATATATATATATATATATATAATTTCATTGATTGGCGGAATAGCAAGAACAGAGGGTATATCACGTTTGGGAACTAGGTAGGGAAAAGATATATTTATTGAGTCTTTTTGAAGCTATTGTCTGAGAAAGAATGGTCAGGATTGGTGCTGGACCTCAAGAGGTGGTTAATATGTTGATGTAAGTGCCAGAATGGAGCTTTGAGGAACGCCTGAGTTGATGGGGCAAGAGTTGAACGATACTCCATCTTCGACATCATTTATTGATCTGTTAGTCTGGTCAAGATCGTAAAATCGAAATAAAACGGGTTAATGTGAATTAAAATATGATTCAAGATGACATCTGGAAAATTGTGCTAGAAAATTATACCCACTGGAAAACAACTACAAAGGTTGCTAATTCAGTATTTAAAAAAAGGTTTCCGTTTTTCCAGATATTTTGGAAACTATTGAAAACATTGCCAATTTGAAAAAAGATTCTCGTGGAGGAGAAAATTTGCAATAAAAAAGTTTCCCGAATCTCTATGTCTATTATTTATAAATATTCATTAATGTTAAAAATAGGGACCCGCAGCGCGAGAGCGCGTGTGCAACATTGTCGTTAATCCGATGACATCGTAAACAAATATATTTTTTTAATTATAAATATAAAAATTTTTACCAATTTTTCAGAATTTGAGATTATTGTTAATTTATTCATTTATTTATTTATCTATATACGGGTTAACCCCAATTTTGTTTACAATAATTTTATAACAAGTAAATCTTATTCTATACTACTACACTACTATAATTATACAACTTATACTATTATAATATTATAATTTAAATTTAATTTTTGATCTAGATATATGCAATATATAGGACAATGATGACAATAAACATAATTAACAATTAACAATATGACTAATGAACTACATTCAAATGAGCAATGCGCGAGAGACTTGATTCTTGAAAATATTTGGAGTATCACAGAAGAAATCAATTTTATCACAATAGTTATTTCCCAGTCTTAACATTTTCGATATAGGAGAGTTGTAACCATAGTTAGTTGAATGATATGGTGTAACGAATAATTGTATTTGTCTAGTGGACCTACGTGGAACGTTGAAAGATATGAGGGAGAGAATTTCTGGACAATCATTGATACCAGAAATTATTTTGTAAAGATAAACTAATGAAGTAATTATTGGTCTATCATCCTGTCTTGATAAAGATAATATATTCATCACTTCCCTGTAATTATATTCGCCTACAACTAGGCCTGGTTTGAAAGCCATGGTCCTTAGAAATGTATTCTGCACATTTTCTACTTGTTGTGTATATTTAAAGTAGTAGGGACTCCAGATTATGATGTTATACTCTACGATAGATCGTACTAAAGAGCAATATACAATTTTTGTGATGAAAGGAGAAAGGTTAGTTGACGATCTCACAATAAAGCCAAGTATTTTTTAAGCTTTTATAGATACCGAGTTCACATGGTTGTTGAAACAAAGCCTGCTATCTAACAATATACCCAAATCCTTACACTCTGGTTTATATTCCAAAATCTCATTATTTAAAAAGTAATCAAAATTAACTGGTGAACGAGATCTACTAAATACCATTGAGTAGCATTTCTTCGTATTGAGATGCAGGCAGTTCGCTCCACACCAATCGGAAATGCAATTTATATCACTCTGAAGAAGATTGGCATCATGAGCACTCTCTATTACCTTGAAAATTTTTAGATCGTCGGCAAATAGTAAGAATTTTGAATTATTAATATTTGAATTAATGTCATTTATAAAGAGGCAGAACAACAAAGGCCCGCAGTGGGATCTCTGTGGTAAACCTGATTTCACCAAAAAAGGTTCTGAAACTGTACTATTTACTCTAACTGATTGAGAACGACCAGTTAGATAACTGCTTATCCATTCTAGCGTATAACCAGAGATACCAATAGCAAATGATTTTTTTATCGGTAAGTTATGATTGACCCTATCAAAAGATTTTGAGAAGTCTGTGTAGATAGCATCTACCTGCACATACCTCTCAATTGCTTGAGTTATGTAGTGCTGATAATACAATAAGTTTGATACTGTCGATCGTCCAGATGTAAATCCATGTTGTCAGGTATTATCAGAGGTCTACAAACATTCATTAATATTTATTGCAACAAGGCAATCTAAGACTTTAGGAATAGCTGATTGAATGCAAACTCCCCTATAGTTTTCAACTTTTTCTTTCGAGCCACTTTTAAAAATAGGATAAATGAAGCTTTCTTTCCAACGGTCAGGGAATGAGCCACTAGTCAGTGATGTATTGAATAAAAGTAAAAGTGGAGTTGACAGAGAATATACACACTGTTCTATGAAGAAAGAAGGAATACCATCAGGGCCACTCGAAAATCTTGATTTTAATTTACATATAGCTTCAAAAATGTTTGATAATTCAAATGTACTTTGTTGATAAATCTATTGTTTTTTCATACGAAAATTGAGTAGGATTCTATGTATACTGTGGAAGCAATTCTTTATAGAAATTGACACAACTGTTTAAATAATGATTCCAAAATTATTTCCCTTCGTGGCGATCTTTATACATTTATAATAATGAGACTATTTATTATATGACGAGGTCTTGAATTATTATAATCCATAAGTTATAAATGAATAAAGTCAACAAAAAACGATGATAGTTTTATGCATGCAAAAAATCATTGAAAAACAGTTCTTGCATTTTTGTAACCACTTGTATAAAAAAAACAAATGCACAAATTGATTATTTTTATTTTATTTTAATTTTCAATTGTGTAAACTGATGATTTATAAAAAAATCTTTTTTTTTTGTTTAAAATTATTTATTTATTCATGGACTCCTTGAACAATTCATTAAGTTTTTTTTAAATCAGTATTAGCGATCCCTTATAACATCATACAAATTTTTTATGTATTTCAATTGTTTGTTGACTACACAATTTGTTATAAACAAAAACTGGTCCTTGTTATATCTTTTTTAAATACACAAAAAATACGAAAACAACCATAAGCATAGTTTTTTTAAACATTTTGTACATATTTTTTTGATATATTGATTGATGCCTATGGTTGCTTTTTGGTATCTGGAAAAATATAACAAAACTCAAGTGTCTATTTATAACAAATTGTTCAATTAATGATATTAGAAATCACTAATAATGATTTTTAATGAAAAATATTTCTTAACTAATTGTTCAGTGTATAAACAAAAAAAATACATTTGAACAATTAAATAAAAAATTTAAGATTTTTTTTTCAAATCAGCACCTAACTAACAACATTGTTTTTTTTTACTATAAGCAATTTGTTCATTATATCTATTTTTCGGCAGACAAATTACTACAAAAAAAAATTATGAATTTTTGCATGTATAAAATAATCCCGGAAATTTAACGTGAAAAATCAATTTCACTGTTTTTGTAATGATCGTTTTTTGTTCATTCATTTATATCCTATGGATTATAATAATTTAGGACCTCGTGATATCATAGTGTTATTAATTATAGATGTATGAAGGTATCCACGGAGAAAACTCATTTTGGCATCATTATTTGAACACTTTTGTCAATTTCCATAAAAACGATATATTAGATGAAAAAAAAAATATTAACAATAGTCTCAAATATTGAAAAATTGATTTTTTTTGCCGAAAATGTAAATCTTTGTCTTGATTACCCGTTCTTTACAGTCATGAGAAATGGATATATAAAGCAACGATTATCAAACAAGCAAGAAACTTATCAGTGGGGGTTTCATACCCAAACTGAAAAACTGTTATATGCCAAGGCTCATATACCTATCTATATAACTAAAATTATCAGTCATGTATATACAATAACATAATATGCCCGCCAGGCGCCTACCTCCCCTAATAGCCAAACCCTTTATTCGAGGTAGGTCCACCTATTATATTAAAGGCGGAAAGAAAACACAAGTGTCCCAGATCACGGACTCAATATAACTTCATCTCAACAAAATGTAAACCCAAATGAAGTGAAACCATTATTTATTATTTTTTTCAAGATTGCACTTGAACAAATCGCTGCCTACAAATATTGAATATTTTTTTTGCCGAAAATGTATTTTTTTGAGTGTTTTGATAATACTATATTTTTTACATTTTTCAAATGTATATTTAAAAACAAAGACAAAATATATACGAAGTCGTCGGATTGACGGCAGTGTTGCACTCGTGGAATCCTATTTCAATTAATTTACATTAATAAATAATTGGATAGAGATCTTTTTTTTTAATTGGCAATGTCTTCAATAGTTTTTGTGATATCTGGAAAAACTGAAACCTTGTTTTTTCACTTAATTGTTTATAACCGGCGTAAACCCGCCGCGACGGGTTTAATTTTCTTGGGTATGCTAAGATTGCACTTGAACAAATCGCTGACTTCAACTTCCTGAAAGCTCTATCGCTTTCGATAGAACAGTAGAAGTTGACCCGATCTCATGTCAACTTATGTAGTAGAGCTGCGATATCTGCAAATACAAAACGGCGATAACAGGTACCCAGACCTAGAACTTCTTACCTCGTGTTTATCTTTTGGTCTCGGCCAGTCTCAATAGCCTGTATTTTCGATTCGTCTGTTTGAATACCCCCTTCAGAGACTGTTTGGCCCACAGTTCCGAAAAAGCTGGACAAAACTATGAAAAGGTTTGCATCATCACAAAAATTGGGGTCCATATGTTTTCGAGGTCGCTGAAACCAAATTTGCAGTCAAAAATGTCAAATTCAAGATGACCCACTGATCACGTGAATTTTTTTACTAATTGAAATTTCGAGCGAATCTGGTATTGGGGTCGCTCGAGGTATCAGCTCACTAGACCGGACCGTGCCATGACCGTAACAGAACCAACACAAACCCGTGAATTCAAGTCCATGTGCGTGCATGTCGGTTGAGGAACAGTGTAGTGAGCTTTGTTTCATTGTGTGTGAATGATTATGGTCATGTTTCTAAGAGATTCAATAATAAATGATGTAGGTACAATGGGTAAATTTATGCGAAAAAGCTGGACTAAACTACAAAAAGGTTTGCATCATCACAAAAAATTGGGTTTCTAATGTCGAGATCGCTGAAACCGAATTTGCAGTAAAAAATGTCAAAGTCAAGATGGCCGACAGAAAATGGTCCTCTGGTCACGTGTATTTTTGGAATCTACTTGAAATATTGGTACTGGTATTGAGGTCACTTAAAATCATCATAAATAATATACGAAAGGTAAGGATTGGAGACATGAGCCGTGTATTTGTGAATAATTTCGAATTATACAATCGTGTATATTATTAGGCAATCCATCGACCTGTCAAAAAAAAGCAATATGGCGGCTGTTGGCACACATTGTAATTCGCCATAAGCGACCATAGTGGTAAAAGTGTTTATTTTGTGATTTTCTGTGCGAATTTGAGTAGTTTTTTCGATTTTGGATTATAATTCGTGCTTCAACTGAAGAAAAATGCCCCTCATTTGCATTGTAGTCAACTGTGGGTCCCGTCACGACAGGGATAGAGTCGGGTTTCACTCGGTGCTTACAGTTTCAAATCATAAGTTTTTGACCAGTTAAAATGACTTATCGAGGAGGAGAAGAGCTCTATGGTTAGTTGCAATCAACCGAGAAGATCTTACGGATTCGAAAATCAAGTATCAGAGAGGCTGCAGCAGACATACCCTGTGTGCACTTTCGTGATATATCCTTCATTCGGTCATGGATACCTACCTATAACTTCAGACTTTTGTGATTTGATTTGTTCCTACGATTACTTGTATGATTTTGCCTACTTGTATATCTCTGAACTATTGTACATTAGGAGGTCCCATTTCAAATAAAGTTCATATATATATATATATATATATATATATATATATATATATATATATATATATATACCTTCTCCTGTCCCTCCTGGATCTGAGATAGGACAGCTCCAAGTCCCACGTTGCTGGCGTCCGTATCCAAAATGAATTTCCCTTTTGGTAGGGGATAGCTCAGTATAGGTGCGTTGATCAAAGCTCCTTTCAGCTTCCTGAATGAGTCTTGACATTCTTCGGACCACTGGAACTTTGTTCGGCCTTCCGTGAGCTTGGTCAGTGGTTTAGCGATGTTGGCGAATCCCAGCACATATCGGCGATAGTATGTGCATAAACCAAGGAAACTTCGAAGTTGGTGAATGTCTTTTGGGATGGGCCAATCCTTAACAGCTTTGATCTTCTGGTCATCCACTGCTACTCCTTCCCAGAGACAACGTGGCCGAGGTATCGTACTTCTTTTGGAACAGATGGCATTTCTTAGGCTCAGCTTCAATCCGGAGTTCCTCAGTCGCGGAATACTTCCTCAAGTTTTTCACGTGGTCTCAAACGATCTGCCGACCACAATTATGTCGTCGAGATACACTAGACAGTGTTCCATGAGGTCCCTTCAGTACTGTTTCATCAATCTTTCGAATGTGGCGGGAGCATTCAGAGCCCAATGGCATAACGGTGAACTGCCACAATCCTGAGCCGATGGTAAAGCAGTCTTTCTCGATCTTCCTGACCAGTTCTACTTGCCAGTATCCACTCTTCAGATCAAGGGTCGAGAAAATCGTGGAACCAGCCAACGTGTCTAGGGTGTCATCTATTCTCGGGAGGGAACTGTCCTTCTTCGTGACATTATTAAGTTGGCGATAGTCTACACAAAAGCGTGTCGATCCATCCTTTTTCTTCACCAGTACGACTGGAAGGACCAGGGACTGTCAGATGGTTCGATAACTCCTTCTTTCCCATATCGCTGACTATTTTGTCAGCCTCTTCCTTCTTGGCAAGAGGAAGTCTTCTTGCTGATTGCCGGATCGGTCGGGCACCCCAGTATCAATCTTGTGCTGACCACATTAGTTCGACCTCCTTTTCCTTGTCCGGTATCGAAGATGTCTTGGTACTTCATTAACTAAATCTCTTAGTTTGGGCTGTTGAGCTGGTTTTATATCTTGGAAGAGATGGCAACCAATTTTCTAGTTCTGTGGGCAAGTTGTTGTTGGCTAATCGTACCTCGTACACTCGGATTACTGAGAAACTGACGAGCAGTGCCCCAATATTGTTCCTTTCTTCAGGTCACTGGAAAATAATTGACATTCATGACCTTACGGCACAAATTTGTCAGCACGCAACAAGGTCTTTCCTAGTGCAATCCTCGTCCAATTTTCTCATCATGAAGTTTGGGCTCGAACATCACCACGTTTCACTGCTCGTACTCCCGTCCAGGCGAGCCTCCAGAATGGTTTCAGCCCTCTCAGGTACGCTTACATCTTCAGCCAACAACACACGGATCAACCCTCACTTCTCCCATGGAAGCACCAGCTCTTCTCCGTTGACACGTAGGACGCCGTCTTTGAAATCCAATTCAAACCCTCTGGAATTCATGATGTCCATTCCGATGATTGCATCGTCTTCGATGTCCGCTACAAGTGCCTGATGTTTCACTTTAGTGCTGCCCAAAATTATTTCAATCGGTAGCTCGCCATATACAGTAGCTGGCTCCCCTGTTGCTGTGCGTAGCTTCCAAGTTGTCGGTTCAATCCGTTCCGATGTTCTGGCAAAGGAAGGCCCGAGAATTGTCCTAGTCGCACCTGTATCTAGCAGCATGGTGCAAGGCTCGTTATTGATGAGACCGTCTACGAAGACACCTTTGTTCTGTCGTTGAAGGATAGCGACATATGCGTTGTTAACCGGGGCTTGCGGACACATGCCGACGATTGCCCTTCTCGTCGACCTTTTTAGTTTTCCTGCATCGGAGTCGATGAATGTTGGACATTTGCTACGCACATGTCCAATTTTGCACAATTCCGGCATCTTATCTGTCTTTTCTCAGGCAACACTTCCTTCATCACTTTTCTTATGGCAGCTTCAAGTTAGCAGGCTCCTGTGAGTCTTCCTCAATCGTTTGAACTTACTTTGGCTTTTGCAGCATTGTTTTGCTGCTTCGAATTCCAAAGCGCGTGCCAGTGCGTCTACGAGATGTGTTGGACGAGCTAATATCAACGCTTGTCTGGTTTCTTGGTCACGGAGTCCATCCAAGAATGCCTGAACCGCTAATCGCTCCATTACATTTTCCGGTATGGCTGGATATGCGAGACGAACCAAGCGTGCAATGTCAGTTTCAAATTCTTGTAAGGATTCGCCCGATTTCTGACAGCGATTTTTCAGCTGGGAGTGGTATACGTGTTCCAAATGGGCCTGGCCATATCGTAATTCTAGATGTTTAATCAGCTGATCATAGTCCTCCTGTTCTTGGGCGGTGAGAGTTTGTAGAATATTTGTCGCTTCTCCACGTAATGCAAGTGTCAGTGCTACAGCTCTTTCCCCTGCATTCCATCCGTTTGCTTTGGCCGCTGCTTCAAACTGCCGGCGGTAATTTGCCCATGGAGTTTTTCCGTCGAACTGAGGCGGCTTCATGGAAAGCTTCCCTATTTCTGAAATGACCTTGACATCTTCTATACCCTCTTGAACTTTATCCAAGTTCAAACTCAAGTCCAGCCTTGCATTTTCGTTAACCATCTCTGTGGAGGACGCACTATTAATTTGTTTTTCCAGCTTACTGATCGTTTCCTTTATTTTGTCCATTTCTGCCTCGACCCCATCTTTGATTTTATCTACCTCCGTGTTCATTTGCTCCCTAATTTTATCTATCTCTGTCTCAACGGTTCCCATTCTTTCTTCTAGAAAATTAGCCACACCACACAATTCTTTTTTTAGGCCTTCTGTGTTTTCCAGGAACTTCTCTTCCAGGCTTCTTGAATTTTCTAGAAGCTTCTCTTCCAGATTTCTAGAATTTTCTTGAAGCTTCTCTTCCAGATTTCTAGAAAGCTTCTCTTCCAGATTTCTAGAATTTTGTTGCAGTTCTTCTTTCACGGATTTAGTAGTTTCTTCGAGTTTATTCATTACCAAACTTAAATCACCTCCGGGAACTTCGAATAAAAATGTTTCGGGGTCCTCACCTTCTTGTATAAGTCCTTCTGCAAGTCTTTCCTGGAGTACTTGCTTTTTACCTGTTGTTTCCAGTTCCCTTTCCTCCAATTCCTGTTTCAATTCCGCTACCTTCAAATCCGCAAGGCGCACTTTTCTTGAACACATTTTGTCTTTGACGAGGTATCAGTCTGTTTTACACGAAAAGTTATCGGTTTGTTAAAAATTCACTTCGCGAATTCTTTTCCACGGGCCACCAGTCTATTGTCTGTTTCACGCGAAGAGTGTATCAGTTTATATTCCCACGCACAATTGTCCATTCGCGAAAACCGGGCCACTGTCTATTTTCTGTTTCACGCGAACAGCGTATCAGTTTATATTCCCACCACGCACAATTGTCCACTTCGCGAAAACCAGGCCACTGTCTATTTTGGGCGTACAGAAAGGTCTATCAATTTATTTTTCTGACTATCCACTCCACGATCACTTGTTTATTTTCAAAATCTCACTTCCGACACCAATTGTAACGTAAATAAACTTAATTTGGTTTAACTAATTTATTTCACACTTAATCTACAACTTAATTTATATACTACGCCACTGTATAGCTCGATTGTATGGGCTCGTTCAGACTGTGTCGACTCCACTTGAGGGTCGCCTATTTATCTCCGATACAGCATTCTCGATGTTTCGAATTCTGGCATGTTCCAATTGTTTCCAATATTGACCGTTGTTTTCCGTGGCAGAGCGACTGGATGGTTCTCGAATATCTCCGGGGATGATCTCATCGCTGTCGACGGCAACGCGCGAGGCGACAGGTCCGGCCTAGGTTCGTTACAGTATTATTATTCCTAATTTATAATAATTCACTTCGATGTCTCAAGATTTGCAACTGTACATGTACCCATTAGAAAAAACCTGCTGCCTAGGAAAAAACATACTAGACTAACTAAAATATATAAATTATTCTGAATTTTTGTTCTCGCCTTCACAACGAAGCCAGATTCAAAGTATGTATGGATTCTAAACTTGTATAGGGCTTCATCTGCATTTGGGAAAGCTGAGTAGAAAGCAAATACGAAATAATATCCATATCCGTAACAGGAGAAGCACCAACAATTGAACAATTCAGTTCAGAAATATTCAGTGTAAAAAGGATCTAAATCACTGATCGATCCTCAACTTCATTTTATACCTGTAACAAATACATTGATAAAAATGTAAACAGAAGATGGGGATATATTTTCAAGCATACCGTTCACCAAAGCCTCTGCTTTTCAACAATAGTGTCTTCAGGTAATCACTCTCCATCTGAATATTATTAATTAACAACACAAAAGCTCCGAAAATTACCAAAAATACACTTTTACAAGCCAAAGGTACACACTGACAATGATGTTCTTATGGCAATTATCAGTTTGTGTGCCAGCAACCGCCATATTGCGTCACGTGGTATGGATGGCCTAAGGCTACTTTCAGACTAGGCGGAACGCGGATCACGGAAATGTCAAATTTCAATTTAAGGCCAATGGAAACGTTGGAATTCAATCTCAAGGTCATTCCGGCGTAAATTGTCAAATTTCAGTCAACTTTTTCTGTCGGAAGCATAAACAAGAGACAAGAGTTATATATGGCGGAAGTAATCAGCAAACCTAAAAGTAAACGGTGTATGTGTATGGGTTTGCGTTTGTATTCTTTTTATTGATATTCGGTCCCACAATACATAATAGTTCCTCGAATATTTGAGGCGACATACGCATATAATTGAAAAATGTATCAGAGTCATGGAGCCTCATTTCCTCAAGTGAATTATTGCTTTCTCCTTGCCTCATTCTCATGTCATCAGTAAAAATATCTCGAACCCAAAATCTTCTCTTATTCCTCAATGTTTTCTTTAGCAAATATAATTTGTAGATCAACAATTTTTTTTAATGTATTTCTCTAGCTTTTTGAGACCTGTTTTTCATTTTGACTAATTTGGGCACATAGCTCCAATGACTAATTTCAATTTATTAGACTTCATCATGGATGGAGATCGGTATTTAATTAATTAGAGGTTAACTTTTCAAACGTTTGATGATAGTTAGCGCCAAACAGCTGATTTCGCGGTTCCGCATAGTGAGAAAGCATTTTTATTTATAGCGGAAAAATGATAAGGAATTTGACATTTCCGCGATCCGCGTTCCGCCTAGTCTGAAAGTAGCCTAATAGAAGCTCATTCTCTCTCTCTCTCTCTCTCTCTCTCTACTCCTTCTTGGAGATAACTTCCAATCGGCGCTATTATCTAGCTCTCCCCTTATTACCCTTGTAATAAAGGCTTCGTCCTCTGAATACAGGAATCTTGCTCTCGGAAATACTGTATTCAAATTATGATTTTCGTCTTTGTTCTATTTTCTTATCATCTATTTTCATCATTGCAAAGTTTCTACTTGTGCGTTTATCTCTTCTTGTGCTAAAATCAGTTAGTAGGACAAACAACACAAACATTAGGCTAGGACATAATTTTGGGATAGGAAGATTATATAAGTATAGATCTGTTTTTTTTTTTTAATATAATGTAAGACCCCATTTCCCTCTTTATTATAATTTTATTTGATTATAATCTAAAAAATTTACTATAGATTTTATTATTGAAATATTTAAGTTTTTTAGAACTTCTATGAACATATAGAAGCTCATTCTAATTATCATTTGAGTTACTTGCATCGTCATCATCGATGATGGAACCATCAGAGCACAGAAACATCGCCATAGCTTCGGGTGAGAAGCTTTTCTTCAATTTTTTCAAGTGATTCCTGAAACTTGAAATGTATGAATCAGATGTGATCATCGTGCATTAGGAAACATCTTCCATTGTTTTAATTCTTGCACATTTTCGCGAACAATTTTCTCGGTACACAGAGGCAGAAGAAATCACTTAGAACCCTCGTCTGGAAAAAATCCGAAGGTTTTTTTTTAATATAGAAACTACTTATTTTCCATCTTCAAATAGTACAGCATCCCTTGGAATCACAACTTTTTTGATATTGTACGACTGATGTGATTAGAAATCGAAAAAAATGCAGGGGATTTTTGTTTCCACGTTAGAAACTCGCAACTATCGGAAAATAAGGTGTTAAATAGGTGAATATATTCGACTCACCTTCAGAAACACCCTCCATATTGCACACAACGATTTGCACTTCTCAGTAAAAAATTTCATGCACTTCCAATACACTTTTTTGAGGGTCTGTGGAAGGTGGTATAGGCTACTGTGGCGCGGCATACTTTCGACAGCTGGTGTGGTCTATACATGAGCCAGCTCTCTGTGCCTCAATAAAACTACACAGTGACTCCCTCTCTAGGATATTCTGTAGTATCAACTCATACCCACGACTTGGAAATTTATACTTTTGCCCAGCTTTTTTGGGAATTTCGACCACTGTGTGGCCCAAGAAATCCACTTGCTTCTGGAATAGGGAGCCCTTCTGACGATTCAGCTTGAGGTTGACACTCCTTAAAGTTTAAGCCTCATTCTTTAAACTTGTTACATAAATTACAATTGTTTTGATTTACATTTGCAAAGTGAGATTGCTTCTTGAAAATGTGTTTCACATTTCTTCCGGTCTTCCTGATGATCGTGCAAGCGTGAAATAGATTTTCGTCGACAAAAAGTATTGAAGACCTAGTGAATGCGATGCCTCTCTTGCGTCAATGTTACAAATGATTTCTGGTGAATACTCTCTCTTGGAAAACATTCTTCTTTGCCTCATTCATCTTTATGAGTTCTTAATTAAGACTGGAATAGAAAATCAAATAACTATCTGAGTGAAAATGCAAATTTTCAATTTTATATTCTTTTTTGAGTTAAGGTCTTTTCAGAATATCTATCAGATGTAGTTCAATATCCAGCGTGGCTTTAGCCGGAGAAGTAGTTGTTTTCTGTTAGACATTCACAAAAAATACCTTCATTTTTATCGTGGATTTTTCAATTCACAGAAAAATCTTTCTATTCAATATTTAATTGAGAATGTTTTCCTTTTCAAAATTTCCATTCTTTCTCATATGAAATGAAGAAGTAGTGAACCAAAATTTATATTCCCACCATAAAACTAATCCATTTCCTATATTAATACATTTTCTAAGGTTGGTAACAAATTTCGTTGGAGTTGATATTTGATATTATTAAGGGGGATGAGAAAAATGCTTGTATGAAATTCCATTGTAGCTCTACTATTTGGTACGTTTCCTCATATAGCAGACTTGATGAAAATACATAATAAAATACGTTACACCTGCCTTCCACCACCTGAATTTTGTATTGTATTTTTCAAAAATATATGTACAAGATTGGGATATGGAATAACATTGGCCAATATTTCACGTATTCAGGGTTATGGGTTACGAATACGTGAGACTCAATCTTCGGAATATCAGAAACAAAAAAAATATTATATTACAAAATATGTAGGTTTGTTGAGTTTATAATCGATCGTATAAGTATAATGAGGTCAAAATTGTATCGAGAGATTTAGTCAGGAGGTTCATATAAAAAAAAATCTACAAATTAGCGATTTTGAATAAAAGTTTGCGATAAAAAATATTGTTCGGTATCCTCTGATGAACACACCATACAGACAACTTTTTGTACGTTTCTTCTCGTAAAAAAACTTGCCGGTAATATTGAAGCGTTATTTCTAACACATGCGTGGGTGCCACATTATAACAAATGGAGTGTAGACACCCAAGAAAAAGAAGAAGAAATCACACAACACATGCGACGATTTCTCGGCTCATTAGTGGCCATGATACGGGCCCGTGCCGAAATTTTCACTTAATTTTCCAGTCCATCCTCAACGATTAGTTAAGTTGACATTTGTGCGTAATTAAACCAATTAAAGGATGAACAGATCCCGACCTCACACACTTTCATCTAATTTTACAACGGCGTGGAGAATTCGGCGGTTTTGACAAAATGTAAAAACTCACTGACTGTAACTTTATGATTTGTTTCTGAATAACGGCTGTGAACCAGGAAATCCGTATTTTGTATAAAATATATATATTTTTGATTAATTCACTCAGGGAAGTTCAGATATAATCGTACTTGCTAGCTAAAGAAAATCAAATAACTCCTTCTTTCTAGACGATATACGCTTGGCTAGTATCACTCAAACTATGGACATGTCGGAATATAGGAATGTAACGTTACAATGTCAAAAAATATCAATAGTACATAGTGTCCTAGTAACATTTTTTTACCGAATTCTGTAGATAAAAAATAATTACCTCCCATTATAATATGAAACACAAAAATGTGGAACACTAACATATAAAAAGTGCAGAATAATGATGTATAAAACTTGAGCATGGAACCAGTCATGTTACAGTATATATCACTATAATAGACAAAAATGGAATATTTGTCTACGAACAATTTTACTCGCATTTTATTCCACTTCCCTTCATTTCGTGTTTTTATAAAATTGTATTATGTTGACTTAAAAGCTATATATATATATATATATATATATATATATATATATATATATATATATATATATATATATTGTTATGTAATGATGATTGCTAATAATTTTCGCTCTTCTTTGTGAGCCAAATTGTTATGATATAGATAAGTATTTTCGCCCTATATTGCAATGTAATAATAATTGCTAGCTAACGTCACTGTTCTCTCGTCACGTTGCTGCCAATTGTTATCACTTTCCTTACCACAGCTAAACTCAGTTGGTACGCCTCTTGTCTCAGATAGCCGGTTCAGGCAATTGAGCCACTAGCCACTGCTTAATGTCAAATTTCAATCTATTCAATGGTCATAATTATGATTGTTGATAATTGTGGAAAAGAAACGAGACAGTATCAAAAAGCAATTATTTCCTTTGTTCAGGAAAACTTAAATTTACCTGGCTACGATAGATAACTTATTCTATGGTGAATCTACAAATATTCATGGATAATTATGAGAAACAGGTCATGGATAAATAGACACAACCTCACTTTTACCTTCAAAGCGAAAATTTCTTCAATAGTTCAAAATCAAATGAAATAAAGTTCTTCTGATGGAATATGAGTTATTAGTGAAGTTGTTCAGTTCGTGATGTGCACTAGGAAAGTTTATACCTGTCTGGAACTGTCGCTGTTCAATATACACCCAGAATTTGGATTCCCTCTCAATCCAATGCTCTCAGGAACTCCAATACCAAAAAGAAGGAACCATACAAATTCAGAAATCAGCTTTGAATACTTGTATATGGTGTACAAATAAGATAATGTTGGTTTTTTGCTTATAATGTTGAAATTATTGAATTTTTCTTTCTCTCCCAACAAAACGTGGCATTCGTTTTCAAATTATTTTCAATCTCCTCGTGGCTTTGTTTTTCGTCTCCTGGATACCATTTTATTTTTATTTCTTTCGATTTGAATTTTTGAATTCGCGCACTATATTGTCACATTTTCACTGTTTGGGGTTATTTGTCAAAACTTATAAATACAACTATCTTTACTTTCTTATAAACTATATACAATTTCAGTGATAATTGTCTCTGACACTTTCTCGTTCTTATTTTCTCACAATTTCAAATCTTACATTTGACCATACTGTTCCCTGATTGGCTATTGTCATCAAGAAGTTTATTGTTCTCCCATCGGCTGCTTTTAGTTAGATACAATTTCATATACTGTATGTTTCAAGCTTATAATTTTGTGGATCACATTTTATTCAGGATGATTTTGTAAATCTAGACTTTTTTGTTGTCTTTTGAACAATTATGGTTTGTAATCATTATGACAGTGTATGAAATTGATTGTGTTATAGTATTTGGACATTTTCATCTATTCATATTATACAGATAAAGGAAATAGAACTTCAAAAATATGTAAAAACAATCTATTGAAACTTATAGCTATTAAGTAATTATTCTTTTTGTGGGTTTTTTCTTTTTAAAATATATAACTGGTTTTTCATAACATAACAATATTTATATATAGTTATGATGGGATTGATTTTGATGTTTATATATTTTGTAGTTTTGTTTTAATCATTTTATTAATGAATCCCTATCATAACAAAATGAAAACTCCGGCTATGTTATCTTACTTTTTTTTACCTCTTTTTACCTTATCCCAGCTCAGTCGGTACGCCTATCAACAATGCATCATCTCAGAAGTCGATTCTATGGTCAGTGGGGCCAACTTGACGCAATGCTTGATGTCAAATAAGCTGTTTAGTGGGGATAAATGTGGTTAAATGTACTCAGATAAACGAAGAATGCAGAATATTGTCAAATATCTGTTTTTATTGAAGTAAAACCTTAAAACTGACCTACTCTGCGTAAACTACCTTATGGAACTAAAAACAGTGATGTGAAATGGTGAAATTTGTTACGTTTGATCAATGCTTGTTGAATGAATGTTTTAAAGTTATGAAAAGTCCGTTAGCATTGAAAATCATTAAGTGTTCAAACGAAAAGCACACAAGTGAACAAATAAACAATACGAGTTTCTGGGCTTGATCGTTGCACTTTAGTCAGTTCTGTGTTTCAAATACCTTGTTATTCTTCTCGTTTGGTGTTCTGCATCCTCTTTGAAGTATTCATGCTACTGGAAAATATAGCTTCCTGCATCACATCAACTTTAGTTCCTGAGAATTGGCATTGACAGGATTTCTTGTTCTGTTACTAAGGTGAGTGGAATTTTCTTTTGTGTTGATTCTCCACTTGATGTTTGAATTAATTATACCGTTTTGGAGGGTTTTACTTTTTTTTCTTCTTACAATTTACTAGAACTTTTCTTCCAAAATTTTTATACGTGATTTCTTTTTTCTCAAATTTTCATCTCCTTTCCAAACTTGTTATTTTTTTCCATGGTAACACACATATTTTATCTTTTCCACAGATTTTAGAATTTTTTGCTACTTTCTACTCATTATTTGTCATTCTAATCAATTTTAATGATTTTATTAATGAAATCTAATCCTAAACCTTATATACTATGTCCAAATGCGTATAACATTTATTTTTGACAATTTTCTGCTTTTATATTTTAATATTTCATCACTTTTTTTCCCACACAACTCTGTCGATATCTCATTGGTGGGTTTCCTGTTGATGAGATTTGTCATACAGGATGTTCCAAACTTATATATCAGTTGATCTACTTTAAATATAATGTTTTCTATACATTTCAATTTTCATATGATTTAATTGCGAATTTTTATGAGATATATTGTTGGTCACATACTTTTTTTGACTGCAGAAGTACTTCAGGACTGACCTCCTTGACACATATGCATCGACTAGAGCATAGTATAAGATTCCAGATTAGTGAAAGGTAAAGCAAAATTGCAAAACAAACATAGCATTAACCACAATAACTAAATTACCTAATAATAATAATAATTATAAGTTTAATTATTTTATAATATTTCATAACATAAAAATATAAATATATATATATATATATATATATATATATATATATATATATATATATATATATA
Source organism: Gonioctena quinquepunctata (assembly GCA_018342105.1). Taxonomy (NCBI): domain Eukaryota; kingdom Metazoa; phylum Arthropoda; class Insecta; order Coleoptera; family Chrysomelidae; genus Gonioctena; species Gonioctena quinquepunctata. Next base: position 630,825 of record JAFIRS010000478.1, read on the forward strand.
TATATATATATTATATATATATATATATATATATATATATATATATATTATATATATATATATATATAATGAATTTATGTTTCTTGGGGTTTTTGTTCTTCTTGTGAATAACAGCCTTCTTTTAGGAGAAATGGATCATTTAATTTTTCGACGTTTCGACCGTGTCCACGGTTTTCTTCAGGGACTAAGAAGAATTAGCTGGACCATTATTTTGAATTAAAGTAGTTCAAAAGCAGCAGTTGATTATTTTTATGAGACATTTTCCATAATTATATTATTTTGTCCCTTCTCTTCATTGTGTTGTCAGGTATGAAGCACGATTTCCTCGTTGTTGTACTTTTTTATTGAAAACACGAGAGCAACTCGATAAGGAAGCTGCCTGATATGGATGACAAAATAATATTATTATGGGAAATGTCTCATAAAAATGATCATCTGCTGCTTTTGAACTACTTAATTCGAAATAATGGTCCAGCTAATTATTCTTAGTCCCTGAAGAAGACCTTAAAGGAAATTTGTTATTCACCGAAAGAACCAAGGGTTTATTTTTATATCATAAATTGAAAACTCATATTTTTCTGAGTTCAACCGTACCACATACATCATATGTAACACTTCAAGTTTCAGTGTACTGAGTAGGTATAAAGGAAACCATTGTTCATATTTCTTAACATTCATTTAATTATTTATTTTGCAATGAAAATATAAGTAGGTAAGTAGTAAAAATAAACAGATGACAAATTTAGCACAAATGCCCGAACTGAGCTCCTTGGTAAGTTGACAATATCCAAGACGTCTGATGAATTCATGGGATACGTTTGACAACATCTCTGGTGTAATTCGTTGAATTTCAGTTCGAATTCTTTCTTTAAGGTCTTCCAAGTTAGGTAGGTCGATTTATGTAAACTTTACTTTTTAAGTAACCTCAGAGAAAAAAGTCCATGGGAGTCAAATCTGGGGACCTAGCAGGCCATTCAATCTGACCGCGTCGTCCAATCCAACGATTGGGAAAGGTTTCATTATTAATGTCTGGAAATGTAACAGTTAAATATGAAACTACATAAGTTTTTAACATTTCCAAATAATTTTCACCCGTCACAGTACCGTCAAAAAAATATGGTATTCCTAAGAAGAAGCCCACACACTTACTTTTTGGGGATATTGGGTATGAGCCATTATTTTGATTACACACTTCTTGCATAATTTCTCAAAACTCCATGCATCTATCGGAGTCGTCTTCATTAAGTTCATGTATAAGTTTAACTTTATATGGATATAATTTGGCTTATCTTAGGATTTTCTGCACAGCACCACGACAGATCTCATTGTTGTCAGATAAAATTGTAATTGAACAAAGAGGATTTTCTTCAATTCTAAGTAAAACATTCAATTGAGTGTCTTCGGCAACTGTAGGTCTGCCTCTCTTAGGCTTATCCCATTATTGCCAATCTCATTAAATTTATGTAAATATTTTGCTTACCGTCGATTTGCTTATTGGTTCTCGATCAGGATATTTTTCATTAAAGATGTCGCATACTTCTGCAATACTTCTTCAACGATCGCCGTAACCTAAGATCATCAAAACTTCTATTCGCTGTTTTTCTGAGAGCACCATCGTGATTTCAAATAATTTCTTTTAGGGTAATATTTTTCAGAAAGGTATTATTGTATACTGTATATATGACGTATGTGGTTGAACTCAGAAAAATATGGGCTTTTAAATTCTGATATAAAAATATATCCTTTCAATTTAAAAAAATATCGATGACGTCATATCTTGTAAGGTGGTGGGGAAAAAATTATTGTTTTTAAAGGTGGGGTCCGAGAGCCCGAAACACGGGACTACGGTTAACACTTCTCTTTGAGGGCTAAACCCATTAAATTCCTTGCATTTTGTTTAACAGTCCCCTCGATATTCCTCCCTTTCACATCTATATATATATATATATATATATACAGAGTGGCCACTTTTTTAATGGGATTGTATTGGTAACTTTTAAACCATTAGAAGGTAAGTCAAATGGAGAAAAAGTTGCATTCATAGAAGCATTGTCAAGCAGTTCAAACAAATCGAGATTATCAGGGCTGGTTATTGAGATATCATAAGAAAAGTAAATTCTGTCATTTTGATTTTTCTTTTTTTCCCACTTTATTTCGAATATTATAAAAAAATGTCACGGGAGTTTTTCATTCGACAGTAAATTATCCTCATTTTGACATGATCAGATTTTGTATCCAACATTTCGTACGCTCTGGGCCACCCTCAACCTCATTTTTTTCAATACGCACCTGCATATTTTATGACACTTTTCGAAATAACTTTTAACGTTGAATTCAACGATATATCATACAATGTCATTCAAAGTTGATTTTCAGGTGATTTTGACCCTTTGCAAATTTCTTTGGGTCGGATCTGTATTACATTTAGCTACCTTTAGTTTAATTAACAACATGCAATACATTTCGATAAGAAAATCAACTTACTCATCTTCAACTGAATGGAACGTAACAGAATCAAAGCAAGAAACAAGTAATAATTATTTACAAATTTCAAGAGGTGAAAAACCTAATTCATAATAAACGAAACTATCATTTAATGAAAGAAAAATCAAATGATTATTCGAAAGTAAATGATGAACATTAATGAAGTAAGTATTCGAAATGCCACATTTTGTAAAATGCACTTTGCGGTTCTGGAACCCATACTTCTTATACATTTGCTTATTTCGTCTCCTTGAATACCTTCCAATACATTCTCAATCTTCTCGCGGGGAATCATTATTGTTGGATTTGTCATTTGTTCCGTTGAAACAAATTACAGAATCAAACTTTATTTTGAGATCATTATGATATAATTTTCGCAAGGCTTGGTATTCAAATTTAAAATCATTGTATTCGCGTCTCTTGACTATTTTATTAACAGCAGTTTCTGATAAATTGCATTCACTGGCCACAGTTCTCGATTTTTTTTCTGGGTTCAATTGAATTTGGGTCAGAACATTGATATCGTTGATAGACTTGTTTTTTCTTACATACACACAACTCCAGGTTTATTGAATGTATTATTTTCAAGTAGTAGGCCGTGGATAAAAAAGAACATAACAAGAAATGTCATATTATTTGTCACTTCGTTTATTATTGTGTCACAAGAACTTGTCATTAAATACTTTTCTGAGTAATTTCAATTCAACTTATTCGATATGGTAAGATACACGAATGAAGAGAAGAGAGATATGTACGAAGTGTACATAAAACTAGATAGAAATTCGTTCAAAGCACAACAAAGGTATGGTGAATTATATCCTGGAAGAACAATACCAAATATTAAAATGTTTCGACGTTTATCTATGACGTTACTTGCACATAATTCATTTATCAAACCTAGAGGTCCTTATGTACGACGAAACGAGCCAATCAATGACATCAATGTTCTGGCCCAAATTCGAATGAATCCAGGAATAGGATCGAGAACTATGGCCAGTGAATGCAATTTATCAAAAAGAGCTGTTAATAAAATTCTCAAGAGACACGGATACCATGACTATAAATACCAAGCAAAAACTATATCGCAATGATCCTGAGAGAAGGTTGCAATTCTGTAATTGGTTTCAACGGAAGGTGCGGAATAACAACAATTTTGCGCACAATATCATTTGGGGAGACCAAACGACATTCACAAATTCTGGCATGTTCAATCGAAGGAACAAACATTTTTATGCCACAGAAAATCCTCACCTAATTCATGAAGTTAGACATCAATATCGTTTTCCTTTGAACACATGGTGCGGTTTCTTGAATAATAAATTACTGGGACCCTATTTTATTGACGGCAACCTAACCGGAGAAAAATATGTAGAAATTATAGAAGAAATGTTGGATAATCTTCCTATACGGTATCGGCGTAATAGTCCATGGTTCCAACAAGACGGATGTGGTCCACACAACTCAAGAATTGTCACAGACTATCTAAATCGAACTTTTCCCGATTCATGGATTGGAACAAGAGGTCCAGTAGCATGGCCTGCCAGATCTCCGGATTTGAATCCGCTGAATTTTTATTTGTGGGGATATCTCAAAAATAAAATTTATGATACTACGAACCCGACAATAGAGATTTTCCGCGAGAAGATTGAGAATGTATTGGAAGGTATTCAAGGAGACGAAATAAGCAAATGTATAAGAAGTATGGGTTCCAGAACCGCAAAGTGCATTTTACAAAATGGTGGACATTTCGAACACTTACTCCATTAATGTTCATCATTTACTTTCGAATAATCATTTGATTTTTCTTTCATTAAATGATAGTTTCGTTTAATTATTATGAATTAGGTTTTTCACCTCTTGAAATTTGTAAATAATTATTACTTGTTTCTTGCTTTGATTCTGTTACGTTCCATTCAGTTGAAGATGAGTAAGTTGATTTTCTTATCGAAATGTATTGCATGTTGTTAATTAAACTAAAGGTACCTGAATGTAATACAGATCCGACCCAAAGAAATTTGGATAAGGGTCGAAATCACCTGAAAATCAACTTTGAATGACATTGTATGATATATCGTTGAATTCAGCGATAAAAGTTATTTCGAAAAGTGTCATAAAATATGCAGGTCCGTATTGAAAAAAATGAGGTTGAGGGTGGCCCAGAGCGTACGAAACGTTGGATACAAAATCTGATTATGTCAAAATGAGGATAATTTACTGTCGGATAAAAAACTCCTGTGACATTTTTCGATAATATTCGAAATAAAGTGGGAAAAAAAGAAAAATCAAAATGACAGAATTTACTTTTCTTATGATATCTCAATAACAGGCCCTGATAATCTCGATTTGTTTGAACTGCTTGACAATGCTTCTATGAATACAACTTTTTCTCCATTTGACCGACCTTCTAACTCCTATGGTTTAAAAGTTACCAATACAATCCCAATCCCATTTAAAAAGTGGCCACTCTGTATATATATATATATATATATAAATAAATATATATATATAAATAAATATATATATATAAAAAAATATATATATATATATAAATAAATATATATATATATATATAAATAAATATATATATAAATATGTAAATATATATATATATAAATAAATATATATATATATAAATAAATTATATATATATAAATAAATATATGTTGAGGGGGTTTCTGTCCGCTTTCTGTGTTTTGGTTTCAAAAACGTTTATATATATATATATATATATAAATAATAATAATAAACTTTATTGGCAATATAAATATAATTTAAGATGGTTACAATGAATAAAGTAATCATAACGATAAGTATAGAACACTTGTTTCGCAAAAAAATAGGGAGTTTTAAGAAAATATATGATTAAATAAATGTACAAAAAATAACTAGTTAAAAAGTTCATAATAACACAATGTTATAAAACAACATGCACTAAATATAATTAAAATCTATATATGTAATAAAAAACATAGTTCGTATTCCTCACGATACAATAAATAAAATTATTCATAAATAACTAAAAAAGAGCACAGGATTAAAAGTTAATGGAACACATATGACTGATGGTTACAATAGTATACTATGAGTAAAGGTGTTAAAAATAAATTCAAGATGAGATTAAAATGTGGACATAAAGGAATAAGAGAAGAATGAATCAAATGAATACACACATGGATACATACATATATAGAGCTGGACTGAACAAGACATATTAGAACGTTACTAAAGTTTCGGAGTATAGGGTTTCAAAATTAAAAATCACATTACCATGTCGGCAACTTTTCCCCTAGGTTGGCTGTGAATGAGGATCTTCAACTCTTTCTTATATAGAATCAAGTTATCAATTTTTTGTTTATGGAGAGGTATGGAGAATAGATTTTTGCATTTGTGGGATTTTGTGATGGTGTTTTTCTCGAGTTTGGTGATTATGATTAGGTAGGTTTGAATTAATAGGTTTTTCTCGGTGGTATTTTATATTGACATTATTATAAAAAAGCTGACGAATATCGAAACATGTGCTTCATGAAATAGTTCTTCAGATGGATATTTATAGTCTTTGGACATAATCAGCTTGAGGAACCTTTTTTGCAGTATTTCCAGAGGATGAATATGTGTTTTCACTGCCCCTCCCCATCCGACTAGACAATATCGCAAGTGGCTCTCAATTAATGCATGGTACAGTACTTTGAGCTGATGGAAAGGTAATATGTCTTTCAGATATTTGAACTTGTAGAGAATCATACGTAACTTATTACAGACATAGTTAATATGGGAATCCCATTTGAGATTCGTGTCTATATTACTCCCAGATATTTAAAAATTTGTTTAAGCAGGATTATATACTGTTGACTCATTGTGGTAACCGTGAGACTATCGAATGATGGCGTGTTGGACCGATCACAGCTAAAAGGTAGGTAGTAGGTTTTTTGCAGGTTGACAGCAGTTTTCCAACCATTTTTTTATTAAGGAAGGTCTGTCTCTACTGTGTTTTTCAATTCTTGCCAGATGTCTGCTTTATAAAATATTGCGGTGTCATCAGCAAAACCTAGTATTTCTCCACTGCTCCTAATAGAGAACATGCCATCGATGTAAATATTGAAAAGGATTGGGCCCAAAACAGTCCCTTGGGGAACTCCATACTCAATTTGCATTTGATCGCTTTGCACATCATCCACTCTGACAGACTGGAATCTATTGGCAAGATAACTTTCGAAAAGTTTTAAGCAATTATTTCTGATGCCAATATCTTCCAATGTCTGTAAGAGGAGACTATAACTTACAGTGTCGAAAGCTTTAGACAGATCAATAAATACACATAGACTTGGCATGTTCACATCCAGAGCAGAAGAAATCTTCGTAGTTAGTGCCAACAACACGTCTTGGGTGGAGATATTCTCTCTAAAACCATACTGCATACTCGATATTAGATTATATTTGGATATATAAGAAGCTAACCGTTTTTTTTAAATTATTCGAAATTTTTTGATAGATGCGTTATTAGAGATATCGGTCTATAATTAGTGATCGCTGTCTCATCTCCTTTTTTGTAAACTGGTACTACTATTGATTCCTTAAGCGCTCTGGGCCAGATACCTTGTTCCATGCACAAATTTACAATGTATGTAAGAGGTTCTAGAATATATGTAAAAATTATTTTAATAGTTTCTGCTTTGATATCGTCTACACCTGCAGATTTTTTTGTTTTCAGTTCACTGATGATGCTCTCAACTTCTTTATTATCGGTTGGTAATTAATATATATATATATATATTGTAGTTGTGATATATATATATATATATATATATATATATATATCACAACTACAATTATAAGCTGGAGGAAAAACTATATAATGATGTGAAACAAATAAAATCAAAAAGAACTCGTTAATAATTCAAAATTGTGGAAAACAGAGGGTAAACGGCATTTTTTTGTTATTTCGCGTATTCATTCTTAGCACCCCGTATATTTCCTGAGCAGATTATAGTATCGATAGAACAAAGTTGTTAGGAAGATCGGTAATCAATGAGATCTAGAAAAAAATAATACCGAGAAAATTAACTGCCAACTACGAATATACCTCAATTCACAATACAATGAGTGCTTCCAAAGGAACGTGTGTAATATATTTCTAATAAATTCCGATAAGCTACTCATGGGGTGCTTCTTTTGTTCGAAAGCCATTTCGAGCCTAGAGTTTTTTATGTGCAAGTCATGGTGGTTAGGAAAAATATCAATTCGACCAAAAACAATTTCTCAATACCACGATGGTGTTGGTAATGAAGTAGCTATGGCTATTGTGTTGCAACAACTTGATCTAGTGAACGAAATTGAAAAAAAACTGTTTGTATTGGATGACTAAGATGGTTTGTTCGAAGAAATAAATCAAATATTATTGGCTTCACATTCAATTTCGCTATTGAATATCTGAAGTATTGAGAACTATTATATAATTTTAATAAATTCTCTTTGATAACATCAAGGATATTGAGAACAGAATGCAATGTGGTATATGGATGAGTATGGACACATATTCCATTAAGAGAAAGAAAAAATGCAAAGATAAATCTTAATTGTCATGCTTCAGTGTTTCAGTGTATATCCTAATTCCTCAGTAGTCGAGTCAAAAAAAAATTGAGTATACATAATAATCGATAATTGATGAAAAAAAAAAGATTAAATGAAAATTATCGAATCATTCAGCCGCCAAAATGTAATATATTCAAGCATAAAGGCATATCTAGCATACTGAAAAAATATATATTCAAGAAAATATACATACAAGTTCAATATACTCTACGGTAGAAAAGAAAAGATGTTCCACCGTTTCTCCTGTCTTTCTGCTGATTTATGATTTTAGAAGTAAACGCATGATTGATTTGATTTTATTTAAGTTCAAAAGACCTTGTCAACATTGACTATTGGACTTATGAGTGAGAATTGTCGAAAAAGTGGATTATTAATTACAGTGCCTTAAAAAAATGAAGTGAAGTCATATATGTAATTTGCAATTACTCTGCGGTATGCATGATGGAATTGTAATCTGAACATTGTTTATGTATTTCGAAGGAACAAGTTTTCGTTGAAAAGGGAAACATTCTCAATTGAATATTGATAGAAATATTTTTCTGTGAATTGAAAAATCCACGATAAAAATGAAGTTATTTTTTGTGAATGTCTAACAGAAAACAACTACTTCCCCGGCTAAAGCCACGCTGAACATTGAACTACATCTGATAGATATTTCGAAAAGACCCTAACTCAAAAGAAAAAATCTGAAATTGAAAATTTGCATTTTCATCCAGATAGTTATTTGATTTTCTATTCCGTCTTAATCAAGAACTCATGAAGATGAATGAGGCAAAGATGAATGTTTTCCAAAAAAGAGTACTCACCAGAAATCATTGACGATGGAAGATAGTGACTAAAGTTTATCTTCCAGTCGCAGATGATTCCACATCTGATTTTATGAACGTCCTGTTCATATTTTCAACAACTCAACAAAATTACTCAATGTCAACTAAATTTTGTTTGCCTATTTGAAACGTATTGATTCGACAATTCTAAAGTTTTTGCCCCCCAGTTTAATATTTTTCATTTCATAGTCCTTTTATCACTTACATTTCCGCGCGTCATGTTCGCTGATGAGATATATTTCCTGTGTTACAATTCATCTTTGAATCTGAACTTCATATCTAAGATCATATATGTAATAATATTTTCAGGAACAGTAACAAGATACTCTACACTCTACAGAAAATTGTTGTTGCATTTGCGTGGTCCAAGGCAATTTAGAAGCACCTACATCGAGTAAAAGTGAGGAAAAACACAGTGACAAGTGGGCTACCAACACTAAATCTAGTTTATTGAGTACGGAGATGGAAAAAATTTAATTTCTTATTCCCTCATTGGCATGGCGGTGTCATCAGCACCGGACAATATCTTGAAAATCATTATTTGTTCTTGAGAAACTGGATGAGATCCAGCATAAGAGTGATTTTTATTACTATCTAGCATGTATTGTTTGTTTGTGGAAGCGACTGCAGCAGTTTTCCATCGACAGACGACAATGGAGACTATCCAATCAGAAACTCCAAAACAATCAACAACAAGTGAAACACAGAGATAAATAATAATAATAAAAGTATTTCAATCAAACTTACTGAAAACATTGAATATTATTATTAGTGCGGGAAAGAACTTTTTCCCGTACTAGTGCGGGAAACACTTATCTTCTGAATAAAAATGCATGCGGGAAAATGGGGTTTTTCGCACGTTTGTAGAAAAAATATTTTTTCTACAACCCTTAAGAAAAGACGTTATTTTGTAATAGAATACCTTCAGCGAAAACGTGATTTCCGTCGCAAGTGAGAGAAATTCTCATAGCGTTAACTTTCGTTTCTAGTGACGAAAGTTAAATTTATATTTTCAATCATTTCCCGCTCTCGTATATAATGTTTTGATGACTTAAAATTAATAATAAACAAATACAGGAATCATTTCTATAATTAGAATGCATTTTGTTTACTTTTGTTTGATTAAAAAGCAAAATAGAATAGTAAAAATATCGTGAGATTTAAAAACAATTTATATCTAGTTGCCTGGTTTCATTAGTTTGACGTTCCTCGTTAATTGTTTAGACTTGTCAGTTTGCACCACCGACATAACCTTAATCTAGACCGCTAGAGGTCATATCCCCATCACTCGAAAAATTCATCCAAATAGAATTTACGAGAACGTGTCTGCGCAAAGCGCAGAAAGCACAAATAATGTCATTTCAGACATTGACATCCAACGAGGAGCCATTATGTGATTTTGAATCGTCACAGACACAAAATGCGCGTACTCTAAAAGCTCTTTGATATCTTGAAATTGGATGAATTCTCATCATACGGGATCAGCAGTCTAGATTAAGGTTATGTCGGTGGTTTGCACTGAAGGCATTGTTAGTTTTTTGATGTTATCATGATTTCTGATTCGGAAAGTGATTTAGATTTTCCAAATACACCACCAGAAATAGCAAATCAAGCTGAGGAAACCTCTTTGGATTTATTTATTACTAGTAAAATCTAAAAAGAGATATGAAGAAATATAGGCAAAATTTATGGATTGGAGAGTTGATAATCACGTAAATTCATTTTCGGAAACTGTGCTGCTGGCGTATTTTGGATGGTTGTCAAAAAAATTCAAGTCATACTATGGCCTATGTATTCGATCTTAAGAACCACTTAAGCGATTAAAAATAATATCGATATCAGTAAATATCCCAAGTTACGTTCTTTTTTTAAACGAAAATCTAATGGTTTTAAAAGTCAAATGTCTAAAAAAATGTCTTCCGATGAGATACACACTTTCTTAAAGAATGCACCCGACTCCAAATACTTAATGACTAAGCTAAGTTAATTACTTTATTATTGCGACAAGTTCTTAATAATATTAATATTAACCTTTGTAGGTAGCCTTAGTTTTTGAAATTTCGGGGGCTTGCCGTTGTCATAAATTAAAGATTTGACAGTAAATGATGTGAAAGATACCAGCAGTATACACTTAGTTACAATACGTACTACAAAAACAAAAGTACCGCGTTCCTTCCACATTTCTGGGTTCTACGAGATTTCTAAAATATATATGAACCTCCGTCCACTAGATATGGACAAAATAAATTCAAGATTCTTTATCAACTACCAGAACGGAAAGTGTACTAGACAGGTTGTGGGAATAAATAAATTCAGTAAATTTCCTATGCAAATAGCTCAATATTTAAACGTGCCTGATCCCCAAAAATATACTGGGCATTGTTTGCGTAGAACTTCCGCAACGCTATTAGTGGATGCAGGAGGTGATTTACTTCAATTAAAAACGTATGGAGACTGGAAATCTAGTAACGTTGCGGAGGGATATGTTGATCAATCAGTTAGCAGCAAAAATCAAATACAAACCAAAATTTTACAATCCATACAAAATACAACGCTATCCGATAACGACGCATCTTCATCTGGAGTGACATCAGTTAACAACATAACAGATGTGGCAACGTCTACCTCAATACATAAAAATCTTGATTGTAAAACTCCAATAATTTTGAATAATTGCTCGAATGTAACAATCAACCAATATTTAAATCATAAGTAATGTTTAAAAAAAATCGGTTATTTTTAATTTAAAATAAAATATTTGTTCATCGTTCTTTTTTAGCATATTATTATGATATAAACAGGGTTGTAGAAAAAGTATACTGTTTCACTCGTCGAAAAACATTTTTGAAGCTCGTGAACATTACCAGCCTCGGCTGGTAAACTGTTCTCTCGCTTCAAAAAATGTTACTTTCGTCACTCGTAAAACAATCTACTATTCGTCATTTATATCAATAATTTACTCACCATCAGAACCTCTGGAAACATACTTAGCCGATATTACTATTTTATTTTATGCATCATATAGCTGAAAGAACTTGAAAATTAAAATTCCGACTGAAATAAAGAACACCTTTGACTGGTGGCACACTATTAATTTTGACAGAAAAATATTTCTTCCTATAACGAATTACAAAACAATCGACAAGTGAAACATATTAGATATAAATAATCATAATAAAACTATTTCAATGAAACGGCTAAAAAAGAGTCATTATTTTCAATTTTGCAAAATCTGGGTTTATCCAAGTTAATTAAAAATCAAAAAGTTGATGAGGCGTTCACACCAAATTATGCAATTATTCCAACAATTTTATGAAATGTGTAGTTACATTGATATTGCGGCTGCAAAATTAGAAATATAAGAACAGCAAGCGAATGCTTAGCAAAGCAAAGCGGCGACTGGGTGATTTCAGTGCTTCTCGGGTTTTCTGGGAAACACCGGTCTTGCGTGAAATCTTCCTTCACTTCCAAAGATTGAACTTGGTGTTATCAGAGAGTGGGAAAAAATTTACTAAATTTTCAAAAGTTCAATTCATGATAATAATTCACTGACAGATGTTGACAAGGTCAAGTAGGTCATTTGAAGGGCTCTGCATTGGGTGTTGGCATAGGATTGGCTCCTACCGGGGACAATTATAATATTATTTGGAAAGCTCTGGTTGACGAATATCAAGATGCACGTTCACTAGCGACTAGTTACTTGGATCAGATTTTGGGATTCAAGTATATACAGGGGGGATTCAGCCAAAAACCTCGAATCATTTTCGGAAAAATTGATTGTGCTGAATAAGTCTTGAAAACCTTAAGTTGAAAGATTTGGCAGATTTCATTTTGATGCATCAGGCTCTTGCAAAACTCGATTCAGAAACGGTTAAATCTTTCGAAATGTCCGTTCGTGGTAAGGAGATACCAACTTATGAGATTGCGATAAAGTTTGTCAAAGAGCAAGCTAAAATACTTAACAGAAACGCTGGTAGGGGTAATTATGTTGATACGAGATCGCGTTCGATGAGATCGCGTTCAATAAATAATCGTTCTGTGTTACTCAGGAGAATAAGTCGGAGAATAAGGAAAAAACAAATCCATGTATCTCAATTCAATTCAATTCAAAGTATACTTTATTGTCATAAGTGAATAACCCTTGTTGACAGAGCTTGTTAACCTAAAATTAATAAAAATATACAGGAGAACAATAGAAACTATCTACATATTGAAGAATTTAACTATAATTAAAACATTACTATATAGGAGTATAATACATTACGGACATCTAAAATCATTTAAAAACATTTCCAGTTACATATTAAAATCTTGGTGACAAATTGAAATCTATGTAAAAAATATTCATCCAAGTTATAAAATGGGGTTTCTGTTAATAATGTCTTAACATTAAGTCTGAAATTTTTGCTGCTTTTATATATTTTAGTTTCGTTCGGAAGGTGGTTATATATCTTGATTCCGGTATATATAAATTGAGTCCTTAATCATAGTAGTACGGGGTCTTATCAACTTCATCTGACCAGTCTACCTTGTGTTGTATTGAGACGATACAAGTAGCACTGTATGTCTATTTTTATGAACTAAACAAGCCGTTTCCAGAATGAACAAACGAATTACAGTAAGGATGCCACATTTCTTGAATAATTCCTTACAAGGGTCTCTTGGCTTTGCTTTACACATGTATCTCACGGCTCTTTTTTGCAGAAACAAAACCCCTCTGGAATAAAAGGTTACTACATGTACCCCAAAAGGCTATTCCGTATCGTAAGTGCGATTCAATTAGGGCAAAGTATGCTGCTCTGGCAGAAACATAGCCTAATTCAATAGCAATGTTTCTGACAGCAAAGCTTCCAGATGCTAATTTTTTGCACATATTCATTACATGATCACTAAACATCAGTTTGTTATCAATGTGTAAACCTAAAAACCTTGTTGTTTTATTTACAATCACTTCATTACCAATGTCTAAATTGGGGATATTGCATTGAAAAGATAATATGTTTGTTTTCTTAATATTGAGGAAGAGGAGGTTTGATTCACACCAATTTTTAATAACTTGGATGTCCTCTGTAAGGTTCATGTGTATCCTGTTATAATACTCTTCTTGCCATAGTATGGTGGCATCATCAGCAAATAATGTGATTGTACCTTTTACATTAAGAGAAGCCATATCATTTACGTAAAGCAGGAATAGTAAAGGTCCCAGTACCGACCCTTGTGACACTCCATGTTTTATACTTGCGGTCTTTGACATAAAATCAGTTTTGACTGCTTGTTCACGATCGGTGAGATATGACTCAAACCATTGAAGCGTATTGTTTGTGAGGCCGTATTGTCATAATAGTCTAAGAGCCGGTGGGAGATCGACCTTCACCGTTCTGATAACTCGATGAGACATATTTTTTATCAAATATAATTTATAAACAAATATGCCTGTGATAACTTGCCTATCGAAAAGTGTTCATAGCTACTTTTAATTGAATTAATTTTAATCAATTTTCTTTCATCACCTTCACTCTTTTGATAACCGAATGAGTTTCATCTCAACTGATAGTTTTTAACACTCAGAATATGCCTAGGTAGGCTTGCCTACTTATTTCTGTGCATGGCTACCTGGCAAGCAGATGTGAACAGGTAAGTCAATATAGGTAACTACACCGATCTGTTAACCAATCGAAATTGATATCATAGGTAAGATAATTTAATTACAAAACCAATCGTATAGGCTTGCCTGCAAAAAATCGTACATAAAATATTATTGCCAAGCTATAAAGTCTTAGAATTTCAGCTATTTGATAGGGGCGAGAGAGAAAGTAGAGCGTCCGAGGTCCGTGTGATAGAACAGGACACAACATAGCAGCTGCACCCTACCTGGCCGTTGAATGTATCCGAGTGCGCATGCTCGTGTACATGTGAGTGACAGTGACAGTATTTATTTACACTCGACAGTAATTTTGAACTCTAATTTATTATAACTCTAATTTCGATCACATTTTTTGTATTATTTCACACTATATATACTTACAGTATGAAATAATCAAAAATAAATAATTTGCTATATTAATAAATAAAAAAAAACAATTTTTTTTCATTTTAAAGCTAAATTATAAAATTTAAAAATTATAAAAAAAATCTATATTTTTTATTTAAAATTAAATGAAGAATAATTTATTTATTATTTACAATCAAATAAATGCCGTAAAGCGGGAAAGAATAAGTGTTACTTTCATAATTTTAGTATAATAAATTTAAAAAATCATCAATAGAGAAAAATAAAAGTTAATACATTTATGTTGTTAAAAGCGTTTATAACAAAGCATATAAAATAGTTCAAAATTACTGTCGAGTGTTAATAATTGCTGTCACTATCACTCACATGTACACGAGCATGCGCACTCGGATACATTCAACGGTCAGGTAGCGTGCAGCTGCTATGTTGTGTCCTGTTCTATCACACGGACCTCGGACGCTCTACTTTCTCTCTCGCACCTATCAAATAGCTAAAATTCTAAAACGTTATAGCTTGGCAATAATATTTTATGTACGATTTTTTGCAAGCAAGCCTATACGATTGGTTTTGTAATTAAATTATCTTACCTATGATATCAATTTCGATTGGTTAACAGATCGGTGTAGTTACCCATATTGACTCACCTGTTCACATCTGCTTGCCAGGTAGCCATGCACAGAAATAAGTAGGCGAGCCTACCTAGGCATATTCTGTGTGTTGAAAACTATCAGTTGAGGTGAAACTCATTCGGTTATCAAAAGAGTGAAGGTGATGAAAGAAAATTGATTAAAATTGATTCAATTAAAAATAGCTATGGACACTTTTCGATAGGCAAGTTATCATGGGCATATTTGTTTATAAATTATATTTGATAAAAATATGTCTCATCGAGTTATCAGATCGGTGAAGGTCGACCTCCCACGGTCTCCTCTACTATAAGGGTAGGCATTTTTTTAGTAGATGTGAAAGATTCAAGCGGTTGACTCCGTCTAAACGCTAGACATTGATTCGGGATAATAATTGGTGTTACAATTGCTTGTCTCCAAAGCATGGTGTGAGAGATTGTCCTGATCGGGTTTGTTCAGAATGCACCAAAAAATTTGGGGAGACCCTTGACCGAGGTACAGCATGAAGTTTCCAATACGAATACTAGTACATCGGAAACTACAAATTATAATAAAAAATCGTAATAATACAGTATTATCATCAACAGTGGTAGTGAACGTTCTGAACGGTTCAGGTCAAGGTCAAAAAGCGAGATTATCATTGGATAGTGGCAGTCAGGTTCATCTCATCACTCATAAATGCTCCAAAAGATTGGGCGAAAAATATATCGGTGTTCTGCTTGGGTGCAAGGACTTGGTTCAAATTCAAATTCGGTAAGGGGTATCACAGACCTCATAGTAACTTCTCGATATGATTAATCGAAGAAATATTTTATGCAAGTGTTTTTAGTTGATGAAATTTCTGATAAACTTCCTAGATTAAGAATGGATCGGAGTTTTTTGAGCACTTTTGGGGATGTTCAATTAGCTGATGATAAATTTGATGAGCCAACTGAAATTGATGGTTTGGTTTTATAGGGGCGGAGCTCTTTGCAATGGTGATGGGGAATATTAGTTATGCTTCATCAACGGGATCACCAGTGGCGGTACAAACTGTTTTTAGGTATGTTATAACGGTTTCAGATTCGAATGCATTTTTCAATTTAAAAAAAAGAATAATCTCTGAATGAACTTATCAGAAAAATTGGGAAATTGAGTAAGTTCCAAAGAATACTTTACCGAATACGGAAGAATTAGAATGTGAGAAAATGTATACTAGTACTTTTAATAGAGATTCAGTAAGGAGATTTACGGTTGCTCTTCCTTTTAAGAATTCTCCAAATACTTTGGGTGATTCTGAAACTAGCGCGTTGACACGCTTGTTCTCCTTAGAATAAAATTAACAAAATTATCGGAATTGCGTTCAGGTTACAATGATATTATGAGAGAATCCATTGAACAGTGTCATATGCTTGAATTTCAGACTTTTTAGAGTTGCGGTTACTGCAGACATTCGTAGAATGTACCACCAGATCAAAATAGTGGACTATCATTGGCGATTTCAGAGGGTACTTTGGCTTTCAGTCCCGATGAACCCGTTCAAGTGTACGAGTTCAATCGGTTGGCATTTGGAGTCAAGAGAAGTCCTTATCTGGCACTACGCACAGTCAAACAGTTGATAAAATTGTAAGGTTATAAATATCTATTAGCAGCAGAAGTGGTATCGGCAGACATATACATGGATGATTTGGTATGTAGTGACTCTTCGGAAGAGGAAGCTCATCGGCTATATTTAGAATCGGTAGCAATGTTTGCAGAAGGAAGTTTGATTTGACGAAGTGGTCTTCGAGTTCATTGGATTTGTTGAAGAAAAATCTCATCTGACAGGAGACTGTCACAACCTGTACTGTTCAAGACACAAAAAAACTGGACAGTTTTGGAATACAGAAATATATAGTTTTCAGTTTCCAGTTCCGGGGTCTAGCTGTACTCATCTACGGTGGCGCGATGTTATGATCCTGTAGGCTTGGTGGCACCATTCCTTTTATCTCGGTTGGTCAAACATGTTTCGGAAATTTTCAGTAATAAAATTTATATTTCAAAACTATTTGCGTTTTCGGATTTGACGACAGTTCTTCAATGGTTGAATTCATCTTTCTTGAAAGATATATTTGTGGCCAACAGGGTTTCACAAATAAAAGGAAATATTTCAAATGTTGAGTGGGGTCATATATCTGGGGTAACGAATCCTGCGGATATTTTATCTAGGGATACAACTCCTCTCCAATGGATGGAAAATTATAGTCCATCCAATATCAATTGCAGAAGCTGTTTCTATAGGGAGCAAATAAAAACTCACTTCGCCAACACGAGCGTATATGCGAAGAAACGGAACGAAAAATAATGTGTACTACTCGTAAACATTCGCCGCCGACGAAGGGAAGATCATAAGAGTCGATAGTCAACGTGGACCTGAGTGACTGCTGTCACCGATTCGTCTGGGCCAATCGAATCAAATCGAATGCTTGGGGGTATGTCTATACGATGGGAGGTCATAAATCACGCGTTATATTTGTGTTTTAATAGCTCTGAAAGATTAAAAACCAGTAGCGTCTGTGGTCTTGGTGTGTGCCGATCGAAATACGTTTTAGGATATAATAACCTACATCAAACAATGAATGAAATTATTTTTCTTTCTTAATGTATTTGTATAAATAAAAGCTTGTCTTTAATTTTTTTTCATTTTTCATTATTTATGAAGTATTTTTAAAATCTTAAAATATCTTAATAAAATTAGTTATCTCCGCCACTGCTGCTCACAGGATTTCGCCGCAAGACTTTTTTATGCTTCTGCAATTGATATTGGGAAAACTATACTTGTGGGCATCGATACCAACTTGGATGAGATTACCTGTTGCAGATTGGCCCATTAGTGGGAAAAAAGTTTTTGAGAAATCTGGGGCAGACATCGATTCCATAAAATGTCTCGTTTCAACGGAGGACACGAAAACGCATCCATTGTATGACATGATTATGAGGTCGTCATCCTACATTACAATTTTGCGGATAACGGTGAGAGTACTTCGTTTTGTGAAGCTCCTTACGGTGAAAAGGTTCATCACAGCAAGTATATTTGAATAGGGCAGAACTGGTCTTGGTGAAAATCTTGCAAGGCAAATATTTCAAATCGGATATCAAACTTTGGGAAAAGAAATATCGAATAGATTGCGCAAGTTACACCCTTCCTTCAAAACAGAATTTTCATGGTGGGGGGTAGTTAGATAATGTGCCCTTTACTTTCGCGGCGTGGTAAGGATCCTTTCACGAAGAAATCAATAGATTATTATCATAGAATACATCTTACAAGCCATGTTGAGGCAAAAATATTGGATATTGGAGGTAGGAACATCATTCGACAACGAGTTCATGCATGCAATAGGTGTTTAGATTGAAACACAAGACGATAAATCCTCCATGACGGATTTGTCGACATCAGGCCAAAGTTTTCGCTCATATTTCGGAACATTCAATATAACACTTGGTAGACGTAGAGGAGCTCAAGTATACAGAGGCTATGACTGTTTGTTCGTTTATATGAGTGTAAAGGAACTTGTTAGTTCATTGTCAACCGATAGTTTCTTACAGGCTTTAAAGCGATTTTTATCTCGGTGTGGTCCTTGCAGTGTTATTAATTCCGATAAGGGTACAATTTTCGTGGGCGCAAAAACTATTTTTCGGGAAATTAATGAGTTTGTCAATTTTGAGAGGTATACAGAAGCGTTTCAAACAGAATTGAGTGAAAGCTCAATAGTCCGGCGGCTTCACACATGGGTGGGAAGGCCATGCTAAATGTGCGAAAACTCATATATTTAGAGTGTTAGGCATTCAACTTTGAACTTTTGAGGAATTCAATACTTTGTTGGTCCTAGTCGAAGCATTGTCAAACTCTCGTCCTCTTTGGAGTTTGTCAGCTGATCCATCAGCACCGAGGCATGTATTCCACCCATTTTTATTAAAAGTTTACCTGTGATACTTCGACAGACATCGATATAAATAGAGTAGATCGGTTCCAGATGATAATAATAATAATAATAATAATCTTTATTCAATAATAATAAATAAATACAAAGGGGGGTATGTTACACAATGAATGAAGTGAATAAAGTTGGAAGTGCTATTGCACTTGTTTCGCAGAAAGTTGTAGTTATGCTATATAAAATGTGATTGATAATAAGAAATACACATAATAAAGGAATGAAAAAGTTAAATATAGTATATAAAATAAAGTTAAGTTATGCTATATAAAATATTAAATGTGGTTGATAATAACAAATAAATAAGTACACATATTAAACAATTTAAAAGTTAGACATAAAATAAATGTATGCTATATAAGATGTGGTTGTTGATAATAAGTACACATAATAACAATGGAAAATTTATAATATGCTACATAAAATAGCTGGGTGCTGTTGCACTTGTTTCGTACAAAATCAAGTATATAAAATGAAATTTGTATAGAAAGTTTTGATTGATGTTGAATGCGACGTTAATCATCGTCATGGAAAATATAAATAAGATTTAGTGTAGATAAAATACGACTTGAACAAAATACAATAAGATAAAAACAATATAAATGAGATAAAATGAGATAAGATACAATAATAATAAAATACAGTGAAAAAATGTAAGTACTAAAATTGGTGTAGCTTTAATCATAAATAATAGAAAAAAAATTGTCTAAAACTTATGTGTGATTTTCAAAATAGCTCGAGATCATGCATCGTGGACTGGAGAATAAACTCTTTCAATGTTTTTTTGAATCTTGTTATATTCATTATATTTTTTATATTTTCTGGTATAATATTGTATAACTTTGGTGCGAAAAAGGAGTATGATCTTTGTGAGGCCGTTTTTAACATCAATGGTGTGACGTAGTGATGTTTCTGACGGGTAGCATAATCGTGACTTGGAAGTTGTGAGTTATTTCTGTTAATGTGGTATTTTTTGCTGGAGCAGAGGAAATAAAGTTGTCTTAGGTCCAGTATTTGTGATTCCTTGTAGAGATCGTCTGTTGGGTATCTTGACTTCTTGGTATATATTAACTTTAAAAATCTCCTTTGTGTAACTTCTAAAGGGTGAAGGTGCAATTTCAAACTTGCACCCCAGACGACGATTGCATATCTGAGATGACTTTCAACGAGAGAGAAATATACGGTCCTCAGATGTTCCAGAGATAGTATGTCTTTCAATTTTCTAAATTTGATAGATAGGATGGTCCAAGATTATTGGAAGCATTGGCATTTAGATTATCTTACTACCTTACAAGTGAGAGAGAAATGGAATACAGAGTTTCCTTTTCCTAATATAATATCTTCATTCACCACATATTACAATAATAAATAAGTAATTATAATAATAAAACAATTCTTTTGAGTAAAACATAGGTTTGGGGGTAAATAAATAGAACTTTCCCCACTAAATAAAACTTGTTTGTGGGTAGGTTTCATCTATATATCATTATGGCATCGCCATTTAAGCTTCTCCGACCGTTTTCTAAGTATACTTGATGATTTTTTCCTTGAAATAATGACGGACAAATATAAAACTAATAAGGTTTAGATAAATGTAGAATATAAAATGTATGTATATTTAACATAAATTGATAAAACATTTTGTGCCTAAAGTAGTTGATGGTCAAAATTAAGTGGGGGAAAGGTTTTTTAAATTAACATGTCTTTTCTACTGATACTTATGATCTAATTGGTTATTATTAATTTAAAAAGTTTCTAAATGTTTTTGATATTTGGAGGTAGATAGTTTAAGAGTTTTGGTCCCAAGTATGTGAAGAACCTATTACTTTTATCGTTTTAGGTACTATGACGTTGAAGTTATTACAAGCTTTTATTTAGTTTCACTTTTAAGTTCGTTTGTTCGTTCGTTCGTTCGTTCGAAATTTGGCAGATGTTCATGATTCCGGTGACAATGCACCTAGGAACCTAGTGATTCTTCATTGTATAATTTTTTCTAGTATTTGAGCTAATGTGGAAATCATAAATATCGTTCACCTTCACCTTGACACCACTTTTATACAGTGGGGTTATTACGGCTATTTTAAATAGCGATAGGAATTTTCAGCGATCATTTGAATATGTAACAGAGGTTGCATGATTATTTCCGCTGTTTCTTTAATATATTCTGCTTTTATTCCATCAATACCCGGTGCTTCCTTCATTTTTATTGAACTGGATTCAGATAGAAATATTGAATTGGGGATTCTTTGTTTGGTAAATTTAGGAGGGTTTGAGTTGTTCTGCTTGTTTTTGATTTCTATATAGCTAATTTGCTTCCTACATTTAAGAAGTATTCACATTAGAAATTCCAATGCTATCGTTTATACTACCTTTATCAGTTATTATTTCATTGATATGTTATTTTTTGGATGGTTTGCCAGTAAATTCTCTCACACATTCTCATAAATTTTTGCTTATATTTTTAATGGCTTCAATTTTCATTTGGCTAATTTTATTGAGTTGTTCAGTTCGTTGTCTATCTTCTCGCTCTTCTCCAGCTAGTACTTCTGAGAATAGAATATTCGAAGGTCGTGACAAGCGTTACATTGAAAAATGATAATTTGCCGCCACTTTACTGGCCATTGCCATTATTAGAGACGTTCATCCAGGAAAGGATGGCATTATTCGCAATGTGACGGTAAGGACTAATAAAGGCACCTCTTCTACATCGGTGGTTAAGGTGTGTCCTTTGCCCACTCAATCAATTTAGATTTTATCTCTTTATTAATATTTATTTCTCAAGGTTTATTTCTTTATTTTCATTAAACTGAAATTCTCAGGAAATTATGTTATTTTGGGGGTATTCACAATTTGGTATTTATATAATTGGTTAGATATTGTAATTGTTGTGCTGATACAGTATCTCCCACCTATCCATTCATATCATTAACACGTTAACTGAAAAAACAAAATCAGGGTGGGGGATATGTCGTAGCATTAGGCATTTATTACTAGAATAAAGAATGTTGTTTAGAGGATTTGTTGGAAATATAAACAGGATGTTCATAAAATCAGATGTGGAATCATCTGCGACTGAAAGATAAACTTTAGTCACTATCTTCCATCGTGGATTTTTCAATTCACAGAAAAATCTTTCTATCAATATTCAATTGAGAATGTTTCCCTTTTCAACGTTGTTTAGAGGATTTGGCAAACCTCGCTTTTCAGCAGTTTACCTGCGAATGAAATCGAAAAAGAAAAAGAATGTCTAGAGTCGGTCGTCCTGATGACATATTTATTCTCGAATCGGTAATTACAGTTTTTTCTGGTGACATTCATTACGCAGTATTTTTAATCTTAGTTATTTATACGGTGTGTGGTGTTTTCCTCCTTTTTTTCTTCCCAAAGACGTTTCCAGCACCATAAGAAATAGAAAAGACGAACTCCAGATTAAGAAAAGGTAAGAATTTTCATCATATTTCTCACATTATCGGGATGTTCTAGAAATTAAACAAAACCAGTACCTATCAGACAATTTATATAAAGACACAAGGATACCAGGCATTCGCCAAATCTTCTTCCTTAAATCAGCGTGTCTTTTGTACAAAAATAAAAAACAAAACGACAATCTCTCGCAAAATTACTCAACAAGAGTAATAAAGTTAAAATTCTTTCAGATAATGAAACAGTAGGCACCAAATGTCTTGCGTTTCTTGGAACAGCATTTATAAATTCTATTCCAGAAACATTGATCTTCAATTCTTGCAATTCTGAAAATTATTATATAAATAGGGTCATTTTTATTAAGTAATCAGAGACAATTTACACATTATCTCTTCAATTGATTTTTAACATAAACCGATTAATGATCCAATAAATTATTCATTAATTATTAAAAACAGAGATGAGCAAATTATGCTATTATATTCCCCATGATCTCTATCCCTCCATGGCTGTTCGTTTCTATATCAGTATAATATAAAATATGAAATGCAATGCATAAAGTACACAAAGTCGTCTTCACCAAGGATTCAATATAAATTGAAACTCAATTGGTAGACCACAGGCGAAAAACAACTACTTTCCTAGCAAATACCACGCAGAACGTTGAATGATATTCACCTGACAATCCATGCAAACTTCCATATAAATGGAAATTGTTCGCAAATATTTCTTTCTGATAAGCTCAATTGTGTTTAAATTCATGTCGTGTCCGCCTAACAATCCGCATACCGGTTTCAGGCTTTTTGGCCCTCATCAGTACGGAGTAGTCACCAGCCAGAGATCCGTAGAGCTCTGGCCGAAGCGAGACACAACATAAATAAAATCACCATCGAGCTTAAAACATCTTTAGGTAGGTACGTCGGAAGAGATAACGTTTTTTTTTTCGACGTACCTATAGATGTTTTAAGCTGTGATTTTATTTATGTTGTGTCT
Source organism: Gonioctena quinquepunctata (assembly GCA_018342105.1). Classification (NCBI taxonomy): domain Eukaryota; kingdom Metazoa; phylum Arthropoda; class Insecta; order Coleoptera; family Chrysomelidae; genus Gonioctena; species Gonioctena quinquepunctata. Next base: position 654,730 of record JAFIRS010000478.1, read on the forward strand.
CGCATCGACCAGAGCTCTACGGATCTCTGGCTGGTGACTACTCCGTTCTGATGAGGGCCAAAAAGCCCGAAACCGGTATGCGGATTGTTAGGCGGATACGACATGAATTTAAACACAATTGAGCTTATCAGAAAGAAAAATTTGCGAACAATTTCCATTTACATGGAAGTTTGCATGGATTGTCAGGTCGAATATAATTCAACGTTCTGCGTGTATCTGCTGGAAAGTAGTTATTTTCGCCTGTGTCTCCAATTGAGTTTCAATTATATTGAATCCTTGGTGAAGACGACTTCGTGTACTTTATGCATTGCATTTCATATTTTATCTCCCTTCACTTGGCTTTTTCTTTCATTCAGTATAATATGCTTAGATAATCATATGTCCGTCTACTTATGCATGTTTATATCATGTATTTTACGACGGACAGCGAAAGCTTTGTAGTCTCTCTTTTCATTTATTTGTTGTGTCAGATTTAGCTATCATGTCTTTTTCATGATAGGAATTAGTTGAATATGATGCGAATGAATACATTAAAATAATTATTAAAAGAATAGTACACAAGTTTCATGTTCATGTTGAATAAATGATTATGATGAAACTGATGAAACAGGTAATAATTCATATTAATTCACAAAGAATTCAAGTCATATAATCAACAAAAGAAAAAAATATACATCGGTTTCCTTTTGAATGACCTTGCGTTTTGTTCTTCGTTTTCTCTGCAGCATCGACTCAATGAAAAATGAGGTAGCTACTAGTTTACTTTCGATATTGGTCTTTATTTCATTTCAACCCAGTACAACAAATGGTTCACAGTCCTCTTGTATGTCTATAAAAAATCCAATTTATTTTTTAGGATGAATTCATAGCAGTATTTGTGGTGAGCGGTTCAATTATAACGAGATCCGGAATAAGGTAGATCCCCACGTAATGATTTGAAAATGTTTAGTTTTTGTACTGAGTGGTGATATTTGTGCGGTCCTAACCGCCGAATGAAACTTACATACATATCAGATCAAATACAACGATGGATACTTACTAGGATATTCAGAAAAAGCGTGCTTTTATTTATTACCTATCCTTAAGGTGGTTCCCCCACGAGACAGTTGAATTAATTAGGAAATTATTAAAATTTGATCATTCGTAATCAAAGGACTTTTCAATTTGAAAGGCGAAAAAAAAATTTTTTTGAAGGGGGCATTTGCTCCCCCAATCGACTCTAGAAAATGTCTTCGTTATAGAAAGCCGGCGACTCAAAAAATTGATGTCCCCGAAAAGCGCAGCAAAAAAAAATTAAGACCCCCCTGATAATATCTGTCAAACTAGATGGTCAATCACTTTGATTTTTTTTCACAATATCTGTGATATCCTGCTCTAGCTCCTCCTCGTTTTGTTTTTCATAAACTTTTTAATTTTAGTACTAACGGTAGAATTAGTAATGTGCGCTTCCCCGTGGACTATTTTGAATAACGAGAGTAGTTTTGATTATATCTGTCAAACTAGATGGTCAATCACTTTGATTTTTTTTCACAATATCTGTGATATCCTGCTCTAGCTCCTCCTCGTTTTGTTTTCATAAACTTCTTAATTGTAGTACTAACGGTAGAATTAATAATGTGCGCTTCCCCGTGGACTATTTTGAATAACGAGAGTAGTTTTGATTATATCTGTCAAACTAGATGGTCAATCACTTTGATTTTTTTCACAATATCTGTGATATCCTGCTCTAGCTCCTCCTCGTTTTTCATAAACTTCTTAATTTTAGTACTAACGGTAGAATTGATCATGTGCGCTTCCCCGTGGACTATTTTGAATAACGAGAGTAGTTTTGATTATATCTGTCAAACTAAATAGTCAATCACTTTGATTTTTTTTCACAATATCTGTGATATCCTGCTCTAGCTCCTCCTCGTTTATCATAAACTTCTTAATTTTAGTACTAACGGTAGAATTAATAATGTGCTGTTTGGTCCATATGTTACGTGTTAATTGACTCAACTTCAATTATATATATCTCGGGTTCGGGATGGTGAAACTCGTTGAAATTTTATGGAGGTGTTTTCCACATGTTGAACAATACGTATGCCAATATTTCCTAATTCAACTGTCTCGTGGGGGAACCACCTTAATCATTCTTTGAAAGATGTGTACGTCGTTGGATCGTCTCCCTTTTGTCGCTTTCGGCGGGTTCAACGCTTTAGTAGTCAAATATCAAAATGATAATAATTTTGTTGAACATATTTGTTTTAGCAATCTTCGCCTAGATGAAGGAAGTTCATATATCTCATCCATCCTTAGTGGGTGCTTACACCATGGTATTCTATATTTCCTAAAATGTCTGCCAATCAATCTTTCAGTCAGAATAACACTGCTTTCAAATATAGATAAACCAACAGTGCCAAGTAGTGCAAAATTTCGAAGCGCTTGTAAAAAAATGCATTTATATTATCATTATGGCGATGTGAATAAAATAATAACTTTTTAACAAAAAATTGAACCGACGAAATACGGAACTGAAAAGTAAAAAATAAAATAAACCTTAGTCTCAATAACTAAGCTCCTAAACTAATGTGAGTAACTAATTTTGAGTCGGCGCCAAACGAACAATCAACGAAGATCATTAAATTACTTCAAAAAAATTATCAGAATGTCACCGCGCAACTCGATGCCATCATTTTACGCCTTACCTAAATCTTTTGCTTGTTTGTTTGGCGCCGACTCAAAATTAGTTATTTACATTAGTTCAGGAGCTTAGTTATTGAGACTAAGAAGGTTTATTTTATTTTTTAAGTTTCAGTTCCGTATTTCGTCGGTTAAATTTTTTGATAAAAAGTTATTATTTTTCAATTTTATGTGGCTGAAAAAGAATCATCCAAATCGGATAACCCAGTACAAAGTTATGCCAAAATTCAGAGGGTGAACGATCAATATCCTCCATTTTGCTACCCTTAGGGGTGGCATTTTTTTTCAATTTGAGATGGGAACAACTTTGAAGAACACCCTATCCATTGAAAAAAAAATAATCATCGAAATCGAACTACTCTATGGAAAGATATGCGTGGTATGTTGGATGAAATCTACTAATTACTACCTAGTTAATTTTTGATCACTTCCAAAATACTAACATACCTAGCTTACTTCAACTATTGACTGTTAAATAATATGATTATCTACTTTAACTATTTATTGTTATATAATATAAATTTTTTCTGAAAGTTCTGATTAGTTGATTTCATCACTTTGTATATAATTCCATCCTTTCATAGAATGTAATTATTATCGTGACGGATGTAGGAGGATCTGTCAATGTCAACTACATTTGTGTGCCACTGTTCACAAGTGAAAAATCAATCATCCTCTATTTTTCTACCCATAGGGATGGATCATTTCATTTCAAATTGGAATATGATCAACTATGAGGTATACCCTATCTGATAAAAAAAGAATCATCCAAATCGAAGATCCCAGTACAAAGTTATGCCTGATAGAATCGGTTAACGGGCCAGAATTCAGAGGATGAGTGATCAATATCCTTCATTTTGCTACCCTTAGGGCTGGATTTCATTTCTGAAATTCAAATGGGACCAACTTCGTAGTACACCCTATCCACTGAGAAAATAATTATCGGAATCGGATGTCTCAGTAAAAAGTTATGCGTGATCATACATAAAAAAAATGATTGAGAACCTCCTCCTTTTTGGTTTCGTCGGTTAAAAATCAAAGAGCGAACGCCTATCTGATTATTTTTGACACTTGCCTCCGACAATAAACACACAGAACTATTAACTGCTTTACTTGCAATACAATTAGTAAGAATCATTGCACAGCTGATCGGCAACATAATTTTCCCAAAATTTGATAATAATAATAAATAAAGTTTTAAAACTTCAGTAGAGTGAAGAGTACTTTCAAATGATAATTAATCAGATTTTGCAACCCTTTTTTCTGAACGAAAAATTTGCAAAAGTTCTGCAAACTTTTGATATTTTGAAAAATAGCAATTCACACCATCTGATAAATTTGCAACCATTCAAACAAAACGGAAATGTTCGTTTTATCGAAAAAAAATTGTTATTAATCCCAATTTTTTGTAAAAATTCCAAAAGTTCCAAACCGAAAAAATTACTAAAATAATGTTCTTGAGAAGAGTTTTACTTTGCAACCTTTGCGTCAAACGGAAAATATATTTTATCATGAAATTGTTTTTTTTTAAAATAAGTATCGGAATTATTACAAAAGTTTCATATAATGGTTGCAAATGGAGATGTCCTGACGTTCAATGTTTTCAGTAATGTTCAACCTCATCTGCAACACGGAAATAAAATCGAAAGAAAAATATTTTCGTATTCGTACTCTTCCAAAAAAAGCAAAAGTTCTGCAAATCGGGCTGACAACTCATTTTACCAATTGGTGGCAGTATAATAATTTGCAAACTATGTTACAATGCGGAACATTAGAAATTAAAAAAATTTTATTTTTACGTTATCTGCATAATAAAGATTTTTATATACCTAATAAATTACATTCATTGTGTTACCAAGTTAACGACTAAGAAGAAGCTCGTCAACGGTAGGTGAAATCATTCAATGTTGAAAGTTAACGTTTTCGATTTGAATTCATAACATCATATTACGATTTGGTTATTCATTCGAATCGATTGCTGGATGGAAGCAGTGGCGGCGACAAAAGTTCACACAAACTAAACAGCCGATTTATTTCATTATTTGTTTTTCAATGTTGTTTTCTGAGGATGATTGAAATCAAGTTTTTAATGGCCATATAAATTATTTTTCAATTACTCAATGCTACAGTCGAAATTTATTGCGAAAACTAAGTAATTTCAAATGATACACAGGGTGTGTTTCGTTCTCCCTTCAAAATTGATTCTCAAGGGTAACTGGGGCCGAAGATATTATTAATTCAAAATATCATCACACATCTAACAAAATATGTTTTTTTTTTCAGTGCATCTGAACAAAAGCTTCTCTTGGAAGAGTTTTTTATTTTCACAATTTTGTCAGCTTTCTGTTTTCAGATACAAATTGTCGATCGTAAAATCGGTTTTTTCCAAAAACCAATGATTTCATGAAAGAGATATTTTTTGTACGAACTCGGTGGTCCCATAAGAATTATTTGCTCAAAAAAAATCGTTAAAATAAACTGAAAGGCATAAAACTTTCAACCTAGAACTGTGTTACGTCCCCTCTTTATTTTAAAATTTATGTGAATCAAAAAAATGATTCTTACGTGTCGATTACATTCAGTACCCCATTCGAATTCAATGGAATTTTTCATGAGAAACCACAATTGTAGTAAGAAAGTCGAGTGGAAACGTACATTATTATTCAAGAAATAAACCCCTGTAAAAATTAAATTTGAGATGTAACATCGACCTCACAAATTTTTATTTTTCAGCAACGTTTCTGTTTGATGATGAAAATTATGTACTTGCGAGATTTGCAATCGATAACGCTTTGATATCCTTACTTCCATAGAGCATCGATTATTCATTTTAAAATATCTTCGTAGTTAAAAAGTCATGTTGTGACAAGTCGAAATTTCAAATGAAGAATGATTGTATGTCGTTTCTAATACAAGAAAAATGTATGTCTTCCAATACTTTTTTGGTAGATTGATCAAAATTTTGTACTCGATTGTTGCATGCAAAAATGTTGGATTCCATTTATTTCGCCGATTGGTCGAAAACAGTGATTATTTCTAAGATTAATAATTTGTTTGAAATTTTGTAGTGGTTAACTACGTAACCGTGTCATTTTTCGGTTGCAATTTCAATCAACCAGTACAAAATATAACAGATATACGCGATGGATAATCAAGTATTTAACTGGACCACTGTAGACATATGTCGGTCGAATATATTATATCTTAAACCTATTTGCACAATGTTTTCAATTTATGGCCAAATTGTAAAAAAAAACAATTATATAAAAAAAAATTCGTTGAACAATAACATTTGCTTGTGTGTATTGAAAATGGCAGCGTCGATAAAAAAGTTTGATAAATAAATTATGCGTTTTTTAGAAATGGTTGCAAATGTAGGTGAATATGTTAAACTTTTTTTCCATTTACTTATCCGATTTGCAGAACTTTCGTAATTCCAATGAAACAGAAAGCCGCCATGCGATTCATTGCCAAATAAAGTGACGTATTTGAGTCCGTAGGGTCACCAACAGGACAAACCAACCTAGAATACCACATGATGGACCGTTTCCCGTGACGCATAATGGCAACAAATATATCTTTGTTTTCATGGATTATTTCAGGAAATGGGAGAGAAGTCTATGCCATTCCAAACCAGCAAGCTGTAACGAAGCTACTAGTGCATCAAGTGAAATGTCAACTACAACAGACCAGATACTTTGGGCGCGCCGGCTCTCCTTCCCAAATAGCACCATTGAATCAATTCAATCAACATATTTGCAAACCTTCCAGATTCAGCTCTTGATGTACTGGCTGCTCTCATCAATCATTCACTCGAACAGGGCATCTTTCCCCAATTCTTGAAAAACTCAATTATAATACCACTACATAAAGGAGGAGATCCAGCAGACCCATCAAATTATCGACCAATATCACTTATACCTACCTTGGCTAAGATAATTGAAAAATTAGTTCAGAAGAGAGTTATGGAATTTCTACTTAAAAATAATATCTTGAGCAAGAACCAGTTTGGTTTTCAAAAAGGTAAGAGCACCAATGATGCTATATTTTCCCCTTCTTTCAAAAGTTTATGATGAAATTAATCATGGAGAGCTGGCCGCTGCTGTGTGTTGTGACCTTTCAAAGGCGTTCGACTGTGTTAGTCACGGAATTCTGCTACGCAAACTAGAATACTATGGTTTTAGAGGAACTAGCCTGCAGTGGTTCAAATCATACCTAGAAAATCGCACTCAAATGATAAAAACCAACCACCTCTCCCATGCCCAGACAATTCAATGTGGTGTGCCACAGGGTTCTGTACGTGGGCCAATATTGTTCCTGCTTTATATAAACGACCTTACAAAAATTAATATATCCGGCAAGTATACATTATTTGCAGATGACACCACGATATTTTGGCATGACACAAACGAGAATACATTACATCACAATATTCAAAAAGACATTGAACAAATTAAATCCTGGTGTGATGATAACTTGCTTGTCTTCAATGCCTCTAAAACGAATTTACTTACATTCCGCTGCGAGCTCTCTACCCTCAACTTAGGAACTAACACCATTAAAAATGTCTCCTTCACCAAATTCCTCGGACTTCACATCGATAAAAAATTAAATTTGACGAACATGTTACAAAATTGTGCAAGAAATTGTCCTCCGGATGCTATGCCGTTAGGATAATATCACGTGAGTTGGGTTTTACCGCCGCCAAAACGGCATATTTTGCTCTTATTGAATCCCATCTGATATACGGTATAGCATTCTGGGGAGTGTGTAGCAATCAATTATTACAGATGGTGCAAGTTATTCAAAAAAGAGCCATTAGGGCTCTCTGTAAAGTTAAACCGCGTGACTCTTGCAGGGAACTCTTCAAAATCCACAGAATCCTCACAGTCACCTCGATTTTTATTTTAGAAACTACATGTCTAATTCATAGGGACCGTGACAAATATATATCAGCGCCTTTAAATCATAACACCCGTTCTTCGCAAAAATTCAGATTACCATTACCTATACCTAAAAGTAATCTTGCTAAAGAATCCATCATCTACAACGGGCTAAAAATTTATAATTGCTTACCATTAAACCTAAGAGAAATTGAAGCATTTGCATTATTCAAAAAACAACTAAAAGAACTACTATACATTCATCCTTTCTACAATATAGAGGAATTTTTTAGTTGTGAACTCTTTCGTTTATAGTGAACTACACTAGCCCCTTTATTAGGGAATTATTTTAATATGTTTGCATCTTGGGGATGTACCCTCTTATTATTTTACATTTCTCAATTCTAAACTTTTTAAACTATACAAATTTTAATTAGTCTGTCCCTGTACCATTTGTCGTTTTTATTATTATTGTTTAGTTTTTAATGTTTATTTTTCTGTTTTAATATGTATTTCTTTAACGTCTTTGTCGATAAGACCAGTTTCTTCTGACAATAAAGCATAGTTTGATTGATTGATTGATTGATTGAATGAAACGATGTATCGAGGGAGCACCGGGATGGCAATTCCAGCACAGTAGCGACGTGAGCCACTACGGGAAGACAGCCAGCCGAAGCCAACCGACCCAATATACCCAGAAATGGAAAGACCAGAGGTGCCCGAAAGGAGTCTATACCAAGCAGCACTCTTTACCGCCACACCGTCCAAGATCTGAGAAAATCCGTAGGTGACGTTTACAGTGAGTGAACATAGGTTAATGAATAGTTAACTTTCTAATCGGGTACTTTTTGTTTATGAACGGCAAAATTTCGAAGTCCTGTTGCTTTTTTTGAAAATCTTTCCGGCTAACGTTAAGCTCCAGCATTAGTCAGGTTAGGCGAAATTTTGAGCAGCTCCCTCCCAGATAAAGTCGTGTAGGAAATATGGACCATAGATCTTTTCGATAATAAAAATAAAAACTGATAATTTAAGTCTGATTGCCGCCCGTTCGTGAAGCTGTACTTTGGTGTAAACCCCGCTTGTTGATCTGATTAGTTTGGTAGCATTGTTTCCACGATCCCGCGTGTACTTCGCTTTAACATCCTCCCACTTTGCTTAGATTGCTGTGCCGCAGAATTTATAAGTTAATCTGTTAAGCTGAGACTCCAGTTGTAACTACCATAATTATAATAGTAGATTTGTGGGCAATACATTGAGGCAGTTGACGTCCAGGCAAGCAAACAGTCAAGGTCAAGTGAAGTCTGCCCCTCTGTCTCCTGGAATTAGGCTTATTATATCGACCCTTGGAACGTCAGGTCTTCACTAAAGCTTTCTGGAGCAAGTGGCCTCCCAACGTGGTGGTGCCCGAGACAATCGGAAAACCGTAATTGGGCGTCAAATTGATTATAGTGGAAAAGTACCCCTTTCAAAGCATCCACAATAACAAGTTCATTGGTGGACAACATGTTCCCAAGATTTGGTGTACGGATGGAGCTACATTCCAACCAAGGAAGGAGTTTTGAAATGAAGTTATTCAAGAAAGTTTGTGAGCTGATGGGTATCAACAGGGCCAGAACTACTGCGCCCCACCCCCAGTCGGACGGCATGTCTGAAAGATTCAACTTTGCACTTTTTTTAAATATTTAATTTATTGTGATCCTCTGCAAGAGTGTATCAAAAACGCATCAAATATATTTTGACCCACAATGACACCTCATTATGTTGTGAAAAAATCGACTTTTTTGCTAGTATGTGAGTGCCTATATTAAAAACAATATTTTTAAAAGATTTTCGGTACTGGTTTTGCTAATTAGAGTGAAAAATTCAAAAAGTTTTTATTTAAAACATTTGATCTAATACCAAAGATATCCCTTTTGAAACCAACCCCTTTGCGACAAATGTTTCTATGGTTCTCGTGAGCTTTGAAAACAATTTAGCAAAAATAAGGTTTAAATCTGATTTTATTGTTCAACCACCCCTTCTACAAACCACCCCTGTGTGACAATTTTCTTTTATATTTTTCCCATGATTCTCGTCAGCCTTGGAAGCAACTCCGCGCGCGAAAAAACGTTCGAATATGTTTTTTTTTTCGATCAGGACAGGATTTTTTACAGCCTCGGAACTGACTTCTGCCTGCAGAGCTACACACTTGTCAGAAGGTAAGGAAGGTTTCTATGTAAAAACTTTCCTTGTACCTTATCATTTTCAATTTACGTAGCCAGCTCTCAGTCTGCATCACATTTGTCAAATTTTGGAAATTATTTTATATTCTAAGTGGATTTATTGTCTGAACTGAATGAAATGACTACTTTAGATGGTTGGTTAAATTACCTTTAGGGACTAGAAATCCGAAATCCCGGAAATTGATCTTTTCTCTGCCTTTTTGTGGCCTAGAGATGTTTGTTGGTTCTATCACCGTTTTCTACTATTTTTGCCGAAACTACCCAGCAACTTATATAGCATAGTTCTCTATTTCTCTCTTTCTGGCCAAGTACCCAGCTTGAAAAACGTTACACTCAAATTCGATTTTGAAATTTTACTCTCATCGCGCCCAAATAAATTTCACTTACAAAATTGAAGATATCAACTCACCAAACGTAATCTTAAATGTATTGAATGAAAAAATTATTTGATAACCTGCACGCATGTTGTTTCAGCGGCTCAGTGCTTCTTTCTTTTTCAATATAGTGAGTGGTATGTATAATATTCCTTTGTAACTTTCAACGATGATGAGGAATCAGAATTACACTCACAGACAAAATTTTTGCATATTTTATTTTAAGTCTTCTTTTTATGTTTATTCCTTTCCTTTTGAAACGTTATCTATTTTTTACTGCTAAATATTTTATGCTAGAGTATTTCACGTATATTGCAATTCAATAGAGATGAAAGAATGTTTGGACATAAGCTTCTCAGGCCCGGCGACAAGGGACTAAGGATACAGCTCTACCGGGTTCTGGACGATAGGGGGCCGGCCCCATGTAAAAAAATAAATTGAAAAAATAGCATTTGTTTCAAAACTGTACGCAACGTTTCGGCTGCGTGGTTGCGGCGGGGGGCATGTATATACATACAATGCTTCAAGAGTGGTTGAATAGTTTGTTATTTCAGTGACATTATGAAAGACTTTACTACATTAACAGTAAGAAGGCTCATTTAAAGTTAAAATTTGTTTAGTTTCTAGCAATAAATAATTTAAAAAAATATTGTATTATGTACCTTTCCAAATATATATATATATATATATATATATATAATGCCAAGTTATAACAGACTATTACTTGCTACTATAGTATACTAACCACCACATGGGAATCAGAGTTATGGGCCTCAACATTTCTGTCGCCGGGCCTGGCCTTTATAGCTGAATGTTACAAATTACAAACATTGCATAGTGTGCCTTGGCGACTAATAATGTCCTCCCTTTTGTTTGTTATCAGAATGACATTTCGAGTGCTTAATTCCTTGATTCTGTAGTTTTCTTGGTGTGAGCGATTTAATTTCTATTAAAATTATTACTTTAGCCAATGAGGGTTGCAGATAAGAATATATTGCGCAGAGATTCCGTGTCCATCAATCAACTGTTTCTCGTATAGTAAAGCGATATAATAAGACTGGAGAATACAAAAGGCCGTAAAAGGAGGTAAAATATGTACAACGCTAAGAGATGATCAATATTTGAGACTTCAATCTTTGTGAAATCGCACGCTTACTGCTCCGCCTCTCAAACATGATTTACTGATCTCAATACAAGTCAATGTAAGTATCGCAACAGAATAAGACTTAAAGAAGTCGGTTCTTTCCACAAACGAAAGATGAATACAATTATAAAGTCGACGAGTATACATAATGTGGAGAACGTTTCGCAGAATGTAATCTTGTAAAGAACGTTAGCTTTAGGGGTTGTTCCATTAGCTGACTGGTACAAACGCAATATCCCTAAAAGCGTGTTTTAGCATATGGCGAATTCATTGGATACGATAACTTCATGCACATATTCCAAGAACAGTCATACAGTATCTTGAGGCTGTTGGACTTGAGGCAATAGAGTGGCCACCGATCAGTCCTCATGCAAATCCCATAATAATAGTTTATCTGATGACATGTCATAATGACAACGTTATGTCACTCAATTTTGATGACATAAGGAAGCTCATTATGGTACTTAGTCCCATAATGAATTCATTATGGTACTAAGTACCATAATGAAATTACGCTATTTCATATACACTCCGTAATTTTTCCGGCAAAAGGGAGTCCACGATATTTCGCGTCATTTCTTCCAAATCAGAAGGTAAACTACCAGTTTCAGAATCACTCATTATTATTTAAATTATATTCAATTCTACGTGACAATTGTGTTTGACAGCAGATAAATAAATATTGCCGTTACAACCTGACGTTGTCAAGGAAATGGCACAGCACAGCTCACTAACCTACTAATATTTGAAACTACACATAAACTTACTCCTTTAAAAATAGTTGTCATTGTGACATGTCAAAAATGCAGTTTTTAATTTTTCGAAAATGTATTAATATAAATGTCATCAGATAATTTTTTTTTTTTATTGGTGCCCCTTTTTACCCATTTAAAGCACGCCTCAGCGTGTTTAAATCGAACTTTAAAAAACGCGCGTTTTTTAAAGGTAACCATGACAACATCAACAAATCGAGAAACGTGAAGTCTAAATGACAAATTTTTGATTATTGATCTGACAGGAGTACCTTGTAACGTCAAATAAAATATTACTCACAATTCGTTCATTTATATGTGCTCCTCCATCCATTTGATGAACTTTTCATATTCTTTTTTATATATATCACTGGATTTTCGCGGTATTAACCGCGATTCTGCCTCACTATTAAAAAAATCGATATTAGAATAATTCATTTTTGAGCTTTGGTGACAACAAATATTGATCTTTGGTAACAAATTGCAAATTAGTTTTTCTTATTTCCATGACAACGAAAGGTATACTGATGTCACATCACGAATTCAACCTTCTTGCATTATTAGTTCTTATTTCTATTTTTTGTAGTAATAATACCAGTATATATGATTTCAAAGTGCACCAATAAAAAAAAATAACGTAAAGTATTCGTGGATAACTGGTCTTAAAAACACTTGCTCTATTTCGAGCACTCCGGCTGCGCCGTCGTGCTCGAAAAATCGCGCGTGTTTTAAAGCCCTTTTCATCCACTTATACTTTAATATACTAGTATGTAATACGAATCATAAACAATCATTATGGCACACGTCTGTTATGGACTCGGCTACGCCTCGCCCAATAACATTCACGACTTGTACCATAATGATCGTCTTTATGATCCTTATTACATAAATAACTATTATGTAACAAGTACGCAAAGTGAGGCTTTAGCATAAATGCTACACAAATTTCCTCGCCGGCATACATTTTGAATAACCATCCATACGGTTGTGTGAGGAAGTTGTGCAAAAATCTAGCAAGACATTGTTTATCAATGACACATATGTCAAATATTATTGTTCATTTTTCAAGAAATAATTATTCCATAAGAATATTTCGAAGAAAACGTGTGCCGTCACTAAAAAATTTCAAATAATCTATTCTTCTGAAACGTTTTTAGGGTAATAATAATGAGTTTTTTTTTATTGGTGCCCCATTTTACCCATTTAAAGCACGCCTCAGCGTGTTTAAATCGAACTTTAAAAAACGCGCGTTTTTTTAAGTTACCATGGCAACATCAACAAATCGAGAAACGTGAAGTCTAAATGACAAATTTTTTATTATTGATCTGACAGGAGTACCTTGTAACGTCAATTACTAACAACTCGTTCATTTATATGTGATACCTCTTGCTCCTCCATCCATTTGATATCACTGGATTTTCGCGGTATTAACCGCGATTCTGCCTCGCTATTCAAAAAATCGATATTACAATAATTCATTTTTGAGCTCTAGTGACAACAAATATTGATCTTTGATAACAAATAGGCTTTTTCATTTAGATGACAAATGACTAACTTTGTTTACCTGTCAGACCCAACGGCATTGACGGCGAATTATTATTATTTTTTAAATATAATATTTCCGGGTTTTTCTATGGATAGTTGACTTGAATTTACATGGAGAAGAAAACTCACCATTAGAAAATATTCGTGTACATTATTTTATCTACTAATGAAAGGTTTTTGGCGGTATAAAATAAGTAACAATTACTTAACCTACAAAGAAAGTTACGAATGCCAATGTATGCAGGTGCATTTGTCATGAAGTTGACTGTTTTTTTTAAGAAAATAAAATATTTCCGGGTTTTTCTATGGATAGTTGACTTGAATTTACGTGGAGAAGAAAACTCACCATTAGAAAATATTCGTTTACATTATTTTATCTACGAATGGAAGGTTTTTGGCGGTATAAAATAGGTAATAAGTACTTAACCTATAAAGAAAGTTACGAACGCCAATGTATGCAGGTGCATTTGTCATGAAGTTGACTGTTGACATAATGTGAAAATGCCGCTAATTTTGAACTAAGCCAATCTCAAATAGTTATTTCAAAACTAACCAATTACTATTCACTTTCCCAATAGCCAATCAGACTATTCTCTCTCAAAACGAGCGCATGCGCCTTAAAAAATCATCTAAATGAAAAGGCCTATTGCAAATGAATATCTGTTTTTCTCATTTCCATGACAACGAAAGGTATACTGATGTCACATCACGAATTCAACCATTTTGCATTATTAGTTCTTATTTCTATTTTTTGTAGTAATAATACCAGTATATATGATTTCAAAGTGCACCAATAAAAAAAAATAGCGTAAAGTATTCGTGGATAACTGGTCTTAAAAACACTTGCTCTATTTCGAGCACTCCGGCTGCGCCGTCGTGCTCGAAAAATCGCGCGTGTTTTAAAGCCCTTTTTATCCACTTATACTTTAATATACTATTCTGAATAAATGTAAAATAGTCCGATGAAGTGTTGCCATGACGACTGTAAAGTGGCATTTTGCGGAGCGTGTACAAAAAAACCTATTTGGGACATTCAAAAGTGAGTGATATACAGGGTGTTATGTAAGTACGTGGCCAAACTCGAACAGGTGATTCTTTGAAGTGAAAAGTTTATGTAACCAAAGGTCCGGTAATGCTTTGTTTTCAAGTTACAGGGTGTCGACATTTAAAAAAAAATAGTTTTTTCCTAAATATCTTAATAATCCTTCAGCCGATTTTGTTGAAATTTGGCAGTGTTATTTGGGGTACTAAGGAGCTAATTTAGCCCTACCTATATTGGAATCATCTTATCCAGTGGCTACCGGATGGCACCTTAACCAATATTTTTTACCAAAAAAATAGGCGCCACTGATTTTTTTGCAATTTTTTATTTTTTTTCGCAGTGAGCAACTGAAACTACAACTTAATTTTAGCAATTTTTCCGTATCTTGCTTTGTTTTTGAGAAAAACATAAAAATCACTGTATTGCATGTCCCTGGGACAACATAATAAAAAATTTGAACTACCAAACCATAAAAACTGGGATGTACTTGTTATTTTTTTCCATATCAATAGTCTATTCTAGTCTTAGAAATTGTTATCAAAAGTAATGCAAGCAATAAAAAAAAATATTATAAAAAATGTTTTTATTGTTGTCCATGGATATGCAATAACGAGATTTTTATTTATGATTAAACAATTAAAATTACACGAAAGTCATCTTTTGAATTTTTAGATCAATTGTTTTCGATGAAACAAAGAACGTTAATTATTACTGCAGTGTTTTGAAAGTAAAGTTAGAGTGCCATGGAAGGAAAAACAATTGTTCAAACAAATTTGACTTTGACATAACTTGAAACAGTGCATACGTAATTATTTGAAGTGTTCTTAAGAGTTTTAGGCTATAAAATTCGTTACTGATATTAGAGAATGGTTCGGTTTACAAACACAAAAATGACCGATATGCATTTTGTCTATGGAATGGCCCAAGGCAAATTATTAAAACCGAATTAAAATATTGTATATTTATTGTCTGTTAGTTTTAGGATTATCTAAATGTTATTTATCTAAATGTAATTTATCTAAATGTTATTTACCTAAATGTTATGTATAATAACTACAACTTTTTTTCAATTGTATTTTTTTTTCAATTGCATTTTTTTTTTATTATTATTGTATTTTCAATTTGTTTATCATAGCTATGTCTGTCACACACAAGCGATGCTTTCGTGACGTATTACGTTTACTTCCTACCTTTTTTTTACTTACTTGTACTACTTTATTCACATGTTACTGAAATAAACGGTTTTATTATAAAAAAAAACCAGAGCGGCTAGACGCATTTATTAAGAAAGATATCCTCATCGCATGGTACCAAATAGACAAACATTTGTAAGGACGCTCGAAAGGCTGTGCGAATCAGGCACCTTCCAAAGGACGGCTGCTCTTATTGGGAGATCTGCAACGGTAAGAACAGTGGAGCTGGAGGTAGCAGTTTCACGTGAAGTTGAGCGTAGCCCCGATACAAGTACACGCAAAATTGCACAACAATTAAACATTTCTCACTTTACTGTATGGAAGATTTTAAGGGACTATCAAATGTATCCTAACCACATACAGCGTGTGCAAGCGTTATTACCTGCGGATTTTCCCAAGAGAGTTTTTTATTCTACTTGGCTTTTGCAACAACAGGCAGCATCTCCGACATTTCTATCCCGTATATTGTTTACGGATGAAGCGTTTTTTCCCGAAATTCAATTATAAACTTTTATAACAATCATATCTGGGCTGAAGAAAATCCCCATGCGGTTATAGAACATCATTATCAACAACAGTTATCCGTGAATGTTTGAGTTGGTATTGTGGGGAATTATCTCATCGGACCTCATTTTTTACCCCCGAAATTAAATAGTCAATAGTATCGTCATTTTTTGGAATTTGTGTTACCCGTACTATTAGAAAATGTCCCACTGGCAGTAAGAGGAGCAATGTGGTTCATGCACGATGGGGCCCCACCTCACTTTAGCATAGTAGCACGTCAATTTCTGGATGCAACTTATGGAGAAAACTGGATCGGTCGCGCAGGTCCACAGCCATGGCCACATAGGTCACCGGATTTAAATCCCTTAGATTTCTTCCTTTGGGGACATTTAGTGTCCCTCGTTTATAAAACTCCGGTCAACACTGAAGAAGAATTAATCCAACGGATACGGGATTCATGTGATCAGATAAGACATACGCCGGAAATATTTCAACGTGTTCGGCAATCGATGTTAAGACGAGGTAATGCTTGCATTGAAGTTGAAGGAGGACATTTGTACGTTTTGTGTTACTTATTGTTAAATGTTTTCTTACTGAAAAAAAATTGCGTACCATTTGTTTAAGTGTGGTGTCAATAAAGGGTTCTTCTTGTTTAATGTTTTTTTTAATTTCCGGCGTTACCACATATCAATAGAGTGATTTTTATTTTTATTTTCTAAAAAAAAAGCAAAATACGATAAAATGCTAAAAATAAAAAAGTTGTAGTTTTAGTAGCTTAATGCGAAAACAATACAAAAATTGCAAAAAAATCAGTAGCGCACATTTTTTTGGTCAATAATATTGGTTAAGGTGCCTTCCGGGACGCCACTGGACATGCTATTTTTAATCTAGTTAGGGCTAAATAAGCCCCTTGCTACCCCAAATAACACTGCCGAATTTCAACAAAATCGGCTAAAGGATTATTAAGATATTTAGGAAAAAACTATTTCTTTTAAAAATGTTGAAAACGAAGCATTACCGGACCTACGTTTATATGAACTTTTCGTCTTAGAATTACTCAAAGAATCACCCCTTCAAGTTTGGCCACGTACTTACATAACACCCTATATAAGCCAGAAATCCAGCTCCTAGCTCAATTGCAGAATTAGGAATTGCTACACAGGAAGAATGGAATCGAATTCCGCAACAAACCATTAAAGACCTTCTGCGGAGCAGAGGATGCAGGCTATCGTTAGAGAGAGGAAGAAAAACTAAATTGTTATTATGTTGCCTTGAAGAATTGTTATATTGTTGCCCTTTCTAACTGAATATTATAACCGAAATTAGACTGTTTACACGTGAATTGTCTTAATCTTGCGAGTGTCACTAAAGACATGACAGTAATCAAAATTCAATATGGCGACCACCAGACGCCATATTGTGAATAATCCTAACTAAAAAGTGTAAAATAAAAAAATAAAAAAACCGACTGCGTATAAAAAGTTAACTTTAAAAAAGATGACCAAAAAATATTGTCAGAAAATTATGTTTTAAAAGGTTAAGTATTAAACTCAATACAGTAAACAATCTCACTCAGTCGGAAGCAATAATATATATATTCATTAAATTAAGGAAGATGCCTCCGACTGCGTGAGATTGTTTACAGTATTAAGTTTAATCGTTAAGCTCTTAAAACATAATTTACTGACAATATTTTCTGGTCATCTTGGTTTCATATTTTTTAACGTTCACTTTTTACGCAGTCGGGTTTTTGATTTTTTAAATGAACTTTTTTATTCGTTAATTATTCTAAAAATCTGTGAAATGCATCCATTAGAATATTTGGTAATCAATATTCCTTAAACACTCCAGCATAAAAAATTTAGCACTAAAAAAACATAACAATTTGAAAAAGAAAGAAACATAAAAAAGACTCGAAAAATGAGTGTATTTAGTACTCCCTTTTCTGGCAATATGAAGCTATTTCCCCAAATGGTGAGTTTCTGAGTGTGAAAGTGTGCTCAACCGGTCAAAGTACAATAAAAGTTTTTGTGAGGTCTGGACCCACTAGGCGGGGTTACATTTGGGGTGAGAATGTGTGTTTACTCACCCGTGGTGCAATATAAATTACTAATGGGATCCGAACCCATAAGGTTAGGTACTCGAGAAAAGAACTAAAAATCGGAGTGTATTGATATGGATAAACCATCTCCACAATCACAAGAAAATTTGATGTATGTACTCGTAACACAGATAACCAAATAATTTCACCACAGCGCGGTGTCCCTATATAGTATTTGGCGATGAGAATGGGTGTTCATGGGTGTGTGTGTGTGGCTGTATGTGTGTGTCCGTGTTCGTTTTCGTTTGTATCCATGTGTTCATATCAAAGTGTTTTGCAATATTATTTAGAGGCATTTTTATAGTTTTTCGAAATTCAAAAAATGAGTGTAGATATGAAGATTCCACCCAAATTTGCCATAAATCATTAATTGGATCTCTCTTCATATCAACATAACATCAGAAAGGTTTCTGTTTTTGAATGACATTTCAAAGTTGTTTTATGATTAAATAGGCTTTTGATGCAGTTCAAATTCGATAAAAAGTAATGATGAATGAAACTACTCCTAAAACTACTCCCAGAATAAAAAACTCCTTCAGAATATAATCAGTTATTGTTAACGAGACCACCAATATTCATAACAGTGAGAAAGTATGTATTGGAGTCTTATACCGTTTCATTTTTAAATTTCAATGTTCATTTGATGCCAATTTTTATTTTAGAAAACAATTGACGATTTTATATAGATATTCATTGCATTCTTTTCTTTTTTGTTGGGAAGTGAATTCAACTAAATTTGTTTTTTCTTCAACAACTCCATTCAGAAACTATCAACCACGAACTGAATTATTTTCTTCGTGTTATATCATTCACCTGCGTTCATGCAAACGCAAAAAATGTATAAATGACTGGTCTAATAATGGGGTATAAAATAAAAACAAATTGATATTTAACAGTTTTGTATGGTATCCGAAATCGTGTTTCACGGAATATTTATAAACCATAGTGTGGGAGAGTTTATCGTCAAAAGAGATCATTCGTTCGAGTTTTTTGAGGATATGACGAATTTGATTTGGTTATAACAGTAAGTGGATCCGGATAGAATATATTTTATGAATGAAACGCGTATGTGAGTACTATGCACTCAAAAACTTGTCACAGTTTGAGTACTGTGGTAAATCAGACATGGAATTTTCTTTTTATATGTCTAACATGCGTCTTTCTTCACAACGAAATAGTTCGGAAGCTTGTTAAGAGGTCTAGTAAAATATTGGTATTTGGAATGATTATTATCATTTAGAAATTATGTCGGATATTTTGAAATATAAACTCTTTATTAACTACTAATCACTTTGGCTGCCACTTGCACTTGACTTGAGCTTTTCAAGTCGAACTCACGTAGTTTTCCATATAGCATTCGTTCTGAGATATCGTATCAGTTTCGAATAGTTTTGGAGAAGGTTGTTAACACGGATATATTACGCCAGGGGATGTGGCAGGCGGAAATAGAGACAGACAGGTGAGTAATCATACAGGGATTATGTTTTCACAAGCTTTTATTTAGTTTCACTTGTTAGTTCGTTCGTTAGTTAGTTTTGATCGACTTCTAGTCGTCTGATTAACTTGAAATTTGGCAGATGTTCATAATTTCGATGACAATGCATTATGGAATTTTTGTTAGAGAAAAAAACAAAATGGCGGCTCCAAGATGGCAGACGAGATTTGTAATTATGGTCCGATTCGATTAAAAATTGGTATGTGGGGTTTTCGGGTTGAAGATTATGAAATTTTTTGAAAATTCATAAATTAAGATGGTGGCTCCAAGATGGAGGACGAGTTTTGTGATTATGGTCCAATTCGATTCAAAATTGGTTTCGGGAGTTTTCGGGGTCAAAAATTATAATTTTTATTTTTAATATTCATAAATTTAAGAAGGTGATTATGGTCCGATTCGATTCAAAATTGGTAAGCGGCGGTTTTTGCGGTCGAAGATTTTGAATTTTTTGTAAAAATTTATAAACTTAAGATGGTGGCCCCAATATGGAGGTCAAGTTTTGGGATTATGGTCAGGTTCTATTCCAAATTGGTGTGTGGGAGTTTTTGGGGTCGGAGATCATGATTTCTTTGAGCCCAAAACTTACAGGGGAGAGACCTTGTAATAACGGTGCTCTATTAGAAATGAACAGATTAAGGCGAACTAACTAAAAAGCAAAAGATAAAATAACTAATAAAAAAACTTTTTACAAACAAGCTTTTATTTAAGCCGTGTACTAAAACGTATAAAATAAATTCAAGTCATCGCTGACAATGATTTAATTATTTTTTGTTGAATAATTTGGTTTCAAAAAGCTTGCCGCGCGGATTGTAATGAAATTAATACTTCGACAAGTTGTTACTTACCAACCAATCATTGTTCAATGAAATTAATTGGTACCTAGTTTTATGAAAACTTTGTAAAAATTAAATACTTTGACAAGTTCTTACTTACCAACCAATCACTGCCCAATCAAATTAATTGGTATAGTTTGACCATTTTCTATTGCAGAAGCTGTTTCTAACACGAGCGTATATGCGAAGAAACGGAACGAAAAATAAAGTGTACTACTCGTAAACATTCTCGGTCGGCGAACCGAAGATCAAAAGAGCCGATAGTCAACGTGGGTTTGAGTGACAGCTGTTTGAGTGACAGCAAGCCAATGATAATGCTTGTAGGTGTGTCTATACGTTGAGACTTGACACTAATAAATCACCAGTTTCAGAAGGTCTGAGTAAATGAAAGCCAGCAGCGTCTCTGGTCTGGGATCGAAATAGGTTTTGAAATATTCTATGGATGTATTGTGTTTTGATGGAAACTATGTCTTTTTTTCGACCATGGGAAAATGAAATTATGATGATCCGATTGCCTATTAATTCATACTTCGTTTGTAGCATTTTTTTTATTTTAACGTATTTTTAAAATATTTAAATATCTAAATAAAATTAGTTAACTCCGCCTCTGCGTCTAGTTGATGAACTATACCTACTTTAATGAACACTTCGCGCGACAAGCTTTTTGAAACCAAATAATTTAACAAAAAATATATTAAATCATTGTCAGCGATGACTTGAACTTATTTTACACGGCTTAAATGAAAACTTGTATTTAAAATTTTTTTTTTTTGTAATTTACATTTTTA
Organism: Gonioctena quinquepunctata; assembly: GCA_018342105.1. Lineage (NCBI taxonomy): Eukaryota > Metazoa > Arthropoda > Insecta > Coleoptera > Chrysomelidae > Gonioctena > Gonioctena quinquepunctata. The sequence continues at coordinate 676,288 of JAFIRS010000478.1, forward strand.
AAAGGTTGGAAACTCCAAAAAGCAGCTTAAACCACACCCTTTCATTTAATAAACTGACTTTCTATCTCTTTGCATATCTGTAGGCGGTCCAATTCATACTTCACAGATACCTTTAAAAGTACTGAGCCTGTGATTTTCGTTGTAATAAGCTGAAGGTTTGCTTTTCATAATTATTTTTGTCTATATAATACATAGTTATAGTTATTTTAATCCCAATTGGAACGGCAATAAAAATAAGAGCACTACGAGGAGTGTTCATACGCACTGCCCGGCAAATGGAAAATTTATATACTACCAGTGTTTTTACTTTCGAAGCGTTCCTGGTACAATCATAAAAAAGTTTAGTCGTGTGGAAGAGAATTCCTTCTCGAAACTTTTTATGTCGGTCCAATTGGGATTAGAAATACTATACTAACAAATTCCAAAATTATATACAAAGGGACCAAGTCGAAAACTATCAGAAACCATCAAAATTATCTTTCTTTGTTATGGCAAAACAATATCATTGCAAAAAAGTGAAATGCAACTCCCACTACAAACATCTACTAGAGAAATGTTCAAAAGACTGGTCTTTCGTAGGTACCGGTTTGAGTCTTGATATCCACAGTCCTCATATAACTATCTTTTGCTGGATAGATCGCTGCAACTCTTTCTCTAGGCCAGCAATTCCGGGGAAGATTACCATCTACCAGAATGACAATGTCACCCATCTTGATAAATCATTTAGTTCTTCTGGTCAGCATTGGTATGTATTCCCAAAGCCAGCCCCCTAAAGGCCAACCTGCAGTTATTAAATAACTGCACTACCTATTTATTAATTAAACAAACCTAACCTTTCAAACGCTGCATGCCAAGACACTGGTGAAGATTCGCCATAGCACAGCAAATAAATTTTATTCAACTTTGCAATAGTTTACTCGTTACCTTGCCAAAATGCCCACTGTTAAGTACTATTCAGTAGCGGAAAAAGAAATAGGAGTGTTAGGAAAGTTATAGGAGTGTGAGTTCTCTACGTCTCGTGAATCGCCTATACCAAATAATTTGGTACGCCTATGGAATTTCTATTAATAGCCATAGTTAGACAATGATTCGGGTATCTTCGATAAAAATTGATTGTTAGGTGGGGGAAGGCCAAAGTGGTCGTTTCAATACTGGATGAGCTCTATCAAGTGTCACGTTGTGTGAGATGTTGCCAGATTTACGGGCAACACTAGTGTATCTTTTCCAATTGAAGAATATTTTTAGATTTGCTGTAGTGGATATATTCTATGGAGAGCTTTCTATAGAGACATATTTGTTCTTTCCATTCGTGTGAAGAAGGAAATATGAATAAAAATGCACGAAACGGACAGTTATAAGAACAAAAATATCTTTAATTTTGTATTCAGGATTTCACTGAAACATATACCTATGTTTTCACTGCAAAATGTCAGTTGATTCGTGGATATTTATTGTGCCACTGTTTATGTTATATTATTTGGACCACTGGACTAATGTTCTCCCAAGTCGCAACCAAAATATTCTGGTTAGTTGGAGTTGATGGAGGCATCCTTTCCTTGTATTCTTCTTGGTAAGAGCATACCAGGTTGCGAGGGCATTATTCATAAATTATGGTTTAATAATTTTCGTTCTGTATATTAATCTTCATCAAATAATAGAATATACATTCTGAGACACCTTGTATATGAGGTAAAAAATAATTCGTTTTTAGGAATTTTTGTAATAATCCTCCTATATTGTAGAATGAACAACAATGATTTGCCGCTTTAATGCAATAGTGAATTCTTTGGTAATAGACATGATACCGCTTCATTTTAATTCGAAATTTTCAGACAGCACTCGATACCCAGTAGCACTATCGAATCGAAGCGTAAAAGTGTATTAGTCCACGCAATTGCTACTGGGTGTGTTCTGAAACTTATTTTTGGGAGATATAAATATATGCACTTTTTTATGGTACCTACGCCATCTCGAATACTATTGATTTGTTTTTAATGTTTTCTGCTAATTCTGTAAACTTTTTGCGTTTCTAACAATATAACGAAATATCGTCATAAAAAGACTACCTACTTCAATCAATCAATCAATCTTTATTCAATTCAGGTACATATACATTCAGATACATATTATTATATTTTTGGATACATATTATTTTATATGGTGATGTCGCTTTTCTTGAATGGTAATTACAGTAAAAGTAAGAGATAAGAAAAAAGAAAAAGAAAAGGAAAATTAAAGTGAATAGATGGTGGTGTTTAGCACTTGGGGAACGCCTAAGCGAAGCTTGTGTTGCGTATTTTCCCAGATCTGGACACAACCATTAAAATAACTAAGAATAATCTCTTCATTCCTTTCAATGAAAAATAATAGTTTCAAAAAAACTAAAAAACAAGCTTTTATAGAAAACCAAACTAAAAAATAGAAAAAAGGAAAAAATGTATTTTATTTAAAAAAAAGCGTGGGGTGCATGGTATCAATTACCTGTGATCTGAGACATTTCTTACTTTACTGCCCTAGGTGTGTAAGGTAGGGTAGACTGGGTACGGTTGAAACAAAGGACGGTTGAAACAAAAGCAATATCTCGCGAACGGATACGCGGGGAGTGAGGGTGCAAGGGGAGAACGAAGCAGACGACAGATCCAAACACGAAACTTAGTGTTGCGCCCGCTCTCTCGTGGTGTTGTTGTTTACAGGAGGCCGTATTATATTTTGGTACCCAAAAGTAAGTATTTTTATTCTGAGATTTATGCTAATATCGTGAATTCTATTAAAGTCAAAGTATTGAGTGTGTGTTTCTGATTTTTATGAAGCTTTTAGAATACGGAATAATAACTCGTTTTAATGTGTTATTATTACTACCATTTCTATTAACGGTATTTTACGAAAGGCAGGGTTGGGGACGGTTGAAACAATTTTTGTGGGTACGGTTGAAACAGTAAATATATTAGTTTTTCTTATTTTCTAGATGCCGAGAGTTCGCGTAAGAAAGACTTCCAGAGGACAGATTGAGTTGTCGAGGTATAGAGATGCATATGAAGAGGTGAAAGCTGGAGATTCACTACGAAATGCGGCGGACAAGCATGGAATAAACTCTCCTGAGATATATTCGACAGCGAGATGCATCTGGCGAGGACGATCAAGTTATGGGGTATAGAGCACACAATGAAGAGCAAGAGCAAGAATTATCAAAATATTCGATTCGATGTGCAGACATATATTTTGGACTACCTAAGAAAGAGGTGAGAAAATTGGCGTACGAACTTACTATTAAGTATAATTTATCACGACCTCGAACTTGGGAAGACAACCAGATAGCTGGTGAGGAATGGTTTCGGATGTTTATGAGAAGAAACCCTGAACTCTCCGTACGCGCCGCGCAAGCTACGAGCCTGTCAAGGGCTACTAGCTTTAATAAATCTAACGTCGATGTTTTTTATGACAATTTGACCATTGTCATGGACCGTCATAAGTTTGAGCCCCAAGACATATACAACACCGACGAAACAGGCATAACAACGGTGCAAAAACCCGATAGAGTTGTAGCTAAACGTGGTGCTCGTCAAGTAGGTTCAGTAACTTCAGCTGAAAGGGGTATTTTAGTGACAGTAACCTTTGCAGCAAACGCCATCGGTAATGTAATTCCTCCATTTTTTGTGTTTCCACGAGTGCGTTACCAAGACCATTTTGTTAGGGATGGGCCAATAGGGTCTGCTGGAACTGCAAATCCCTCTGGTTGGATGCAGGATGAATCATACATGCATTTTCTGGAACACTTCAAGAAATATACAAATGTTTCACCATCACATAAAGTGTTACTCGTAAACTTGATAACCACTCATCACACATTCATATTAACGCACTGGACTTTAGCAAGAACAATGGAATTGTCTTACTGTCTTTAACACACAATTGCTCTAACAAAATCAAGCAACTTGATCGATCTGAATATGGCCCTTTAAAGAAAGCTGTAAATACGACCTGTGATGCGTGGATGCGAAGCCATCAAGAAAAAACAATGTAAATTTATGACATTCCGGGAATGTAGCATCTGCTATGCCCCTTGCTCTAACGCCATCCAACATACAAGCCGGCTTCGCAAAACAGGGAAATTCACCCATATAACCGGCATCTGTTTACTGAGATCGATTTTGCTCCTGCATTTGTGACGGATAGACCCAATCCCGAAAATACAACTGAGGTAACAGATAGACCTAATCACGAATATACAACTGGGTCTGCAGTTGTTTCTACATTGAATGCAATTCCATCTGAAGATAAAACGCCACCATTATCGCCTTCTCTTTTAACTGAGGAACTACAAACAGAGACAACGGTGCAACAACAGGCTATCAATAACTCACCAGTTCCAACAAAAGAGCAAGAAAACGTTGATGAACGTCAATACACTTTGAGTACACCACCTAGACGTTGCAGCAGCATTATCAATCAGGAAACTTCACCGAGACCGTCTACTAGCGTACAAGCAATTTCTAAAAATCCTATTGTATTCACACCGGAAGCAGTACGGCCATTGCCGAAAGCTCCCCCGAGGAAATCTAATAAAGGGCGAAAAACTAGAAAATCTACAATTTACACTGATACACCAGAGAAAGAAGCCATAAGAAAGGAACATGAAACAAGATTGGAACGGATTAAAAGTAAGCAAGTTAAGAAAAGCTTGATGGAAGAAAAGGTAGAAAAATACTTCAAGAGGAAAAAAAGTAATACACAGCAGGAAATGTCATCAGAAGAGGAAGAATGCTACTGTATTGTTTGTTTGTCACCATATTCAGAAAGCAGATCCGGAGAAAAGTGGATTCAATGCATCACTTGTAAACAGTGGGCTCACGAAGAATGCACAGAAGGTGGTCTTAGCTATGTTTGCCACAATTGCGACTCAAATTGATCCCTATGCTAAATTGTGATTTGTTTCATTTTAGTTTATTTTGAAATTATTTTCGTTTAGTTTGCTTTGTTCAAAAGAATACTGTTGATTTTTAGTATTTTTGTTAATTACATTGTTTATTATTCGTAAAAGGCTGATTAGAAATATCTTTCTGAGGATTAAAACCTTGAAGACTGATTAATATTGTCATACGGTGCCATAATTATGCTTATAATTAGGATCAATGGTAAATAAAACAAGTTGTAATATTATATTTTGTATTATTTGCATGTGTTTCAACTGACCCCAATCACTGTTTCAACCGCCCCTGGCATGGGGACGATTGAAACAAATCGGATTTTTTTTTTAATTTTGTATACTTCTAAAAATAGCACCCCAGGAAGTAAAATGGTATAGCCCTTTCGTAGTTAGAAACGCGTTCTTGTATTTGACATATCATCATCGTCGCTTGGTTTATAAACAACAATACTATGAACGATAAAATCCAAATCGTTTCAACCGTACTCAGTCTACCCTACTATATAATTATTGATACCATGCACCCCACGCTTTTTTTTAAATAAAATACATTTTGTTCTTATTTTTTTTTTTTAGTTTGGTTTTCTATAGAAGCATGTTTTTTCGTTTTTTTAAACTATTATTTATTTTTGACTTTTTAGTCCTTATTGCTATATAAGCGTGTTTTTCAGTTTGGTTTTCTATAAAAGCGTGTTTTTTAGTTTTTTTAAACTATTATTTATTTTTAACTTTGTAGTCCTTATTGCTATATAAGCGTGTGTTTTTAGTTTTTTCAAACTATAATTTTATTTTTAACATTTTAGTCCATATTGCGTGTAGCGTGTAAAAATCTCCGACCCCAAAAACCCCCACATACTAATTTTGAATAGAATCGGACCATAATCACAAAACTCGTCCGCCATTTTGGAGCCGCCATCTTGAATTTTTCAATTTTGACGGAAGAATCATAATTTCCGACCACGAAAACCCTCAGATACCAATTTTGAAGCGAATCGGACCATAATCACAAAACTCGTCCACCATTTTGGAGCCGCCATCTTGAATTTTTCAATTTTGACGGAAGAATCATAATCTCCGACTACGAAAACCCTCAGATACCAATTTTGAAGCGAATCGGACAATAATTACTAAATTCGTCCACTATTTTGGAACCTCCATCTTGTTTTTTTTTCACACAAAAATTTCTTAATGCATTGTCACCGGAATTATGTACACCTGCCAGATTTCAAATCGTCCGGACGTCTGGAAGTGGGTGAAAATCAAGTCCAAAGGAGTCGGTTACAAACAAACATACAAGTGAAGCTAATAAAAAGCGTGTAATAAATAATAGTTTAAAAAAACTAAAAAACACGCTTTCATAGAAAATCAAACTAAAAAAATAGAAAATAAGAAAAAAAATTATTTTATTTAAAAAAAGCGTGGGGTGCCTTTTTACACGCTTTTTACACGCTTTATATTAGCTTCACTTGTATGTTTGTTTTTTTGTAACCGACTCCTTTGGGCGCGATTTTGACCCACTTCCAGACGTCCGAATGATTTTAAATTTGGCAGGTGTACATAATTCCGGTGACAATGCATTAAGAAATTTTAATTTGAAAAAAAAAATAAATGGCGGCTCCAATATGGCGTACGAGTTTTGTGATTATGGTCCGATTCGCTTCAAAATTGGTATCTGAGGGTTTTCGTGGTCGAGATTATGAATCTTTTGTCAAAATTGAAAAATTCAAGATGGCGGCTCCAAAATGGTGGACGAGTTTTGTGATTATGGTCTGATTCTATTCAAAATTGGTATGTGGGGGTTTTTAGCCCTTCCTAATGCTTATCGTAATGCCACCGCCAATCGTACTTCGCAGAAAATAGACTCTCGATAATTCGTATCTTCTTTTTCTATATCACGTTTGATCACGCTTGAAATTTCGTCAAAACAGGTGTCATTCGAAAATATATGTAAAATAGTTTGGGATGTCGGCGTAGTTCCGACATCAAAGTATGCTATTCTCCATATTTTTTTTATTAATATCATGAATACATTTTCTTTTTTTCCTTGGAGAAAAAAGAAGGACACAAGTTACATTACTTGATAAATAATAAGAGATAAGTGCCATGTGAAGTGGAATGAATAGAAAAAAATCGAATTTAAACGGTTTTCTTCACATAAAGGATTCAATATAAAATTGAACCAGAGAAAGGTAGATCTCAGGTGAAAAACAACTACTGCCTGAAACCGGTATGCGGATTGTTAGGTGAACACGACATAAATTAAACATAATCGAGCTTATCAGAAAGAAACATTTGCATTCAATGTCCATTGATATTATATGGAAGTATGCATGGATTTTCAGGTGAATATCATTCAACGTTCTGCGTGGTATTTGCCAGGAAAGTAGTTGTTTTTCACCTGAGATCTACCTTTCTCTGGTTCAATTTTATATTGAATCCTTTATGTGAAGAAAACCGTTTAAATTCGATTTTTCTATTCATTCCACTTCACATGGCACTTATCTCTCACTATATGCTAGACGGGCTTGCCACTCCTACTGAGGAGGAATCTTTTATTTAGAAACCTATCGAGGTGGAAGATTTTCGGAGTGTTTCTTTCTGTCACTAGGTACCGCCAGTTAAAGTTTATCTTTTCCGGCGTACCTATAGGTGTTACAAGATCGATGATGGTTTGTTTACGTTGTGTCTCACTTCAGCCAGAGTTCTTTGGACCTTTGGCTGGTTGACTACTCCGTACTGATGAGGGCCAAGAAGCCTGAAACCGGTATGCGGATTGTTAGGTGAACACGACATAAATTAAACATAATCGAGCTTATCAGAAAGAAACATTTGCATTCAATGTCCATTGATATTATATGGAAGTATGCATGGATTTTCAGGTGAATATCATTCAACGTTCTGCGTGGTATTTGCCAGGAAAGTAGTTGTTTTTCACCTGAGATCTACCTTTCTCTGGTTCAATTTTATATTGAATCCTTTATGTGAAGAAAACCGTTTAAATTCGATTTTTTTCTATTGATAAATAATACTTACCTCATTCGTCTCTCATCCTCAGCCAAACCCAACAATAGCAAAAAAAAATTTCATCAGAAACATTTTCGAGAAAAACTGGTACGTGACACTGTTTATCGCACCGCTAGCAAACTATTCGTATCGCGTTGGTGTGAACATGAACAAGAAAAAAACGTTTCCTCCATAAATGCGATTTTAACGCCGAAAATACTGCTACCGCCATATCGCGCCGGTGTGGGGGATCCTTAAGGCTGATCAGTTTACAACACCGTCCAGTCGTTCCCGAACTCGCAGTTTAAGTCGCTATTTGCTTTTTATCACCGGCTCAACATCGTCCCATGTAACTTGGTTATACTTTTAACTTTTACTGTCCACTTCTAGGCGATCAAATGGAAAACGAAAAACGCCTCAAATATTTATCGAAAGAAAACCTCACGCCCCGGAATTAGAGATTGCTGTAGCTTAGTGATGCCTTTGAAAATATATAAAATTTACAAGTACTATTTTTGGTACTATTTTTATAATTGACTACACAGCAATAGCCAAGGCTCATTGTTATTATACAGTGCTCGTCTAAAGTCCGTTCCCCCCCCTACTAATTTTTGTCGAATATTATGATTCTTTCGTAAAAATTGAAAATTTCAAGATGGCGGCTTCAAAATGGCGGCCGAGTTTTGTGATTATGGTCTGATTCTATTCAAAATTGGTATGTGGGGGTTTTTGGGGTCGGAGATTATGATTACCTAATTTGATAAGATTATTCCATTTTTTAATTTGCAAAAAAATAATGAAAATAATAGTTAAAGAATAATAAAAAAACACGCTTTTATTAATAAACCACACTAAAAAGTAGGAAATGAATAATAGTTTAAAAAAACTAAAAAACACGCTTTTATAGAAAACCAGACTACAAAATAGAAAATAAGAAAAACATTTATTTTATTTAAAAAAAAGCGTGGGGTGCATGGTATCAATAATTATACAGTGCTAGTCAAAAGTCCCCTCCCCCCCTCGTATCTTTTGAACGGGTATACTTATAATAATGAAATTTGGAGGGTGGAAATAAACGGATGTAGGCTTCTCAACTGGTCATAACAGGTGACGCAATAGTCATAAATGACGTCACAAGGCCACTGTGACCAATAATTTTAAATAGGACCCTATGGCAAGTGACAGCTCGTTTGAAAGGTATTGAAAATACCTATTCAGTCATACCAATTTTGTTTGGGTTTCGGCTGATTTTGATTGATAAATTGAAGAAATACGAAAATTATAGTTTCGCATTTAATTAATAAAGATTTAAGAACCAGTTCTTATAATAAGTGTTCAAAATGTGCTCCATCTACTTCCTGGCAGTAATGCATCCTATTGCTAAACTCTTGTCGTACTCGTCCCAGTGTGTCAGCGGAAATTGCCCTACATTCTTCAACAATTCGTTGTTTCCAGAATGGCAATACTGTCAGGTGCTGTAGCGTAAACCTTAGATTTCAAGTACCCCCATAGAAAAAAATCTAATGGTGTAAGGTCCGGTGACCGAGCTGGCCATTCGATCGAACCTCGTCGTCCAATCCATCTACCACGATATTCTTCATCTAGGTAACGTCTTACTGCACCGTAATAGTGTGCAGGAGCACCATCTTGTTGAAATGTTATTTCCAAGTTGTCGAATTCATCTGGATTATCTTCTAGAATTTCAAGAATTAACGCCTCAATATCATTTTGTAACATCTCCAGATACAATTCACCGGTTAAGTTAGCATTGAGAAAAAGAGGCCCAACTATGTGGTTTCCCAAAATACCTGCCCAAACATTTACTTTTTCTGGAAATTGAGTATGTTTTTCACGAAAGATGTGAGGATTTGTGTCACTCCAATACCTCACATTTTGAGTGTTAACATTTCCATTGAGAAAGAAAGTACTTTCGTCACTAAAACAAATTGTCTGTATGTAGCCTGGTTGTTGGTTCATTTTATTGGACATAGTTTCACAGAATTCTAGTCTTCGGTCGGGGTCATCATCTGAAAGTTGGTGCACCATTTTTAATTTGTATGGATGAAATTTGTTTTAGCCAACACCCTATGTACTGTCCTTTGACTGACTTCACAGATAGACGCAACTTGGGCTGTGGAAGAACTAATTTCCTCATATAGGCGATCGATTTAAACAGTCGTTCCGCTGCATGGAAATTGTTTCTACATTCACCAATTATTAAGATAGCTGCTACTTTGTCGGCTACAGTACGTACCATTTTGCCTATGTAAACACTTAAACGTCTCGTTAAACAATAGCTTAGGTAAATTTTCAAGGTATAAACACTTTTGACAAGTAGAAATTCAAAAACGTCAACCTTTTTGACAATTAACCAAGGCGTACTTTAAAATCTTTATTAATTAAATGAAATGACTGAATAGGTATTTTCAATACCTTTCAAACGAGCTGTCACTTGCCATAGGGTCCCATTTAAAATTATTGGTCACAGTGGCCTTGTGACGTCATTTATGACTATTGCGTCACCTGTTATGACCAGTTGAGAAGCCTACATCCGTTTATTTCCACCCTCCAAATTTCATTATTATAAGTATACCCGTTCAAAAGATACGAGGGGGGGAGGGGACTTTTGACTAGCACTGTATAGTACATTACAGCAGTAAAGTAAGAAATGTCTCAGATCACAGGTAATTGTTGGCCGAGGCGATACCATGCACCCCACGCTTTTTTTTAAATAAAATATTTTTTTTCTTATTTTCTATTTTTTTAGTCTGGTTTTCTATAAAAGCGTGTTTTTTAGTTTTTTTAAACTATTATTTATTTTTAAATAAAATACATTTTTTTCTTATTTTCTATTTTTTTAGTTTGGTTTTCTATAAATGCGTGTTTTTTAGTTTTTTATGAAAGTTATATAAATTAACAAATCTTATTTTGCAAATTAAAAAATGGAATAATCTTATCAAATAAGTGTATTGTCATCGGTCCTCGAGAAATCTACAAAGTTTGAATGAAATCTTACCGTTTAAAGTGGGTCAACATCGCGCCCAAAGGAGTCGGTTACAAACATAATCTCCGACCAAAACCCCCACATACCAATTTTGAATAGAATGGACCATAATCACAAAACTCGTCCGCCATTTTGGAGCCGCCATTTTTTTTTTTCAAACAAAAATTTCTTGATGCATTGTCACCGGAATTATGTACACCTGCCAAATTTCAAATCATTCGTACGTCTAGAAGTGGGTCAAAATCGCGCCCAAAGGAGTCGGTTACAAACAAACATACAAGTGAGTCGGTTACAAACAAACATACAAGTGAAGCTAATATAAAGCGTGTACAAAAATAAGAACTAAAATTTTAAGTAGAAATCAATGATCGACTCACAGGAGGACTAAATTAAACAATCCCGCGATAGGGACACAGATATAAATTAAGTTACAAGTAATTCAGGCAAGATTCAATAGATTGGTTCAAATATTTCTTTCAGCCATTCAAAGTTATGATCAACGAATGATCTAATAGGTTTCTTGCGTTTTTTAATATTTTTTATATTCCTAATTTCAGTGGGAATATGATTGAGAAGTTTTGGGCCACAGTAAATAACAAACCTTTGGGTATAGGCATTTTTACAAAAAGGTATACTAATTGCTCTCTCGGATTTAGCTCGGGTATCGTGAGAGTGTTTAAGATATGTGAGAGGTGAGTTCATCGTCCATAGTATACAGTGGTAGCTATATAATTTTCTGATTGGATATACTTGCCTCCTTATATAAGCTCTCAGTTGAATGTCTTCTATCTTTTTTCAGTACTATTTTAAGCAAGGTGTTTTGTATCACTTGGATATTATGTAAGTGAGTTTTATTCAACCCTCCCCAAACAGTAATACAGTATCTAATGACAGACTCAGCTAGATGTTTATTTAGTTTGTTTCTGAGTTGATAGAATTTGAATTAGTTTCCTGAATCTTTTCACGACGAAATCTACGTGTTTGTCCAGCGTATATGTTGGTTAAGGATAATACCCAGGTATTTTATTGAATCAATTTTTTTTATACTTGGGCAGAACAAATTATAGGATTCTGGCATTTGAGGGTATGTATGAAAACATTATTCTTCAGTGGTTGGTCTCTTGTTGTTGATGAGAAGGTCAAGAATTTTGTTTTGTCGGTGTTTAGGCTCAGGAGACTGGAATTCAGCCAGGAGAATATAATGTTTAATCCGTATTGTGCTTTTGCATAAGTAGTGTCCCATGAGTTACCACAGGAAATCAATGCCGTATCGTCAGCAAACGGAACAATATCACCTTCAAAGTTTTTCAAGTTGTAAATATTGTTGATATATATTAGTGCGAATTTACACGATCCAATAAATTGGTCAATTTTGTGACCTTGAATTTTATTGATAGGTGTAAACAGAAAATTGTCGTCAATTTGAACTTGATCAATAAATTGATGAGTTTAGAATCGGTTCTAATTTTTCATCAATTTTTAGTGACAATTTGCAGTAACTTTCGGCCATGAATTTGAAGCCTGCTAAAATAGAGATTTTCGGTTATGTTATTATTTACACGATTTCACATACCCTACCCTAACCGCGAGAAAAATTATTTTACGAAAAAAAAACATAATTTACGTTGCATTACATTCGCAGCAATATGCATTGCTGAATATGAAAGAAAGATGTAGAAGATGGTGGATTAGACCTTGGATTGAGAAAAAAAGGAAAGGAAACTTGACAGTACTCCACGAAGAATTTCTGAGTGCAGATCCTGATCAATTCAAACGATATTCAAGAATGGATTAGAGTCAATTCAATAAGCTATTGAATAATATTCGGAACTTTTTCTATAGTTGAACCATTTCTTGCAGGTATGTTGGTATTCCTGAGTAAAAACTGTTTCCAAAATTGACCAATAAATTGTCTGGTATAAATATAACCCTATTGGTCAAAATTATTGTTCAATTTATTGATCAATTTTATTGGATCGTGTAAATTCGCACTTAGGAACAAAATTGGACGCATGACAGTACCCTGGGGGACACCCATGGCGACAGGTAGGGTCTGGCTATAGGTGTCATTTATTTTGACCCTCTGTGTTCGGTCTTGTAAGTAATCAGCTAAGAGTTCTAAAGACTTACCTCTTGCTCCCACATTTTCTAACCTCTGTAAGAAAATATCGTGATTGACAGTGTCGAAAGCTTTGGCTAAGTCTAAAAACACTGCTAGGCATTTTTTCTGTTCATTGGCATTATTCATATTTTCTCTGAAACCATATTGACATGGTGATAGGACTTGATGTTTTTCCAGAAAATTTACGAGTCTATTTTTCATGCATTTTTCAAAAAGTTTCGCAAAGTTATATATTACCGATATTGGCCTATAATTTTGGCCAGTTTTTTGTTTCCGGATTTGAAAATTGGTGTTGTAATTGCTTCTTTGAAGTTGTTTGGAATCTTGCCATTTACAAAACATTGGTTGAATATATGACATAAGAGATCAAGAAAGTATTGATGACATTTTTTTATTAAATAAACGGGCACTCTATCAGGACCAGCAGAAGTATTGTTTTTCAGACTCTAGAGATCAGGGTTATTAGTTCATTGCGTGTCACTGGATGGATGAAAAGGGGCTCTTGAATATTAACTTGCTGATCGGGGATGGGAGTAGTTTTTCTATCTATCGTGTTTGCTATGTTCAGGCCAATACTAGCAAAAAATGTATAGAAATAATTAGCTTTACTTAGGTCATCTGCAATTTTGTTCCCCTCTTCATCAGTTATGTCGTATTGGGAGCTGTTACTAGAGTGGGTTTTTTTATTTGTTATTTCATTAATTTGTTGCCAGTTTTTTTTTCTTTCTGTGCTTGTTTAATTTTATTTTTATAATATTCATTTTTTGTTTTCTTAAGAAGTGTAAGATAATTTCTGTAGGTTTTATACTCTATTTTAGAATTTAGGGATTTAGATTCATCAAGCCTCTTCTTCAGTAGATCTCTGTGTCTGATAGAGTGAAGTAGACCCTGTGTCATCCATGGTTTTAATTTTTCCTGGTATTTATTGTTTGTGTTTTTATTTGTTTTGCTACATTTTTCAATAGTTCCAGATATTTCAATTATAAATTTGTTATATGCTAACTTTGGATTTTCGGCTTTTAACACATCTTTCCATTTTCCTTTTGAAATATATTTTTTGAATTTGGAGTAGTTGGCACACTTGGGGAAGATAATGAAAATAACCACGCTACGAAACGATTTTGGTGAAAAATTTACTAAGAACAAATAAAATATGCATATAAGTAGAAGAACACGCATGCAAATTAGAAACACGGATTTATCACTTTAGGTTCCATTATACGACCAATTCAAGGACCTATTCATCATTTGAGGCAGATATATTTTTTCGACTTTCACCCGCAAAATAGTATACACGGAAAAAAATATTTTTTAATTCAACCAAATTTATTTGGTCACTCTTATTGGCTTGATCCGACTAAATAAAATTCATCCCAAAACACAGGCGTATTCGATTGATGGAATCATTATTTTGCGGTGACAAAATGCATTTCTCAATGCAATGCTAAAATTTCTTTGATTTGACTATATGTTCATCTATCGAAACAATCTCCAACTCATATTGATTGAACATTTGCTTCAACACAAATATAATATTCATTCGAATCAAACAACAGAAATGTATTGAAGAATATTATATCGGTTGAATTATATGCGTTAGATGGCGAAGCTTTCCACAATGACTCTGACTTAGATAATGTTATCGAAAGCAAAGCCAACTTATCATCGTTGGACGCCGAACTTAAATGTCTGGTGTAGGCTCTCATGCCAATTCAGTGGATTAATAAAATGATTACTCATCAACAATAGATATTAGTGAAGAAATCAGCTTATTTTGTTGAATTGACTTTATATTGAATTCATCAATTCGCCATAAATATTTGTTTGAATGAAAGCAATAAGCAAATTTTGTAGATCTGCCAAAACGAGTTATGAATAGAGTTGGTCGAAGAAGATATTTAGTTCCAGTTAATAATAATAATAATGGATGCTTTTTTTCTTTAATTTAATAATATGTCCATTATGCCACAAATTCCTTTTTCATGTTTTCGCTCGGACAATAATTTCCCCCTTTAATAATAATAATATTTATTTTCCATCAGACACACAAATAATATGTATTGGAATCGTCAAAGTACATACAAAGCCACGCCAGCACAATTCACAGTGTAAATAACGCCGTTGATAATAAAACAACAGCAACAAAATACAACACAGATACACTTACATATTACGAATCATAAAATTCTTGTAAGTTATAAAAACAACTCTCAATCAAATAATTCTTCAGCAAGTCGCTGAATTTTTTGAGGTTTGTCATATCTTTTAAGCACTTTATTGAAAATAGAAAGTCCTACCATTGAAGGACAATTTGATGTTATTTTATATTGACGAAACGGAACATGGAAATCACGTTTCTGTCTAGTGAGCACATACTTTCATTTGGAGGAAATCGATTCCTGTTTTTAAAAACATAGATTGACTGTTCAAAAATATACATACAGGATAGGGTTAAAATTCTGAATTTTCGAAATAAATCCCTACAAGAAAATGTGCTGGGAACTCCTGCTAGTATACAAATATTTCTTTTCTGTACAATAAACATATCAGAAACTAGTGTAGAGTTACCCCATATACATATGCCATATCTCAACCTTGACGCCACTTGTGCATGATAATAATTGTTGTTCTGTTAAAATGCTTCCGAGATTTCTGAAAAGGTAGAACAATTAATTCAGTTTGTTCATCACGAGGGTGCAGTGTTTTTTCCAATTCAGACATGCTACCATGCTTATCCCTAGAAATGTTGAATCATCTGAGCTATTGAGTGTTTGATCATTCATTTGAATTTGTACTTTTTCGCACTTTTTTGGCGATTGCGGAATCTCACCAACTGAGTTTTGTCAGCATTGAGGTGCAATGAATTGGATCCGCACCAATTCACAACTGACTTCACAGAACTTTCACACTTATCCAACAGAAGATGATCCACATTACCAGACACCACCAAGGATGTGTCATACGTTATGAATGAATCTGTGATGAAGTTGTCGATTTCATTTATATAAAGTAGGAATAATATTGGACCTAGCACATATCCTTGTGGAACGCCCATTGTGACGTCCAAGCGTTCAGAGTCAAAGGTAATAGTAGTCTATTCATAAAAAATGATAGGGTCCAGTCATAGGCGAGGTGTTTCTCGTATACCATACGAATAAAGCTTTGACATGGGTTGATATTGATTGACACAGTCTGATGCCCTGCTGAGGTCGCAGAATATGCCAACGGGGCATTCTCCTGATCCCAGAAAGATTGTAACCATGTTGATTATCTGAGAACATTCGAAATTTTTTATTTATGAATTTTAGTAGCCCATCTAAATAGGACTAGGTACTCAAAAATCTTGGAAAAACCCGGATCTATTGTAATCGGCCTGTAGTTTTCCAGTTTTTCTGGATCCTGCTTTTTTTAAATTGGGACAACTTTTCCGACTTTCAATATTTTCGGAAATGACCCAGTTAGAAATGACAAGTTGACAAGGGAGGTGAGTGGCATTATAATGAATGGGAGAGATTCTTTGATTGATACTTCAAATTTGATCCATAACCAAGAAATAATTTTACTCATTTTGAGATTATATTTTGTCGTGCATATACGACACTTTTATTTGTTTGATTCAAATAAATTTTATTTGATTCAATAATTTGTTTTTTTCTGTGATTCTGAGTTTAGATTTTAACATAAATATCAACCGAGAATTCGTACCTGATAGGTATTTTTAAAATGGCCTGTATTTGGGAGGCAGTACAGGTATTTCCATATTAAATTCTGTATTTAGTGAAGATGAAGGGTTATGAGATGGGGAGTCAGCTAAAGGAGTATATTCATTAAATTTCACTCACATCGAATTCAAAGCAGCCTAATTATAAAGAGGACCGACAAATTTGTAATTTGTAGTCTTCTCCATGAATCTGAGCTCAAATTCCGATGTTCCGCGTATTTTGGATTGATTTGGTATGTATCTTGATGTTATTAATTGAGTCAGCCGCTTAGCCAATAAGAAGCCAGAAACTTTTGGTATCAATATTAAATCTTTCTGCATTGCAAAAATATTTTAGGGTGCGCTCATTTGTGATTACCGATAGATAGTACTTGATGGGTGAAATTCAACGTTTTTTTTTACTGTTAACATAAAACTGTTTATTATGCTTATAGATTATTTACTAACTGATATTTTTTTCAGTGTGTCACTCATTTTGAGAACTCAGTCGTAACAATACAATTTCAAAAACTTCGCGATAATAAATAGAAATTATCCGATTGCGCTTTCTAATCAAATCGACGTCAATTCACACTTCCACTGAATGAAACAAGGTTTGAATATCATTCAATTTTTCGACCCAAAAAACTCTGTACCAATTAAATCCTGATTTTTAGAAAATTTCTGAAAACAGTTTTTTTGTTATAATTCGAAAATTAAACAAAATTGTTCTAGCTTAGATGATAGCAAAACTGTATCTGTCTGAGAACATTTGTTAACATTTTTAGAAAAAATTTCCGTCGGCATATACATAATTTTTCTTGGGAACAAACTGCATAATATACTTCGTTTCATATATTGTTTTACGGGTTTTGCAAACTGTGGTGATAATCTATGTTCAATAAAAAAAACATGAAAATGTTCAATCGTTCTATATTTTCCACCCACTAGTTTTCATCCTGTCGAGAAACATGATATTCCGCCTGAATGATATCTAATTCGAAAAATAGACCGTGAACTTTTTTAAGAGCCAGTGAGCACATTCATTTCACCAGACGAACAATCTTGGCTCATCAAAAATAATAAAAAACGGCATCTAGTAACACAAATAATTGTATGTTTAAGTAGTGTGGAAATTGTAAAATTAACAGAGAGAAGAAAGAAATTGTCTGTCATTTTGTGCATCATCATTGTGATTTTAATAAGTTCGGACCACCCGCATTATTCACTAGAAAATCATTTGAAAAGTCAACCTGACTGGAGGTTATGTTATACCGTTACACGCTAGAAATATTCAGATGCTATATATATATATATATATATATATATAAGGAATTTAATGGACATAGCCCTCAGAGAAAAGTGCTAACCGTAGACACGTGTTTCGGGCTCTCGGCCCTCATCAGTACGGTGGAGAAGTGCAAGGATGAACAACACTTGGTAGAAAACGACAAATCAACGGAGTCAACAAACAGAAGCCAGCCGCTCATTTGTGATTTCGGTCAGCGGACCCTGAATTCCAGGGCAACAACCAACGTCACCACGGAGGCAGCTATAGCTACCTGCGTGACATCCGAGTCCAGGAATATAAATATGAAAGAGAGTAATATCGAGGGGACTGTTAAAACAAAATGGAAGGAATTTAATGGACCTAGCCCTCAGAGAAAAGTGCTAACCGTAGACACGTGTTTCGGGCTCTCGGCCCTCATCAGTACGGTGGAGAAGTGCAAGGATGAACAACACTTGGTAGAAAACGACAAATCAACGGAGTCAACAAACAGAAGCCAGCCGCTCATTTGTGATTTCGGTCAGCGGACCCTGAATTCCAGGGCAACAACCAACGTCACCACGGAGGCAGCTATAGCTACCTGCGTGACATCCGAGTCCAGGAATATAAATATGAAAGAGAGTAATATCGGGGACTGTTAAAACAAAATGGAAGGAATTTAATGGACATAGCCCTCAGAGAAAAGTGCTAACCGTAGACACGTGTTTCGGGCTCTCGGCCCTCATCAGTACGGTGGAGAAGTGCAAGGATGAACAACACTTGGTGAAAACGACAAATCAACGGAGTCAACAAACAGAAGCCAGCCGCTCATTTGTGATTTCGGTCAGCGGACCCTGAATTCCAGGGCAACAACCAACGTCACCACGGAGGCAGCTATAGCTACCTGCGTGACATCCGAGTCCAGGAATATAAATATGAAAGAGAGTAATATCGAGGGGACTGTTAAAAACAAAATGGAAGGAATTTAATGGACATAGCCCTCAGAGAAAAGTGCTAACCGTAGACACGTGTTTCGGGCTCTCGGCCCTCATCAGTACCGGTGAGAAGGGCAAGGATGAACAACACTTGGTAGAAAACGACAAATCACGAGTCAACAAACAGAAGCCAGCCGCTCATTTGTGATTTCGGTCAGCGGACCCTGAATTCCAGGGCAACAACCAACGTCACCACGGAGGCAGCTATAGCTACCTGCGTGACATCCGAGTCAGGAATATAAATATGAAGAGAGTAATATCGGGGACTGTTAAAACAAAATGGAAGGAATTTAATGGACATAGCCCTCAGAGAAAAGTGCTAACCGTAGACACGTGTTTCGGGCTCTCGGCCCTCATCAGTACGTGTGAGAAGTGCAAGGATGAACAACACTTGGTAGAAAACGACAAATCAACGGGTCAACAAACAGAAGCCAGCCGCTCATTTGTGATTTCGGTCAGCGGACCCTGAATTCCAGGGCAACAACCAACGTCACCACGGAGGCAGCTATAGCTACCTGCGTGACATCCGAGGCCCGGAATATAAATATGAAAGAGAGGAATATCGAGGGGACTGTTAAAACAAAATGGAGGAATTTAATGGACATAGCCCTCAGAGAAAAGAGCTAACCGGAGACACGTGTGTCGGGCTCCGGCCCTCATCAGTACGGTGGAGAAGTGCAAGGATGAACAACACTTGGTGAAAACGACAAATCAACGGAGTCAACAAACAGAAGCCAGCCGCTCATTTGTGATTTCGGTCCGGACCCTGAATTCCAGGGCAACAACCAACGTCACCACGGAGGCAGCATAGTACCTGCGTGACATCCGAATCAGGAATATAAATATGAAGAGTAATATCGAGGGGACTGTTAAAAACAAAATGGAAGGAATTTAATGGACATAGCCCTCAGAGAAAGTGCTAACCGTAGACGTGTTTCGGGCTCTCGGCCTCATCAGTACGGTGGAAAGTGCAAGGATGAACAACACTTGGTAGAAAACGACAAATCAGCAGGTCAACAAACAGAAGCCAGCCGCTCATTTGTGATTTCGGTCAGCGGACCCTGAATTCCAGGGCAACAACCAACGTCACGGAGGCCTATAGCTACCTGCGTGACATCCGAGATCAGGAATATAAATATGAAGAGAGTAATATCAGGGGACTGTTAAAAACAAAATGGAGAATTTAATGGACTAGCCCTCAAAAAAGGTGCTTAACCGACACGTGTTTCGGGCTCTCGGCCCTCATCAGGGACGGTGTATGCCCAAATAAACCCCCCCTCCATTGTTTTTAACGGTCCCGATATTACTCTCTTTCATATTTATATTCCTGGACTCGGATGTGCAGGTAGCTATAGCTGCCTCCCGTGGTGACGTTGGTTGTTGCCCTGGAATTCAGGGTCCGCTGACCGAAATCACAAATGAGCGGCTGGCTTCTGTTTGTTGACTCCGTTGATTTGTCTTTTTTCTCCCAAGTGTTGTTCATCTTCACTTCTCCACCCATTCTGATGAGGGCCAAAAGGGCCCGAAGTACGTGTCTACGGTTAGCACTTTTCTCTGAGGGCTATGTCCATTAAATTCCTTCCATTTTGTTTTTAACAGTCCCCTCGATATTACTCTCTTTCATATATATATATATTATATTATATATATATATATATATATATATATATATTTTTATGATATGAAAAATATTTACATATAAAATAAAAAAATTTATATAATGGTATTTATCATTACATGAATACCTGTATGATTGTTTTTACAATTTTTCTGTATACCTTTGCATCTCTGAAACCTTTGTCCATCTTATAGTCAACGCAGATGATCCAAGAGTTTAGCAGTGGAGCTTTTATATTATCATCATTATGTTTCCAACAATCCATTTAATTTGCACAACCTATAAAAGTATAGAAATTAAAATCCACAAATAAAATTTTAGAATTCAAATAGACAAAAATAATGTACAAGCAAGAACATCATGTATGCTAATTTTGAATCACAAGGAAACATGACAAGGAAATGTCAAACTATTTTCATTGACAATCATAAAAATATAAAAATTTGAGAACATAAATTTGGTAGATGTGAATTTTCAACAGTTCTATATAGATAAAATATGTATCATAGGTTAGAATTAGAAAATGTGTATTTCAAAAAGAGTGTAAAGAGTGAAAATTGGTACTGGAGAACAAAAAGTGATGGTTGCCAGGGAAAGAAAAAAATAGGAGTCGAAAAAGAAATTTTGAGGAGAGAAGCAGTGATGAAAAATTTATGAAATAAATCAACGCAAATAAGCTGACAACAGAAGTATAGCTGCAATTGGATACTTAAAACCAAATCAAGAAACAACCAGGCACAGATTCGACCAAGCAACCACTTACCTCCAATTCAGATTAGATTTCCTGTACATGACGTAACCAGCAGCAAAGGGGGCTCAACGTTAGCAAACTTCACTTCCAATAGCCACAGAATAATCCAGGACTCGCGTGAGTGCACAAGCTGAACTTACAACAGGTACTTTATCAACAAAAACTAAATGAAGTGATAATATTCGGGTCAGACAGTTTTGGTTTATTTTTAATGACACCTATTCACAGTGGTGAACTTTCTTTCTTATGCATTATTATGATATTAATATAACCTCTAAATATTTATTTTACATTGTTCCTTGATTGCGCATGAGCAAGTTCATTTGATGTTGTTCAATTTGATTGGTTGAATAATATTCACTAATGAGATAGATATCGCAGGGATAGGTATTGTAACGTAAATAAACTTAACTTGGTTTTACTATTTTATTTCACACTTAAATTGACAACTAATTTATATTACTGGCTACGCCACTGTATAGCTCGATGTTATCGACTCGCCGAAAACTGCCCCTCCCTCTTGAGGGCTGCCTATTTATCTCCGATACAGCATTCTCGATGTTTCCAATTCTGGCGGTTGGTGCCCAGCATGTTCCAGTTATTTCCAATATCGACCGTTGTTATCTGCGGCGGCGTGACTGGATTGTTCTCGAATATCTCCGGGGATGACATCATCGCTGTCGATGGCAACGCGTGAGGTGACAGGTCCGGCCTAGGTTCGTTACATTGCCCCCTTCTTAAAGACATTTTGTCCCGAAATGTCATCCTTGAAGTGTGACGATATCTGCATGACTCCCCATAGTTGCACCGTGAAGTTCGATGGAAGTAACACTCCACGGTCTTGCATGATCGGTCGTGGAAGAGGGTTACAGCAAACCAAAATCTTGACGCCGCTGGATCTGAATATCGCCTCCAGCATACTTCTTATGACTCTCCAGTCCAACCCATCAATACCACAGGACAATTTTGGAATTGCTAGATCCACCAGATTCTGGTCCACCATAGTATCTCTTAGTTTGGTGAGACTCTTCCAGACATCTTCATAGGACGGTTTATCTTGCGACGTCAAATAAAAGACAAGCTGAATAAAATCAAATCAAGTCGCATTAACTCGGCTGTCGGGTGACAGACGGGCATTTGCCGCTAGCTCTCGCGGAGATGGGGTGGTTCGTATAAGTTTAACGAAACAAAGAATAACAAATTGGGCGCCAGGTAAGTTTACCCCTTCCAAATACCCTATGAATTGAAGTTCTATTATCCTCCAAACCTACCAAGGGGACTAATAAAATTAAACAACCGACTCACGTCCGAGTATCTATAAATTTATTGAATAAGCAAGCATTCACATAATAACTATCAGAAAATATATTGTCCAACGTTGGAGCACAGAAAACAAGGTCTTCCTTGATATGTAGGTGTCACAAATTAAAATCTATATATCAGGGGCAAAAAGAAAATATCCGCAAATGTGATACCGGTAAGACGGACCAAGACGCAATCTCCGCGACGGTACGAGCTTAAGCTTAAGCGAGCGTAGGCGGCAGGGCGTATGAATAACAATCCCGAAGTGATTTTTTTTTTTTTTTGTTTGAGCCCTCAACAGGTAATATAAAAGTGAAATGAAAATAACATCAATTGATTATTTGTGACCCTTAAGAAAACAACTTAAAACTAGGAAAAACCTGGTGACAAGGCGTTCGTGGCGTCCAGTCCATGTATCCCAAAACCACAGTTGATGGCCCTTCCGTAGTATTAGTGCATCCTCCGTACCCTTGAATGGGCAGCAGCTTCATAACATGCCACCGTAGGCTCGTCCAAGTAGCACGCTTTGACCCCAAAAAAACCCTACGAAGGATCAAACAGTTACATTCTGATCCAACCTTGTATCGTAAAGAAAATAAATAAAATATGTGAAACAAATAATCAATGCTTCAGTGAGTGAGGCAAGATGACCACGCACCCTGTATATGATATTCCCCCCGTAATAGAAAAAAAAAAAAGCTCTCAACTCTACGCATCACCCTGTAGAAAGGGAGTCGCAGTATCCATCTAGGTGATAAAATCTAGTATAAACCAAGCATGTTGATTAGACTCATCACGTTTATTTTAGTCAGCCCTGAATATAAAGGATTGGGATCAATTGCGTCTCGTCGAAGAATATGAAAGCTAAACCCCTTTTAACTCATATACAATTTAATTCAACAATAATGTATGATAAAATAAAAAAACCAATGTAAAAACTTGCCTGGACTCACCCTGTATAGTAGGTAATTAATATAACATTCCGGAAAACCCCTTGAAAGTCCTACTCTTACCTTAAAGAATATGACTTTATATAATTAAACAACCCCTATAACATTAAAACTTCCCTACAATATTAAAACTCAATAAAACATATATTATATACCAGTCTTGACAATTAACTGGATACCTGTCAATGAAAATGCACCACTCACCAGTGAACATTCAGCTGCAGGGACTTTCGGAATGATGAAACCAGAAGAATAATAGGTATCATCCAATTAATAATGTCTCTTGTATTTTTTTCCCTCTTTTCATTTCTATTGAACTCTTTCGGAAATGGAGAATAAGTTATCATTCGCGAGAATTCAGAAACACTGGATTTCTTCCATCTAACAATCGCGAACGAACGATAATTTGACACGGCAGTTAGGTCCGTAATGCCTTCCCCAAAGTGGACATATGAAAATATTCTCGTAACTCGTCGGGGTTAGTGGCTAGTGGGAAAACAATTCGATGACCAAAACCACAAATAAAAGTTAAGGAAAGACTATTCATCCCTTGAATAGGGGTTTTTTTCGCCTCGACCCCTTTTTTCCTTTGTTGAAGCTCCTTCCCTATTCAACGATCATCAACGTCCTGCTGCAGTGCGTCAATTTATCAGGGTCGGGTAATTTAGGTCGCAAGAGGTACCTGAATTGCATCGAATGCACCGTGTTCCACAAGTCGAATGCCGGCAACAAATCCCCAGAAGAAGGACCCGACCAATATCACCAAATAAAAACGAAAAGGTTCGGGCCCAAATTATAAACTTTCACGAACAAATCCCAAAATGGATGATTGCAATAATCATATGAATTTCGTGAAAGAATGTCATCGACTTGTGCTCACTGGCCACTTTCTTAGGAGGAAGAACAATGGAGGGCCTTCCTTCCCTGTCTTCTGGAGAACACTTCGTCGTTCATAATCGTTTGTGCCACGAATTTCTCCAACCAATCAAAGAGCGACTTTCGAACGACGGACCCATAAGCCAATTCACATCCCACTAGAGTGATCATCCATTTTTTTTCCATCTCATTAATACAAGTAATGATAACAAAGATGGATAGCCTTTTCTCACCTTCGCGACTTACTATCTCCAGGTAATAAATAGTTCGATTGGTACCTCTCGCTCTCAGCGCTTGGTACCACTGTCAACCCATCTAGAGACCTAACGAACGTGACAGGAGACGAAACACTGACCAGCCGAAAATATTTGTTTTGATGAGGCTAACCTTCAAATACTGCTCTGACAAACAATAAATCATGTAACTCATGCAAAGTAAGTATATACGAGTAGCCCTCATACTATTTCTTCCTGTGATTCCTCTACTCGGTTCCCTAATCAATCATATAAGGTTCAGTTGAACGTTACTCCATTATTGGTTATTTTATGACTGAACTATACAGAGAAAAATAATAAAAACCAGCAACGAACCTCAGCTGGAATTACCAAATACCCGGTGAAATATAGAACGGCGAAATTCAATAGAATTGTTGGTGAAACTTCGAGTGACTGAAATTACGAGACATTTAATCTGGGCCCCAAAACCGGTTCGACTACGGAGTGGCTACAACCCCGACGATGCGAAACCTAGACATCGCGCGAAACTCGTGGAAACTCAGTAATGTTTTCCCTATTCCTATATTTGCTATTATAAACTAATAATAATTATAATAACATGTCAAAGTAAGTCAATAAAAGACACTCTCATAATGAATTTAACACTTATAGTTACGTAAGGTCATTTTCAAACGTAACAATCTTGGGAATGCCTCTTGGTAACTAGGTAGTAGATGTTTCTCTGGCCTTTCTTCAATTGTAGCACCCCACCAACTTCTGGATTCTGCTCCCGCAGTGTTTGGAGTTGACCAAATTTCTTGGAAAACACTACGGCGATGCCCCTGGACATTCGAAGATCTTCTGCCACACAGTGCGCTAGTGCGTAGTCAGCAGGCACCTCGAAGAGGGCTCGGGACTCCTCTCTAGTAACCCCATGTAGAACTTTCTGCCCGTTTGAATACAAGGACATAAACTTCTCGAACGTCATATCATCCTCCGGTGGCTTGAGGGTGCGAACTTGGTCATGGTTTCCAGCGTAAGGCCAACCTTTGAAATGGACGACCCTTGGTTTCCCTCGGGTGGCTTATGGATTCGGTACACAAGGTCGTTTATCCTTTTCACGATTTTATACGGGCCTTCCACGAGTTCCGCAACTTTGGTGATAGTCCACGACGACGTTTGGGGTTGTACAGCCAAACCAGGTCATCAACCTTAAATCCTCCAGCGTCGGCCTTGATCATGGTCTTCTTCATTTTATCGCTGGCACTTGGATTTCAAACGG